>JAZKJV010005735.1:0-1200000 GCA_037367405.1 Ottelia alismoides
TAAAAACTTAAAAAACATAAAAACAATTTTTCTTGAATTTTTGCTTGATTTTGGTGTGTTAAATAAATTGCTCAAGTGTGCTTGGTTTTCTTTTCTTTACTTTTCTTCACATTTTAAAAATCCAAAAAAAATATAAAAATTATTAAAAACCACTAAAAAACACTTTTCTTTTATTTTATTTCTTTTTACTACTTCGTAGGCCCTAGGCCAACCCGTGCTCCTTGTTTTCGACCATGGGAGCTATACCAGGTTAATCTTATAGCTAGGACCGCTTGCTTGCCTTGTTTGATATTCGATTCGTTTCCGGTCTGATTTTTCTTGATACACCCATTCTCTGAGATCCGGGTCGCAACGACCCTTGTTTCATTACCTTCACCCGGGTCTTAGAGGTTTTTCGGTGTTATCAGAGAGCTGACTACTGTGGAACTTGAAGATTGTTGAGTCTTAAACATGTTTGCCAATAAGGTTCTTCCAAATTAATAATCCAAAGGTATGACTAAGCTCCATACTCCGATTTTATAAAGACAAGTTTAATAATCAACTTTGATTCTTCCTTTCTCTTTTCTTTTTGTTTTCACTTCTTTTTCAAATAAGTGTTTCCTAAGGGACTAGAAAAGGTAAAGTATAAGGGGATGATGAATTTATGATTCTCATTCTTTATTTTTTTATTTTATCCAAATATTTTAGCAAAAACATCTGTAAATATGTGTAAATTAAATAAATTATCATTGTGCATGTATTTTCTAATATTGAATAATTAGCATATATTTGTTCAAAATAAAAAAATAAAGAATGAAAAGAAAAAGAGAAGAGCGCTATAATTATGAATTAAGTACAGACTGACCCGAACTTTGAGAGAAGGTCAATTATTCACCTGATCGATAAGGAATAAAGTAGGGGGAGAAAGGGTCATTGTATATTCTTCACTATGTATTCCTTGTGCATATCTTCCTCTATTGTATTAATTAATGAAAAGACCTCAAAACAAATTATTTTCTTAATAAAACTTGTAAATATAGATGTTTTCTAAATAATAAAATAATTTACAAAACTAATTGATGTACATAGTGCAAATAATACCACTCACAAGAAGCCTCAAAATAGAACTTAAAAGATAAATTCCGGCTCCAAATGATCCAAAATTCTCCCCAAATCACTTTATTTTACTCGAAATAAAATTATCTTTAAAATAAAGGTGGTTTCGTAATTTTTAATCGCAATGAAAAAGTTGGCCTTTTGAGTGTATTTGATAGCTATATTGTACTTATAGATGTACATATTTATTTATGTACTTATTTTGTACATAAGTTTTATATACTGTATTTTTAAATACTTATATATATTCCCAATAATGTTACAAAATTAAAATAAAAACCATAAAATACAAAATA
Organism: Ottelia alismoides; assembly: GCA_037367405.1. Lineage (NCBI taxonomy): Eukaryota > Viridiplantae > Streptophyta > Magnoliopsida > Alismatales > Hydrocharitaceae > Ottelia > Ottelia alismoides. Next base: position 1,392 of record JAZKJV010005735.1, read on the forward strand.
AATTAAAAATAAAATCAAATTTCCATTGTACAATAGCCACTCATGTATATATTGTGCAAAAGACCTATTATTTAACATCCTTATTTAATTTGTAAAAATAAAATAAAAACACTTATATTCCTCTAATTATGTTGTAAATATATAAAATCTAAAATAAAATGAATTTGTGTAAAAATAATAAAATAAAAGTATAAAATATATAGGTATACTACACTTGCACATAATACACTATAATATAAATATTGTATATATGAATTCATGAAAATAATTAAAAATCGCAAAAAATATCTTGAAAATAACAAACATTTTTTATTAATTTTATTGTAAAATCATTTATTATTTTATTTATAACTAAATTTATTTATTTCCCTATTTTGCCATGTAGCCTAATCTGTCTTTACTCTCTGCCACTTCCTATTGGTCCACCTAGGACAGTTGACCCTGATCAATAGTTCCAACCTTTTTGCCTTTTCCTCAGGTCGGGTTTAGCACCAACTTCTCCCAATTCTTCTGACCTGACTCGATCAACTCAGCCCTCGCTCCTCCGCCCCGATTATACATCAGAGATCCCTAATCCATGCCCAAGTATCATATACAGGATTCATACCTCGATTCACGTGATTTCGCTCGATCCTTATCGAACCTCATAAGCCTATAAAAGCACCTGCACCCTCCCCATTCTTGCCATATTTTGCTGCTCCACCACCTTTGTTACGCCCAACGCCTTTCCCAGAGTGACAACAATGAGAAAGGGCTAGCAGGGAGGGCTTGGACGTGAGTGTGCCCTAGGTCCGGTGGCATCTCCTCCATGCTCTGTCGTAAGGAGCTCAGCCTCTGGCTTCGCCGCCCCATTGAGGCTCTGATCCCTGGAGGCTCTTCGTCTCCTCCCCCAGGCGACTACATTCACCCCCAGGTACTCCTTACTGATTGGAGACGCTCGTTTGATTTGAGTTTAATATCCTGTGTAGAGCACCTACGTTCGACTCTTAAACCCGATCGACCGCCCATCTCGACTCGAAACACGCCCCATACGCTACACCCTTCTCTTTTCCATATCACTCAGCAACCTAATCATCGACCTAGTCATCACCCTACGCAAGATCTGACTCATATGCGTTCCCCCGACCATTGGCTTGAATCTCAGGCTCGTTCTCTCACCCTACGCAAGATCTGACTCATATGCGTTCCCCCGACCATTTGTATGCTTCTAACCCTTCGCTAGAGTTCTATCCACGAGCAAGACATCTTGTGCAGACCCAGCATCGAAGACAACCTCATCTGGAGGTCATTCTACCTTTGCACACCAGTTTCGTAGAGGTCCAGGACACTATACATCTCCAGGACTCATTTCAAGGTCATGTACCCTATTGAGAGCACCAACAACTGCAGATCGCCATCAGCAACGTTCCTTCTTCTGAGCTGCCTTGGAGGATGTCAGGAGCCCACGTATTCATTGTCCAAAAAGCATCAGAGGTGAGTTCTTCTCCAGTTCTTCTCGACGTGTCTCCGACCATTGGATCAAGGGGCCTTCAAGTTCTAATCTCGTTCGCCCATTTTGGAGGCTCCCTGATCGTATGATCAACTGAGGATCGATCTCCAGTCATTCATCGTCAAAATGATACCAATAGACCAGAGTTGTTCATCCGAAGTGGATCCTTCCCAGCCACATAACATCAGAGCCATTCGTTAGTGCAAGCCCTCACAACCGTCAGATCAGGAGCCGCACAACATCAGAGATGTCTGCGCCCGCCTCCACGAGCGCCTCCCACATGCCTCGCACCGAGGGTATATTTCACCTTTTCCCTGTAGTTTTCTTTATTTGCATTTCAGTCCAATAAATGTAATAATTAGTTAAAACATTTACAGTAAGGACCTCATACTTTACTTATATGCATTTTGGTCCTGTTGAGTTGAATTCACGTACGTCCACACGTGTTTTTGTGGGTTATTTGCTTGCTTTATCCTGAACTTCTATATGGTTAATGAATGAGCTGATGTTTTACAAATTGCATCTATGCCCCTTTGCATATTGTATCATGAGTAGCGCGTGTTTTACTTGGCTATTTTGCATCGCGACCTGTGTACTTTAATTGCTTGTTATTCAGTAGGCCCCAAAAGTTCAAATATTTGCAGAAAGGTCCATATTGTACTGTTTTAAAATTTTTGTTTTTTATTAACCATAATAAATACTATTTTGGCCTTAAAAATTCCCTAAAAATTAATATTAGCATTATCTAACTTGATATTTACGTGGTAATTTTTGTGTACCATTTTTCTTCGATTTCTATTATTAAAAATTCAAAAATAGTGGAAGAATTTGCTTTTCACTTTAGACAATCTATAAAAAATTTGAAACAACTTTTAAAATTTCCAAAAAAATTAGAGTAGTATCTTATCTCCTATTTTAGCTACTACATAAAATTTTGCCTGAAAATACCTTGTAAAATCCAAAAAATATTCAAAAGATTCAAAAAATTATAAAGATCATATAAAATAAACAATAATTCTAAAAATTGCATTTTAAGTTCTTTTTTGTAGATATTTCTTTTTAGTATTTAATAAAAATCATTCCAGGAGTTTTGAGCCTTTATAATATTTTTAAATAAAAAATACTTCTGGTTATGCACTATTTTCCTATTTTCTTGATTTTCGATTTTTAAAAAAACACAAAAACATTTGAAAAATCCTTAAAAAAATCCCAAAAAATACTATAAATATATAAAATCCAAAAACATTTTTATTAGAATTTTTGAGTATTTTTTAACTATTTGAAAAACCCAAAAAAATTGTTTGCTAGCATTTTTCTTCATTGTCTTTATCCCTCTTATTTTGAAAGTTAAAATTTTACAAAATTTAAAACCACTAAAAATAAGAATAAAAATCCTTCGATTTTCTAAATCACATACTTAGCTTTTAATTGTGCTCCTTGAGTTCGACCCTGGTTGCTATACTAGGTTAATAATGGTAGCTCTACCACTTGTGTGAATTGCTTGATATCTTTGGTGAAAATAAATTTTCTTATTGATTGAATTGGGTTAATTTAGAACAATGACACTCGATTTAGTATTTCCATCTGAGTTAGCTGAATTCTTGATCATCAATCATCCTCTTCCTCCTTGTCCTTGCCTCAGATCAATGGGTGTACAGGAAATCAAAGTGGTTATAGGGGATGAAAGGGGATCAAACTTGGGATGAAGGTTGAAGGTTTTATTTTATATAAATGACGAGGGGAGGTTTTAGAAATATAATTTCGCCCAGATCGATGGTGATACGTGAATCCTAAGGATAAGGCATAGGAAGCTTTTTCATGAAGAAATTAAGGTGATCATAGGTGTGGATTTGGTGTGAGAAATTTGTAAAAATGGACGGGTAAGCGTTTTTGACAAAAAAGGGGGCTAGGGCCGTGTGGAGGAGGTGTTGACCGGGTGTCAACACCTGTTGCACTCCCATTGGGCCATGTAAGCCACAATAGGATAAAACATAAATGAAATTTGAAAGAAAATTAATATAAAATAAAAAAATGATTTTATTTAAAAATACTCAAAACATGGAAAATGTTAATATGTTATAAACTATGTTATCATGACTTTTATTTGTTTTTACAACTTTATTTATTAGGTATTAATATTTACATATCATTATATTGTTATATATACATGTATTTTATATATTTATATTTTTCTTGTGTTATTTTTATACATAATACCATATTTGCATATTTTTTATATTTACAGTATTATTTAATACATCTTTACATATTTTATGGTATTTTTATTATTTTTGTTTACATGTATAAACAATTACATGTATCTATATTATAGGTTCACTATACCAATGAATTGAACTTTATTATTTATTTTGGGTGTCTTTTAAATATTTTTATTTGTATTTATATTTCTAATATATTATATAATATATGTAATTATTGAAAATATAAGGAGATAAAAATGTAAATGATAAAATAATAGGTTTTATATACAGATGCCCAAGCACAGTAGTACACCAAAAATTAGCTTTTACATCTTAGATCCATTTTAAATGAAACTCACTTTATTTGATTGATAATTTAATTTGGAATACAATGGATGTGAGTTTGGTTCAATTGAAGTTCATATGGAGAAGATATTGATCAATGAAATTCTGTTTGCGGCTTTTTCAACTGTGTACCAAATGTACTGTGCATGATTTATTTTGACTAATATTTTTGTTGTTTTCTATACATTAATATGTATAAGTTTTTTTTGAACAGTTTATTGTTTGAGGTGTGTATAATTATGACTAAAATGGTGTACGTTTGAGCTATTTATACAATATATTGTTCTTATAAGAAAGATAGGGTTCTGGGATATTTTTGTACATTGTTTCCCCTTATCTTCCCGTACTTTATTCATGTTTGACCTAGTCAATATTTGACCTTATCTTATGGTTCGAGGTCAGTCAGTATCAAGGATACTTAATTTATTTTTCTTTTCCTTATTCTTTAATTTTGGGTTTATTTGCATGTATTAATATACTAGTTAAAAGTTAATGTTAGATGTTAATTCATGCAAGTTAGTGGTATTTATAGGTATTTTACGAGGGTTATAAATCCAAAATGGAAGAATAAAAGTGAATGAGTGGTTATTAATCAAGTACCCATCCAAGAAACAAAAGAACTCCTTCCTTGACATTTTTCTAGAATGTGATCAATAAAGAGCAGATGAAAGTAGTCTTTCTTGGTAGTTGAGTTCATGCCTCAGTAATCTACATAGATATGCCCCAACGTAGGTACTCAGGTCGTGATCTCCTCTCCCATGTCATTTGTAACCACCGTGATTCCGGATTTCTTCAGGACCACATGCAATGGGCTGAATCATTCAGAGTCGGAGATGGGATAAATAAAGCCATCCTCACACCACCTTGTGATCTCCTTCTTTACAAATTCTTGGATAATATGGTTCAGCCAGCGCCAAGACTTGCAGGATGGCTTGTTGCCATCCTCTAAGTAGATGTGATGCGAACACTAGGCATGATTTATCCATCAGCATCAGAAACACTCCAACCAAGAGCCTTACGATTTTTCTCTAGAACCTCTAGCAAGTGAGATTCTTGATCAATGGTCAATCACAAACTAGTGATGATTGGATATTGTTTAGGGTCACCCACAAGGAAGTTATGCTTCAAATCTGTTAGACGTGGATTTAATTCTAGTGGAGTCTGAGCCAGCTTTTCATTAACCTTCGAGACTAGGTTGGTCGTTGGTGCATGGTTTTGCCTATAATTTGTTGTCCACCATGGTCACTCTTATCTCAAATAACAAAATACCGAACATGTCTGCATGTATTTCCTCTTATTCAATTTGCGATGAACTTTCATCAAACAATTCGATGATCTCTTCTACAAACATCTCCTTATCAGCATAGGAAAAATGTTCAAATTCGCTTTCCATGTCTTCCTCTAGGAATAAGAATTCCTGGGTCAAAATCTCATTCAATGATAAGCTCAGATCTTTGATCGCAATAATGATGTGATAATCATATGTACATGGTGTAGTTGGTTCACTTTTCTAAGATATGTGATCCACCGATTTGTGCTCTGCGATCATCTCTATGGTGACCTTGTTGTTGTGGGAGCGAAAGGTAATCATTCCTAATGCATAATCAACTACCGCCTCGGTAGTTCGAAGGAAAAATTGACCAGGTATGATAGGGGTCTGAAGTAGCATTTTAATAACATCCTTTAATATACATCAAGGTCTCTTAATGGATCGATCAGCAAACTGAAGGATCATCCATGTTGATTTCAGCGGACACGGTCCAAATTCATTGAGGAGATAATGGGCGTGAGGTTTATTAAAGAGCCGCAATCTGGTAGAGTTCACTTAAAAATTTGGTCAAAGATCTCGCATCTGATTAAAGGAGCTCCCATGTCTTTCTTTTTGGTTGGGAGGTTGCTGATCATATTCATTGTGACCATGTTCAGGATATGCTTCTATGCTATATCGTGTTTGTTCTTTCAGGGCTGCACTTTTATGTACATGTCTCTTTCAGTACTTTCTTTATGCTAGACATGTATTCCATGGCTTTCAATAATGGCTTTTCCAAAAATATATTCTGTAGTATCTCAATTATTCTAGGGTCAGACAATACTATTTTCAATTTTTTAACTTTTTATTATTTTCAATAGCATCAAGAATAGAATATTTACATTGGTAGAAATAAAATGTTCTTGAGAATTAGATTTTACTAATTAATGATTAGAAAAGGTACAGTCATTCATTACATGGGGAGAGCAAAAAGTAAACATGACGGCTTCATCGACTTGCACGGGAGCAACTGCAGGTGCTGGCATGTCCATGGCCTGCATAGCTCGGCCACGATTGTTATTATGTTTTTGATCTTTTCATTTTTCTCCATTTTAATTTTTTTGATTTGGTGAAGCTTCTCTCTCTTCTTCTTCATCCCTGCTTGATGTGGGATCAGCGGCTGCATAAAATGACGATTGGCTCTCTGATGCTTTATTCTTTGCTTTGGTAGTTGCAGACTGTTGTAATGTCCTACTTCTCCTAAGAGTCATAGCATTATATAACATAAAGGAAGTACTCATAACTGACTCAATGAGGAAGATTCATTACAAAATACTTGGTCCTTTCAACATAAGTTATTTGTATTGGCTTCAACTAACGCAAGGATGATGGTCTTTACGACGGTTAAGTCATCCAAGTTTTGGCTTATCTCGGTCATGTTCTTCACAAGTTGAGCTAAGCAGTCAAGTGAGAGAGTCACCTATGCGACCTCAATCGGTTCAGCATGCTATGATCGTTGACTTTGATATTGGTGCGGAGGCTGCGACTAGGGATTCTGGTAAAAAGGATGTGGAGGATACTGCTGATAGTGTGGAGGAGGGGATATTGATTCTGACATTGAGCAGTCAGCTGATAGTGATACTATTGTTGATGATATGTCGACTACTGGTGATGTTGTCCCCATGTTTGAGCATTGTGTGGAGATTAGTGTTGAGAAGGATGGTGTTGGAATTATCATCCATTGTAATGTTTGTGGAATGGTCGGATGTCAGAAGATTGACTCGGGTATTGTCCTTCTAGACAGTTCAACTACAGTTCATTTCCCAAAATGCCACCTCTTGTATTTATTATGGAGGTGGAAAGAACGTCTTGACATGCGTCAGGGGATCTGGATTGTACACAACCATCTATGTTTTTTGCAGTTGTGATGGTGGGCCCTAGTTGGGTGCCTGCATGTAGTACACATGTTGGACAGAATGTCCTGGACTATGCTGCTGCAGTTGGTCTTTCAGCTCGATGGTAGAGGTTTCGACTGAAGTACTCACAAACTGACATGAGTTTTGTGCTCACCAGAAGCTGCATTTGCTTTGTGAACTAGTCAAGCTTGTCCTTGTTCATGATTCTTTGTTTGATCACATTTAATTTCTCAAGCTCTTGTGATCGTTTCTCGATAATGTCAAACTTTGACATGTGGTTCATGACGATGCTCAAGTTGGAACTCATGTTCATGTCCTCTTCGTGCGATGATGTCATGTTGACAGACTTGTGTAGGATCTACGAGATCTTCTAGAATGCATGGTACGAAGATAATGTGGGCGATCCTTCAACCATTTCCTCAAATATTTGCCAAACAATGTCATCATCCTTTTTGAAATGAGAGCCTCCACAAACGACAACTACCAGCCTTCAACTATCTTGATTCAAACCCCCAAAGAAATTAAAGACCAGAATGTTCTTAGGGATGTCATGAAGGGGGCACTTATCCTATAAATCTTTGAAATATTCCCATGCTCATGAATCGGTTTGTGGGATAACTATGGGAAGTTTGAAAGCAACGCTAGCATCTAACTGAGATGATCCAGGAGAAAATATTTTCCAGATGTGTCTTGCCTCTCTGAGGAGCCATTTTGATTTCTAAATCTGATTATGATGAATCCAGATCAGGTCCTTGGTCTACAATGGGGAAAATACCCGAACTAGTCTTTAAATTATACACCAGATGGTTGGAAATGTTCAAGATTAGGGTCAATCTTGAACTTTAATAGAGTAGGGGATGTGAATGGAGATTGATTATCTCCATCTGAAAGGAATAAAACTCGGGAAGAGATTCATCCTAAATTCTTGGTGAAGGAGGAAGCGGGGAGTCCTAAGAGAGGTTTTGCAAAGTCCACACCAATCTCTATATAATTGCCCTAACTTATTGGAGATGTTAGCATCAAGGATTTTATGTAGATGTTCGTAGAATCCTCACAAAATCCTCCCAGATGTAACATCTTGAGAAAAAAAGGAAATGGAATGATGAGGAAGTAGAGGGTGGAATTGAATAGGAACTAAAATGAAGAGGATAAGAAGTGAAGTATTTAAATGAGCAAGATGAAAAGAAGAAATGAAACGGAGCATGAATAAAAAGGAGCAAGTATGCAATGTTTTTTTGGTGATTGTTAACCTAGTATCAAACAAACCTTAATACAAAAGGATTCACCAACTCAACTCGTGAGGCTATGAGAACTCGGTGAACTATCTTTGTCATTTTTGTTTGTTGTTTTCAGGCAATCTTTCAAACTAAGCAAAGTGCTACCCCTATAGGAGATTGAGTATTGCCAGATAAAGGTCATGTACTTCCCATTTCCTTTGTAACATGTAGCATGTACTTTTTAAAGATCCTTGATATTGGATCAAGTCCTACTACTCAGCCAAAGAAGTAGAGGAAGGAAGCATATATAGTGAATCCAATACTTCTCCCGAATGGTACTCAGACGTGGCACAATAAGATAGGGTCCGCCATCGCAGTACCCCTATGCATAGTAATTCAGACCAAACATGCATGCGGGCATGGTCCTAGTCGTCCACATACCTATAGAAGAGCTAATACTTATGAACCCATGCGATAGTCAAGGCAGCACCCTGGATAGAATTTGGGCTCTATGTCATAGGGCCATGCCTCACTCAGTCTGGAAGGTACCTGAAAATAAGGTAGGCTTTATAAATCCAATCAAATGATGTCCATTAATTAATAGGTCAAAGTTTTTTAGCAATCCCTTTCTAAATTTTCTAGTTTCACTTTTTGGATATTTCTCATGGAAACACCTATTCCTAATTCCATGAAAACAAGGGAAGGAAGACAAAAAAGCTAATTCATGAGAAAACGATGAATGCAAATGTTACAGAAGAAGGTGCACATCTTACGTTGGCAATCTACATGCAAGTGATCTGCACATAATACTAAACTAATCTTATACACACATGCACTCGATGAAATTTCCCTAAATCATGAATTGTTATTAATGTGAGCACTTTTTTATTTGACTTAAGTCCAAGCGTAAGAGAACTATAGATACATGTTTTAGATTAAGTTGTGGACCTAAGTATCGAATCAAGCAATCCTAGAACTACAAGCTCAATCAAAGAAGATGTAAAATAAAAAAAAACGAAAAACTCAAAACACGAGAATCAAAATAAAATAAGTGGAAAAAAAGGGAGGAATAAAGATAGAAACTGATAAAACATGGAAAAATCGATCAGGTCCCCCAAGTGAACATACAATTGGTGAAATGGACACGTGAATTGTCTAATTGTTCGAGAGTTTAATTATTACAAATTAATTATTCTAACATCTCTTTTACACAAAAGAAAATAAAATCTATGCTAATCTACACTACAATTGCTCTTCACAACTATTGATTTTCTTCGTTGCTCTCTCTTGTCATCTAGGATGGAAAGCCGACCTCCACCTCACTCGGGTGAAGAGGACTTCTGAAGTCATCCTCCCTCACTCTGCAAGCACTTGCAAAAAAGGCAAACACAAGAGATGGTCATAACAATTATAATAAAAATTAACAAAAAGAAATAACAACTAAACAGGAAACAAAGCAAATACGGAAAAATAACCAAACAAAAATCAAATCTACCCTAATCGTTGCTCTTCGGCAACGATGCCATTTGATAGAATGGGAGAAGACCTTAAGTATTTTTATCTAAAAAGGGTAAATAAGAAATCATTATGATGATCAGATATCTCTCATAATTCAAACAACAATCAACCCACAATATATATTGAAATGAAATGCATGAGAGTTAAAATTTATTAGAACTCTTCGAAAATGTGTATAGGCACAAGTATGGAAGAGTGTCGAAAACAGTGACCACACATGTATAGATGGTTAATTATTACTAATTATTTCTAACTAATAGTAATTTTTTAGGTTTTTATCTTATCTAGTTTTTTATGTTTGTGTTTTTAATTATTATTTTTTAGGGTTTTAATTATAAGCAAATTTTGATAGTTTTTAATTGTTTTATATTTTTATGTTTAATGATTTTCAATTTTAATTGTTATATTTTTGCAATTTTTAAATTGTTTTAATTTTCAAAACTATTAAGTAGCTAATATAGATAAAAGAATAAAAACAATCTTTTTGGATTTTTAAATAGGGATTTTTATCCAGCACACCCTATAAACTTTGCCAATCACCTCCACGACCTTTGAAGCAACCTAATTCCCCCCTTGACCCCGTAAACTTGCCGACTCTTACCCCATGAACCCTTCGGGTCATATGTTTTAAGCCCGTTGGGGTTCTTCAGGTATTTTATACGGTCGATGGAGTAATAACGTTATGGAAAAGGTCGTAGAGGCATTTTAAAACATTTATAGGGTCTGCTGGGTAAAAATCCCTTTTAAATAACTCAAAAAATCCAAAATGAAGGAACTAAAATCTAACTAATATATTTTTTGGAGTTTTTCGAGAGATATTTAAACTTTTATGGATTTCTAAATGCCAAATATGGAACTTAAACATGTTTATATATTTTTAAAAAAGGAAATAGATTTAAATGCCCTAAGAAAAATATATGTGATAGATCTAGGTTCTAAGCATCTATTATAATTTTCCTACAATTTTTAGTATAGAAAAAACATTTAATAACAATAAAATACAGAAAATAAAATATCAAAGCAAGGACCTAAATGTAATGTATAAAAGTAATCATGTTTTTAATAACATTTAATACAAATCTAGGGCCAAACATATAATGTTTTTAGTTAAAAAGTTTAAATGTGCCTGATGGGGTATAAATGCAAATACCAAAAAATCTTTGTCTAAATGCAAAATAACCTAAAGGATTTACACATTACATGATATTTACATAAGTAAATACAAAAAAAGGTAGAGGGGGTAGGGTACAATTACCCTAGCATGGTGGTGTGCACGGCGTGTGTGGGGGGCCTTCGATCTAACGAAGGAGCACGCATCACTTAAGTTGATCGGTTGGTGTAGGTTGCGTAACACTTCGCCTGAGTTGAACAACCCTGATTAGATATGGACTCTATTTTTCATCTAATGGGCCAGGAGGTGCTTCGAAGAATGGGGAAGAACATCGTTCTCCCCGAACTTCGATCCGATGATGCTCCATCCTCTGGCGACCTCCCAAGCTCGAGAGTGGCTCAAAATGCTCTTGGGAAGGATATGCAGCTCCTGCTGGTGCTCAAACAGGTCTGAGCCTTACTGTGGAGAGGCTTGGAGCTCTAGAAAGAACTGACTCCTGGGAGCTCAAGTCCCTATCGAATCTCCTTCCAGATGGGGTTCTCTTCTCCTGATACCTACACGTAAACACTCGCAGCTCGAGGGTGATGCTCATTGATTAATTTATTAGTGAAATAAGGTGCATGATGATTGGGGCAGAGGTATCTGATGTTGGGTGGTAGATGGTCCTGGAGCCTTAATCTTAGCAAGATCGAGGTGATCTCAATGTGTCGGAAGGTGGAGAAATGGAAGGGGTGCGGTGTGTAGAGGAATATGGTCTGATTCACAATGGATAGAGGCCGGAGCCTAGTGCTCTGGAATAGGAATTTTTTGAATTTTGCAAAATAAAAGATGGAAATATTGGAAATAAAGGGCATGTCTACATTTGGAAAGAAATTGTGAAACAAAATAGCTAATATAGAAGCCTTAACTAGCTGGAACGACCAGGGAAGCTTGAACCTAGCAAAGGTGCTCTGTCGATGGTTGAATCGACCTCCGACCGACCTTTTCCTCACATCAGTTTGGCGGGTACACGTCCTGTCACTATGGCACATACACCAGGATATATAAAAGGGGATTAGTCAGAGTCGGAGGTCTGAAGTTAGGTTTTATAGCAGAGAACGGTGGTGTGTTTTCAACCTTGGATTGCACGCTCCTTGTTGGTGGTTGGTGGAAGCTACAACTATGAATTGATAGAGCGTGATCTGATAAATATTTTTCATGAAGGGCTTGATGTGATTAGAGTCATGGAGGAGGTATAAGAAATTAAATAAGAGATGGGGTTTGTTTCGCTTCTAATAGTGCGCGGTCTACGGTGTGTAGGGGACTACAAGAGGACAAAAGCAAAATAATACATAAAGATAACAACAACTACAAAAAAGCCTTTTCCCACAATTAAGTAGGGTCGGCTACATGGATTCTTCGCCTCCATTCAGATCTATCTTGGGTCAATCCCGGGCTTATATCCACAAAACAAAGATCCCTTTGTATGGTGTCTTTCCAACACTTCTTGGGGATTTAAAATAAAATAGAAATTGATTTTATTTACAAAAAATCATAACATGAATAATTTTTATCATTTTATAAACTACTTTCTAGTGATTTTTATTTATTTTTATAAATTCGTTTACTATAAATTTCTATTTTTATTTTATTATTTTTATAGATATTACAATATTTAAATATTTTACTTATTTAAAACTTAAGTTAATACATATTATCATATTTTATTGGTATTTTTATAGTTTTGTTTATATGTAAAAATAAATACATATATATACACATTGGTATAGTATACCTATATATTAGGGTTTATGATTTATTTTTTATTATTTCTAAGTGCTTTTAATTTGTATTTGTATTTTTTGTAGTGTTTTATAATATGTACAATGATTTAAAAATATAAGGAGACTAAAAATATACACAATAAAATAAATTGGCTTAATATACAGATGTACAAGTATCCTAGTACCTAATTAGTTGCCTTTACTACTGCACAAGGGTTACTCAATTGTCTACCCTATAGAATAGATAATAGATCAAGACAAGCTATCTAGTGGCTATTCACTGTCAAAGGATTTATCTCCGCTTTTGTGGAAAATTTCTAGACTAGCCCACGATGCTCCTTTTTCCTGTAGTTATTGGCAAATATGTACACAAAAAATCTCTTACATAAGTTCAAAATTACAATGGTCAATGGATGTCACTTATTAAGAACAATGAAGAAACTAACATGCATCTCTTCTAAGATTGTGAAGTCATTAAAAAATATTTTCAAATACTGATACTGTAGTTGTTTTGATAGACTTTAAAAAATCTCTCTAATGTTTTTATAGGGATTAATGGCAACACCCATTGGTCGCTTTGCTCTATGATGTCATCCATCTATTGGTGGATTTGGTAAGCATGGAGCCGTCTTGCTTTTCAGGGAATCTCTTTGACTAATAAAGTAATCATTACTGAGATTAAGCTCTTGCCGGTTACACATCTTGGTTTGAACAGGGTAAATTACGATCGTGTAACAAAGCTTACTCAATAAAATGAGCTCCTTTTTTGTTACGATTACGTACTGGTTGCTTGTTTTGGTACCTCTAGTTTACATTTCCTGACTTTATTATAGTCTTTTGATTTTATAACCTGGATATAGTCTTCAGTTGTTGTATAACTCTGAATTTATATGCTACTTTTCGATACTCCTTTTTTGTTGGTTTGTTTGTTGCCCTTGCACCTATGCATGCTATTTCTGAATACTCTTCAGCATGTAATTATTGTTATTCTTTCTTTGGGAGATAATGACGACTCAAATGGTGGTCTTTTCTTAAAAATTACAAACATGTACATTTACGCCCTTTGCTTATTTTTGTAATTTTGATTGCCTTTTGTATTTCAGTCATTTTATATATTATCAGAAAACTTTCAGATGCCTTCTTGAGATATTCAAGTTCTTACGAGATTTTGATTTATATTTTTGGTTTATTTATTCTAATAAAGTTTGATATATAATTTTTAAGCTATCAAAACATGTTAATACGAGTTCTAAGATGTTTTGATTATTTATTCATAGTATGTGTGTGAAATAATACATAATAAGATATTGGTTATTTCTTACAAAGAAACAAGTCCTATAGAAGCAATTATAACAAAAAGTCCATATAGGACCATATAGAAAATATTGTAGAAGTACTTATAGAAAAGAATGGGTAAAGCTTGCCCCATACATACATTTTTTTAGAAAAAGTCCACATAGCAGCTGATAACACGGATTTTGAGAGGGCCAAAATACGTCCCACACAAGGCGGAGATGAAGTCGTTGTGGCGACCTCTCACGAAACCCCTATTAATCAGAAATTAACCCACAATCAAAATAAATCAACTAAGTCCCAAAAATGTGAATTAAAATTTATTAACTCTACCATAATGATGCATAGTGCGAAAGTATGTAGAGGTCGAACCACAGAGAGCAAAAACATGTAGCCTACATTTATTTATATACAAGCTAGTCATGTATGCACACAAGTCTTTTTGTGGGTTTTTAATTTTATATATTTTTATTATTTAATTGTTTTGGTTTTAAAAATTTTATTTGGTTGTTATTCTTTTAATTAGTTTTTTTTATATTATTTTTATTTTTTGTTCTTATATTTTCTTTTTTAAATAAGATATAAAGCCATATAGAATATATAATAAAAGAGAGATAAGATAGAGATGAAAATAGGGACAAATACTCAAAATACAGTAAATAAAATATTTTTGTGATTTTTATAATTTTTTAATGTTTTGTGATTTTTTTAGATTTTTCCTAATTTTTTTGGTATTTTTAAAGTCAAAAATACTAGTAAATAGTGAAAAAAAATTGCTGGTCGAAATTAAAACGAGGATGAAAAATACCAAATTGGTTCTAAAATTCCTCAAATTAATTTCAAAACAAAGATAATAAAACAAAGAAAATTCAGAGACAAAAAATAGATTTTTAAGATTTTTCTAGAATTTTTAACATTTTTTTAGTGTTTTTGGGGTTTTCTAATTTTTATGGGTTTTCTTTTGAAACTTTTAGTGATTTTTGGATAGAAATTAAAACACACTAAAATACACAAAAGGTATTTTTTGGGATTTTTAAAAGGGTTTTACTATTTTTTGGTATTTTAAATGCAAATAGTAGCAAAAATGCATGTTTTTGAATTTTTATAAATATGAAAATGCAATTTTTGCAAAATAAAAATATAGCGTGATAATACAATGCAACAGGAACCTTTGGTTTTTTTTGGTGATTTTTGGAATTTTATAGATGCATGCAATACATAGGGAAAGCAAAAATAAATTTCCAACACTAGCAGGGGTATTTTTGCAAATAAAATAAAGTCTAAGGGGTCTATGTAAATATACCAAAACTTTTGAATGTTAACATGAATTTTCAGGACCAAATACTAATTTCAAAACCCGCCAGGGGGTCCTTGTAATTATACCAATCACGTGGGACTACACGTGACTCACACACACAGGGACCAAAACGCAATTTCCTAAAGTACAAGGGTCTGCGTGCAAATTCCACAAAAATATAACACTGTGAATTTTATTTAATGGACCGTTACGAAATACAAAGAAATACAGGGGCTTCAGTGAAATTATTCCAAACGCACATGGGACATCACGTGATCTAACGTGGATTGGACCTCAATGCAAATATAAGAAACCTAGGGGTCTTTTTACAATATATCCACTTTATTTTAAACGTTACACAATATTTATGAGACTAAACTATAAATACAAAAAGGTAGGGGCTAAAGGTGTAAATTACCCCTTAAGGCGTTGGATCGGACGGTTAATGCTCTTGACATATACACGTGGCGTCCATCCAACGGTCGATGACGTTTCGTGGTCAGACGCTCGAGATTAGATCTCCTGGCGAGATCTGATGGTCACGAGGCTCCACATCCGATGGCTGCTACACCTGGGGTCTCCATCTTGATCGGACGGCGATGGAGCAAGGTGGAAGAACAGCGATGAAGCTCGCGCACGACGAGTTTTGATCGTGAATGGCCGACGCCTCCGGCCTCCTCCGTCGCCTCCGGTGATCTCTACACGTGCCTGGAAGGTCCCTGCGTCTCTTGATGGTCTCCGCTTGGCTCTTGCAGGTCCTAATCGATCAGGCGAGCTCGAGGAAGTGGAGGACCTCCAGGAACCTCTTCTACGGTTCAATCAAGCCCAAGAGGGCTTTGTTTGAGTTCAGATCTACACAGGAAGAACAAGTGGCTCGAGGCGAAGCTCCTCGACCTGGGGTTTGAAGCTTTTGCGCAAAAAATGAAGGTGGGCGACGAGGTTCCGTCGAGCGGCGGAGGCGAACCTCGATTCGCGGAACCACGAGGGATCCGGTTGATCTGGGGCGTGAGAGAGATGGAGAAAGTGATAGGGAACGAGATGGTTGCGATATGGGGGTCAGAGAATGACTGAAGGGCTCGGGAGTCGTTGCCGGAGCGGAGCTCCGGCGAACTACGACTCGAGTGATTCACGGCGATCTACTTAGCTAAAAGCTAAACTAATGACGGGAAATAAATGCTGGAACAAAAACCTATATAATAAAGAAGTAAAAGGGGCTCTAATACCTGGTGGGAAACCAGGGAGCGTGGCGTTGCTGGAGGTCTGCAGTGGATGCAGCTCCCACCTCCTCCGACCAATTCAAGACGCCAAAAGCCTCCCCCTATCACAAGGAAGCCTCCAGGACCGAATACGAGGAAGGGAGAAGAACAAAAACTGACCAAATTTGCGAAGGAGGTCGGAGATGCTTATTTATAAACATCACAAGGCACCCTTATTGACCGGCTAAAATCAAAGAATCTGATGTGTTTACGAGCAATCTAAGATGTTGGCGTGATTGTACAATGAACCGGGAACAATTCTTGTGAAGGAAGCAAATTCGATCGATGGATGAGATGCCCATGAAAAATGCAAGAAAATTGAGGATTCACGAGGTCTGACGGGTCAGAGCTGCAGATGGGACAGTTGACCAGAGGTCAATGAAGGCCACGCTGGGATTGGTCCACGTCGGCCGCTACAGGACAAAACATGAGTTTTTATTCAAAATTAATTAATTTAAAATTGTAAATGATTTTATTATTTTTCGTGTATAAAATAAAAAATGTTTATTATTTTATGTAGTATTTTACTATGGTTTTTTTTGGCTTTACTTATTAGTAATTAATTTTTATGAGTGTATTTATAGGTATATTTACCTATGTTTTGTGTATTTTTATTTTGTATATTTTATTTTATTATTTTATTTTCTTATTTTATATATTTGTAACTTATTTTTGTGAGTCTAAATATATTTTTATTTGATTTTTATGAGTTTATTTGCACATTGAAATAAATAGGTATATGATTTATATAGGTCTAGGTATAGGTGTTTAGCCTATGTTTTGTATACTTCTTTTTATTTTAATATATCTTAATGACTTTTATTTTTATTGTGTATTTTTAATAGAATATATGTGATATTGACAAAATTCTAAAAATATGAAAGAATAAAATATTTAAATAATATAGTTCCCTTTTATTTATATACATAGGTATTTCATCTATGGTTTGGCATAGTTTTATTTTATTCTCCTTTTTCTTTTTGGTTTAATTCTAATTTTATGTACACTTATGTTATAAATAATGTTTACAAAATTATAAAAATATGAATTTGTGAAAATAATAAGTAATGAATAAATTGAACATTTTAATCGGTATTATGTACAATAGGGGCCCAAAACCTATATTTTGCACAGTAACTCCAAAAAAATATAAAATCACCACCATTATATAGTTCATGAAAATTTATATACAATTAGAGGTGATTTTGCCATGTTTTGAGTTTTTATTTGGAAGATATGGGTCTGTGAAGTTTGGTTTCTGGCTTTTTATTCTTGGGATAAAATGTACAATGTATATTATTTTTGTACAAACTCAATTTTGTAATATTATTTACATTATTATCTACAACTTTTATGTACAAAATTTCTTTATTTGATGAATAAATAATTAGAAACAAAATAGGTGTCAAAAATGCATAAATCAAGAATGAATGAATGAGGTATTTATTACGTTTTCGACCCTTATCTCCCTACTTTATTCCTTGTCGACCAATTCCATTCTGGACTTGGTCTCAGGGTTTGGGTCATAAAATATTTGCAATATTTTATTCCTTTTTCTTTTCTTCTTTTTATTCTATAATTTTGGCATTAAAACCTTATTTTATGTGCATGAAATACAATAAATCATAAATGCTATTATGGACAAATTAATGTTATTTACATGCATTAGCTAGGATTTTCAAGGCAAAAATAATAAAATAAAGGTGATGAAATGGAGATTCATCACCCCCCTATACTTGCCTTTGCTAGTCCCTAGCAAATACTTATGCAATAAGTACAGAAAAGAACAAAGAATAAGAAGAAAATAAAAAGAAGATTGGAAAAGATAGAGTGAATAGGATTATTTTCAGTGTGATATCTCGTCCTTACAAAATCAGAATTTGGAGCTTCTGTTAGACCTTGTGTGTGGATGTGCGTAGAACCTGGTCGGGAACCACCTTTAAAACTCAACTGCCTTCGAGAGTCACAGAACTCGGTTCAACCCACCTTAATAGCCTTGTTAGAACTAGCTTACATCATACGCAAACCCTTACAACTATGAAGCTGACTTGTACAGTGTAAGTGATAGTGGCTCTCCCCAACTGAAATGACAAAGGAACTGACTTCTCCAGAATGACAACCCAATGATTCCCCAATCCAGCCCTCTGTCGTTGAGGAGCGGGGTATTCCCTTCGAAGTTCAAGTGGCATCCGACTCAAGAGGAGGAGGGGAAGAAGAGAATGGACGGTAGCCAGTGTAGCTACCTATCCTAGGATGCAAGACCAATGTAGTCAAGTCATCCAGCTGCAGGCTCACACGGTATAACTTTGATGCAAAAGCTTGCTTATTTTCTATACAACACATACATACTCCGACAGGCACTTTTATTTTTATTTTCAAGCCTATCTACATTTTTGTAGTTTTTTTATTTGAAAAACTATTCACAGCAGCATTTACATAAGTACTTTTTCCTCTTGAGCCAGAAGACTATCCCTCTTTTGAAGCTTTATTGCAACCCACACTCTCTTGTCCTTCGACTTCATTGAAACTGGACCAGGTTGAGGTGCCCTTCCCTCCCTAGACGAGGACGAATGTTTCCACCCGTGTGCGTCTCAGACTGGAAAATCCAACCCCCTCACCGCTCCAACTGAGTTGAGCCAAGTGAAAGGTGCAAGTGTCCAAGTTAGGTCACGGTTGACAAGAATCATGTGTGTGTCTCGAAAAGTCCTATTTAGTCAGTTGAGGTGACTTGAACCCAGCCCTGATTTCTCAATGAATTAAGTCTGAATAGACCTGAAGTACCTTAAACCTAGTTCCCATAAGGTTCCAGTGCAGTTAGGTGCGGTAAGGTCCAACCAAGCTCCAATTTTAGACTTTATTGGACTGGTTCAATCATCAAGCTCACTCAAAAAGAATATGAATGATATGCACATGCTATGCACAATGAATGATGCAATTTTTCACAAAGAATTTAAAAAATTAAAGAATCTTTTTACATAAAGAATTTTTGCAAATAACAAAATATTGGCACACAAAAAGTATGTACAACTATTTCCATGGGCGTGCCGCTTTATTTTACAAGAATTAAGAATTTTAAAGATTTACATTTGTTAACATGTTTGTTCTAGGTACATATATATGTATACAATTGATAAAGACTTTTTATTTAACGGCTTTTCAGATATGTCCATTATTATTTAAAAACATTTTCAAAACTATAGTACACAATAATTTTTGCAAGCATTTACAAACATTTGAAAACCATTTTGCAAAGATTTTCACACTATATATATATATACATTTTCCACAGTAGTTTTTATAAACATTTTTCAAACCATTTGCACATAGGTTTTCAAATCCTTTATTTCACACAAAGAAGAAAATTTTTCCAAACAAAGCGATTTTACACATGTTGAAAATATTTCACAGAAAGTTTTCCAAACGGTTCACACCATTTTTCAAATCATTTTGCAAAGATATTTAACCTGATTTATTAATCAGTATATACAAAGAAAAACTATATTTTATGTATAAAATGGTTTAGGCTCTTATATGTTTTATTGGGAATTATTGCTTATTTTTGCATGAGAAATTTTTTTGTATACTCCTCAGACTTATTTGAGAATCATTTTCAAAAGATTTTGAAGAATATAGTCCAAAATATTTTTACAAACATTTACACGCATTTAAAATCATTTTGTAAAAGTTTTTCGAACAGTATAGATAGATTTTTCAAAATAATTTTACAACCATTTTTCCAACCATTTGCAAACTACTTTCAAACATTTTTATTTCACTCAAAGAAAAGAAATTTAGCAAACAAAACTATTTACAAAGGTTGAACACTTTTTACAAAATATTTTTCAAACAATTTTCAAAAGATTTTTTCACACGGAGAACATTTTGCATAAAGCGTTTTTCCTGATTTATTAATCAGTATGGACAAAAAGAGTCTGAGGAGCTCACACTCATCTTTTATTATCGTAATAAAAATACTTTTAATATTACTTTTAGCTCCAGGTAGTATTTTTATTTACAGTATGAGTTATGGCTTATAGTATATACATAGTATATACGACCCCCCTATACTTAGCTTGAACTATGTCCTCATAGATCGAAGAGGAAAGAGAAGACATAACTCGTACTGAGTATAGACAAGTCTAACGAATGAATAAATAAATATAGGAAAGAATGAACGAATGAGAAGTTGACCGTCCCCCCTATACTTAGGATCAAATAATCCTAAGTATAGCAGACTGTACACAATGCAGGGAGGGTCAAGGGCAGGAATAAACAGATCGTACTCAGATTGTCTCCCCCTATACTTAGGGTAAGATATTCCTAAGTATAGACAAGAAGAGGAGACAATGGAGAGGTTCAAAGAATAGAGAAACTCGGGGTGCACACCCCCCTATACTTAGGACAAAGTGCGTCCTAAGTATAGAAGACTGTTAACAAGGGGCTACATCTTATTTTTTGATAGAAAAGGAAAAGACGAAATCAGATAAATAATTTTTGAGGTGTGGCGTCTGAATCTTCTAACGCTGACAATGTGGTGGATATCTCATCAAGGCGTAGAAGCTGGATGGAGTCGACACCGGCCAAGAACGTATCAGGCTTGAGGTAAGGCTTCAGGAGTTGACCGTTGATGATGAATGGTTGTGCGTCAAGCGACAATTCTGATATGGCAATACTTCCATTGTCACGCACTTCACGAACTCGGAATGGCCCTGTCCACTTACTCTTTAATTTGCCCGGGAAGATCCGTAACTTTGCATCAAATAACCACACCTTCTGTCCAATTTCAAAGGTCTTTCGTCTGATGTGCCAGTCATGCCAGCATTTCACCTTTTCCTTGTAGATTAATGTGTTATCGTATGCATAGTCTCAGAACTCCAAGAGTCTGTTCATATCATCTTTTCTTTCTGACCACTTTTTCGTGAGTACAAATTGCAAATGTTGATTGCCCATAAAGAGTTGTGAATTAATTCGACGGGCAAATGGCACGGCTTCCCATATACAAGATGATAAAGTGACATGCCCAAGGGAGACTTGTAGGCGGTTCTGTAAGCCCAGAGGACTGAGTCCAATAGTTGAGACCAGTTCTTTCTGTCTGGCCTTACAATTTTCTGAAGGATTTTCTTGATTTCTCTGTTCGATAATTCGGCCATGCCATAGGTCTGAGGATGGTAAGGGGATGCGACACGATGGTCGATGACGTACTCCTTCGTTAATTTCTTGACCTCTTTGATAATGAAATGTCTAAGGAGAGGTCTCAAGTCCAAATCACTGTACATCTTCGCACCCCCTTTGACGTTCTAGGCATGAACAGCACTTCTTATACATCCTAGGCGGGCTTTCCAGCTAACCATATTCCCGGACAAGCGGCGCCTATTCATCACTGCCATTTTGCGAAGAAGGATCTTTTCCTATTCATCACTGCATTCCGGGTCAAAAATCTAGTGAAATGGTCTTTCCGAAAAAAGACGTTCATTTCATACCCCCATCTGATATGAGAATCTTCGAAATCCCGAACTGTGCAATGATGTTATCTCTCAAGAATCGGCACACTGTCCGGCTATCAGCGGCTCGAGCGGGAATAGCTTCAACCCAACAACTCACGTAATCTACGGCAAGAAGGATGTGCTCAAAACCCTGACTGTTAGGGAATGGTCCCATGAAATCAATGCCCTATGCATCAAAAACATCTGCTATCTGAATGATCTTCAGACGCATCGAATCTTTTGCAGTGAGTGTACCCTTCAATCTCTGACAGTCAATGCATTGTTTGACAAATACTGATGCATCCTTGAATAGTGTGGGCCACCAGAAGCCACACTGAAGTACTTTAGCTGTTGTACATTCTCCAGAGTGATGTCCACCAGATTCGAGCGAGTGACAGTGCTCGAGGACACTATAATGCTCCTCCTGAGGTATGCACCTGCGCCAAATGCAATCCGCTCCTTCCCTGAATAAGAGAGGATCTTACCATTGATAAAATGGATGGTCAACATGAATTTGTTCTTCTGATTTTTCATCCAATCCGATGCTATTACCCCCGAGGCGAGGTAATTGACTATATAAGCATACCAAGGGAGGGAATCCACTGCTAAAATTGACTCATCTGGAAAGGTTTCTGTGATAGGTGCATTGTTCAATGGAGGCTCTTGCTGCTCAATTCTGGAGATATGGTCTGCTACCACATTCTGAACTACAGGATTGTCCTTGATTTCCAAATCAAATTCATGGAGGAGAAGGATCCATCTAATCAGTCTAGGCTTCGCATCCTTCTTCTGTTGTAGGTACCGGATAGCAGAGTGGTCTGTAAAAATGGTAACTTTTGATCCAAGCAAATAAGATCTGAACTTTTCCAAGGGGAAAACCACATCCAACAACTCTTTTTCTGTCATAGTGTAATTTCTTTATGCATCTACTATTTTGCTGGTATGGTGAATGGCGTAGGGTGCTTTTTCTTTTCTCTGTCCCAGAACAGCCACGACTGCAAAGTCTGACGCATCAGTAATGATCTCAAAAGGGAGAGACCAATCCGGTGGTTTGATGAAACCCAGTTTCATCATCTTAATTTCCAAATATTAACCCCCTTGCTTAGCTTCGTGTTAATAAAACTCAGATAATGTCCTGTAATTATCAGAGTCCTTAATAAATTCAAAATCACAAAAAAATCACAAAACAAAAATCTGTGGTATTTTTAGCCTTAAAAATACCCTTAAAAATATTTGGTGACTCCAGTTGACCTCATCTCCAGTTTCGATCAATATGAAATTTTAATATCTCATTGAGATCTACAACTTTCATGTTTTGCGTTTTCTCAAATTCGGCCATTTAAACCCCCAAAAATCAACTGGAAGCTCAGAATAATGTGATTGGGCCACGTGGCCCGTTCTGGGTGAGCCACGTGGCCCACCCTCCTAGCAGCATCCGCCCCCATCTCCAGCCGTTGGATCCTTTCTTGAATCCAACGGCTCGAATATCTCCACGCCCACCTTAAGTCCCAGCCGTCTGATCATTCCCCGCATCTCATCGTCACCATCCGCCAGCGCCTTCACCATATTCCGCCATGTGGCACGACGTGCGCCTTCAGATCTCGCCCTCATATCTTGATCCCTACCGTTCTTTAGCGCCAGACCCTCAACCATACGATCTAACCCATCTCATATCCATACCATTCGTTAGCGCTGCACCCTGAAGATGACACGTGGCATGCCTCTCGCCATTCGATTTCTCCCCATCGATTTCATCCACGCCGCCCCTTGGCGCATCGCTCCCACCGTTGGATCTCCAGAACCAATGGCCAGATGGTCATCGTCAACCTCCGACCCCGCCTCTTTCCCCACGATCGCCACCTCGCACGGAAGCCTCACCCTTTCTATTTTCCCCTCGTCTCCAGCCACCACCTTCACTGTCTGGAAGCTGCACAACCATCACTACTCTTCCCTCTTCCTCGCGCATGCTTCCACATTCCATGATTCTCGACCAGTCGCCCCACATCTCCCTCGAATCCCACGACCTCACTTCACCAAACCGCCAACTTCACCTTCAAATACCCTCCATCCCCCTCCGATAACCCTTGTCCACCTGTATGCGGGGCACGGCCCAGCCCTCCGCCATCTCCCATTGACAGGGGGAGATGGTCGGATTGAGCGAAGACGTCCGGAGCCCCCCGGTGATGACCCTCCAACCTCCAAGGCGGAGTTGCGGTGCCTCGCGTCTGCTCGAGCTGCACCAACTGGTTGAAGGTGTCCAGTGAAGACCCCGAGGTCCTCCGATGACCTCGAGCACAAGCCAATCGCTCTGCCCAACCTCAGGTAAGCTTCGATTCCCTTTTGTATTTTCCTTCAATTTTGCTTAATTTTGTAGGACGTTACACCCATCTTCATCCTCCATTAACCACTTCTGAGCTCCGCCTTCACCCCACCTTTCACGCGCCGCCTCCGACAGCACCTTTCTCCCTCCTCCATACCTCTCCACCGTCGAGCCATCTCCTCCGCCACTCACGGCGGAGGAGCTCTGAGCATCCATCCTCTTCACCCACCAGAGCTCCCACTCCACTCCACTTCGCACGCACAGATAATTTGCTTGCTTCGGCTATGTGCTACTAACCATGCAGGTCCTCGAAGCTCGCAATCACCGGAGCGACGTCGGAGCCAACTTCATCGACCTCGCACTTGTCATCCGAGCTCCGATGACTGCATCCAGAAGCTCCAGCACCATCCCCGAGCTTCCCTCTTCCTCAACGAACGTTTATGGAGCTTCGGGGAGGTCCAAGTTGACCGAGAACGAGAGGCGGAGGAGAGGCCTCGTCGCCGGAGACCTGAACTCGCCGCCAGCAGCAGTTGGTGGAGGAGAAGCATTTGCCGTTGGATGTCCCTCTCCAGAGGATCATCCAACGGTCCAGGAATGCCCACGTCGCCATCAGCGCTTCGTCCAGGTACCGTTAGATCCTCGAGATCCAACGGTTCCCGTTCAGCCACGTCGTCTTCAGTTGCCAGCAAAGACACCGTCGAATCTATAGATCTGATGGACATCCAGGATCCACGTGTCTGATCCAGAGCAGCACCTAGCCTCAGCGTCCGAGCCTCCAGGCTTGGATCCCCCGAGCCATTATGAGCCTGCATCGAGCCTATTCCAGCGTCCGAGCCAATCCGAAGCACACCGAGCCTCTGCCGAGTCCGAGCCTACGTTCGAGCCTGGATGGCGCATGCGTAGCACTTGCCATCTCGGTAAATTACGGAGAAGCCCCACCAAGTTCTTCAATTTGCAAATACATCCTGATAGCACGTGTAGTCCACGTGCACTTGGGTACTTTGCAATTATACCCTTGCGAGTTTTAATAATTGCAAAAATGCCCCTGTGCGTTTGGGTATTTTATAGGGAAGGCCTCGCACTTTTCATATTTACATTTTAGTCCCTCCCAGTGACATGTTTGTAGTTATCTTTTTATATTTTCTTGCGTTTATGCCCTTATCTTCATTATTGCATATCTTGAGCACCGTACCTCCGTTTTAGTTGATTTCGGTTTCATTTGAAGCTTATTTGATGGTCTTTCTAATGAAATGCTTAATTGTTATTTTGGACACAATGATTTTTATGCATTATTTAGTAGCCTTGTGTCTATTCGAGCTTGAACTGATGCCTTGTTTAAAATTGTTCATCAAATATGCCTCTTTAATTAAAATTGAAATTGACTCTTTTTTAATTTTGCTCATCATTTTTACCTAGGGTTGCATTTATCTGCTATAAAAAAATAAAATAAAAAATTTGCATGTTTTGTTTCCAATGTATTATCTTAGTCTTGTGGCACACTTTGACCTATATGTTCTCTAATTCAACACTTAGTATAAATAAATAAAAATCCGGATAATACGAGAGAGGCTCGTGTCCCTGAGTTCGACCTTGGTATCTTACCAAGTAAAAAGTTTACGACCATCTAATTTTGATTGATATATATTTAAATGAGATGGTCTTTGATGACACATCTCGGTCCGACTGCGATGACGATTTCAAGTGTTAAAACAACAGTCTTAGAGGGCCAATTTAGAGGATTATCAAATGGCGCCGTTGCCGGGGACACAGCTCATTTCTTGTATTTTTTGGATATTTGTTTATTTAATTTAGTGTTTCTTTTATAGGTCACTTAGTTCATCTACTTGCATTATAAAATTTTCTTTTCGATTGATCTCTAACGATTGATTCTATGGCAGGGCCCTTGGTGTTCAAGGAGGCGAGGAGCAGGAGCTACTCACTGTGAGGAGCCGCAGAAGCACATCTGGAGCACGTCAAGAAGAAAGAAAAAAATGACATTTTCACATATCATTTTTGCATGTAATAATTCGTCTTTTACAGCGGTCTTCGATCGAAGACTCGCGATTGTAATCGAACGATCATGGTTGTGTGGGGATCGTCCCCACTTGAGTGTCGACCTAGGATCAGGCACGCGACTCTTCGAGCATAGTTTAAAATTCTCATTTTCATGTGCTTTCTCGTAGGTAGGACACACTATTAATCAAAGACGCACTTAACCTCGCCTCACTTAGTCGAATTTAAAAGAAAATTTTCCCCGCTAATAGAAGCATGATTAGGTGCGGTTTTTATCGACTTGCATACATATTGATTTTTGGTTTTCAAAACAGCCTATGTTTTTCACGGATTTTCAACAAGTAACAGCATGTTTTATCACTTAGCCTAGATCGCGGTTTTTATCGAATACGCGGCTTTTTCTCGGTTTCCCCTCCTAGATTGATCACCAATGTTAATTGAAAATGGGAATGAACAGTAGATGATGATTTCTTGATTTATGTGCTCACATTAATCAGTGACAACCTTAAGAATAATTGGGACTGTTAATTGCTAGTCAATCAAAAATGGAGTAAAATTTGGTTTTGGGAGAGCAACACCCTCGCGTACACATTGATTTTCACTTAACATTTTTCTCCGCATAAAATATCAAATGTTTTATCACCATTAAAATCGACAAGATAATAAACCAACCTCGGTTGGTTTCATGTGTGAGTTAGTGAATTAAAGGGGTGTTGCTTGCTTGATTGAGCCATGATTGCTTCGTTACACTCCTTAGAACCTTAGTCACTCCATCCATCTCCGTAGATTCATCCGATCACTTGTAAATCCATCCATCTTCTTTGTTCACATTGGGTCCCTCCCAACATTAATTATCATCTTTATACTTAGGCTAATCTCAGCCTAAGTATAGGGGGGTCCCGAGTCCCCGTGATTTTCTCCACTCTTCTTTCCTTGCCTTTATACTTAGGTTATTTCTAACCTAAGTATAGGGGGAGCCCCTCTTAGCTCCCGTATATTCCTTTATGTTTAAATTGACCTATGTACTTGTAACATCTAGTGCTATGAGGACATAGCAAAGTTTAAGTATAGGGGGGTATACCGTATATACCGTATACTTACTTTAGCTATAATCTGAAAAATTTGAAAAATTTAAAACTTTTTGGCTAAAGTAAAATTCGTTAAACTAAGAGGCTCAAATGTTTTTCACGGCTTTTCCTATACTATGTTACGCTATTTTGATAAAAATATTTTTGAAAATGATTTTTTCTTATTTTGAAAAAATCTTTTGAAAATGTTTTTGTGTGATATGGTTTTGAAAAAAAATTTATCTCTTTTCAAGGAAAGTTGAGTCTAACTTGTGTTTTAACCTTTAAATTAAAATCCATAAAAATGAGAAAAACCCAAAAACCCTTTAGGAGCCATTAGTGACTACTAAGCCCAATTAAGTAGCCGCGTTCAGTGAGGGTTCGCCCTTAGCAGATTGGATGGTTTAGAGGACATTGCGTAAGGCCCCGTCCTCAAGCAACGGGCTTCGGCTTGTACTTACATCCATACTGGCTGAATGTGGATGCTTAATTGAGTTTGGGCAGTCCTAAGATCTCTTGAAGTCCTAAAAAAAATTTGTTTTTGAATGAAAGAGTTGGATTAATCCTCTACACTTACACTTCCACCTAGGATCTGAAATGATCAAGGAGACTTAGTTTTATGAGGTCGTTGAGATTTTAGGTTAACCAGCCTTAGCCATCAGGGTCATAGACTTAATCATCCAGATTCCCCTAGGTTTCTAGATTTGCATGCTATATTCCATGCTTAGTCTCAGACATAAAGAATATGATCAGTGCATCACATGCACGACTGCAGTTTCGATGAGATGAATTGATTTTTCACCTGAGGGATTGGGATGAGGAATTCAAGTTTGGATTTGATCTAATGATGCTCGAGGATGGGATAAAATCTTTGGAGGCTTCATGAAACCTGAGTGTCAGCAATATTAGCCAGTATGAGAACTTGGTTCTAATACTAATCTCTTGATATTGACCTAAGTGCCAGGGTGTGAAATAAATAAAAATGTTGATCAGTATGCGCCAACTCTTGGTAAAAACAGTGGAGCTAGACAAAAATTATACAAGTCAATGAAATTTCAAAGAAAAGGCTCTCATTCCACAAAGTCAAATATCAAAGTGCTTCCACCAAAGGAGAGCGCTCCCAAACTTTTCAAAATGTCCACTTGGACCAACGCTATTAGGACCAGGAGTCGGGCTTGCACCAAAAAAGGGCTCTGCATCGTAAATTCTACAAGTCTGGGTGTAGAAGGTACGATAGGTACTCAAAAAAGGCACACCCCGGTGTACTCCCAGGAAAACAAGTGCATACGGCTCCAACTTCTCTTGACGGATGCAATGATCAACACCAAAAAATTGTGTTGCGTAAAAGGCATTAGAGAAAATCCTTGTTCCAGTGAGAGGGAGAGAAGAAATAACACAATCCCATACCCTCATTACTGGCCTGCCATCTACATTTTCTATGTCTGACAACTAAAGAGACGGTGGAATGGATGCAAGATTTGATTTATTCCCTAGTGTTGAGGATTGAGTCCTTAGGAGAATTTCTTGGACCAAGACTTTGGGTGACAATTTGACTCTACTCTCAGAATTGCAGTCAACACTAAAATTTCATATCCTTTAGATTATACGTACATCAGAGAGAGACTGGAGAATTAGAGGAATTGGGTGCCTCTTGATTAAGGCTAGGTTGAATTCTAGAATTTTGGACCTCTAAAGTTGAGTGGACTTGAACAGATTGGATCCTGTACTCACATGCACAAGGGGGTTAATCCAGCTTAGTCATTCTCTTTGATGCTCGAGGACGAGCATAGCTTAAGTATAGGGGGTGATGAAACCTAGTTTCATCATCTTAATTTCCAATTATTAACCTCCTTGCTTCGCTTCGTGTCAATAAAACCCAGATAATGTCCTGTAATTATCAGAGTCCTTAATAAATTAAAAACCACAAAAAAATCACAAAACAAAAATCTGTGGTATTTTTAGCCTTAAAAATACCCCTAAAAACATTTGGTAACTCCAGTTGACCTCATCTCTAGTTTCGGTCAACATAAAACTTGTAGATGTCATTGAGATCTACAACTTTCATGTTTTGCGTTTTCTCAAATTCGACCATTTAGACCCTCAAAAATCAACTGGAAACTCGGAATAATTTGATTGGGCCACGTGGCCCGTTCTGGGTGACCCACATGGCCCGCCCTCCTTGCAGCATCCGCCCCCATCTCCAGTCGTTGGATCCTTTCTTGAATCCAACGACTCGAATATCTCCACGCCCGCCTTAAGTCCCAGCCGTCTGATCATTCCCCGCAGCTCATCGTCACCATCCGCCAGCGCCTTCACCATATTCCGCCACATGGCACGACTTGCGCCTTCAGATCTAGCCCTCATCTCTTGATCCCTGTCGTTCTTTAGCGCCAGACCCTCAGCCATCCGATCTAACCCATCTCATATCCATACCGTTCGTTAGCGCTGCACCCTGAACATGACACGTGGCACACCTCTCGCCAATCGATTTCTCCCCATCGATTTCATCCACGCCGCCCCTTCGCGCATCACTCCCCACCATTGGATCTCCAGATCCAACAGCCAGATGGTCATCGTCAACCTCGGACCCCGCCTCTTTCCCCACGATCGCCACCTCATGCAGAAACCTCACCTTTTCTATTTTCCCCGCGTCTCTAGCCACCACCTTCACTATCTGGAAGCTCCACAACCATCACCACTCTTCCCTCTTCCTCGCGCATGCTTTCACGTTCCATGATTCTCGACCAGTCGCCCCACATCTCCCTCGAATCCCACGACCTCACTTCACCAAACCGCCAACTTCGCCTTCAAATACCCTCCATCCCCCTCCGATAACCCTTGTCCACCTATACGCGGGGCATGGCCCAGCCCTCTGCCATCTCCCTGTGACAGGGGGAGATGGTTGGATTGAGAGAAGACGACCAGAGCCCCCGGTGATGACCCTCCGACCTCCATGGCGGAGTTGTGGCGCCTCGCGTCCCCTCGAGCTGCACCAACCGGCTGAAGGTGTCCAGCAAAGACCCCGAGGTCCTCTGATGACCTTGAGCACAAGCCAATCGCTCCGCCCAACCTCAGGTAAGCTTCGATTCCCTTTTGTATTTTTCCTTCAATTTCGCTTAATTTTGTAGGGCGTTACACCCATCTTCATCCTCCATTAACCACTTCCCGAGCTCCGCCTTCACCCCACCTTTCACGCGCCGCCTCCGACAGCACCTTTCTCCCTCCTCCATACCTCTCCACCGCCGACCCATCTCCTCCGCCACTCACGGTGGGGGAGCTCTGAGCTTCCATCCTCTTCACCCCCCAGAGCTACCACTCTTCTCCACTTCGCACGCACAGATAATTTGCTTGCTCCGGTTATGTGCTACTAACCACGCAGGTCCTAGAAGCTCGCAATCACCGGAGATACGTCGGAACCGACTTCATCGACCTCGCAGTTGTCATCCGAGCTCCGATGACTGCAGCCTGAAGCTCCAGCACCTTCCCCGAGCTTCCCTCTTCCTCGACGAACGTTTATGAAGCTTCGGGGAGGTCCAAGTCGACCGAGAACAAGAGGCGGAGGAGAGGCCCTGTCGGTGGATACCTGAACTCGCCGCCAGCTGCAGATGGTGGAGGAGAAGCAGTTGTCATTGGATGTCCCTTACCAGAGGATCATCCAACGGTCCAGGAACGCCCACGTCACCATCAGCGCTTCGTCCAGGTACCGTTGGATCCTCGAGATCCAACGGTTCCCGTTCAGCCACGTCGTCTTCAGTTGCCAGCAAAGACACCGTCGGATCTGTAGATCTGACGGACATCGAGGAGCCACGTGTCTGATCCAGAGCAGTACCTAGCCTCAGCATCCGAGCCTCCAGGCTTGGATGCCCCGAGCCTTCATGAGCCTGCATCGAGCCTATGCCAGCGTCCGAGCCAAGCTCAAGCACACCGAGCCTCTACCGAGTCCGAGCCTACGTCCGAGCCTGGATGGCGCGTGCATAGCACGTGCCATTTGGGTAAATTGCGTAGAAGCCCTGCCAAGTTCTTCAATTTGCAAATTGGTCCTGATAGCACGTGCAATCCACATGCACTTGGGTATTTTGCAATTATGTCCTCGCGGGCTTTAATAATTGCAAAAATGCCCCTGTACGTGTGGGTATTTTACTGGGAAGGCCTCGCACTTTTCATATTTACATTTTAGTCCCTCCCAGGGACCTGTTTGTAGTTATCTTTTTATGTTTTCTTTCGTTTATGCCCTTATCTTCATTATTGCATATCTTGAGCACCGTACCTCCGTTTTAGTTGATTTTAGTTTCATTTTGAAGCTTATTTGATGGTATTTCTAATAGCATGCTTACTTGTTATTTTGGACACAATGATTTTTATGCATTATTTAGTAGCCTTGTGTCTATTCGAGCTTGAACTGATGCCTTGTTTAAAATTGTTCATCAAATATGCCTCTTTAATTAAACTAGAAATTGACTCTTGTTTAATTTTTCTCATCATTTTTACCTAGGGCATATTTCCGTTGCATCGTATTGCATTTATCTACATTATAAAAAAATAAAATAAAAAATTGTATGTTTTGTTTTCAATGCATTGTCTTAGTCTTGTGGCACACTTTGACCTATATGTTCTCTAATTCAACACTTAGTTAAAATAAATAAAAATCCGGATAATACGAGAGAGGCTCGTTTCCCTGAGTTCGACCATGGTATCTTACCAAGTAAAAAAATTACGACCATCTGATTTTGATTGATATATATTTAAATGAGATGGTCTTTGATGACACATCTCGGCCCGACTGCGATGACGATTTCAAGTGTTAAAACAACACTCTTAGAGGGTCGATTTAGAGGATTATCATGGTTGTAGGACTGGGGCCTGAGTGATAAGCTCCTCCAGTTGATTGAAATCAAGGAGGACATGCTTGTCGACATTGAACTCAGTTTCCTTGCAAAGAAGTTCTGTTAAAGGTCGGGCGATGTGGCTAAAATCCTTGATGAATCGTCTGTAAAATCCCGCATGCCCCAAGACTGACCTTACATTTTTGACTGACTGAGATGGCTCTAGATTGGCAATAACATCCACCTTTGCCGGGTCGACTTCCATGCCACGTTTGGAAACGACATGACCCGGCACAATACCTTCGGTGACCATGAAGTGGCTCTTATCACATGAAAGCACTAAATTGACTTAACGACATTTCTGAAGCACTCTATCTAGGTGCCCAAGACAAGAATCGAAACTGTCACCATAGACTGAGAAGTCGTCCATGAACACCTCGAGAAAACTTCCCACCATCTCGGCGAAAACTGCTAGCATGCATCTCTGGAATGTCGCAGGTGCGTTCCACAATCCAATAGGAATTCTCCTGTAGGCATAGGTGCCGAACGGGCAAGTGAAGGTAGTCTTCTCTTGATCATCAGGAGTGAATGCCACCTGGTTGTACCCGGAATACCCATCCAAACAACAGAAGAACTCCTTGCCTGCTAGTCTTTCCAAAACTTGATCAATGAATGGCAAGGGGAAGTGGTCCTTCTTAGTTGTTGTATTAAGACGGTGGTAGTCAACATACACCCGCCAGGATGTTGGTACCCGAGTGGATATTTCCTCTCCTTTATCATTGGAAACCATGATAAGCCCTGATTTCTTTGGAACTACATGCAGTGGGCTTACCCATTTTGAATCGGAGATGGGATAGATGAAGCCTGCATCACACTATTTCGTGATCTCTTTCATGACGACGTCCCGGAGGTTTGTATTCAGCCTTCTTTGGAATTCGCAGGACGGCTTGGCATCTTCTTCTAGATAAATGTGGTGTGAACACAAAGCTGGATTTATCTCACGGAGATGTAATACGCACCAACCAAGTGCCTTGCGGTTCTTTTCTAGAACCTCGAGAAGTCAAGATTCTTGATCCGGGTTCAACCTGCCGCTGATGGTGACCGGATATATGTGTTCTTCACCCAAAAGGAAAGCATACTTCATTCCTGCAGGAAGTGGCTTGAGTTCTGGTCCTGATCTGTCCAACTTGTTGGTCATCAGACACTATACTGGTGGTGGGATGTACTTCATTGATGGAGCTACCATCCTCAGTATTCTGTTGAGATCCTGATGATGTGCCGAACGGTTTTGTACTAGGTTCATTGTGTTCGGGCTGGAGTGAATTCTCGAAATCACATAGTTGCACTAGCTTCTGAGAGTCTGTCACCCAAAAATCATCGGAGCATAGGTCAATTGTGCTTTCCATGTCCTCCTCGAGAGTGAGGATTTCTCGGGTCCATGAATCATTCAATGAAAGTGATGAGTCCCTGATCTTTGCAATAAAGTCATAGTCTGCTTATGATACTGCATGGCTCTCATCAATCGTGGCGTGCGGCTCTTTGATCATGTCTTTAGTGATCTGCTTACTGTCCGAGGGGAAAGTAATCTTGTTTGACCTGTAGTCAACCACGGCACCTGAGGGACGCAAGAATGGTCGTCCAAGGATAATAGGGGTCTGGAGTAAGGGTGCGGGTGAGTCCATATCGAGGACCACGAAATCAACAGGGAATTGCATCTCCCGTACCTTCACCACAACATCTTCCATCAGACCTTTAGGTCGCTTGGTGGATCGGTCAGTGAACTGAAGGATCATCTGTGTTGGCTTGAGCGGACCGAGCCCAAATTCTTGCATTAGGGACGATGGTAAAAGGTTGATAGAAGATCCGTTGTCAAAGAGAGTATGCTTGAAGACCTGATCAAATATCTCACATCTGATAAGAGGCGCTCCTTTGTCTTGTTTCTTCTGCGGGAGATTGCTGATAGCTGCGATAGTGACCATGGAAAGCACGTTCCTCTCGAACTGATTGCGTTTATTCTTGCGTGCTGGTCGACTCCTGCTAGTACATGCTTCTTTCAAACCTTTCTTCACAGCTGGCATATATTCCATGGCCTTCAGTAAAGGAATCTCAACAGTTAAGTTATCTATTATTTTCACAACTCTAGGATCAAATAATGCAATTTTTCTTTTTCCAATTATTTTGGATTTCTTGATCGCATTAGGAAAAGGAATACTTACATCACTGGAAGGCAAAATAGAGTTCTTATTTACATCGGAATTATCGCCCACATATTGTTGTACATCCGAACTACTAAAAGGAGTACAAGCTGGATCCTAAGGTACCGGTGCTGATGGACGAGCAAAAAGTAGGGCATCTGCTCCGTCGGTTGGCGAGGGATCGGCTGCAACTAGCTGCTTCTCCGAGGTTGGCACGGCTTTGCTTCGGCTGCAAAATTCTTTTTGTTCTTTTTGGTTTTGCTGATTTTTTTGTAGTTTTTGCTAATGATGCTGGTGTTGCATGATGGCTGGAATGGCTTCTCATTCTTCTTCTTCTTCCTCACCCGTCCCTGTAGCAGGCACGACTGATGCAGAAGATGACGATTCACCTCGTTCTTTATTCTCCCCATTCTTGATAGCAGGCGGAGGCAAGGTCCTACCTCTCCTGAGAGTAGCAACATTAGAACAAACAATAATATCATTTTCTGACTCTACAGACGCAAACAGGACATCACATTCTACATGCTCTTTCTTTTTAAAGCTATTGGGGTTGGCCTCGACCTGAGCTGGGATAGTGGTCATGGTGGCGGCCAGGTCGTCGACCCTCTTGGTCATTCTGCTAGCCCTTTGATGAGTTGGGCCAAGAAATCCAAGGTGGGGTTCACAGGATTTGCCTCATTATATTCAGCGTGTAGACCACGCTATTGCTGCATGTGTTGGTGCTGAGGTTGTTGTTGGTGGTGTTGGGGTGGTGTAGGAAGCTGAAGTTGCTGGTAAGAGGAAGGGGGATACTGTTGGTACTGCTGAGGTGGAGCGGCCGCATACTGATGAAAAGGCTGTGGCTGGCGGTATTAGGGCTGCTGATAATGCTGATTCTGCCTCCATTGATTTGCAAATGAGGGAGGCTGATGATATTGTGGCGGTGGCTGTGAGGACTGCCCAAATCGACCACCCTGAGGTGGGTGGTATTGCCGGTTGGCTGGTAGCTGACCCTGAGGTTGTCCCATGGGATGGGTCGGCTGTGCTTCATTGCTCCAAACCCCGTTGACTTCTTGAATCAGGGGTGGTGGTGGAAATATTGGATCGGATCCTGATACAAACTCTGGTAGGTACACAACCATCTGTTGTTGCGGCTGGCCCTTGTTAGGTGTATGTACATTGTACACATGCAGGACTGTCGGTGGTTGTTGGCTTGGCTAAGGCTGATGTGGTGGTGGTAGATTGTCCTTCTTCTCAGCTGGAGCTTCTGATGGTGCTGCCAACTGGACAGAGTTGATGGTGCCCACCAGCATTTCTAATTGTTTGGTGATCTGATCTAATTTGTCAAGATTTTGAGTCCTCTTCTCGATCACAGCAAGTTTTTCTAAGTCATGTGATCGTTTCTCGATGATATCAACCTTCGAGAGATTGCCCCCGATGATGCTGAGGTTGGAGCTCTCATCTATCTCCGCCTCGTGGGACGCTGCCATGTGTACTTGTTTTTGGAGGATCTGAGGCTACTTTTGGTATGCTTTAGATGAAGAGAGGGCGGCCTCTCCTTCGACCATTTCTTCAAAGATTTGACAGACTACATCTTCATCCTTATTGAAATGGGAGCCCCCACATGTTGCGTCAACGAGCCTTTGGCTTTCGATGTTCAGGCCCCCAAAGAACTGTTAGACCAAGCTGGTCTTCGGGATCTCATGATGGGGGCATTTCTCCTGCAGATCGGTGAATCTCTCCCAAGCTTCATGTATGGATTTGTGGGCTCCCTGGGAGAAGTTGTTGATTCGTGCTCGCATCTGGTTGAGCCGACCGAGAGGGTAAAACTTGTGCAGGAAAGCTGACTTCAGTTCCTCCTAGGTTATCACAACCTTCCCCAGATGGTTGACCCAATAAATAGCCTTGTCTTGCAGGCTGAAGGGGAATGCCATCATTTTGACAATGTCTAGAGGAACATTGGGGTAGTGAGTAGTACGGTAGATGTGTGAGAACTATTGCAGGTGGATGTACAGCTCTTCACTGGTGTTTCCATGAAAATATGGAAGAAGAGCAAGGAGCTGGGGCTTCAGCTCAAAGTGAGCATGCACCGGTGGAATGAGGATCCACTCGGTTATCTGGATGTCTCCAGGATTATAGGTCTCCTTTAGTGTAGGTTTGGGTCTCCCATTTTCCTGCTCTTCCTCGTTATCAGGAGAATTACCACCTCCTCGTCGTCCCCCTCCTCCGTCAGGTCTGTTCATTACATCATTCAGCATCTTCTGGAAAACATTCTATGCTAGGGCCTGCTCTGTCAGCTGTTGTTGGATAGCCTGGATGGATGCCAATAGTTGTGCATTAACCTGATTCTGATCAGGCATATGTCCTTCTGGTTGGGGTTGCTGCTGACCCTTGCCCTTTCCTTGAGGAGCCATGTCAGGGTCTGAGTCTGAAGAAATGAATTTCGGAACAGAATCCAGGGCTTGGTATGTCTTCTATTTGCAGAATGAGAGAATCCTAATCAGACAACTTGCAATACTATTCAGTTGTCATGATGAATCTGGAATCAAAGTCAATCCCAAAATGTTATGAACAAAATAGGATATGGACTGTGATCGATTTCCATTCACAACAACGAGAGTGGGACAAAAGGGATCCCGGTTTATTGGATGGTCAAAAGAAAGGTAGAAGACGAGGAGGCTGGAGATCGATCCGTAAAGTCTGGGTTGGGTTATCGGGAATCACCTCGAATTTATTGGCAAAGTAGAGTCTATGGAATCGATGTGGGTGTCGGTGGGATCCCGACAGAAACCATCCATGGATCGACTTCTCGAAGCACAAGGAGGATTGTATGTTGGAAGAAGGATACGATTGTCAACGAGGAATAAAAAAGGATTGTAAAATAGTAGAAAGGCTCGAATGAGCGGGGGTCAAAGGAGAATAATACAACAAAACTTGCACAAAGGCGCGGGACTTGATCTTTGAACCTTAATCTAGATCCATACAAACACAATACAAAATTGGGTTCACCAACTCACGCCATTTGGAGCCATGAAGGTTAAGCCACTTATTATCTTTTCTGTTTTAGAGTTGTCATTTCAGGTATATCTTTTAACAAGTCCTTAGAACGCTAACCCTATAGGAGAGAGAGTACTACCAGAAAAGAATCCCGTACTTGTCCTCCTCCTTTGTAACATGTAGTCTATACTTTTTGAGGTCCTTGTAACCCGACCTGGATCCCTACTCAGTGAAAGAAATAGAGAGAGGAAGCCGATAGGCGAAACCGATACTTCAGTTCTCGCTCGGTACGGAATCACCCGTGAGCGTGCAAGAACCTACTCAGATGCAAACCGATGAGACAGACACCCCCTTGAAGGTGTGGCATATGCTCAGTACTTCAGACCATGTCGATGTTCCACACAAGGTGGGAACACCATCGCTGACAACACCCTACTCGATCACGTACGATAGAAGCGCCATTACTTCGGAAATCCAGACGATACACAAGGCAGTTGCAGACTGGGATTTTGGCTCTATTCTTTATGGGACGTGCCTCGCTCATGGGAGTAGGGTTTTGGTCCCCCTCCGAAGGTACCTGAAAACAATGAGGGCTTTATGAACCTGGTACAATGATAGTCCATTACAAATTTTAACTATGGTCAAAGTTTTTTTAGCAGTCCCCTTGTTTTAGTTTTTTGGGTTTTCACTTTTTTTGAGTTTGTTTTCATACCAGCGCCTAACGTTTTTGTAGATTCTCATTTACATCCTAGATGATCAAAATCAGAGGGAGATAGCGGAAAAGCCGTGCAAGTTGGTTCCATGATGGAAATCTCACCATTGAACCGAATGATACATGCTGAGTTAGAGGACTTATAGTGCATCCAATCTCTCTCCATGCGGTATGCAAAATAGAATTTTTAAACCTAGCTACATGACGGTGTGTAAGCGACAAAATCACCCTAAACATTAACTATTATTAATCGTGAAGAACCAATTAAGTTTGACTAAATCCATACGTAAGTGACTATAGGAACAAGCATTCTTATTAATGTGTCAACCTAGCTACCGAGTCAAGAAACCTAAGTCTAGGGGCTCCATGCACAAAAAACAAAACAAAGAAAAGGCGGAAAGCTCAAAACAGCGGGAAACAAAGAAAAGAAAGCGGGAAAACACGAAAAAGCTGCGACGAGGCCCCCAGGTGAACAGACACCCCGGGCACTGGACCTTGTTGTGAAAAGTAGAGTCCAAATTATTACATGCCAAAATTGTCTCTCTCTCTCTCTCATAAAATTACATTTTTTACTAGCTAAGCCTTCTTCTTGCTTCATTGGTGCTTGCTCCAGCTGGTCAAACAGTCGTGACCCACCTTCATGCATGGCTGCACCGACCTCCTAGAAGATCGTCCTCGCATGGCGGACACTCGCATCAAAGTTGCAATAAAAAGGGATTAGCACAAATAATCATATAATATAAACAAAAGCAGTAAATATTTACAGGCAATTCAAGAATATTAACAAAAGATCATGCAAATATTTACAACATGACAAACTAAAGTAAGCTATGCCCATTGCTCCCCGGCAAGGCGGAGACGAAGTCGCTGTGGCGACCTCTCACGAAACCCCTATTAATCAGAAATTAACCCACAATCAAAATAAATCAATTAAGACCCAAAAATGTAAAATTTATTAACTCTACCATAATTATGCATAGTGCAAAAGTATGTAGAGGTCGAACCACAGAGAGCAAAAACAGGTAGCCTACATTTATTTATATACAAGCTAGTCATGTATGCACACAAGTCTTTTTGTGGGTTTTAATTTTATATTTTTTTATTTGTTTTTTGGTTTTATAACTTTTATTTGGTTTTTAATTTTTTTGATTAGTTTTTTTGTTTTATATTATTTATATTTTTTTGTTCTTATATTTTCTTTTTGAAATAAGATATAAAGTCATATAGATTATATAATAAAAGAGAGATAAGATAGAGATGAAAATAAGGAAACATACTTAAAATATAGTAAATAAAATATTTTTGGGATTTTTATATATTTTTAATATTTTTGTGATTTTTCTAGATTTTTCCTAATTTTTTTGGTATTTTTAAAGTCAAAAATACTAGTAAATAGTGAAAAATATTGCTGGCTGCAATTAAAATGAGGATGAAAAATATCAAATAGCTTCCAAAATTCCTCAATTTAATTTCAAAACAAAGATAATAAAACAAAGAAATTTCAGAGACAAAAATTGGATTTTTATGATTTTTCTAGAATTTTTAACATTTTTGAGGGTTTTGAGGTTTTCTAATTTTTATGGGTTTTCTTTTGAAATTTTTAGTGATTTTTTGAAAGAAATTAAAAAACACTAAAATACACAAAAGGTAATTTTTATGGGATTTTAAAAGGGCTTTACTATTTTTTTGTATTTTCTAATGCAAATAGTAGAAAAAATGCATGTTTTTTTAATTTTTGTACATATGAAAATGCAATAAAAATGCAAAATAAAAATATGGCGTGATAATACAATTCAACATGAACCTATGGTATTTTTTTGGTGATTTTTCGAATTTTATAGATGCATGCAATAAATAGGGAAAGCAAAAATAAATTTCCAACACTAGCAGGGGTATTTTTGCAAATAAAATAAAGTCCAGCGGGGTCTGTGCAAATATACCAAAACTTTTGAACGTTAACATGAATTTTCAGGACCAAATACCAATTTCAAAACCTGCCAGGGGGTCCTTGCAATTTTACCAAACACGTGGGTCTACATGTGACTCACACGTACAGGGACCAAAACACAATTTAGTAAAGTACGGGGTCCGTGTGCAAATTCCACAAAAATATAACACTATGAATTTTATTTACTAGACCTTTACGAAATACAAAGAAATACAGGGGCTTCAGTGAAATTTTTCCAAACACATGTGGGAGACCACGTGATCTGATGTGGATTGGACCTCAATGTAAATACAAGAAACCTAGGAGTCTTTTTACAAAATATCCACTTTATTTTAAACGTTACACAATATTTATGGTACTAAACAATAAATATAAAAAGGTAGGTGGTAAAGGTTTAAATTACCCCTTAAGGCACTGGATCGGACGGCTGATGCTCTTGACTTATCCACGTGGCATCCATCCAACGGTCGATGACGTTTCCTGGTCGGACGCTCGAGATTAGATCTCCTAGCGAGATCTGATGGTCACGAGGCTCTACATCCGACGGCTGCTGCTATGCCTAGGGGTCTCCATCTTGATCG
This sequence comes from Ottelia alismoides, assembly GCA_037367405.1. Lineage (NCBI taxonomy): Eukaryota > Viridiplantae > Streptophyta > Magnoliopsida > Alismatales > Hydrocharitaceae > Ottelia > Ottelia alismoides. The sequence goes on from JAZKJV010005735.1 coordinate 42,165, forward strand.
GACGGCGATGGAGCAAGGTGGAAGAACAAGGACGAAGCTCGCGCACGGCGAGCTTCGATCGTGAATGGCCGACGCCTCCAGCCTCCTCCGTCGCCTCCGGTGATCTCTACACGTGCATGGAAGGTCCCCGCGTCTCCTGAAGATCTCATCTTGGCTCCTGGAGGTCCCAATCGATCAGGCGAGCTCGAGGAAGGGGGGACCTCCAAGAACCTCTTCTCCGGTTCAATCAAGACCAAGAGGGATTTGTTTGAGTTCAGACCAGCACAGGAAGAACAAGCTGCTCGAGGCGAAGCTCCTCGACCTGGGGTTTGAAGCTTTTGCGCAAAAAATGAAGGTGGGCGGCGAGGTTCCGACGAGCGGCGGAGGCGAACCTCGATTCGCAGAACCACGAGGGATCCAGTTGATCTGGGGCGTGAGAGAGATGGAGAAAGTAATAGGGAACGAGATGGTTGCGATATGGGGGTCAGAGAATGACTGAAGGTCTCGGGAGTCGTCGCCGGAGCGGAGCTCCGGCGAACTACGACTCGATCGATTCACGGCGATCTACTTAGCTAAAAGCTAAACTAACGACGGGAAATAAATGCTGGAACGAAAACCTATCTAATAAAGTAGTAAAAGGGCCTCTAATACCTGGTGGGAAACTAGGGAGCGAGGTGTCGCCGGAGCTCCACCGTGGGTGCAGCTCCTACCTCCTCCAACCGATTCAAGGCGCCAAAAGCCTCCCCCTATCGCGAGGAAGCCTCCAGGACCGAATACAAGGAAGGGAGAAGAACAAAAAACTGACCAAATTTGCGAAGGAGGTCGGAGCTGCTTATTTATAAACATCACATGGCGCCCTTATTGAGTGGCTAAAATCAAAGAATCTGATATGTTTACGAGCAATCTAAGATGTTGGCGTGATTGTATAATGAACCAGGAATAATTTTTGTGAAGGAAGCAAATTCGATCGATGGACGAGACGCCCATGAAAAATGCAAGAAAATCGGGGATTCACCAGGTCTGACGGGTCAAAGCTGCAGATGGGACAGTTGACCAGAGGTCAACGAAGGCCGAACTGGGATTGGTCCACGTCAACCGCTACAGAAAAAAACAGGAGTTTTTATTCGAAAATAACTAATTTAAAATAGTAAATGATTTTATTATTTCTTGAGTATAAAATAAAAATGTTTATTACTTTATGTAGTATTTTAATATGATTTTTATTTACTTTTTTGGCATTACTTATTAGTAATTAATTTTTATGAGTCTATTTATAGGTATATTTACCTATGTTTTGTGTATTTTTATTTTGTATATTTTATTTTATTATTTTATTTTCTTATTTTATATATTTATAACTTATTTTTGTGAGTCTAAATATATTTTTATTTGATTTTTATGAGTTTGTTTGCGCAATGAAATAAATAGGTATATGATTTATATAGGTGTAGGTATAGGTGTTTTGCCTATGTTTTGTATACTTCTTTTTATTTAATATATCTTAATGAGTTTTATTTTTGTTGTGTATTTTTAATAGAATATATGTGATATTGACAAAATTCTAAAAAAATGAAAGAATAAAATAAATAAAGAATATAGTACCCTTTTATTTATATACATAGGTATTTCATCTATGGTTGGCATAGTTTTATTTTATTCTCCTTTTTCTTTTAGGTTTAATTCTAATTTTAATGTAAACTTATGTTATAAATAATGTTTACAAAATTATAAAAATATGAATTTGTAAAAATAATAAGTAATGAATAAATTGAATATTTCAATCGGTATTATGTACAATAGGGGCCCAAAACCTATATTTTGCACAGTAACTCCAAAAAATATTCTTGAAAATTTATATACAATTAGAGGTGATTTTGCCATGTTTTGAGTTTTTATTTGGAAGATATGGGTCTGTGAAGTTTGGTTTCTGGCTTTTTATTCTTGGGATAAAATGTACAATGTATATTATTTTTGTACAAACTCAATTTTGTATTATTATTTACATTATTATCTACAACTTTTATGTACAAAATTTCTTTATTTGATGAATAAATAATTAGAAACAAAATAGGTGTCAAAAATGCATAAATCAAGAATGAATGAATGAGGTATTTATTGTGTTTTTGGCCCTTATCTCCCCCTACTGTATTCCTTGTAGACTAATTCCATTCTGGACTTGGTATCAGGGTTTGGGTCATAAAATATTTGCAATATTTTATTCCTTTTTCTTTTCTTCTCTTTATTCTATAATTTTGGCATTAAAACCTTATTTTATGTGCAAGAAATACAATAAATCATAAATGCTATTATGGACAAATTAATGTTATTTACATGCATTAGCTAGGGTTTTCAAGGCCAAAATGATAGAATAAAGGTGATGAAATGGAGATTCATCAGCAGCATATCAACTTTATACAATATATTTGAATCAATATATGAAGATCCCAATGAGTACATAGAACAAGATAGTATGCACGTATCATATACGTGGAAGTACTTCAATTGTCTATATCATTATCTGCAAGTTGAAAGAAACATTCTTGTTACATAATTGAGATGAAACCATTTGATAGGCCCGGAAGTTCCTCCAAGTAAGCATATATCTCTTTCTGTTTTGGTTGAGCTCTATTGCGTACCCAAAACACGTGGACTCGTCTATACATCACAAGCAAGCGTAATTCTTTTATACTACTCCACTTTCGTTCTATTCATTAATCCCCTCGATGTCTACATATCTTTCCAACTAAATTTCATAGCTCAAATATTTGAGAGTACCACACGATATCCTAGGGCAAGGATTGAGCTTGAAAAAGAGTTTCCTTTTGATATTAGACTCAACATGAATCTGATATGTTGCAAGGAGGGAGCCCCACAAGCTGGACTTTTGTAATTATGCTACGGATAATATTCATTTTTATAAATTTAACAACATGCAGTAAAGCTACAGATGTCAATATGCATTATTGTAGATCGATATATTGTAGCAAAAGTTGACTTATGAAGTAAATATTTTGAATATTCGTTGTGAAGCGACAATCATCAATAATAGGAAGTGTGATTTATAGAGTTTGTTGATGTAATTGTATGCTAAAGAAACATTACTAACTAAAAGCTCCTTTCAGTATCTTCTTATGCATTTGCAAATTTGGATTATTGACATCATCGGATTTTGCAGCAATAAACTCGGACATTGTTGTTGTCCTCTTGGTGAGACAAAGTAATTATCTTCGGAAAGTCCTAATTATTGAAAATAGAAATTCATATCCTTAAATATGAATACAGATATGGAAAGTGATGATCATAATTCGAATGCACTTATTCAGAAAACGGATGTGGATTGTCCTACGGAGAATTAATAAATATTTCTGACCACTTACATTCACGAGAATGATTTTGTAAAACTAAGATCAGTAATGGGAGAGCCATTTCATAAATAATCAGTAATCGAAATAGGAGACAGACGGGCAACAAGCTGCATCGATAATCTTTTTTCAATTGCAAAACCAATCCTTCTAAAAACCACATCCATAGACCTAGGAACCATAACATTGTTGCTCAATACTTTTTGGACCCTTTTCAAAAGCTCAATAGCTTCTGGTGCTATGTGATGAACCGCAAATTCGGCCCTTTAAGAGAGTGTTTTTAACACTTGGGATCATCATCGTAGTCGGGCCGAGTTGGGTCATCAAAAGATCATCTCATTTAAATATATGTCAATAATAGATCAAAATGAGATGATCGTGAAATTTTTTTACTTGATAAGATACCAAGGTCGAACTCAGGGATACGAGCCTCTCTCGTATTAATCGGATTTTAGTCTATTTAACTAAGTGTTGATTTAGAGCACATATAGGTCAAATCATGCAAAGAGACACACAACAATGCTTTAAATAAATAAACATGCATTTTTTTATTTCTACCATGCAAAACCATGTCATGAAATGCAATTAAAAATATGCCCTAGAATCAGAATGAGTTTGATGAGCACATTAAAAAAAATGAGTCAATTTCAGATTTAATTAAGAAGGCTCTACTCGACTTACAAGCTGCTCAAGGCACACTAGACACATGGCACATAAAATAATACATAAAGTTGCATGTGTCCAAAATAAGAAATTAAAGTTGCCATTAAAAAGTACATCGAGCAAGCATGGAAACGGAACTGAAATCAACTAAAATAGAGGTACGGTGCTCAAGATATGCAATATGAAAGATAAGGGCATAAATGAAAGAAAACATGAAATAAACTTGCAGACAGGTCCCTGGAGGGACCAAAATGTAATAAAAATAAAGTTCGGGACCTTCCATGTAAATGACCCACACGCACAGGGGCATTTTTGCAATTTTGAAAACCCACGAGGGTTTCAATGCAAATTACCCACAGTGCACATGATCTGCACGTGATGCAGGACCTGAATGCAATATGGAGAAGTCAGCGGGGCCTCGTTGCAATTAGCCCAGAAAAACACGTGCAAGGCACGTGCTTCCTAGGCTCGGTGCTGCTTCGGGTAGGCTTGGATGTTGGCTCGGTGCTGGCCGAAGCTCCAGGAAGTTCGGTGTAGGCTCGGGGGCATCCAAGCCTAGAGACTCGGACGCTAGGCTCGGAGGAGCTATCACATCTCCACATGGCTGGGTGTGGGCCATCCGATCGTGGTGATAGAATGGCTCCTGGAGTCGATGACGTGGCCTCTTCTGGGCCGTTGGATGGTCGCTGGAAGGGGACCATCCAACGGCAACTGCTCTTCTCCCTCATCTGCGGCTGGTGGCGGTTTCAGAGCTCCGACGAACATGCTCCTCCTCCGCCACTCTATCTCTGAAACTGAGGACCTCCCCGGAGCTCCCTGAAGGGTTGTCGATGCAGCTGGATCTCTGGGGACCTTCCCAAGCATCATGGTTTGGGCTGACCATGGCGGAGAAGCAAGAGCGAAGGAGCTCAAAAGTCCTCCGGCGAAGCTCCGTCCTATGTTGTATTATGAAGACCTGCATAGTTAGGTGCATAGCCGAAGCGACAAAGAAGTGCGTGCGTGAGTGGAGTGGAAGCTCGATGGGCGGAGAACGTGGGAGCTCGCAGCTCCTCCGCCGCGAGGGCGGAGGAGGTGGGTCGGAGGCGATGAGGTATGGAAGAAGAGAAGGAGGATGTCGGAGATGGGTGCGTGGAAGGGGGGTTAAAGGCGGAGCTTGTAGGGTGGTCATCGGAGGTTGAAGATGAATGAAGCGGCCTAGAAAATTAATGGAAATTAAGGGAAAATACAGAGGAAAGAGAAGAAGCTTACCTGGTCAGGAAGGCGGTCGGAGGCTTGGGCTGGGGCTCGAATCGAGCCCCGGGTCTTCGTTGGACACGGCCAGCCGGTCCGTGCAGCTCGGGCGGTCGCGAGGCGCCGCAGCTCCGTTGTGAAGGTCGGAGGGTCTACACCGGGGGAGAGGGTCGTCTTCACTCGATCTTCTCGCCTCCCCCTGTCACAGGGAGGCGGAGGAGAGCTGGGCCCCTCCCCGCGTAAAGGTAGACAAGGTGATCGGAGAAGGAGGGCGGTGTATTTAAAGATTGGCGTCGGAGGTCTGGTGATGAAGATCGTTGTTTGCGAGGAAATTATGGGACGACTGGGAAGAGGTTGTGGATTGTGGAGTGATGCGCGGAGGAGAAGGATGATGGGGGAAGGTCGTGAGGTGGTTAGCGAAGGAAGAGGTGAACTGGAGTGGCGGAGAAAATGGGAAGGGGGAAAGATGTGCGCGAGTCGGGTCGTGGGAGAGAGGAGGTAGACGGAGGTTGACGAAAATGCACGGTCGTTGGATCAGGAGATCCAACGGTGGAGAATTGGGCGCGGAGCGACGGGTGAGAATAGAATGATGGGGAATTGATCGAAGGGCTGCGGAGTACGCCACGTGCCAAGCTGAGGCATGCGCGCTAGCGGACGGCCTAGATGGGAAGGAGCTGCCGATCGAAAGGCTGGTAATCAAAGCGGCAATTGCGGCTCTGATCAGAGGATCGAGGGCGTGATCGGAGGGTTCAGAAAGCGACACGTGGCGCGTTGTGCGCTCGGTGCTAACGTGCGGTGCAGATGAGAACAAGCATTTGATCGGATGGTAGCGGATAAAGAGCGGCGTGGAAAGAGCGCCGCCGTTGGATCAAGAGGTGATCCGACGGCCAAGGATGCAGGTGGATAAGGCAAAGAAGATCAGGCCACCTGGCTCACCCAGAACGGGCCACGTGGCCCAATCAGATTATTCAGATGGTATTTTTTATTTTTGAAGGCTTAATTGGTCGAACTTGAGAAAACTCAAAACATGAAAGTTGTAGATCTTGATGAGATCTACAAGTTTCATGTTGACAAAACTGGAGAAGAGATCAAATGAAGACTCGAAAGATTTTGGAGGGTATTTTTAAGGCTAAAAATACCACAGATTTTTGTTTTGCGATTTTTTGTGGTTTTTAATTTATTCGAGACTCTGATAATTACACGACGTTAACTGGGTTTTATTGACAAATAGCTTAAGCAAGGGGGTTAATAAATGGAATTTGTGATGATGAAATCGAGTTTCATCACCCCCCTATACTTAAACTATGCTCGTCCTCGAGCATCAAAGAGAATGACTAAGTTGGATTAACCCCCTTATGCATGTGAATACAGGATCCAATCCGATCAAGCTGACTCAACTTTAGAGGTCCAAAATTTTCGAGTTCAACCCAGCCTTAATCAAGAGGCATCCAATTCCTCTACTTCTCCAGACTCTCTCTCTGATGTACATATAAACTAAAGGATATGACATTTTAGTGTTGACTGCGATTCTGAGAGTAGAGTCAATTCGTCACCCAAAAGTCTTGGTCCGAGAATATCTCCTAAGGACCCAATCCTCAACACTAGGGAATAAATCAAATCTTGCATTCAGTCCACCGTCTCTTTAGTTGTCAGACTTAGAAAATGTAGATGGTAGGCCAGAAATGGAGGATATGGGTTTGTGTCATTTTTTCTCTCCCTCTCATTGGAACAAGGATCCTCTCTAGTGCCTTTTATGCAACACATTTTTTTGATGTTGATCAATGCGTCCGTCAAGAGAAGTTGGAGTCGTCTGCACTTGTTTTCCTGGGAATACACCGGGGTGTGTCTCTTTTGAGTACCTATCATACCTTCGACACCCATACTTGTAGCATTTACGATGCAGAGCCCTTTTTGGTGCAAGCCCGACTGCTGGTCCTAATAGCGGTGGTCCAAGTGGACACTTTGAAAAGTTTGGGAGCGCTCGCCTTTCGTGGAAGCTCTTTGATATGTAACTTTGAATTGGTGGAATGAGAGCTTTTCTTTGAATTTCATTGACTTGCATAATTTTTGGCTAGCTCCACTGCTTTTACCAAGAGTTGGCGCACACTGATCAACATTTTTTATTTATTTCACACCCTGACACTTTGGTCAATGTCAAGAGATTAGTATAAGAACCAAGTTCTCATACTGGCTAATATTGCTGACACTCAGGTTTCATGAAGCCTCCAAAGATTTTATCCCATCCTCGAGCATCATTAGATCAAATCCAAACTCGACTTCCTCATCCCAATCCCTCAGGTGAAAAATCAACTCATCTCATCAAAAACCGCAATCGTGCATGTGATGTGCTGATCATATTTCTTTTTGTCTGAGACTAAGCATGGAATATAGCATGCAAATCTAGAAACCTAGGGGATTGTGGACAATTAAGTCTATGACCTTGATGGCTAAGCCTGGTTAACCTAAAAATCTCAAAGACCTCAAAAAAGCTAAGTCTCCTTGACCAATTCAGATCCTGCGTGAAAGTGTAAGTGTAGAGGACTAATCCAACTTCTTCATTCAAAAACAAGACTTTTTTTTAACTTCAAGAGATATTAGAGCTGCCTAAACTCAATTGAGCATCTGCAATTCAGCCAGTATGGATGTAAGTACAGGCCGAAGCCCGTTGCTTGAGGACGGGGCCTTACGCGATGTCCTCTAAACCATCCAATCTGCTAAGGGCGAACCCTCACTGAATGCAGCTTACTTAATTGGGCTTAGTAGTCACTAACGGCTCCTAAAGGGTTTTGCGTTTTTCTCATTTTTATGGATTTTAATAAAGGTTAAAACACAAGTTAGACTCAACTTTCCTTGAAAAGAGATGGCGATTTTTTCAAAACCATGTCACACAAATAAAAAGTTTTTCAAAACATTTTCAAAAGAATTTTCAAAACAAGGAAAAATCATTTTCGAAAATATTTTTATAAAAATAACGTAACATAATATCAAAAAGCTGCGAAATCATTTGAGTTCTCATAGTCCAACGAATTTTACCTTAGCCAAAAAGTTTTAAATTTTTCAAATTTTTCAGATTATAGCTAAAGTAAATATACGGTATATACAGTATACCCCCCTATACTTAAACTTTGCTATGTCCTCATAGCACTAGATTTTACAAGTACATAGGTCCATTTAAATATATAGGAATATACGGGAGCTAAGAGGGGCTCCCCCTATACTTAGGTTAGAAATAATCTAAGTATAAAGGCAAGGAAAGATGAGAAGAGAAAAATCACGGGGACTCGGGTCCCCCTGTACTTAGGCTGAGATTAGCCTAAGTACAAGATAGAAATTGATGTTGGGAGGGACCCAAGGTGAACGAAGAAGAGGAATGAATCTACAAGTGAGCGGTTTGAATCTGCGGAGATGAATGGATTGACTAAGGTTTTGGGGTGTGTATCATAGCAAACATGGCTCAATTCAAGCAAGCAAAACCCTTAGTTTCACCAACTCATACATGAAACCAACTGAGGTTGGTTTATTATCTTGTCGGTTTTACTGGTGATAAAACATTAGATTTTTACGCAAAGAAAAGATGTGAAGTGAAAATCATTGCGTAAGCGAGGGTATTGCTCTCCCAAAACTGGAGTTTTACTCCATTTTAGGTTGACTTGCAATTAGCAGTCCCACTTTTATTTTAGGTTATCACTGAATTATGGTTAGCTCAAAATCAAGCAATCATCGTCTACCGTTCATTCCCATTTTCCATTAATCCTAGGTGATCAAGCTAGGAAAAGAAAGACGAGAAAAACATGTATTCGATAAAAACCGCGATCAAAGCTAAGCGATAAATCATGCAGTGATTTGACGATAAATCCGTGAAAAACTGGGGCCGTTTTGAAAACCAAATTCAACATGTATGCAAGTCGAAAAAGCCGCACCTAATCATGCATCTATTAGCGGTGATTGATTTCCATTAAGTTTGGCTAAGTTAGGCGAGATTATGTGCGTCTATAATTTAGTGTGTCCTACCTACGATCAAGCACATAAAAATATGAAAAATAAAATGAGCTCGGAGAGCCGCGTGCCTAGTCCTAGGTCGACACTCAAGTGGGGACGATCCCCACACAACCACATTCGTTCGATTACACTCGCGAGTCTTCAACCGAAGACCGCTGTAAAAGATGAATTATTACAAGTCATGCAAAAATAAAAATGCAAGACATTTTTTTTCTTTCTTCTCGACGTACTCCAAGCATGCTTCTGCGGCTCCTCACAGCGGGTCGTGTCTTGCTCCTCGCCTCCTTGAACCATCAAGGGCCCTGCCACAGAAACAATGATTAGAGATCAATCGAAAAGAAAATTTTATTAATGCAAAATAAATGAACAAAAATGTCCTATAAAAAGATACACTTAATTAAATAAGCAAAAAATCCAAAAAATAAAAGAAATGAGCCGTGTCCCCGGCAACGGTGCCATTTGATGAACCGCAAATTCGGCCCTTTAAGAGAGTGTTTTTAACACTTGGAATCTTCATCGTAGTCGGGCCAAGTTGGGTCATCAAAAGATCATCTCATTTAAATATATGTCAATAATAGATCAAAATGAGATGATCGTGAAATTATTTTACTTGGTAAGATACCAAGGTCGAACTCAGGGACATTAGCCTCTCTCGTATTAATCGGATTTTAGTCTATTTAACTAAGTGTTGATTTAGAGCACATATAGGTCAAATCATGCAAAGAGACACACAACAATGCTTTAAATAAATAAACATGCATTTTTTTATTTCTACCATGCAAAACCATGTCATGAAATGCAATTAAAAATATGTCCTAGAATCAGAATGAGTTTGATGAGCACATTAAAAAAAATGAGTAAATTTCAGATCTAATTAAGAAGGCTCTACTCGACTTACAAGCTGCTCAAGGCACACTAGACACATGGCACATAAAATAATACATAAAGTTGTATGTGTCCAAAATAACAAATTAAAGTTTCCATTAAAAAGTACATCGAGCAAGCATGGAAACGGAACTGAAATCAACTAAAACAGAGGTACGGTGCTCAAGATATGCAATATGAAAGACAAGGGCATAAATGAAAGAAAACATGAAATAAACTTGCAGACAGGTCCCTGGGATGGACCAAAATGTAATAAAAATAAAGTTCGAGACCTTCCCTGTAAATGACCCACACGCACAGGGGCATTTTTGCAATTTTGAAAACCCGCGAGCGTTTCAATGCAAATTACCCACAATGCACATGATCTGCACGTGACGTAGGACCTGAATGCAATATGGAGAAGTCGGCAGGGCCTCGTTGCAATTAGCCCAGAAAAACACGTGCAAGGCACGTGCTTCCTAGGCTCGGGACGGTTAGGAGGCTCGGTGCTGCTTCGGGTAGGCTTGGATGTTGGCTCGGTGCTGGCCGAAGCTCCAGGAGGTTCGGTGTAGGCTCGGGGGCATCCAAGCCTGGAGACTCGGACGCTAGGCTCGGAGGAGCTATGACATCTCCACGTGGCTGGGTGTGGCCATCCGATCGTGGTGATCAAATGGATCCCGGAGTCGATGACGTGGCCTCTTCTGGGCCGTTGGATGGTCGCTGGAAGGGGACCATCCAACGGCAACTGCTCTTCTCCCTCATCTGCGGCTGGTGGCGGTTTCAGAGCTCCAGCGAACATGCTCCTTCTCTGCCACTCTATCTCTAAAACTGAGGACCTCCCCGGAGCTCCCTGAAGGGTTGTCGATGCAGCTGGATCTCTGGGGACCTTCCCAAGCATCATGGTTCAGGCTGACCATGGCGGAGAAGCAAGAGCGAAGGAGCTCAAAAGTCCTCCGGCGGAGCTCCGTCCATTGTTGTATTATGAAGACTTGCATAGTTAGGTGCATAGCCGAAGCGACAAAGAAGTGTGTGCGTGAGTGGAGTGGAAGCTCGATGGGCGGAGAACGTGGGAGCTCGCAGCTCCTCCGCCGCAAGGGCGGAGGAGGTGGGTCGGAGGCGATGAGGTATGGAAGAAGAGATGTAGGATGTCGGAGATGGGCGCGTGGAAGGGGGGTTAAAGGCGGAGCTTGTAGGGTGGTCATCGGAGGTTGAGGATGAATAAAGCGGCCTAAAAAATTAATGGAAATTAAGGAAAAATACAGAGGAAAGAGAAGAAGCTTACCTGGTCTGTAAGGTGGTCGGAGGCTTGGGCTGGGGCTCGAATCGAGCCCCGGGTCTTTGCTGGACACTGCCAGCCGGTCTGTGCAGCTCGGGCGGTCGCGAGGCGCCGCAGCTCCGCCGTGAAGGTCGGAGGGTCTACACCGGGGGAGCGGGTCATCTTCGCTCGATCTTCTCGCCTCTCCCTGTCACAAGGATGCTGAGGAGGGCTGGGCCCCTCCCCGCGTAAAGGTGGACAAGGTGATCGGAGAAGGAGGGCGGCGTATTTAAAGATTGGCATCGAAGGTCTGGTGATGAAGATCATGGTTTGCGAGGAGATTATGGGACGACTGGGAAGAGGTTGTGGATCGTGGAGTGATGCGCGGAGGTGAAGGATGATGGGGGAAGGTCGTGAGGTGGTTAGCGAAGGAAGAGGTGAACTGGAGTGGCGGAGAAAATGGGAAGGGGGAAAGATGAGCGCGAGTCGGATCGTGGGAGAGAGGAGGTAGATGGAGGTTGACGAAGATGCACGGCCGTTGGATCAGGAGATCCAACGGTGGAGAATTGGGCGCGGAGCGACGGGTGAGATTAGATCGATGGCGAAGTGACCGAAGGGCTGCGGAGTACGCCACGTGCCAAGCTGAGGCATGCGCGCTAGCGGACGGCCTAGATGGGAAGGAGCTGCCGATCGAAAGGCTGGTAATCAAAGCGGCAATTGCGGCTCAGATCAGAGGATCGAGGGCATGATCGAAGGGTTCAGAAAGCGACACGTGGCGCGTTGTGCGCTCGGCGCTAACGTGCGGTGCAGATGAGAAGAAGCGTTTGATCGGATGGTAGCTGATAAAGAGCGGCGTGGAAAGAGCGTAACCGTTGGATCAAGAGGTGATCCGACGGCCAAGGATGCAGGCGGATAAGGCAAAGAAGACCGGGCCACGTGGCTCACCCAGAACGGGCCACGTGGCCCAATCAGATTATTCAGATGGTATTTTTGATTTTTGAAGGCTTAATTGGTCGAAGTTGAGAAAACTCAAAACATGAAAGTTGTAGATCTTGATGAGATCTACAAGTTTCATGTTGACCAAAAAGTTTCATGTTGACCAAAACTGGAGAAGAGATCAAATGAAGACTCGAAAGATTTTGGAGGGTATTTTTAAGGCTAAAAATACCACAGATTTTTGTTTTGCAATTTTTTTGTGGTTTTTAATTTATTCGAGACTCTGATAATTACAGGACTTTAACTGGGTTTTATTGACAGATAGCTTAAGCAAGGGGGTTAATAAATGGAATTTGTGATGATGAAATCGAGTTTCATCACTAAGGAACTAAAAGTATCAAAATCGGAAGGGATGAAGGCTTGTTGATTTTCAAAACCAAAATTGAAATTAATAACTAATAAAATTAGAATTCATAAAGTATAAATAAAATAAAATATAAAGATAATTAAGTAATACGCTATAATCAATTAAATTGTATAATAAATAACTAAATACCATAAAGATATTTTTTATTGCATTTCAAGATGTCTCCAAAATCTTGTACATTGTATGTATAATATAACATTTTTTCTATATATACATATGTCTTTATACAATTAAATAGTCCTATAGAATATACACACATACATAAATACATGCATGCATGCATGCATATATAGTAAGGAAATCCATATATGCATTCACTAAACAAATGTGTAATCATATTCCTATCTATATCCCCAAAAATAATGAAAACAATATCCATATTTGTATCCATCGAACGATTAAATTTATATCCTTGTCCCCATATATATCCTTCAAACAAGAAAACATATACATATCTATATCTATAAATACCATTTTTAACCCTTCTAAAAACAAAAATTCAATTCTTTTCTAGCTCTCTTAAATATAAATTGCATTATTGTTTGGATAACAAGTTTCAAATTCGAGGCTCAATGGTTATTATCACAGCATCATGCCCGCCATGCCATAATTAACATGTACACGTTCGCAAAAGTGAAAGAAATATCACATCATTAACTACGGTACTACTTATAGTGCTTATACCACACTATTTTATACAGTAAGATGGTAAACAAAATCGAAGTTCTATATATCACAAGCCATTTATATCCACCACCTGCATGTATATAAATTATTAAAGCAATTGATGGGTAACTAATTGGTAACCGTGATGGAAATGAATATATAAGAATTCTTTCTTGTTGTATTTGGAAGTGGTTGCATTACCTTAGGACCCACATCTGGGGAGATGTGACGATGTCTATTAATCAAATGAGGATAGCTACGATTGACTTGATATACTGTGAGGACATTTAATGATGTTTTCCCACCTTGACTTAGAGCTAAGAGTAGACGTAATGTGTTGATTTCAATGTTGTTTTCACACCTCAACTTGGAGTAAATGTATAAACAATAACCAAAATGACAATGTATATATTACATGCCAAAATTGTCTCTCTCTCTCTCTCATAAAATTACATTTTTTACTAGCTAAGCCTTCTTCTTGCTTCCTTGGTGCTTGCTCCAGCTGGTCAAACAGTCGTGACCCTCCTTCATGCATGGCTGAACTGGCCTCCTAGAAGACCGTCCTCGCATGGCGGACACTCGCATCAAAGTTGCAATAAAAAGGGATTATCACAAATAATCATAGAATATAAACAAAAGCAGAAAATATTTACAGGCAACTCATGAATATTAACAAAAGATCATGCAAATATTTACAATATGACAAACTAAAGTAAGCTACGTGCATTGCTCCCCGGCAACGGCGCCATCTGATACAGGTTTTGCGAGGGCCTAAATACGTCCACACAAGGCGGAGACGAAGTCGCTGTGGCGACCTCTCACGAAACCCCTATTAATCAGAAATTTACCCACAATCAAAATAAATCAATTAAGTCCCAAAAATGTGAATTAAAATTTATTAACTCTACCATAATGATGCATAGTACGAAAGTATGTAGAGGTCGAACCACAGAGAGAAAAAACAGGTAGCCTACATTTATTTATATACAAGCTAGTCATGTATGCACACAAGTCTTTTTGTTGGTTTTTAATTTTATATATTTTTTATTTGATTTTTTTGGTATTATAAATTTTATTTGGTTTTTTTAATTTTTAAATTAGTTTTTTTGTTTTATATTTTTTATATTTTTTTTGTTCTTATATTTTCTTTTTAAAATAAGATATAAAGCCATATAGAATATATAATAAAAGAGAGATAAGATAGAGATGAAAATATGGAAACATACTCAAAATATAGTTAATAAAATATTTTTGGGATTTTTATAATTTTTTAACATTTTCCTTATTTTTCTAGATTTTTCCTAATTTTTTGGTATTTATAAAGTCAAAAATACTAGTAAATAGTGAAAAACATTACTCGCTGAAATTAAAATGAGGATGAAAAATATCAAATAGGTTCCAAAATTCCTCAAATTAATTTCAAAACAAAGATAATAAAACAAAGAAAATTCAAAGAGAAAAATGGGATTTTTAATATTTTTCTAGAATTTTTATCATTTTTTAAGGTTTTTGGGGTTTTCTAATTTTTATGGGTTTTCTTTTGAAATTTTTAGCGATTTTTGGAAAGTAATTAAAAAACACTAAAATACATAAAAGGTAATTTTTTGTGATTTTTAAAAAGGTTTTACATTTTTTGGTATTTTCTAATGCAAACTGTAGCAAAAATGCATGTTTTTGAATTTTTATACATATGAAAATGCAATAAAAATGCAAAATAAAAACGTGGCATGATAATACAATGCAACATGAACCTATGGTATTTTTTGGCGATTTTTGGAATTTTATAGATGCATGCAATAAATAGGGAAAGCAAAAATAAATTTCCAACACTAGCAGGGGTATTTTTGCAAATAAAATAAATCCCAGGGGGTCAGTGCAAATATACCAAAACTTTTGAACGTTAACATGAATTTTCAGGACCAAATACCAATTTCAAAACAGGTCCTTGCAATTTTACCAATCACGTGGGACTACACGTAACTCACACGCACATGGACCAAAACACAATTTCATAAAGTGCAGGGGTCCATGTGCAAATTCCACAAAAATATAATACTGTGAATTTTATTTAATGGACCTTTACGAAATACAAAGAAATACAGGGGCTTCAGTGAAATTTTTCAAAACACACGTAGGACAACACGTGATCTGACGTGGATTAGACCTCAATGCAAATACAAGAAACCTAGGAGTCTTTTTACAAAATATCCACTTTATTTTAAACGTTACATAATATTTATGGGACTAAACAATAAATACAAAAAGGTAGGAGGTAAAGGTGTAAATTACCCCTTAAGGCGCTGGATCGGACGGCTGATGCTCTTGACTTATCCACGTAGCGTCCATCCAACGGTCGATGACGTTTCCTGGTCGGACGCTCGATATTAGATCTCCTAGCGAGATCTGATGGTCACGAGGCTCTGCATCCGACGGCTGCTACTACGCCTGGGGTCTCCATCTTGATCGGACGACGATGGAGCAAGGTGGAAGAATAGGGACGAAGCTCGTGCATGGCGAGCTTCGATTGTGAATAGCCGACGCCTCCGGCCTCCTCCGTCGCCTCCGGTGATCTCTACACGTGCCTGGAAGGTCCCCGCGTCTCCTGATGGTCTCCTGGAGGTCCCAATCGATCAGGCGAGCTCGAGGAAGGGGGGGACCTCCAGGAACCTCTTCTCCGGTTCAATCAAGACCAAGAGGGATTTGTTTGAGTTCAGACCTGCACAGGAAGAATAAGCGGCTCGAGGCGAAGCTCCTCGACCTGGGGTTTGAAGCTTTTGTGCAAAAAATGAAGGTGGGCGGTGAGGTTCCGACAAGCGGCGGAGGCGAACCTCGATTCGCGGAACCACGAGGGATCCGGTTGATCTGGGGAGTGAGAGAGATGGAGAAAGTGATAGGCAACGAGATGGTTGCGATATGGGGGTCAGAGAATGACTGAAGGGCTCGGAAGTCATCGCTGGAGCGGAGCTTCAGCGAACTACGACTCGACCGATTCACGGCGATTTACTTAGCGAATAGCTAAACTAACGATGGGAAATAAATGCTTGAATGAAAACCTATCTAATAAAGCAGTGAAAGGGGCTCTAATACCTGGTGGGAAACCAGGGAGCGTGGTGTCGCCGGAGCTCAGCTGTGGGTGCAGCTCCCACCTCCTCCGACCGATTCAAGGGGCCAAAAGCCTCCCTCTATCACGAGGAAGCCTCCAGGACCGAATACGAGGAAGGGAGAAGAACAAAAACTGACCAAATTTGCGAAGGAGGTCGGAGCTGCGAAGGAGGTCGGAGCTGCAGAGGTCAACGAAGGCCATGCTGGGATTGGTCCACGTCGGCCGCTATAGGACAAAACAGGAGTTTTTATTCGAAAATATATAATTTAAAATAGTAAATGATTTTAGTATTTTTCGAGTATAAAATAAAAAATGCTTATTATTTTATGTAGTATTTTAATATGATTTTTATTTATTTTTTGGCTTTACTTATTAGTAATTAATTTTTATGAGTTTATTTATAGGTATATTTACCTATGTTTTGTGTATTTGTATTTTTACTTTGTATATTTTATTTTATTATTTTATTTTCTTATTTTATATATTTATAACTTATTTTTGTTAGTCTAAATATATTTTTATTTGATTTTTATGAGTTTATTTGCACATTGAAATAAATAGGTATATGATTTATATAGGTGTAGGTATAGGTGTTTTGCCTATGTTTTGTATACTTCTTTTTATTTAATATATCTTAATGAGTTATATTTTTGTTGTGTATTTTTAATAGAATATATGTGATATTGACAAAATTTTAAAAAAATGAAAGAATAAAATAATTAAAGAATATAGTTCCCTTTTATTTATATACATAGGTATTTCATCTATGGTTTGGCATAGTTTTATTTTATTCTCCTTTTTCTTTTAGGTTTAGTTCTAATTTTAATGTACACATATGTTAAATATAATGTTTACAAATTATAAAAATATGAATTAGTAAAAATTATAAGTAATGAATAAATTGAATATTTTAATCGGTATTATGTACAATAGGGCCCAAAACCTATATTATGCACAGTAACTCCAAAAAAATATAAAACCACCACCATCAAATATTCTTGAAAAGTTGTATACAATTAGAGGTGATTTTGCCATGTTTTGAGTTTTTATTTGGAAGATATGGGTCTGTGAAGTTTGGTTTCTGGCTTTTTATTCTGGGTATAAAATGTACACTGTATATTTTTTTGTATAAACTCAATTTTCAATTTTTATTTACATTATTATCTACAACTTTTATGTACAAAATTTCTTTATTTGATGAATAAATAATTAGATACAAAATAGGTGTCAAAAATGCATAAATCAAGAATGAATGAATGAGGTATTTATTGTGTTTTTGGCCCTTATCTCCCCCTACTTTATTCCTTGTCGACCAATTCCATTCTGGACTTGGTCTCGAGGTTTGGGTCATAAAATTTTGCAATATTTAATTCCTTTTTCTTTTCTTCTCTTTATTCTATAATTTTGGCATTAAAACATTATTTTATGTGCAAGAAATACAATAAATCATAAATGCTATTATGGACATATTAATGTTATTTACATGCATTAGCTAGGGTTTTCAAGGCCAAAATGATAGAATAAAGGTGATGAAATGGAGATTCATCAGTAGTGTATCAACTATATACAATATATTTGACTCAATATATGAAGATCCCAATGAGTACATAGAATAAGATAGTATACACGGATCACATACGTGGAAGTACTTCAATTGCCTATATCATTATCTGCAAGTTGAAAGAAACATTCTTGTTACATAATTGAGATGAAACCATTTGATAGGCCTGGAAGTTCCTCGAAGTAAGCATATATCTCTTTCTATTTTGGTTGAGCTCTATTGCGTAGCCAAAACATGTGGACTCGTCTATTCATCTCAATCAAGCGTAATTCTTTTATACTGCTCCACTTTCGTTCTATTCATCAATCCCCTCGATGTCTACGTATCTTTTCAACTAAATTTCATAGCTCAAATATTTGAGAGTACCACACGATAACCTAGGTCAAGGGATCGAGCATGAAAAAGAGTTTCCTTTTGATATCAGACGCAACATGAATCTTATATTTTGCAAGGAGGGAGCCCCACAAGATGGACTTTTGTAATTATGCTATGGATAATATTCATTATTATAAATTTAACAGCATGCAGTAAAGCTACAGATGTCAATCTGCATTATTGTAGGTCGATATATTGTGGCAAATGTTGACTTATGAAGTAAATATTTTGAATATTCGTTGTGAAGCGACAATCATCAATAATAGGAAGTGTGCTTTATAGAGTTTGTTGATGTAATTGTATGTTAAAGAAACATTACTAACTAAAATCTCCTTTCAATATCTTCTTATGCATTTGCAAATTTGGATTATTGACATCATCGGATTTTGCAGCAATAAACTCGGACATTGTTGTTGTCCTCTTTGTGAGACAAGGTAATTATCTTCGGAATGTCCTAATTATTGAAAATAGAAATTCATATCCTTAAATATGAATACATATATGGAAACTGATGATCATAATTCAAATGCACATATTCATAAAACGGATGTGGATTGTCCTACGGAGAATTAATAAATATTTCTGAACACTTACATTCACGAGAACGATTTTGTAAAACTGAGGTCAGTAATGGGAGAGCCATTTCATAAATATTCAGTAATCGAAATAGGAGACAGACGGGCAACAAGCTGCATCGATAATCTTTTTTGAATTGCAAAACCAATCCTTCTAAAAACCACATCCATTGACCTAGGAACCATAACATTAATGCTCAAGACTTTTTGGACCCTCTTCAAAAGCTCAATAGCTTCTGGTGCTAAGTAACTAAAAGTATCAAAATAGGAAGGGATGAAGGCTTGTTGATTTTCAAAACCAAAATTGAAATTAATAACTAATAAAATTAGAATTCATAAAGTAAAAATAAAATAAAATATAAAGATAATTAAGTAATATGCTATAATCAATTAAATTGTATAATAATTAACTAAATTCCATAAAGATATTTTTTATAGCATTTGAAGATGTCTCCAAAATACTGTACATTGTATGTATAATATAACAATTTTTTATATATGCATGTGTCTTTATACAATGAAATAGTCCTATATAATATACACACATTCATAAATACATGCATGCATATATAGTAAAGAAATCCATATACGTATTCACTAAACAAATGTGTAATCATATTCCTATCAATATCCCCAAAAATAATGAAGACAATATCCATATTTGTATCCATCGAACGATTAAATTTATATCCTTGTCCCCATATATATCCTTCAAACAAGAAAACATGTACATATCTATATCTATAAATACCATTTTCAACCCTTCTAAAAATAACAATTCAATTCTTTTCTAGCTCTCTTAAATATAAATTACATTATTGTTTGGAGAACAAGTTTCAAATTCAAGGCTCAATGGTTATTAATCACAACATCACACCCACCACGCCATAATTAAAATGTACACATTCGCAAAAGTGAAAGAAATATCACATCATTAACTACGGTACTACTTATAGTGCTTATACCACACTATTTTATACAGTAAGATGGTAAATAAAATCGAAGTACTATATATCACAAGCCATTTATATCCACCACCTGCATGTATATGAATTATTAAAGCAATTGATGGGTAACTAATTGGTAACCGTGATGGAAATGAATATATAAGAATTCTTTCTTGTTGTATTTGGAAGTGGTTGCATTACCTTAGGACCCACATCTGGGGAGATGTGACGATGTCCATTAATCAAATGAGGATAGCTACGATTGACTTGATATATTGTGAGGACATTTAATGACGTTTTCCCACCTTGACTTAGAGCTAGGAGTAGACGTAATGTGTTGATTTCAATGTTGTTTTCACACCTCGACTTGGAGTAAATGTATAAACAATAACCAAAATGAAAACGTATATATTACACTCTCCTTCGTATTCATCATGGATCTCGTATTGAAACAAATAACCTCCAATTGAGACCATCTTCATCAATAATAGAGGGAAAATTTTCAGATGAGCCAAATATGAAAAGAGAAATTTTCATGAAAGCTACTTGCAATATATATACCATGGAGTGTCCTTCCTTGCTGACATCATCGAAGAAAGAAATCCAATCCTTTGGTGATTTTTCCACTACAATTTCTAATTAAATTATATACAAAGAGAGTAGAATAAAGAAATAGTCTTAGAGATCTATAAACCTTAGTGTACGTGATCCAAGTGTTATAATCGCAAATGTTTTAGACAACCTTAATAAAAGTACAAGGTGTCATTTTATCATTAACAATACTTACATATTAAAATTCATATGACACAAGCATTGTGCTCAAAACAATTGTCATTACAAACCCATTTAGTTCTTGGAATACTGTCATGACAAATCTCAGTGTTAATTTCTTTGGACTACAAACACACATATTCAGTTTAAATTTTGCGATGAATAACATGGTCATTATTTTATAGTTCATTTCCAAAGAAAAATCAAAAGCGTCTTCTAAATCTATATAGCACATATATGTATTTTATTTAATAAAGATTGCGTTCTTATCTTGAAAACTTCAAATTTATTTTTGTAACAAGTAAATAAGACATCAACATCACTACATCTTGTAACTTTGAACCATGTCTTTGTTTGTTTGCCTTCTTGCCTATAAATAGGGTATCCCATCCAATGGCAAATGCACAAACCTTTGCAAAAGATAACCATTGAGGAAAAGATGGCAAGTGCTTCCAAAGTTGCAACCGTCATCATCACCTTAGCTCTCATCTTGATTTCATCCTCTCAGTTGGCTCTCTCTAAGTCTGCTGAGTATCGTGATATGAAAGAAAGTAAGATCTGATATATATACCACTTTCTTATAAAAAAACATCGTGTTGATTTTAACACTAATATATTTTTATGGTCTGTACTCAGGTGTGGGGGGAAATAAGATCTATTGGACTCTTGTTGCTTACTATGCTACGGGATATTGCATCCCGAATTGTCCAAGACTTTGTGGAAGGCGTGGATATAGCTATTATAGTTGTACTTATGTCTCTACATACACTAGAGCCTGCTATTGTGGTATCTAAATAAGATTTGTTTCATGTTGGATGCAGAAGACCTCTTATGCACCACATGTTTTCAAGTTATTCTAAAGTGTGTACTTTGGATATCTATATCTTCTATCTTGTGATGTAAGAACAAAATATAGAATAAGTCATGGAGACTACTAGATCTCTAGTTATATGACATGTAAATGCCAACTTCTCTAAAAGTTGGTCATAATATGTTTTCTATTTTAACCTTCTATTATGTATGCTTGTATTTTGCAGTCCTTATGAAGAATAAAAGTTGTCTTGGTATATATCACTAAAAACAGGTGTTTTTTGTTTCTCAATATCATATTTTTCATTGAGTGATGGTGAATGTACATCCATAACAAAGCTCAGTGCATATGCAACGTGTGTCTGTGTGTATCTGCTTGTAGACATATTTATATCCATTGATGAATCTGGGATTCCTCTACCTTATTTGTGCACTTTTTGCTAAAATCTCTATCAAATACATGTAAATATCAAATAAAATCTCCCTTTTTAAATATATATTTTATTATGAAAATATGAAATAAACACTAAAAAAACCATAAAAAGCATGTAGAGAGAGAGAGAGAGGAAAAAGTTAAAAGAAACAAAGGTTGTAAATATGTATATATGTAGTGACTTAGAACTTAATCAAAGAACAAGTCAGTACTGACTTGGTCGGCTAACATTAAGTGGAAAGATAAGGAAAATTCAAGAAAAGCACAAAAATAACTAATTGTGTACATAAATGTCCAATTGTACATTATTTATATAGTGTACAGACATCACATATTTATTCAAACCACATATGTAAATACTTTTTCAAACATTCTTCATTTATAACAATTATTTGTATTTGTTAAAATTCTATCAAAAATAGTCGGGTTAAAATCAAGGGAGAAAACATTCATATTAACAATTATATACTTTTGAAATTTCTAGTGATTTTTGGATACAAATTAAAACACACTAAAATACACAAAAGGTAATTTTTTGGGATTTTTAAAAGGGTTTTACTATTTTTTGGTATTTTCTAATGCAAACAGTAGCAAAAATGCATGTTTTTGAATTTTTATAAATATGAAAATGCAATAAAAATGCAAAATAAAAATATGATGTGATAATACAATGCAATAGGAACCTATGGTTTTTTTGGTGATTTTAGGAATTTTATAGATGCATGCAATAAATAGGGAAAGCAAAAATAAATTTCCAACACTAGCAGGGGTATTTTTGCAAATAAAATAAAGTCCAGGGGGTCTATGCAAATATACCAAAACTTTTGAATGTTAACATGAATTTTCAGGACCAAATACCAATTTCAAAACCCGCCAGGGGGTCCTTGCAATTTTACCAATCACGTGGGGCTGCACGTGACTCAAACGCACAGGGACCAAAACGTAATTTCGTAAAGTACAGGGGTCCGCGTTCAAATTCCACAAAAATATAACACTGTGAATTTTATTTAATGGTCCTTTACGAAATATAAAGAAATATAGGGGCTTCAGTGAAATTTTTTCAAACGCACGTGGGACATCACGTGATCTGACGTGGATTGGACCTCAATGTAAATATAAGAAAACTAGGGGTATTTTTGCAAAATATCCACTTTATTTTAAACGTTACACAATATTTATGGGACTAAAAAATAAATACAAAAAGGTAGGGGCTAAAGGTGTAAATTACCCCTTAAGGCGCTGGATCGGACGGTTGATGCTCTTGACTTATCCATGTGGCGTCCATCCAACGGTCGATGACGTTTCGTGGTCAGTCGCTCGAGATTAGATCTCCTAGCGAGATCTGACGGTCAATAGGCTCTACATCCGATGGAGCAAGGTGGAAGAACAAGGACGAAGCTCGCGCACAGCGAGCTTCGATCGTGAATGGCCGGCGCCTCCGGCCTCCTCCGTTGCCTCCAGTGATCTCTACACATGCATGGAAGGTCCCTGTGTCTCCTGATGGTCTCTGCTTGGCTCCTGGAGGTCCCAATCGATCAGGCGAGCTCGAGGAAGGGGAGGACCTCCAGGAACCTCTTCTCCGGTTCATTCAAGCCCAATAGAGGTTCGTTTGAGTTCAGACCTACACAGGAAGAACAAGCGGCTCGAGGCGAAGCTCCTCGATCTGGGGTTTGAAGCTTTTGCGCAAAAAATGAAGGTGGGCGGCAAGGTTCCGGCAAGAAGCGTATGTGAACCTCGATTCGCGGAACCATGAGGGATCCGGTTGATTTGGGGTGTGAGAGAGATGGAGAAAGTGATAGGGAACGAGATGGTTGCGATATGGGGGTCAGAGAATGATTGAAGGGCTCGGGAGTCGTCGTCGGAGCGGAGCTCCGACGAACTACAACTCAACCGATTCACGACGATCTACTTAGCTAAAAGCTAAACTAATGACAGGAAATAAAAGCTGGAACGAAAACCTATCTAATAAAGCAGTAAAAGGGGCTCTAATACCTGGTGGGAAACCAGGGAGCGTGGCGTCACCGGAGCTCTGTTGTGGGTGCAGCTCCCACCTCCTCCGACCGATTCAAGGCGCCAAAAGCCTCCCCCTATCACGAGGAAGCCTCCAGGACTGAATACAAGGAAGGGAGAAGAACAAAAACTTTGCGAAGGAGGTCGGAGCTGCTTATTTATAAACATCACATGGCACCCTTATTGATCGGCTAAAATCAAAGAATCAGATGTGTTTACGAGCAATCTATGATGTTGGCGTGATTGTACAATGAACCGGGAACAATTCTTGTGGATGAAACGAATTCGATCGATGGACGAGACGCCCATGAAAAATGCAAGAAAATCGGGGATTCCCAGGTCTGACGGGTCAAAGCTGCAGATGGGACAGTTGACCAGAGGTCAACGAAGGCCGTGCTGGGATTGGTCCACTCGGCCGCTACAGGACAAAACATGAGTTTTTATTCGAAAGTAATTAATTTAAAATAGTAAATGATTTTATTATTTTTCGAGTATAAAATAAAAAATGTTTATTATTTTATGTAGTATTTTAATATGATTTTTATTTATTTTTTGGCTTTACTTATTAGTTATTAATTTTATGAGTGTATTTATAGGTATATTTACCTATGTTTTGTATATTTTTATTTGGTATATTTTTTTATTATTTTATTTTCTTATTTTATATATTTATTACTTATTTTTGTGAGTCCTAAATAGGTATATGATTTATATAGGTGTTGGTATAGGTGTTTTGCCTATGTTTTGTATACTTCTTTTTATTTAATATATCTTAATGAGTTTTATTTTTGTTGTGTATTTTTAATAGAATATATGTGATATTGACATAATTCTAAAAATATGAAAGAATAAAATAATTAAAGAATATAGTTCCCTTTTATTTATATACATAGGTATTTCATCTATGGTTTGGCATAGTTTTATTTTATTCTCCTTTTTCTTTTAGGTTTAATTCTAATTTTAATGTACATTTATGTTATAAATAATGTTTACAAAATTATAAAAATATGAATTTGTAAAAATAATAACTAATGAATAAATTGAATATTTTAATCGGTATTATGTACAATAGGGGCCCAAAACCTATATTTTGCACAGTAACTCCAAAAAAATATAAAACCACCACCATTAAATAGTTCATGAAAATTTATATACAATTAGAGGTGATTTTTCCATGTTTTGACTTTTAATTGTAAGATATAGGTCTGTGAAGTTTGGTTTCTGGTTTTTTATTCTGGGGATAAAATGTACAATGTATATTATGATTGTACAAACTCAATTTTGTATTTTTATTTACATTATTTTCTACAACTTTTATGTACAAAATTTTTTTATTTGATGAATAAATATTTAGAAACAAAATAGGTGTCAAAAATGCATAAATCAAGAATGAATGAATGAGGTATTTATTGTGTTTTTGGCCCTTATCTCCCCCTACTTTATTCCTTGTCGACCAATTCCATTCTAGACTTGGTCTTGGGGTTTGGGTCATAAAATATTTGCAATATTTTATTCCTTTTTCTTTTTTCTCTTTATTCTATAATTTTGGCATTAAAACCTTATTTTATGTGCAAGAAATACAATAAATAATAAATGCTATTATGGACAAATTAATGTTATTTACATGCATTAGCTAGGGTTTTCAAGGCCAAAATGGTAAAATAAAGGTGATGAAATGGAGATTCATCACCCCCCTATACTTGCCTTTGCTAGTCCCTAGCAAATACTTATTCAATAAGTACAGAAAAGAACAAAGAATAAGAAGAAAAGAAAAAGAAGATTAGAA
The DNA here is from genome assembly GCA_037367405.1 of Ottelia alismoides. Lineage (NCBI taxonomy): Eukaryota > Viridiplantae > Streptophyta > Magnoliopsida > Alismatales > Hydrocharitaceae > Ottelia > Ottelia alismoides. The sequence continues at coordinate 67,917 of JAZKJV010005735.1, forward strand.
AAGATAGAGTGAATAGGATTACTTTCAGTGCGATATCTCGTCCATACAAAATCAGAATTTGGAGTTTCTGTTAGACCTTGAGTGTGGATGTGCGTAGAACCTGGTCGAGAACCAACTTTAAAACACAACTGCCTTCGAGAGTCACAGAACTCAGTTCAACCTACCTTAATAGCCTGGTTAGAACTGGCCTACATCATACGTAAACCCTTACAACTATGAAGCTGACTTGTACAGTGTAAGTGATAGTGGCTCTCCCCAACTGAAATGACAAAGGAACTGACTTCTCCAGAATGACAACCCAATGATTCCCCAATCCAGCCCTCTGTCGTTGAGGAGCGGGGCATTCCCTTCTAAGTTCAAGTGGCATCCGACACAAGAGGAGGAGGGGAAGAAGAGAATGGACGGTAGCCAGTGTAGCTACCTATCCTGGGATGCAAGACTAGTGTAGTCAAGTCATCCAGCTGCAGGCTCACATGGTATAACTTTGATGCTCAAGCTTGCTCATTTTCTATACAACACATATACATACTCCGACAAGCACTTTTATTTTTATTTTCAAGCCTGTCCACTTTTTTGGAGTTTTTTTATTTGAAATACTATTCACACCAGCATTTACATAAGGACTTTTTCCTCTTGAGCCAGAAGACTATCCCTCTTTTGAAGCTTTATTGCAACCCACACTCTCATGTCATTCGACTTCATTGAAACTGGACCAGGTTGGGGTGCACTTCCCTCCCTAGATGAGGATGAATGTTTCCACCCGTGTGCGTCTCAGACTGGAAAATCCAACCCCCTCACCACTCCAACTGAGTTGAGCCAAGTGAAAGGTGCAAGTGTCCAAGTTAGGTCATGGTCGACAAGAATCATGTGTGTGTCTTGAAAAGTTCTATTTAGTCAGTTGAGGTGACTTGTACCCAGCCCTGATTTCTCAAAGAATTAAGTCTGAATAGACCTGAAGTACCTTAAACCTAGTTCCCATAAGGTTCCAGTGTTGTTAGGTGCGGTAAGGTCCAACCAAGCTCCAATTTTAGACTTTATTGGACCGGTTCAATCATCAAGCTCACTCAAAAAGAATATGAATGATATGCACATGCTATGCACAATGAATGATGCAATTTTTCACAAAGAATTTAAAAATCAAAGAATCTTTTTACACAAAGAATTTTTGCAAATAACAAAAATCTTGGCACACAAAAAGTATATACAACTATTTACACGGGCGTGCCGCTTTATTTTACAAGAATTAAGAATTTTAAAGATTTACATGTGTTAACCTGTTTGTTCTAGGTACATTTATATGTATACAATTGATAAAGACTTTTTATTTAATGACTTTTCAGATATGTCCATTATTATTTAAAAACATTTTCAAAACTATAGTACACAATAATTTTTGGAAGCATTTACAAACATTTGAAAACCATTTTGCAAAGATTTGTCACACTATTTATATACATTTTCCACAATAGTTTTTACAAACATTTTTCAAACCATTTGCACATAGGTTTTCAAATCCTTTATTTCACACAAAGAAGAAATTTTTACAAACAAAGCGATTTTACACAGGTTGAAAATATTTCACAGAAAGTTTTCCAATCGGTTCACACCATTTTTCAAATCATTTTGCAAAGATATTTAACCTGATTTATTAATCAGTATATACAAAGAAAAACTATATTTTATGTACAAAATGGTTTAGGCTCTTATAAGTTTTATTGGGAATTATTGCTTATTTTTGCATGAGAAATTTTTGTCTATACACCTCAGACTTATTTGAGAATAATTTTCAAAAGATTTTGAATACTATAGTCCAAAATATTTTTACAAACATGTACACGCATTTGAAAATCATTTTGTAAATGTTTTTCGAACAGTATAGATAGATTTTTCAAAATAATTTTACAACCATTTTTCCAACCATTTGCAAACCGCTTTCAATCATTTTTATTTCACTCAAAGAAAAGAAATTTTGCAAACAAAACTATTTACAAAGGTTGAACACTTTTTACAAAATATTTTCAAACAATTTTCAAAAGATTTTTTTTACAAGGAGAACATTTTGCACAAAGCATTTTTTCCTGATTTATTAATCAGCATGGACAAAAAGAGTCTGAGGAGCTCACAGTTATCTTTTATTATCGTAATAAAAATACTTCTAATATTACTTTTAGCTCCAGGTAGTATTTTTATTTACAGTATGAGTTATGGCCTATAATATATACATAGTATATACGACCCCCCTATACTTAGCTTGAGCTATGTCCTCATAGATCGAAGAGGAAAGAGAAGACATAACTCCTACTGAGTATAGACAAGTCTAACGAATGAATAAATAAATAAATATAGGAAAGAATGAACGAATGAGAAGTTGACTGTCCCCCCTATACTTAGGATCAAATAATCCTAAGTATAGCAGACTCTACAGAACACAGGTAGGGTCAAGGGCGGGAATAAACAGATCGTACTCAGATTGTCTCCCCCTATACTTAGGGTAATATATTCCTAAGTATAGACAAGAAGAGGAGACAATGGAGAGTATCAAAGAATAGATAAACTCAGGGTGCACACCCCCCTATAATTAGGACAAAGTGTGTCCTAAGTATAGAAAACTGTCAACAAGGGGCTACATCTTATTTTTGATAGAAAAAGAAGATAGAAAAGGAAAAGAAGAAAAGAAGAAATCAGATGAATAGTTTTTGAGGTGTGGCATCTGAATCTTCTGATGCTGACAATGTGGTGGATATCTCATCAAAGCGTAGAAGCTGGATGGAGTCGATAATGGCGAAGAACGTATCAGGCTCGAGGTAAGGCTTCAGGAGTTGACCGTTGATGACGAATGGTTGTGCGTCAGGCGACAATTCTGATATGGCAATACTTCCATTGTCACGCACTTCATGAACTCGAAATGGCCCTGTCCACTTACTCCTTAATTTTCCCGGGAAGATCTGTAACTTTGCATCAAATAACCACACCTTCTGTCCAATTTCAAAGGTCTTTCGTCTGATGTGCCGGTCATGCCAGTGTTTCACCTTTTCTTTGTACATCACTGTGTTATCTGATGGCACGAAAATCCGAGCAACTAAGGCAATCAGGTATATCTGAGATGGTCGTTGCGACCTCAGTCACTCGGACGTGACAATCAAGAAAAATAGACCACCAATCAAGATAAAATCAAATCAAAAATCAATAGCGGTCTTGCTATTAGTTTAACCTGGTATAGCGACCAGGGTCGAACACAAGGAGCACGGATTGGCCTCGCGGCCTACGAAGTAGTCAAAAAGAAAAGGAAAAGAAATAAAAAGATGTTTTTGGTGGTTTTTAAGTCTTTTTATATTTGTTTGGATTTTTAACTAATTAAGAAAGTAATAAAAATAAGGAAACAACACACTTCAACAATTTATTTAATGCACTAAAATTCAACCAAAAATTCAAATAAAAATATTTTTGTGTGTTTTATAATTTTTACTATTTTTAATGAATTTTTGGGATTTTTCTGATGTTTATTGAGTTTTCTAAAAATCAAACAAAGTCAAAAACTGTAGATACTGTCCAGCCGAGCTTAAGGGGCTTAGATAAAATATCTAAGAGCCCCCAATAAAGAGAAGAAAACAAGGAAAAATTGGGCACCTAAAGTATTATTTTTGGGTTTTAAATTTATTTATTAAAATTTTTATACGATTTTAAGTGTTTTTCAATTTTTAGGTGTTTTGAGTAATGAAAAATAGCCAAAATTGGCTAGAAAATCAAGCAAGCAAAGACAAACAGTAAGTAATTTTTTTTGTAATTTTTAGATGAATTTTAATTTTTTTGTGATTTTTCAAATCATACATTGTAGAAAATACGTGTTTTTGATTTTTTAAAAATATCAAACAGTGTCTAAAATGTCTCCAAAATTTATAGAAAATTTTACATCTTGGCAGGAGTCATGTATCCAATTTTCATTAAATTTGGAGGTGATTTGCTATTTTATTCAAAAATGGAATGAGGGTACTGTGCACAGGGACCTAAGTTCAAATACCAGAAGTCCTGAGGGGTCTGGTGCAAAATAACCAAGAGGTCACGCGCGTGGCGCATGCCTGGGGCACTTAGGGACCCAAATGTAATAAAAACTACTTCCGAGGACTATTTGGTAACAAGTACCAAAAGTCTAGGGGGTAGTCTGCAAATATCCCAATCAAAAGCGTGCATGCACAATTAAAATACGCACAGGGGTATAAATGTAATATCTCAAAAGTTTTCATTCATTACTTAATATCTCAGAACTACAGGGAATAGAATGCAAAAAGCCCATAAAAATCACGTGTCGACGCACGTGTCACACCATACACAGGGGCATATCAGCAAATAAAATCAAGCGCAGGGTCCTCTATGCAAAAGTACCAAAAACTAAACAACTACACTATGTATTTACAAGACTAAATACTAAATAAAATAAAAGAGGGGGCCTAAGGGTAATTTACCCTTTATTAATGCGGGCCGCTGGATGGGCCACGTGGAGAATCAGATGGTCTGGATCGGGTGGCACTCCAACGCTGAGGTCCTCGCAGTGATCGGACGGCTGAGGCTATGCCACGTGGGGGATCGAACGGTGGAGGCTCTCGGTGGCTAAACCTCGCTGGACCGACGGCTGGGATCAGTCCTCCACTGATCTGATGGTGGCTGCTGCTCCTGGAATGGACGGCCCAGATGAAAACTGGAGCTGGAGGCTGATCGGACGGTCGATGGAGATCCTCGAAGAACAGGTGGCCGGCGAACTTCGCCGGCACAGTACGCTCGCTCCGAGCCTCCTCTGCTGCTCCTGAAGGTCGGAGAAGCTCCGGCGTGATGCTCCGCAGCTGCTGGTGGTCCCCGATGACCCAGCCGAGCTCTGGGGAGCTCCGGCGAGGTCGGCGGAGGTAGAGCTCCTGGACCGAATGGTCCAAGCCCTCAGATGGTCTTGGATGTACCTGCAAGATAGACCAGAAGACTCGCGGGTCGAGGGCAAACTGCCTCGACCCGGTTAGGCAGGGTGAAGATGGTCGTAGGGTCGATATGGGTGAGCTCCGGCGAAGGTGGGGATGGAGGAGCTCAAACCCCAGCTCCTGTGCGAGCTGGGTTGAATGGGAGTGCGGAGAAGGTGCGCAGGAGGAAGGCGAAGATGGAGATGGATTCCGATGATCGAACGAAGCAGTGGGGTGGTCGGAATCGGCGAAATGCGACGGCGGAGCGAAATGGGGGAAATCGGAAATTAGAGAAAAAGAAAGAACTACATGTCTACCTAGGTGGCTGAATGGGCTGTGGTCGAGCTTGCGCAGCTCTGGGTCTTCGACTCAAGGAGCGCCGACGTCCGAGGCTCAAGCTCCAACTCAGGGCGGAGCACGGCGGTGATACTCGCCGGATCAGTGGTATCCGGTCCCTCTCCTCGCTTCGACAGCACCTGGAGTGAGATGTCACTCTCACGCACGCACTGGATCTCACAGGGGGGTGGAACGAATGACCAAAGATGAGAATGGAGGTGGCGGAGCTGGGACTATATACGCTGGAGGGTCCGGGAAGAAGAGCGCGGGTAGGGCAGTGGAGCGCGCGGATCCCGAGATGGTGGCTCCGGCGAGGGTCTCGGATGTATCAGAAAGGAATCGGACCCTGGGTTTAGGCGAGGGTGAATCGGGTTTAGGCGCTAAAATAGGGGGAAGTCGGGTCGGGCGCCTAACCCGTGGGAAGTGGTCCTGGGGGGGGGGGGGGGCAGTTGACCTGGCGGTCAACAATCCCCAGGGCCAATGGGTGAAGGTCACGTGTAAAAGATTTGTAAAATCATTTATAAATAGTAGATGGCCGATTTATTAAAAACTCAAAACACAAAATATTTTTGTTTTAATTTTTTCTATTTTTTTGTGATTTTTAATTAATTTTTCAAAGTAAAAATAAGGTATGTACATAGTAGGGTTATATATAGGTATATATACAATATCTAGGGTTTTTAATTTTGATTTTTAATTTGTTATTTTTATACAATTTCATTCCCATTTTATATTTTATTTATTTATATCATAAAATAAGGAATAAAAAGATATTTTTATTTTATTTTTATTATTTATATACATAGGTGAAATAAATAGATATGTACATTTATATATATGGTATATTTACAATGTATTTTTATGTTTTTAATTTTATTATTTTTATTTTGTTTTTGTTTTAATTGTTTTTATTTTGTTTATTTACATTATATACTATAGAATATTTACAAAAATTTTGGAAATTAATTTTATTTATTTACAAAGCTAAATAAATATAGATGTGGTGGTCTATATACAAGGTGGATATATACAAGTGGCCTATTTTTATTTTCTTTTTAATTTTTTATTTTTATTTTGTTTTTATATTTATAAATATATACAAATATTTACAAGCCTATTTTAAACTATTTTTGGGAGGAAAATATTTTTATTTAATTACACAAATATTTACACATATGAGCCCCTATCTCCCTCTACTTTGGCTTTTATGCGGTCAGGCCCATGCTGAGCCCTCCCTTGGGTTAGGTTGCTCAATATTTATTCTAAATATTTCCCTCTTTTTCTTTTTGATCTTTATTCTTTTATTTTTGCACAAAAACATGCTAATTATAGGTTTTTACACAATGCATGCTTTTGGTAATTATTCCTATTTACAACTATATACATGCATTTGCAAAGGTTTTTGTAGCTAAAATATAAGAATAAAGAGTGATGAATGAGTATTCATCACCCCCCTATACTTAACTTTGCTAGTCCCTTAGCAAACACTTATTTGAAAAAGAAGTGAAAAAGAAATAAAGAAAAAGAAAAAGAGAGTGTACATGGATCAAGGCTGATTATTAAACTTGCCTTCATTAACTTAAGGTATGGAGCTCGATCAGATCTTTGGATTACTAATGTGTCGGAACCTTATTTGGACTTAAGTCTAAAACTCAACAGCCTCTAAGTTCCACTAATCTATAACCAAGACTCCTCAATGCTCCAGATCAGAACAAGTCATCAATCACAAACCCTGAAGACCATGAATCTTTTCTTGTCCTGTGAATGTGAGGTCTAAGCTATCCACCTCAGAAATGGCAACTTGACAACCCTCCCCAACAAGGTAACTCTATGACCCCAATCTGGCCACTCTTTCCTCAAGGAGCGGGGTATTCCCTTCTAAGTTCAAGTTCAACCGGCTCAAGAAGAGGAGGAAGAAGAGAATGGGTCAAGGCCAGTGTAGCCATGTACCCTTGGAAGCTTGACCAGTGTAGCCAAGTCTCCCTGCTGCAAGCTACATCAGGTGGATCATGAAACTCAAGCTTTGCTTATTGCACTCTATATACATACTCCGGTGGGATTATCATTTTCTATCAGACCCACCACTTTTTTTGGAGTTATTTTCTTTTTGCACATTTTTTTCTTCTTTTTTTTTCAAGTGCATCTATACAACATATACATGTGCAGCATATATACAAGGAGTTTTTCCTCTTGAGCCAGTAGACTATCCCTCTTTTGAAGCTTTATTGCAACCCACAACTCCCGTCGTTAGACCTCATGGCAACCAGACCAAGTTGAGACGCACTTCCTTCACTAAAAGAAGAAGAGAGGTTCCACCTAGAAGTACTACCCTCATATGCTACCCCAAGTCAAGGAAGACTACCTCCTCACCACCTCATCCGTAGAGAGCTCGGTGAATAGTGATGGTGTCCAAGTAAAGCCATAATCTATATGAGTCATGTGTTGTTGTTAAGTGCTCTACTTAGGCTCAATGAGATGACATGTGATCATAGCCTAGTGGACTCAAAGAATTAAGTCACCATGGACCTGAAAAGCCTTAAACCTAAGCCCTATAAGGTTCCTCATAGAAGTTAGGTGGATTAAGATCTTAATCAAGCTCCATTTCTCAATTTGATTCCAGGCTAGTTTAAATGTCAACTATCATCCAGAAAAACTATATACATATGTACAAAAGATGCTATTTACACAAAGTTTACAAACATGCAAAAATTTTTGAAAAATGTTTTGAAATCATGAATGGATGATGCATGAGGTGCAAGTTTTGCAAAAAGATATTTACACACATTTACACAAGATTTTTGCAAACTTTTGATTTTCAAAACATTTTGGAAAAATTTTGTATTATATACATAATTTTGATAGGAAAATATTTACACAAGCTTTACACAAAAGATTTTTGAAATCATTTTTACAAAAATAATTTGTACACTAGCTATTTATGTGCAAATAAAAGAATGTTTATGTACATGAAAAATTTTTAATTTTTGTGTTTTTTAGGGTTTTTAGCCATTTTATTTATCAACACACTCACACAAAGTACGAGTTATGGCTAAAGTATATATGAAATATATACACACCCCCCTATACTTAGCTCGAACGATGTCCTCAGAGTCAAGAGCGATGAAGAAGACATAACTCGTGCTAGGTATAGGGAAGTGAAAAGAAAGGCTATATACAAAGACGAATGAAAATAGAAAAGTCAAGAGGGTCTCGGGTCTTCCCCCTATACTTAGGATCAATTAATCCTAAGTATAGCACGTTGTATACTAAGGGAAAACCGAGTGAAGAATGTACAGGGTCTACCCCCCCTATTCTTAGGGTAAAATATCCCTAAGTATAGGCAGCAAAAACAGGGGTAGACGAAAACAAAAGAAATACCCAAAGGTCCTACATCCCCCCTATACTTAGGGTAAAGTGCACCCTAAGTATAGCATAATCAACAGATGAAGAAAGGGATGTGGGACTAAAGAATGTAGTGATATAGACATCTGGATCTATACAAGGCGGAAGATCAGTGAAAGTCAGGTGTGAGATGCATTAGATGTGAGTCAAAGACCACATCTCACGCAAAATGAATAGGGGCAAGATCAACGACCCGCGGCTCATGATCTAGAAATGGCTTGAGCCGCTGGCCGTTCACTCGAAAGGTACTCTCAGAAGACAACTCGGATATATCAATGCTACCGTTGTCGTGTACCTTTCTGACCAAGTAGGGTCCCTTCCACTTGCTTTGTAGCTTCCCTGGAAATAAACGGAGCCTCGCATCAAATAGCCATACTCTCTGTCTAGGCTCGAAATGCTTGTGGCTAATATGAGAATCATGCCACTCCTTCACTCTCTCCTTATACTGTAGGCTGTTTGAGAAGGTGGTATCTCTCAACTCCTCCAGGGCTGCTAACTCTGCCCTCCTCTGGTCTCCTATACCATCTGGATCCATGAGTATCTCAGTAACTGCCCAAAGTGACCTGTGCCTCAGCTCAACAGGTAAATGGCACGGCTTGCCATATACGAGGCGAAAGGGAGATGCGCCCAATGGTGTCTTGAAAGACGTCCTATATGCCCACAAGACCGAGTCCAAAAGCTGTGACCAATCCTTTCGGTCAGGGCGGACGACTTTCTGCAATATAGTCTTGATCTCCCTGTTCGGCACCTCGGCTAGACCATTCGTGTGTGGATAGTAAGGTGTAGCAACACGATGGTCTATACCGAACTCACTAGCAAGGGCCTTCACCTGGTCGTTGATGAAATGAGACCCCCCATCTGAAATCAGAACTCTAGGAACCCCGAACCGCGTGATGATGTGCTTCCTCAAAAATCTGCAAACTGTCCTCGCATCAGCAGCTCAGGCGGGGATAGCCTCAACCCAACGACTAACATAGTCCACGGCCAATAGAATGTACTCGAATCCCTAACTCTTAGGGAATGGACCCATGAAATCGATGCCCCATGCGTCAAAAACCTCACAGAAGTGAATGGGCTGCATCGGCATTCCTCAATCACACACTGCTGGAGAGTCGCAAAGGACGAAAGATACTTGTCATCGACAAGGAGCTCTGTGTCTTTCGTCAAGAGGTCAGTCAACGGCCGGGCAATCTTGCTGAAATCATGAATAAATCTCCGATAAAAACAACCGTGCCCCAGGAATGATCGTAGCTGCCTCAAATTGGACAGCGGTGCGAGTTTTCTAATGACATCAACCTTGGCCGGATCAACCTTCATGCCCCTGTTGGAGATGATATGGCCAAGCACCGTCCCTTGAGTCACCATGAAGTGACTCTTCTCCCAAGAAAGCACCAAATGGACCTCTATACATCGCTGGAGTACCCGGTCTAGGCAGTCAAGACAGGAGTCGAATCCGTCGTCGTAGACCGAGAAATCGTCCATGAAGACCTCCAAACACTCCCCTACCATGTCCAAAAATATCGACAGCATGCATCTCTGAAATGTCGCAGGGGCATTGCATAGCCCAAATGGCATGCGTCGAAAGGCATATGTACCAAAGGGACAGGTAAAGGTGGTCATCTCCTGATCCTCAGGAGCGATGGCCACCTAGTTGTAGCTCGAGTACCCATCCAGAAAACAGTAATGGCTCTTTCCTGACAGTCTCTCAATTATCTGGTCAATAAAAGGCAGGGGGAAATGGTCCTTCTTGGTGGCCTGGTTGAGTCTCCTGTAGTCAACACAGACCCGCCAAGAGGTGGGTACTCGTGTAGCAATCTCCTCTCCCGACTCACTGATCACAGTCGTGATGCCCGTCTTCTTGGGCACCACATGCAAGGGACTAACCCACTTGGAATCGGAAATGGGATAAATAAAATCTGCACTCCACTATTTGGAAATCTCCTTCATGACGACCTCTCTCAGGTTGGGGTTCAGCCGCCGCTGGAACTCACGCGACGGCTTCGCCCCCTCCTCGAGATAGATATGGTGGGAGCACAACACTGGACTAATCCCATGGAGATCTACTACGCTCCATCCGATTGCCTTGCGATTCTTTTCAAGAACCCCCATCAAACGGGATTCTTGCTCTCCAGTCAGATCTGCGGAGATGATGACTGGGTACATCTCAGGCTCGCCCGCAAGGAATCTATACTTCAACGAAGTAGGGAGCGGCTTCAGCTCTGGACAGCTGGGTGCTGGCAAATCTGGCTTCGGAAGAAGGTGAGTGAATGCTGCCAAGTCTGCCTGGGAGAATGAAAACGAACTCTCGCAAACTGGATCTGGAGAAGGCTGCTCAACTGAACTGTCTCTAATCTGCTCTGCATCTACCTCCTCCTCAACTGTAGGCTCTGTGGGACTCAGGTCTGGCATTTGATCATCGCAATCTTCCCAATCAGACTCTGAATCCGAGGGATCTGCATCAAACAAGGTGGCATCAGTACCACCATCACACAAGGTGGCCTCAGTACCACCATCACTAGAAATCGTGTCGTGGTCAAGAACCGGCTCTGCTGCCTCTGAAGTATCCTGGACCAGGGCTGTGCTCTCCAAGCTCTCCTCTGCTATCATCTCGGCATCAACTGTGTCTGAAAATGAGAGGATGGCCTGTGCTGCAGGGTCTGCCCATGCTGCCTCATCATCTGTGATCACAAAATCACAGTCCTAGTGGATGTCTAACCCGGCATCTGTCAGCTGCTCTGTATCTGTGCTGGCCTCTGAGCATGCTCTATCTCTGGCTCTGTAGTCCTCGACCGTCTCTATTTGTACACTTTCGCCCTCGACGCGAAAGTATACCTTCCCGCTATCATGATCAGTCACCGCCTTGGTTGTGGCCAAGAACGGACGTCCGAGGATGATGGGGTTATCGGCCACTGAATCAGGGATCTCCATGTCCAACACTACGAAGTCCACGGGGAATTGCAGGCCCTGAATAGTGACGATAACGTCTCGCAACAACCCCTTCGGCCTCTTGACAGATCGATCAGCAAACTGAAGGACTGTCCTGCTCTGTCTAAGAGTGCCCAACTCGAAGCGGTCGAGAAGGGCTGCCAGAAGGAGGTTGATGGACGATCCGCTATCTAATAGAGTCCGGTCGAACCTCTGCTCACTAATATGACATCTGACATATGGGGCTCCTGAATCTGGCCTCTTGGCCGGCAGACGGTTCTGGATCGCGAAGCACGTGGCTTTCGTCAGCACATGTATCTCTGAATGGTGGTTCCTCCTCCTCCTTCTGACTGTAGTCCTGTCTCTCAAAGAACGCTGAAGAAGGGGGATGTGCTGCAAAGCCTCCTGAAGGGTCAGCTGAATATGGAAACGATCAATCATGCTCTGGCTGAACTCCTCATGTTCTCTCTTTTTTGGATCTTTTTCTTTTTTCTTCCCCTTCCCCATCTGAAGGAATCTAGGGAAGGGGATCACAGGGTCCTTCTCAGATGAAGGACTAGGAATAGGTCTAGACGGCTCGACGGCCGGATCCGCACATACATCAAGCACCACAGTGGGACCAGAGTAAACTAAACCTTTTCCTTTATTCAAAACATGGTTCCAAGCTACATCAGTGGAAGGAAAAACAACAGCTCTCTCTACATGAACACCAGTGGCCTCAGTACCACCACGGGCTGGCTCTGCTGGACGTCTTGCGGCCTCAGTACCGCGTGCTGGCTCGGCAACTCGGGTGGCGTCAGTACCACCTCCTCGAACTGGTGAAGCGGCGGCCTCAATACCGCCGGGTGGATCAGCATCCTTGGTGGCATCAGTACCACCATCATCATCAGGAGCGGCCTCAGTACCGCTCTCCTCCTCCTCATCTGGCGCTCTAGGTGTATCCTCCTGATGTCGCTCAGCTGAGGCGCCGCCGCCGGCTGGTGTCCTACCGCTCCTAAGTGTGACAAAATCAGCATCAAATAGATCCGAAGACATATCATCAAATGGATCACTAGGAGTGGCATGCTCAGTGTAAGCTACCTGCTCAGACTTCCGCTTCAGGCTGTTGGGTTTTGGCTCGATCTGGGCAGGTATGGCGGCCTTCCCTCTCACGATGTCCCGCATCTCTTGGCGGAACTCGTCCATCTCCCGTCTGAAGGTAGCCTGCTGATCCGTGAGGAGGCGGTCTATGTCGTCCAAAACAGGGCTCTCGTGGGAGCCCGACGGGTAGCCTCTCTAGTGATGAGGCTGCTGGAACTGGTGCTGCTGCTGGTGAGAGGGGTAACTGGGAGGATGCTGCTGCTGGTGTGGCTGGTGAGGCTGCTCTCGCCTCCAAGACTGTCCCTGCTGCTGATAGGGACGAGGAACGAAGGATGACTGTTGTTGTGACTGATAGGCTGGGGGCTGCTGCTGCTGGTGAACCCTCTGCTGGCTATACTGCCCTCCCTGACCGGATGATTGCTGCTGGGGCTGGGTACCTCCACTCCCCCACCTGAATCCGGGATGGTCGCGTCAGATCCAAGGCTGAGGACGGTCATACCAAATCTCGTTGACATCCATCAACGGCTCTGCATCGTACGGGGCTGGCGGGAGTACTGCCAGAGGATGATCCGTCTGGTATACCACCATCTGCAAGTCTAGAGATGGTGGTGACTGGTAGGTGGGCTGCGGCTGCTGGTACAGCTCCGCCTGTACAAGATGAACCTGTCTAGGCTGCCGGTGTGAGCTGGAGCGCTGGAACGAGCTGCTGCTGCCGCCGGTATAGCCTCGCGACTGAAGACGGGGTTGTGGAGCCGTCTGTGCCTCCTGGAGACACATGAGCTGGGTCTTCATGTCGCTCAGAGTCTGTGCCATCTGCTCCATCTGCGTGATGCCCTGGCACTGCTTCTTCTCGATCAGCTCCATCCGATCCAACTTCTCACTGATGATACCCATATCCGCAGCGGATGACTCTGCCTGTGCTGCTGCTACTGCGGATGAACTGGATGGACCGTCGTTGACCCGTGCTATCCTCTGGTACTGCACGGGTCCTGGCTGCTGCTGGGGTCTGCCCTGAGTGTACAACCTGGTCTGGGACATCACCATGTAGTTCTCGACCATCTCCTCGTAGATGGCCCAGACCTGGTCGTGATCCTTGGCGAAGTAAGACCCGCCACAAGAAGCGTTCACCAAGCCCTGGAGCTCTGGTGTCAGCCCGCTGAAGAAGCTCTGCACAAGGTTGGGCTTCGAAATATCATGGTGTGGGCATCGGTCAGTCAGCTCACAAAACCTCTCCCATGCCTCATGGAATTGCTCGTTGGGGAGCATGGAGAAGTTGCTGATGAGGGCTCTCGCTGCATTGGTCCGCCCGAGTGGATAGTACTTGTTCAAGTACTCGGTGCGGAGCTGCTCCCAAGTGTAAACGAACCTCCCCAAGTGCTTCACCCAGGTGGCTGCTCTGTCTGCCAGGGAAAAGGGGAAGGTAAAAATCATGATCGTATCCTGGTCCACCTGACGGTCGTGGACAGTGCTGCAAATCATCAGGAACTCCTGGAGGTGAAGATGGGGCTCCTCAGTAGCGAGTCTGTGGAAGCGGGGGAGTAGCTGCAAGGTGTTCGGGGAGAACTTGAAGTCCCCCACGATGGCTGGAAGTACAACCCAGTGGTGTGTCAGCGTCGATCCGGGGTTGTGTAACTCCAGCATCGGTCTCGGTGGTCCTCCTACCGCGGCTGCGGCGGCTGCTGCGGCTGCTGCTGCGGCTGCTGCATCTGCATCCTCTGGGATCCTCGGTCCCTCTCTCCTATGCTCTCGCTCTGCTCTCTCTGCTCTCATCTGCTCCATCTCTCTCCTCATATCAAGCATGAATGCTCCCTGATCCCTCAGCTGATGCTGAACGGTCTCTAATGAGGCGATCATGGTGGAGTTGATCGCACCCTGGTCCAACACAAACTGCTCAGGCTGACCTCGGGAACGATCCTCAGAACTACCGGCCATGACGTCTGCAAAATCAAATGAGCCAAACTCAGGTGCTGTCAAATCTTCTATTCTCTCCTCTGGCTCATGTCTCTCAGAATTGAAAGAAAGGGGGTCGAGGGGGAACAGGGCGGAATCATACTCGGGCTCGGAGAACTGGTCTCGGCTCTCGCTGGCCAACCTAGATGATTGGGTAGACGTGCCCGAAAGCGGTGCAGCCAGAGGCTGCCTAAGAGAGCGTCTACCCATCATCGTGATCTGACGAGTAGGGCGGATGAGATCTGGAAAAAACTATGATGAGCAACCAAACCCTCTGTTCACCAACGCAACACGAGCTGAAGACCGTAAAGGCTTGGTCAAATTATCTTGTCAATTTTTATTAGGTGAACAATCAATCTATCAGAGCGCTTATGTGACCTGTTGGGATACCCGATGCTACTCCAACCGACTGGCCTGCACGGAAGAGTCGGTAGCCAGCTGGAAATAGCACCGGAGGGCTCTACCTAGGGTACGGGTCACTCTCTCGCGCAATCAAACCAAACAATGAGGGGGTTGCTCTCCCCAAGACAAATTTTTAAGTCGAGTGTCTTTTAGGGTCAATAGTTTTAGCAGTCCCAATTTTATGATTTTTCTTTTTAATTTTTCTTTTCAATAAAAACAAAGGCCTAACGAATTTTTCGGTTCTCCTGGTTATTTAGTCAAAAACAGGGGGAGAAGACGAAAAAGCCGATGCGCGATGAAATCAATGATGCATACAGAGATAGAAATGCGTACCTTTCCTCCAGCACTCTACATGCAAATAATCCGCGCAGAAATGTAAAGACAGAAAATGAACTACCTAAATGATGCAGCGAAGAAAACCGAGTCCTAAACAAGCAAGTCTACTCGAAGAACCGTCTAACTGATCATCGATCCTTCAAGCCAAAGGTCCGGTCTTGGCCTACCCCTTCTCTGCCCGACACATCGGGGGTAGGAGAAAGCGCTTTGCGGGGTAGGCTGCGGCACGTAGGCTACGGAGGGGATGAATCAGTTATTTTTATTAATTAGTTATTAGTAGGTCAAATTAATCGCACTATAGGAACATGCAAGCAATTAGGTGTGGGGACCCTACTAATTACGGCACAAGCAAGTAGAAAATCCTAAGTCTAGGGGCTCAATGAAAACCGCGTAAACACCGGAAAAGGCAGCTAAAAATCAAAACCGCTAAAAAGCTGCAAAAAACCTAAGGGTCCCCCGAGCACACCGGTGCTCGGCGAAACAGACCCGCTAATCAACCAAGTCCAAGTCCATGTGTTTGTCCCTGTATTATTACAATAATAGTCAAATAGTTAAAACTAAGCTAAACCTCTCCCACTCAACTCTCCTCTCACGCTCTCCTGCAGCTGCGTGCAGAAGGGAGCCGCCTCCGAGTCTCGCGGTTGCGTCGATTTCTCAAAATCGGCCGCCTCGGTCCTCGGGCCCTCGCAAGAAAGAAATAGAATGGTCAGACCAAAAAAATAATCAAATAATAATAAGAAAAATAAATGAAAATAAAATGAGGGTATATATGCAAAAATGTAAAATAAAATAAACACTCAAAATCAAACAAAAGCAAAAATAAAATAAAACAAAAATAAAGGAAAATAAAATAAAAACAAAAACCGCGAAAAGCCGCGGACTCTGAAAGAGCCGCGAAAAGCCGCGAAAAACAAAGTAAAACAAAAACAAAACTACTAAGCCGTGCTCCCCGGCAACGGCGCCATTCTGATGGCATGAAAATCCAAGCAACTAAGGCAATCAGGTATATCTGAGATGGTCGTTGCGACCTCAGTCACCCAGACGTGCCAATCAAGAAAAATAGACCACCAATCAAGATAAAATCAAATCAAAAATCAATAGCGGTCTTGCTATTAGTTTAACCTGGTATAGCGACCAGGGTCGAACACAAGGAGCACGGATTGGCCTCGTGGCCTACGAAGTAGTCAAAAAGAAAAGGAAAAGAAATAAAAAGATGTTTTTGGTGGTTTTTAAGTCTTTTTATATTTTTTGGATTTTTAACTAATTAAGAAAATAATAAAAACAAGGAAACAACACACTTCAACAATTTATTTAATGCACTAAAAATCAACCAAAAATTCAAATAAAAATATTTTTGTGTGTTTTATAATTTTTACTGTTTTTATTGAATTTTTGGGATTTTTCTGATGTTTATTGAATTTTCTAAAAATCAAACAAAGTCAAAAACTGTAGATACTGTCCAGCCGAGCTTAAGGGGCTTAGATAAAATATCTAAGAGCCCCAATAAGCCTGGAGGTATTTTTCCTGTAAAGAGAAGAAAACAAGGAAAAATTGGGCACCTAAAGTATTATTTTTGGGTTTTTAATTTATTTATTAGAATTTTTATACGATTTTAAGTGTTTTTCAATTTTTAGGTGTTTTGAGTAATGACAAATAGCCAAAATTGGCTAGAAAATCAAGCAAGCAAAGACAAACAGTAAGTAAATTTTTTTTGTAATTTTTAGATGAATTTTAGTATTTTATAGTGATTTTTCAAATCAGACAGTGTAGAAAATACGTGTTTTTGAATTTTTAAAAATATCAAACAGTGTCTAAAATGTCTCCAAAATTTACAGAAAAGTTTACATTATGGCAGGAGCCATGTGTCCAATTTACATTAAATTTGGAGGTGATTTGCTATTTTATTTAAAAATGGAAAGAGAGTACTGTGCACAGGGACCTAAGTGCAAATACCAGAAGTCCTGAGGGGTCTGGTGCAAAATACCCAGGAGGTCACGCGTGTGGCGCGTGCCTGGGGCACTCAGGGACCCAAATGTAATAAAAACTACTTCCGAGGACTATTTGGTAACAGGTACCAAAAGTCCAGGGGGTAGTCTGCAAATATCCCAATCAAAAGCGTGCATGCACAATTAAAATACGCACAGGGGTATAAATGGAATATCTCAAAAGTTTTCATTCATTACTTAACATCTCAGAACTACAGGGCATAGAATGCAAAAAGCCCATAAAAATCACGTGTCGACGCACGTGTCACACCATACACAGGGGCATATCAGCAAATAAAATCAAGCGCAGGGTCCTCTATGCAAAAGTACCAAAAACTAAACACCTACACTTTGTATTTACAAGACTAAATACTAAATAAAATAAAAGAGGGGGCCTAAGGGTAATTTACCCTTTATTAATGCGGGCCGCTGGATGGGCGCCACGTGGAGAATCGGATGGTCTGGATCGGGTGGCACTCCAACGCTGAGGTCCTCGCAGTGATCGGACGGCTGAGGCTACGCCACGTGGGGGATCGAACGGTGGAGGCTATCGGTGGCTAAATCTCGCTGGACCGACGGCTGGGATCAGTCCTCCACTGATCTGACGGTGGCTGCTGCTCCTGGAATGGACGGCCCAGATGAAAATTGGAGTTGGAGGCTGATCGGACGGTCGATGGAGATCCTCGAAGAACAGGTGGCCGGTGAACTTCGCTGGCCTAGTACGCTCGCTCCGAGCCTCCTCTGCTGCTCCTGAAGGTCGGAGAAGCTCCGGCGTGACGCTCCGCAGCTGCTGGTGGTCCCCGATGACCCAGCCGAGCTCTGGGGAGCTCCGGCGAGGTCGGCGGAGGTAGAGCTCCTGGACCGAATGGTCCAAGCCCTCAGATGGGCTTGGATGTACCTGCAAGATAGACTAGAAGACTCGCGGGTCGACGGCAAACTGCCTCGACCAGGTTAGGCGTGGTGAAGATGGTCGGAGGGTCGATATGGGCGAGCTCCGGCGAAGGTGGGGACGAAGGAGCTCGAACCCCAGCTCCTGTGCGAGCTGGGTTGAATGGGAGTGCGGAGAAGGTGCGCGGGGGGAAGGCGAAGATGGAGATGGATTCCGATGATCGAACGAAGCAGTGGGGTGGTCGGAATCGGCGAAACGCGACGGCGGAGCGAAATGGGGGAAATCGGAAATTAGAGAAAAATAAAGAACTACAGGTCTACCTGGGTGGCTGAATGGGTTGTGGTTGAGCTTGCGCAGCTCTGGGTCTTCGCCTCAAGGAGCGCCGACGTCCGAGGCTCGAGCTCCAACTCAGGGCGGAGCACGGCGGTGATACTCGCCGGATCAGTGGTATCCGGTCCCTCTCCTCGCTTCGACAGCACCTGGAGTGAGCTGTCACTCTCACGCACGCATTGGAGCTCACAGGGGGGTTGAAGAAATGACCAAAGATGAGAATGGAGGTGGCGGAGCTGGGACTATATACGCTGGAGGGTCCGGGAAGAAGAGCGCAGGTAGGGCAGTGGAGCGCGCGGATCCCGAGATGGTGGCTCCGGTGAGGGTCTCGGATGTATCAGGAAGGAATCGGACCCTGGGTTTAGGTGAGGGTGAATCGGGTTTAGGCGCTAAAATAGGGGGAAGTCGGGTCGGCCGCCTAACCCGTGGGAAGTGGTCCTGGGGGGGGCAGTTGACCTGGCGGTCAACAATCCCCAGGGCCAATGGGTGAAGGCCACATGTAAAAGATTTGTAAAATCATTTATAAATAGTAGATGGCCGATTTATTAAAAAGTCAAAACATAAAATATTTTTGTTTTAATTTTTTTTCTATTTTTTTGTGATTTTTAAATAATTTTTTAAGTAAAAATAAGGTATGTACATAGTAGGGTTATATATAGGTATATATACAATATCTAGGGTTTTTAATTTTGATTTTTAATTTGTTATTTTTATACAATTTCATTCCCATTTTATATTTTATTTATTTAGATCATAAAATAAGGAATAAAAAGATATTTTTATTTTATTTTTATTATTTATATACATAGGTGAAATAAATAGATATGTACATTTATATACATGGTATATTTACAATGTATTTTTATGTTTTTAATTTTATTATTTTTATTTTGTTTTTGTTTTAATTGTTTTTATTTTGTTTATTTACATTATATACTATAGAATATTTACAAAAATTTTGGAAATTAATTTTATTTATTTACAAAGCTAAATAAATATAGATATGGTGGTCTATATACAAGGTGGATATATACAAGTGGCCTATTTTTATTTTCTTTTTAATTTTTCTATTTTTATTTTGTTTTTATATTTATAAATATATACAAATATTTACAAGCCTATTTTAAACTATTTTTGGGAGGAAAATATTTTTATTTAATTACACAATTATTTACACATATGAGCCCCTATCTCCCTCTACTTTGGCTTTTATGCGGTCAGGCCCATGCTGAGCCCTCCCTTGGGTTAGGTTGCTCAATATTTATTCTAAATATTTCCCTCTTTTTCTTTTTGATCTTTATTCTTTTATTTTTGCACAAAAACATGCTAATTATAGGTTTTTACACAATGCATGCTTTTGGTAATTATTCCTATTTACAACTATATACATGCATTTGCAATGGTTTTTACACAATGCATGCTTTTGGTAATTATTCCTATTTACAACTATATACATGCATTTGCAAAGGTTTTTGTAGCTAAAATATAAGAATAAAGAGTGATGAATGAGTATTCATCATTATCATATGCATAGTCTCAGAACTCCAAGAGTCTGTTCATATCATCTTTTCTTTTCTGACCACTTTTTCGTGAGTCCAAATTGCACTTGTTGATTGCCCATAAAAACTTGTAAATTAATTCGACGGGCAAATGGCACGGCTTTCCATATACAAGACGATAGGATGACATGCCTATGGGAGATTTGTAGGCGGTTCTGTACAAGCCCAGAGGACTGAGTCCAATAGTTGAGACCAGTTCTTTCTGTCCGGCCTTACAATTTTCTGAAGGATCGTCTTGATTTCTTTGTTCGACAATTCGGCCATGCCATTGGTCTGAGGATGGTAAGAGGATGCGACACGATGGTCGATTCCGTACTCCTTCGTTAATTTCTTGACCTCTTTGTGAATGAAATGGCTACCCCCATCTGATATGAGAATCTTCGAAATCCCGATCCGTGCAATGATGTTATCTCTCAAGAATCGGCACACTGTCCGGCTGTCAGCGGCTCGAGCGGGAATAGCTTCAACCCAACGACTTACGTAATCTACGGCAAGAAGGATGTGCTCAAAACCCTGACTATTATGGAAAGGTCCCATGAAATCAATGCCACATGCATCAAAAACATATGCTATCTGAATGATCTTCAGAGGCATCGAATCTTTTGCAGTGAGTGTACCCTTCAATCTCTGACAATCAATGCATTGTTTGACAAATACTGCTGCATCCTTGAATAGTGTGGGCCACCAGAAGCCACACTGAAGTACTTTAGCTGTTGTACATTCTCCAGAGTGATGTCCACCAGATTCGAGCGAGTGACAGTGCTCGAGGACACTATAATGCTCCTCCTGAGGTATGCACCTACGCCAAATGCAATCTGCTCCTTCCCTGAATAAGAGAGGATCTTCCCATTGATAAAAACGGATGGTTGACATGAATTTGTTCTTCTGATTTTTCGTCCAATCTGATGGTATTACCCCTGAGGCGAGGTAATTGACTATATCAGCATACCAAGGGAGGGAATCCACTGCTAAAATTGACTCATCTGGAAAGGTTTCTGTGATAGGTGCATTGTTCAATGGAGGCTCTTGCTGCTCAATTCTGGAAAGATGGTCCGCTACCACATTCTGAACTCCAGGCTTGTCCTTTATTTCCAAATCAAATTCCTGGAGGAGAAGGATCCATCTAATCAGCCTAGGCTTGGCATCCTTCTTTTGCTGTAGGTACCGGATAGCAGAGTGGTCTGTAAAAATGGTAACTTTTGATCCAAGCAAATAAGATCTGAACTTCTCCAAGGCAAAAGCCACAGCCAGCAACTCTTTTTCTGTCACAGTGTAATTTCTTTGCGCCTCATTTAATGTTTTGCTTGCGTAGTGAATGGCGTAGGGTGCCTTTTCTTTTCTCTGTCCCAGAACAGCCCCGACTGCAAAGTCTGACACATCAGTCATGATCTCAAAAGGGAGAGACCAATCCAGTGGTTGTAGGACTGGAGCCTGAGTGATAAGCTCATTCAGTTGATTGAAAGCAAGGAGGACCTGCTTGTCGACATTGAACTCAGTTTCCTTGCATAAAGTTCTGTTAAATATCGGGCGATGCGGCTAAAATCCTTGATGAATCGTCTGTAAAATCCCACATACCCCAGGAATGACCTTACATTTTTGACTGACTGAGGTAGATCTAGATTGGCAATAACATCCACCTTTGCCAGGTCGACTTCCATGCCATGTTTGGAAACGACATGACCCAGCACAATACCTTTGGTGACCATGAAGTGGCTCTTTTCCCATGAAAGCACTAAATTGACTTCACGATATTTCTGAAGCACTCTGTCTAGGTGCCCAAGACAAGAATCGAAACTGTCACCATTCGTCCATGAACACCTCAAGAAAACTTCCCACCATCTCGGCGAAAACGTCTAGCATGCATCTCTGGAATGTCGCAGGTGCGTTCCACAATCCAAAGGGCATTCTCATGAAGGCATAGGTGCCGAACAGTAAGTGAAGGTAGTCTTCTCTTGATCTTCAGGGGTGATTTCCACCCGGTTGTACCCGGAATACCCATCGAAAAAGCAGAAGAACTCCTTGCTTGCCAGTCTTTCCAAAACTTGATAAATTAATGGCAAGGGGAAGTGGTCCTTCTTAGTTGTTGTATTAAGACGACGGTAGTCAACACACACCCGCCAGGATGTTGGTACCCGAGTGGATATTTCCTCTCCTTTATCATTGGTAACCACGGTAAGACCTGATTTCTTTGGAACTACATGCAGTGGGCTTACCCATTTTGAATCGGAGATGGGATAGATGAAGCCTGCATCACACCATTTAGTGATCTCTTTTATGACGACGTCCCGGAGGTTTGGATTCAGCCTTCTTTGGAATTCACGTGTCGGCTTGGCATCTTCTTCCAGATAAATGTGGTATGAACACAAAGCTGGATTTATCTCACGGAGATCTAATACGCAACAACCAAGTGCCTTGCGGTTCTTTTCTGGAACCTCGAGAAGTCGAGATTCCTGATCCAGGTTCAGCCTGATGCTGATGATGGCCAGATACATGCATTCTTCACCCGCAAGGAAAGCATACTTCAGTCCTGCAGGAAGTGGCTTGCGTTCTGGTCCTGATCTGTCCAACTTGTTGGTCACTTCAGACACTATACTGGTGGTGGGATGTACTTCATTGATGGAGCAACCATCCTCAGTATTTAGTTGAGATCCTGATGATGTGCTGAACGGTTTTGTACTAGGTTCATTGTGTTCGGGATGGAGTGAATTCTCGAAATCACATAGTTGCACCAGCATCTGAGAGTCTGTCACCCAAAAATCATCGGAGCATAGGTCAACTGTGCTTTCCAAGTCCTCCTCGAGAGTGAGGATTTCTTGGGTCCATGAATCATTCAATGAAAGTGATGAGTCCCTAACCTCTGCAATAAAGTCACAGTCTGCTTCTGATACTGCATGGCTCTCATCAATCGTGGCGTGCAGCTCTCTGATCATGTCTATAGTGATCTGCTTGCTGTCCGAGCGGAAAGTAATCTTGTCGGACCTATTGTCAACCACGGCACCTGAGGTACGCAAGAATGGTCGGCCAAGGATGATAGGGTTCTGGAGTAAGGGTGCGGGTGAGTCCATATCGAGGACCACGAAATCAACAGGGAATTGCATCTCCCGTACCTTCACCACAATGTCTTCCATCAGACCTTTAGGTCGCTTGGTGGATCAATCAGCAAACTAAAGGATCATCTGTGTTGGCTTGAGCGGACCGAGCCCAAATTCTTGCATTAGGGACGAGGGAAAAAGGTTGATAGAAGATCCGTTGTCAAGGAGAGTACGCTTGAAGACCTGATCAAATATCTCACAACTGATAAGAGCCGCTCCTTTGTCTTGTTTCTTCTGCGGGAGATTGTTGATAGCTGCGACAGTGGCCATGGAAAGCATGTTCCTCTCGAACTGATTGCGTTTATTCGTGTGTGTTGGTCGACTCCTGCTGGTACATGCTTCTTTCAAACCTTTCTTCACAGCTTGCATATATTCCATGGCCTTCAGTAAGGGAATCTCAACAGTCAAGTTTTCTATTATTTCCACAACTCTAGGATCAGATAATGCACTTTTCCTTTTTGCAATTTTTTTTGATTTCTCGATTGCATTAGGAAAAGGAATACTTACATCACTGGAAGGAAAAATAGAGTTCTTATTTACATCAAAATTATCGCCCACATATTTTTATACATCCGGACTACAAAAAGGAGTACAAGCTGGATCCTAAGGTACCGGTGCTGATGGGCGAGCAAAAAGTAGGGCGTCTGCTCTGTCGGCTGGCGAGGGATCGGCTGCAACTGGCTGGTTCTCTGAGGCTGGCATGGCTTTCCTTCGGCTGCAAAATTCTTTTTGTTCTTTTTGGTTTTGCTGATTTTTTTTCTAGTTTTTGCTGATGATGCTGGTGTTGCATGACGGCTGGAATGGCTTCTCCTTCTTCTTCTTCCTCACCCGTCCCTGTAGCTGGCACGACTGATGCAGAAGATGATGATTCACCTGGTTCTTTATTCTCCCCATTCTTGATAGCAGGCGGAGGCAAGGCCCTACTGCTCCTGAGAGTAACAACATTAGAACAAACAATAATATCATTTTCTGACTCTACAGACGGAGATAGGACATCACATTCTACATGCTCTTTCTTTTTAAAGCTATTTGGGGTTGGCCTTGACCTAAGCTGGGATAGTGGTCTTGGTGGCGGTCTGGTCGTCGAGCCTCTTGGTCATATCTGCTAGCCCTTTGACAAGTTGGGCCAAGCAATCCAAGGTCGGGTTCACAGGATTTGCCTCATTAGATTCCACGTGCAGACCACGTTGTTGCTGCATGTGCTAGTGCTGAGGTTGTTATTGGTGGTGTTGGGGTGGTGCAGGAAGCTGAAGTTGCTGGTAAGAGGAAGGGGGATATTGTTGGTACTGCAGAGGTGGAGCGACCGCATACTGATGAAAAGGCTGTGGCTGGCGGTACTGCGGCTGCTGATAATGTTGATTCTGCCTCCATTGATTTGCATATGAGGGAGGCTGATGATACTGTGGCGGTGGATGTGAGGACTGCCCAAATAGACCACCCTGAGGTTGGTGGTATTGCCGGTTGGCTGGTAGCTGACCCTGAGGTTGTCCCATTAGACGGGTCGGTTGTGCTTCATTGCTCCAAACCCCGTTGACTTCTTGAATATGGGGTGGTGGTCGGAATATTGGATCGGATCCTGATATAAACACTGGTTGGTACACAACCATCTGCTGTTGCGGCTGGCCCTGATCAGGTGCCTGCACGTAGTACACATGTTGGACTGTCGGTGGCTGCTGGCTCGGCTGAGGCTGATGTGGTGGTGGTAGACCATCCTTCTTCTCAGATGGAGCTTCTGATGGTGCTGCCGACTGGACAGAGTTGATGGTGCCCACCAACAGTTCTAACTGTTTGGTGATCTGATCTAATTTGTCAAGATTTTGAGTCCTCTTCTCGATCACAGCAAGTTTTTCTAAGTCCTGTGATCGTTTCTCGACGATATCAACCTTCGAGAGATGGCCCTCGATGATGCTGAGGCTGGAGCTCTCATCTCTCTCCGCCTCGTGGGATGCTGCCATGTGCACTTGTTTCTGGAGGATCTGGGGTTGCTTTTGGTATGCTTTAGATGAAGAGAGGGCGACCTCTCCTTCGACCATTTCTTCAAAGATTTGCCAGACTACATCTTCATCCTTATTGAAATGTGAGCCCCCACATGTTGCATCAACGAGCCTTTGGCTTTCGATGTTCAGGCCCCCAAAGAACTGTTGGACCAAGCTGGTCTTCGGGATCTCTTGATGGGGGCATTTCTCTTGAAAATCGGTGAATCTCTTTCAGGCTTCATGTATGGATTCGTGGGCTCGCTGGGAGAAGTTGCTGATTTGTGCTCGCATCTGGTTGAGCCGACCGAGAGGGTAAAACTTGTGCCAAGCTGACTTAAGTTCCTCCCAGGTTGTCACAACCTTCCCCATATGGTTGACCTAATAAAGAGCTTTGTCTTGCAGGCTGAAGGGGAACGCCATCATTTTGACAATGTCCAGATAAACATCGGGGTAGTGAGTAGTACGGCAGATGCGTGAGAACTGCTGCAGGTGGATGTACGGCTCTTCACTGGTGTTTCCATGAAAAGATGGAAGAAGAGCGAGGAACTGGGGCTTCACCTCAACGTGAGCATGCTCCGGTGGAATGAGGATCCACTCGGTCATCTGGCTGTCTACAGGATTATAGGTCTCCTTTAGTATAGGTTTGGGTCTCCCATTTTTCGGCTCTTCCTCATCATTAGGAGGATTACCACCTCCTCCTCATCCCCCTCCTCTGTCAGGTTTGTTCATTACATCATTCAGCATCTCCTGGAAAGCAGTCTGTGCTAGGGCCTGCTCTGTCAGCTACTGTTGGATAGCCTGGATGGATGCCAATAATTGTGCATTAACCTGATTCTGATCAGGCATCTATCCTTCTGGTTGGGGTGGTTGCTGACCCTTGTCCTTTCCTTGAGAGCCATGTCAGGGTCTGAGTCTGAAGAAATGAATTCCAGAACAGAATCCAGGGCTTGGTCTGTCTTCTATCTGCAGAATGAGAGAATCCTAATCAGACAACTTGCAATACCATTCAGCCGTCATGATGAATCTGGAATTAAGGTCAATCCCAGAATGTTATGAACGAAAAAGGATATGGACTGTGATTGACTTCCATTCACAACAGCGAGAGTGGTATAAAAGTGAACCCGGTTTATTGGGTGGTCAAAAGAAAGGTAGAAGACGAGGAGTCTGGAGATCGATCCGTAAAGTCCGCATCCCGTTCTCGGGAATCGCCTCGAATTTATTGGCGAAGTAGAGTCTATTGAATCGATGTGGGTGTCGGCGGGATCCCGACAGAAACCATCCATGGATCGACTTCTCGAAGCACAAGGAGGATTGTATGTTGGAAGAAGGATACAATGGTCAACGAGGAATAAAAAAGGAATGTAAAACAGTAGAAAGGCTCGATGAGTGAGGTCAAAGGAGAATAATACAACAAAACCTGCGCAAAGGCGCAGGACTTGATCTTTGAACCTTAATCTAGATCCATACAAACACAATACAAAATTGGGTTCACCAACTCATGCCCATTTGGATCCGTGAAGGTTAAGCTACTTATTATCTTTTTAGTTTTAGAGTTGTCATTTCAAGCATATCTTTTAACAAGTCCTTAGCACGCTAACCCTATAGGAGAGAGTACTGCCAGAAAAGAATCTCGTACTTGTCCTCTTCCTTTGTAACATGTAGTCTGTACTTTTTGAGGTCCTTGTAACCCTTCCGGGATCCCTACTCAGCCAAAGAAATTTAGAGAGGAATCCAATAGGCAAAAACAATACATCGGTTCTCACTCGGTACGGAATCACCCGTGAGCGTGCAAGAACCTACTCAGACGCAAACCGATGAGACAGACACCCCCGTGAAGGTGTGGCTATCCTCAGTACTTCGGACCATGTCGATGTTCCACACAAGGCGGGAACACCATTGCTGACAAGGCCCTACTCGGTCGCGTACAATAGAAGCGCCATTACTTTGGAAATCCATGCGATACATAAGGCAGTTGCAGACTAGGATTTTAGCTCTATTACTTATGGGACGTGCCTCGCTCATGGGAGTAGGGTTTTGGTCCCCCTCCAAAGGTACCTGAAAACAATGAGGGCTTTATGAACCCTGTACAATGATAGTCCATTACAAATTTTAACTAAGGTCAATGTTTATTTAGCAGTCCCCTTGTTTTAGTTTTTTGGGTTTTCACTTTTTTTGAGTTTGTTTTCATACCAGTGCCTAACATTTTGTAGATTCTCATTTTAATCCTAGATGCTCAAAATCAGAGGGAGATAGCGGAAAAGCCATGCAAGTTGGTTCCATGATGGAAATCTCACCATTGAACCAAATGATACATGCTGAGTTAGAGGACTTATAGTGCATCCTAGCTCTCTCCATGCGGTATGCAAAATAGAATTTTTAAACCTAGCTACATGACGGTGTGAAAGCGACAAAATCGCCTTAAACTTTAGCTGTTATTAATCGTGAAGAACCAATTAAGTTTGACTAAATCCATACGTAAGTGACTATAGGAACATGCATTCTTATTAATGTATGGACCTAGCTACCGAGTCAAGCAACCTAAGTCTAGGGGCTCCATACACAAAAAACAAAATAAAGAAAAGGCGGAAAGCTCAAAACAGCTGGAAACAAAGAAAAGAAAGCGGGAAAACACGAAAAAGCTACGACGAGGCCCCCAAGTGAACAAACACCCGGGCACTGGACCTCGTTGTGTAGAGTAGAGTCCAAATTATTACATGCCAAAATTGTCTCTCTCTCTCTCTCATAAAATTGCATTTTTTTACTAGCTAAGCCTTCTTCTTGCTTCCTTGGTGCTTGCTCCAGCTGGTCAAACAGTCGTGACCCTCCTTCATGCATGGTTGTACCGGCCTCCTAGAAGACCGTCCTCGCATGGCGGACACTCGCATCAAAGTTGCAATAAAAAGGGATTAGCACAAATAATCATAGAATATAAACAAAAGCAGTAAATATTTACAGGAAATTCATGAATATTAACAAAAGATCATGCAAATTTTTACAACATGACACACTAAAGTAAGCTGTGCTCATTGCTCCTCGGTAACGACGCCATCTGATAACACGGGTTTTGCGAGGGCCAAAATACGTCCCACACAAGGCGGAGATGAAGTCACAGAGGCGACCTCTCACGAAACCCTATTATTCAGAAATTAACCCACAATCAAAATAAATCAATTAAGTCCCAAAAATGTGAATTAAAATTTATTAACTCTACCATCATGATGCATAGTGCGAAAGTATGTAGAGGTTGAACCACAGAGAGCAAAAACAGGTAGCCTACATTTATTAATATACAAGCTAGTCATGTATGCACACAAGTCTTTTTGTGGGTTTTTAATTTTATATATTTTTTTATTTTTTTTGGTTTTATTAATTTTATTTGGTTTTATTTTTTTAATTAGTTTTTTTATTTTATATTATTTATATTTTTTTATTCTTATATTTTCTTTTTGAAATAAGATATAAAGACAACTAGAATATATAATAAAAGAGAGATAAGATAGAGATGAAAATAGGGAAACATACTCAAAATAAAGTAAATAAAGTATTTTTTGGATTTTTATAATTTTTTAATTTTTTTGTGATTTTTCTAGATTTTTCCTAATTTTATTGGTATTTTTAAAGTCAAAAATACTAGTAAATAGTGAAAAATATTGCTGGCTGAAATTAAAATGAGGATGAAAAATATCAAATAGGTTCCAAAATTCCTCAAAATTAGTTTAAAACAAAGATAATAAAACAAAGCAAATTCAGACACAAAAATTGGGTTTTTATGATTTTTCTCGAATTTTTAACATGTTTTGAGGGTTTTTGGGGTTTTCTAATTTTTATGTGTTTCCTTTTGAAATTTTTAGTGATTTTTGGAAAGAAATTAAAAAACACTAAAATACACAAAAGGTATTTTTTTGAGATTTTTAAAATGGTTTTACTATTCCCGCTAGCCAAAAGCCCGCACCCTAGCCTGACCTCGGATATGCTAGCCTCTACCGCCATACGGGGAAATGGTAGTTTTGGAAATGCGCATTTTTCTGGGAATTCATTGAGAAATGGAACTTTCAGTGAGCCGGAATTCTCGTCTGACCTCTCAGTGATCGGGATTGAATTGACAAAAACTAGAACTCCCTACCATGTATCCAACCAGAAGAAAGCATTTTGCGCTCAATCGTGGATAGAGCTAGAATATATATGGGGGAACACAAAATGAAAGGCTGTTTATACGAAAGTGAGATTTTCCGAGAAGATTGTTAGGGAGACGAGTAGACGTCTGGCCCCTGACGCCCTCCCTTTCTTCCCATCCATCCAACGTTATCCCATAAGCGGGAATCGGCGAGGGGATGAAGAAAGAATGATTGACCCCCTTTTCCAAGGCCATTTCCGCGTCATTGAGAACGGGGCGCATTTATATACTAGTTGGAAGGAGCGACCGCAGCGGAGAGCGCTCCCGGATATTTCACACGCACGGGGCACGGACGGGAATGTAGGCATGACTCCGGCTCATCTCCCTCTAAGCCGGGGCCCAGACAAAGAACCAACCTACGATCCGAACTTGCGAACCCTCGGAGGTGAACTCCATGCTAACAAACTCAGATATAGCGTGGTCTTTAAAGGCTCTATCCATTAATCGCGGCAAGTTATAGAGCTCAAATCAAGAAGTTAGTGGTTGTTTTCATGACTAGCACCTCGACCCCCCGTCTTACCGCGGCTGCTGGCACGGAGTTAGCCGGGGCTTCTTCCTCGAGTCCTGTCATGATCGCGAGGCCCCCTGTCGAGTCGTAGCTTGAAGCCGCCGCAACGACGGAGTCGGAGGAAGGTCCCCCCGCGATTTCTCGGGATAGATAGGAGGGAAAATTGAAGCCAATAGCCTATCTCAGTGTCTGGGCCGAGGCATAAATACTGGCAATTAGCTTTATATTCTCAATTCTTCGCCCCGAGGGGGCACTCTCTCTATTGACTGCGCCCAGCTCTGGAAAGCCTCGACCCTACTTCGACTGGCCTCGCTCGATTTCCTTCCTCTCTATAGACAGAGCGTGAGCACCCCTGGTCCTTCCCCCCTCATGCTTATCCTCGCAGGTCTCAGGACGCCAAGCGTCGAAAAGTCCCCTCCCTGAGGAGTGGCGATGTAGGGCCTTTCCCTGCTGCCCCCGACGGTTGCTCCCCTCTCTACCCTACCCCCGGAGGGCTATAGGTGGGAGGCTATCCCAATTATTCAGTTAGAATCAGCCCAGACTGGGAAGCGGTCCTAGGCAGGAGTGTCGTGCTCATAAAGGATCCTTAGTCAGACTGGAATTAGCCGGAAGAGAGCCCCAGGCAGGCTAGGATGAGTGAACCGTACTGACTATTGGCTGACCAGACCTCTGCCGCTGAGGAGCGAAGTCTTCCCAGACCATGAGAGGAGATTGGTTTTTTCTAATGCAAACAGTAGCAAGAATGCATGTTTTTGAATTTTTATACATATGAAAATGCAATAAAAATGTAAAATAAAAATATGGCGTGATAATACAATGCAACATGAACCTATGGTATTTTTTTGGTGATTTTTGGATTTTATAGATGCATGCAATAAATTAGGAAAGCATAAATAAATTTCCAACACTAGCAGGGGTATTTTTGCAAATAAAATAAATTACAGGGTGTCTGTGCAAATATACCAAAACTTTTGAACGTTAACATTAATTTTCAGGACTAAATACCAATTTCAAAACCCTCCAGGGTGTCCTTGCAATTTTACCAATCACGTGGGACTACACGTGACTCACACGCACAGGGACCAAAACGCAATTTCGTAAAGTACAGGGGTCCGCGTGCAAATTCCACAAAAATATAACATTGTGAATTTTATTTAATGGACCTTTATGAAATACAAAGAAATGCATGGGATTCAGTGAAATTTTTCCAAACACACGTGGGACAGCACGTGATCTGACGTGGATTGGACCTCAATGCAAATACAAGAAACCTAGGAGTCCTTTTACAAAATATCCACTTTATTTTAAACGTTACACAATATTTATGGGACTAAACAATAAATACAAAAAGGTAGGGGGTAAAGGTGTAAATTACCCCATAAGGTGCTGGATCGGACGGCTGATGCTCTTGACTTATCCACGTGGCGTCCATCCAACGGTCGACGACGTTTCGTGGTCGGACGCTCGAGATTAGATCTCCTAGCGAGATCTGATGGTCATGAGGCTCTGCATCTGACGGCTGCTGCTACATCTGGGGTCTCCATCTTGATCGGACGACGATGGAGCAAGGTGGAAGAACAGGTACGAAGCTCGCGCATGGCGAGCTTCGATCGTGAATGGCCAGCGCCTCTGGCCTCCTCCGTCGCCTCCAGTGATCTCTACACGTGCCTGGAAGGTCCCTGCGTCTCCTGATGGTCTCCTCTTGGCTCCTAGAGGTCCCAATCGATCAGGCGAGCTCGAGGAAGGGGGGGCCTCCAAGAACCTCTTCTCCGGTTCAATCAAGGCCAAGAGGGATTTGTTTGAGTTCAGACCTGCACAGGAAGAACAAGCGGCTCGAGGCGAAGCTCCTCGACTTGGGGTTTGAAGCTTTTGCGTAAAAAATGAAGGTGGGCAGCGAGGTTCTGGCGAGCGGTGGAGGCGAACCTCGATTCGCAGAACCACGAGGGATCCGGTTGATCTGATGCATGAGAGAGATGGAGAAAGTGATAGGGAACGAGATGGTTGCGATATGGGGGTCAGAGAATGACTGAAGGGCTCGGGAGTCGTCGTCGGAGTGGAGCTCCGACGAACTACGACTCGACCGATTCACGGCGATCTACTTAGCTAAAAGTTAAACTAATGACGGGAAATAAATGCTGGAATAAAAACTTATCTAATAAAGCAGTAAAAGGGTTTCTGATACCTGGTGGGAAACCAGGGAGCGTGGTGTCGCCGGAGCTCCGTCGTGGGTGCAGCTCCCACCTCCTCCGACCGATTCAAGGCGCCAAAAGCCTCCCCCTATCACGAGGAAGCCTCCATGACCGAATACGAGGAAGGGAGAAGAACAAAAGCTGACCTAATTTGCGAAGGAAGACGGAGCTGCTTATTTATAAACATCACAAGGCACCCTTATTGAACGGCTAAAATCAAAGAATCTGATATGGTGTGATTGTACAATGAACCAGGAACAATTTCTGTAAAGGAAGCGAATTCGATCGATGGGCGAGACGCCCATGAAAAATGCAAGAAAATCGGGGATTCACCAGGTCTGACGGGTCAGAGCTGCAGATGGGACAGTTGACCAGAGGTCAACGAAGGCCGCACTGGGATTGGTCCACGTCAGCCGCTACAGGACAAAATAGGAGTTTTTATTCGAAAATAATTAATTTAAAATAGTAAATGATTTTATTATTTTTTGAATGAAATAAAAATGTTTATTATTTTGTGTAGTATATTATTATGATTTTTATTTATTTCTTTGGCTTTACTTATTAGTAATTAATTTTATGAGTGTATTTATAGGTATATTTACCTATATTTTGTGTATTTTATTTTTATTTTGTATACTTTATTTTATTATTTTATTTTCTTATTTTATATATTTATAACTTATTTTTGTGAGTTTAAATATATTTTTATTTGTTTTTTATGAGTTTATTTGCACATTGAAATAAATAGGTATATGATTTATATAGGTGTAGGTATAGGTGTTTTGCCTATGTTTTGTATACTTCTTTTTATTTAATATATCTTAATGACTTTTATTTTTGTTGTGTATTTTTAATAGAATATATGTGATATTGACAAAATTCTATAAATATGAAAGAATAAAATATTTAAAGAATATAGTTCCTTTTATGTGTATATATATATAGGTATTTCATCTATGGTTTGGCATAGTTTTATTTTATTCTCCTTTTTCTTTTAGGTTTAATTCTAATTTTAATGTACACTTATGTTATAAATAATGTTTACAAAGTTATAAAAATATGAATTTGTAAAAATAATAAGTAATGAATAAATTGAATATTTTAATCGGTATTATGTACAATAGGGGCCCAAAACCAATATTTTGCATAGTAACTCCAAAAAAAATATAAAACCACCACCATTAAATATTCTTGAAAAGTTATATACAATTAGAGGTGATTTTGCCATGTTTTGAGTTTTTATTTGGAAGATATGGGTCTGTGGATGTTTGGTTTCTGGCTTTTTATTCTAGGTATAAAATGTACACTGTATATTATTTTTGTACAAACTCAATTTTGTATTTTTATTTACATTATTATCTACAACTTTTATGTAAAAAATGTCTTTGATTGATGAATAAATAATTAGATACAAAATAGGTGTCAAAAATGCATAAATCAAGAATGAATGAATGAGGTATTTATTGTGTTTTTGGCCCTTATCTCCCCCTACTTTATTCCTTGTCGACCAATTCCATTCTAGACTTGGTCTCAGGGTTTGGGTCATAAAATATTTGCAATATTTTATTCCTTTTTCTTTTCTACTCTTTATTCTATAATTTTGGCATTAAAAACTTATTTTATGTGCAAGAAATACAATAAATCATAAATTTTATTATGGACAAATTAATGTTATTTACATGCATTAGCTAGGGTTTTCAAGGCCAAATGATAGAGTAAAGGTGATGAAATGGAGATTCATAAGCAGCATATCAACTTTATACGATATATTTGACTCAATATATGAAGATCCAAATGAGTACATAGAACAAGATAGTATACACGAATCATATATGTGGAAGTACTTCAATTGTCTATATCATTTTCTGCAAGTTGAAAGAAACATTCTTGTTACATAATTGAGATGAAACCATTTGATAGGCCCGGAAGTTCCTCCAAGTAAGGATATATCTCTTTCTATTTTGGTTGAGCTCTATTGCGTACCCAAAACACGTGGTCTCGTCTATACATCTCAATCAAGCTTAATTCTTTTATATTGCTCCAATTTCGTTCTATTCATCAATCCCCTCGATGTCTACGTATCTTTCCAACTAAATTTCATAGCTCAAATATTTGAGAGTACCACACGATATCCTAGGGCAAGGGATTGAGCTTGAAAAAGAGTTTCCTTTTGATATCATACTCAACATAAATCTGATATGTTGCAAGGAGGGAGCCCCACAAGATGGACTTTTGTAATTATGCTACAGATAATATTCGTTATTATAAATTTAACAGCATGCAGTAAAGCTACAGATGTCAATCTGCATTACTGTAGGTCGATATATTGTAGCAAAAGTTGACTTATGAAGTAAATAATTAAAATATTCGTTGTTAAGCGACAATCATCAATAATAGGAAGTGTGATTTATAGAGTTTGTTGATGTAATTGTATGTTAAAGAAACATTACTAACTAAATGCTCCTTTCAATATCTTCTTATGCATTTGCAAATTTGGATTATTGACATCATCGGATTTTGCAGCAATAAACTCGGACATTGTTGTTATCCTCTTGGTGAGACAAGGTAATTATCTTCGGAAAGTCCTAATTATTGAAAATAGAAATTCATATCCTTAAATATTAATACAGATATGGAAACTGATGATCATAATTCGAATGCACATATTCAGAAAGTGGATGTGGATTTTCCAACGGAGAATTAATAAATATTTCTGAACACTTACATTCACGAGAATGATTTTGTAAAACTGAGATCAGTAATGGGAGAGCCATTTCATAAATATTCAATAATCGAAATAGGAGACAGACGGGCAACAAGATGCATCGATAATCTTTTTTGAATTGCCAAACCAATCCTTCTAAAAACCACATCCATAGACCTAGGAACCATACCATTACTGCTCAAGACTTTCTGGACCCTCTTCAAAAGCTCAATAGCTTCTGATGCTAAGGAACTAAAAGTATCAAAATCGGAAGGGATGAAGGCTTGTTGATTTTCAAAACCAAAATTGAAATTAATGACTAATAAAATTAGAATTTATAAGGTACAAATAAAATAAAATATAAAGATAATTAAGTAATACGCCATAATCAATTAAATTGTATAATAATTAACTAAATACCATAAAGATATTTTTTATTGCATTTGAAGATGTCTCCAAAATACTGTACATTGTATGTATAATATAACATTTTTTATATATGCATATGTCTTTATACAATGAAATAGTCCTATACAATATACACACATACATAAATACATGCATGCATGCATGCATATATAGTAAGGAAATCCATATATGTATTCACTAAACAAATGTGTAATCATATTCCTATCTATATCCCCAAAAATAATGAAAACAATATCCATATTTGTGTCCATCGAACGATTAAATTTATATCATTGTCCCCGTATATATCCTTCAAACAAGAAAGCATATACATATCTATATCTATAAATACCATTTTTAACCCTTCTAAAAACAACAATTCAATTCTTTTCTAGCTCTCTTAAATATAAATTACATTATTGTTTGGATAACAAGTTTGAAATTCTAGGCTCAATGGTTATTAATCACAGCATCACGCCCACCACGCCATAATTAACATGTACACGTTCGCAAAAGTGAAAGAAATATCACATCATTAACTACGGTACTACTTATAGTGCTTATACCACACTATTTTATACAATAAGATGGTAAACAAAATCGAAGTTCTATATATCACAAGCCATTTATATCCACCACTTGCATGTATATGAATTATTCAAGCAATTGATGGGTAACTAATTGGTAACCGTGATGGAAATGAATATATAAGAATTCTTTCTCGTTGTATTTGGAAGTGGTTGAATTACCATAGGACCCACATCTGGGGAGATGTGACGATGTCCATTAATTAAATGAGGATAGCTACGATTGACTTGATATACTGTTAGGACATTTAATGACGTTTTCCCACCTTGACTTAGAGATAGGAGTAGATGTAATGTGTTGATTTCAATGTTGCTTTCACACTTCAACTTGGAGTAAATGTATAAACAATAATCAAAATTAAAACGTATATATTACATGCCAAAATTGTCTCTCTCTCTCTCATAAAATTACATTTTTTTACTAGCTAAGCCTTCTTCTTGCTTCCTTGGTGCTTGCTCCTGCTGGTCAAACAGTCGTGACCCTCCTTCATGCATGGCTGCACCGGCCTCCTAGAAGACCATCCTCGCATGGCGGACACTCGCATCAAAGTTGCAATAAAAAGGGAATAGCACAAATAATCATAGAATATAAACAAAAGTAGTAAATATTTACAGGCAACTCATGGATATTAACAAAAGATCATGCAAATATTTACAACATGACAAAGTAAAGTAAGCTACGCTCATTGCTCCTCGGCAACAGCGCCATCTAATAACACGGGTTATGCGAGGGCCAAAATACGACCCACACAAGGCGGAGACGAAGTCGCTATGGCGACCTCTCACGAAACCACTATTAATCACAAATTAACCCACAATCAAAATAAATCAATTAAGTCTCAAAAATGTGAATTAAAATTTATTAACTTTACCATAATGATGCATAGTGCGAAAGTATGTAGAGGTCGAACCACATAGTGCAAAAACAGGTAGCCTACATTTATTTATATACAAGCTAGTCATGTATGCACACAAGTCTTTTTGTGGGTTTTAAATTTTATAAAATTTTTTATTTGATTTTTTTGGTTTTATAAATTTTATTTGGTTTTAAATTTTTTTAATTAGTTTTTTTGTTTTATATTATTTATATTTTTTTGTTTTATATTTTCTTTTTGAAATAAGATATAAAGCCATATAGAATATATAATAAAAGAGAGATAAGATAGAGATGAAAATTGGGAAACATACTTAAAATATAGTAAATAAAATATTTTGGGGATTTTTATAATTTTTTAATGTTATTATGATTTTTCTAGATTATTCCTAATTTTTTTAGTATTTTTAAAGTCAAAAATACTAGTAAATAGTGAAAAACATTGCTGGCTGAAATTAAAATGAGGATGAAAAATAACAAATAGGTTCCAAAATTCCTCAAATTAATTTCAAAACAAAGATAATAAAACAAAGAAAATTCGGAGATAAAAATTGGATTTTTAAGATTTTTCTAGAATTTAGCATTTTATTGAGGGTTTTTGGGGTTTTCTAATTTTTATGGGTTTTCTTTTGAAATTTTTAGTGATTTTTGGAAAGAAATTAAAAAACACTAAAATACACCTAAGGTATTTTTTGGGATTTTTAAAAGGATTTTACTATTTTTTGGTATTTTCTAATGCAAACAGTAGCAAAAATGCATGTTTTTGAATTTTTATACATATGAAAATGCAATAAAAATGCAAAATAAAAATATGACGTGATAATACAATGCAATATGAACCTGTGGTATTCTTTTGGTGATTTTTGAAATTTTATAGAAGCATGCAATAAATAGGGAAAGCAAAAATAAATTTCCAACACTAGCAGGGGTATTTTTGCAAATAAAATAAAGTGCAGGGGGTCTGTGCAAATATACCAAAACTTTTGAACGTTAACATGAATTTTTAGGACCAAATACTAATTTCAAAACTTGCCAGGGGTCCTTGCAATTTTACCAATCACGTGGGACTACATGTAACTCACACGCACAGGGACCAAAACGTAATTTCGTAAAGTGCAGGGGTCCATGTGCAAATTCCACAAAGATATAACACTGTGAATTTTATTTAATGGACCTTTACAAAATACAAAGAAATGCAGGGGCTTCAGTGAAATTTTTCCAAACACACGTGGGACAGCACGTGATCTGACGTGGATTGGACCTCAATGCAAATACAAGAAACCTAGGAATCTTTTTACAAAATATCCACTTTATTTAAAACGTTACACAATATTTATGGGACTAAATAATAAATACAAAAAGGTAGGGGTAAAGTTGTAAATTACCCCTTAAGGCGCTGGATCGGACGGTTCATGCTCTTGACTTATCCGCGTGGCGTCCATCCAATGATCAATGACGTTTCGTGGTCGGACGCTCGACAATTAGATCTCCTAGCGAGATCTGATGGTCACGAGGCTCTGCATCCAACAGCTGCTGCTATGCATGGGGTCTCCATCTTGATCGGACGGCGATGGAGCAAGGTGGAAGAACAGGGACGAAGCTCACGCACGGCGAGCTTCGATCGTGAATGGCCGACGCCTCCGGCCTCCTCCGTCGCCTCCAGTGATCTCTACACGTGCCTGGAAGGTCCCCGCATCTCCTGATGGTCTCCTCTTGGCTCCTGGAGGTCCCAATCGATCAGGCGAGCTCGAGGAAGGGGGGGACCTCCAGGAACCTCTTCTCATGTTCAATCAAGACCAAGAGGGATTTATTTGAGTTCAGACCTGCACAGGAAGAACAAGCGGCTCGAGGCGAAGCTCCTCGACCTGGGGTTTGAAGCTTTTGCGCAAAAAACGAAGGTGGGCGGCGAGGTTCTGACGAGCGGCGGAGGCGAACCTCGATTCGCGGAACCACAAGGGATCCGATAGATCTGGGGAGTGAGAGAGATAGAGAAAGTGATAGGGAACGAGGTGGTTGCGATATGGGGGTCAGAGAATGACTGAAGGGCTCGGGAGTCGTCGCTGGAGCGGAGCTCCGGCGAACTATGACTCGACCGATTCATGGCGATCTACTTAGCTAAAAGCTAAACTAACGACGGGAAATAAATGCTGGAACAAAAACCTATCTAATAAAGCAGTAAAAGGGGCTCTAATACCAGGTGGGAAACCATGGAGCGTGGTGTCGCCGGAGCACCGCTATGGGTGCAGCTCCCACCTCCTCCGACCGATTCAAGGTGCCAAAAGCCTCCCCCTATCACGAGGAAGCCTCCAGGACCGAATACGAGAAAGGGAGAAGAACAAAAACTGACCAAATTTAAGAAGGAGGTCGGAGCTGCTTATTTATAAACATCACAAGGCACCCTTATTGACTGGCTAAAATCAAAGAATCTGATATGTTTACGAGCAATCTAATATGTTGGCGTGATTGTACAATGAACCAGGAACAATTCTTGTGAAGGAAGCGAATTCAATCGATGGATGAGACGCCCATGAAAAATGCAAGAAAATCGGGGATTCACCATGTCTGACAGGTCAGAGCTGCAGATGGGACAGTTGACCAGAGGTCAACGAAGGCCGCGCTGGGATTGGTCCACGTCGGTCGCAACAGGACAAAACAAGAGTTTTTATTCGAAAATAATTAATTTAAATAGTAAATGATTTTATTATTTTTCGAGTATAAAATAAAAAATGTTTATTATTTTATGTAGTATTTTAATATGATTTTTATTTATTTTTTTGGATTTACTTATTAGTAATTAATTTTTATGATTGTATTTATAGATATATTTACCTATGTTTTGTGTATTTTTATTTTGTATATTTAATTTTATTATTTTATTTTCTTATTTTGTATATTTATAACTTATTTTTGTGATTCTAAATATATTTTTATTTGATTTTTATGAGTTTATTTGCACATTGAAATAAATAGGTATATATGATATATATAGGTGTAGGAATTGGTGTTTTGCCTATGTTTTGTATACTTCTTTTTATTTAATATATCTTAATGAGTTTTATTTTTGTTGTGTATTTTTAATAGAATATATGTGATATTAACAAAATTCTAAAATATGAAAGAATAAAATAATTAAAGAATATAGTTCCCTTTTATTTATATACATAGGTATTTCATCTATGGTTTGGCATAGTTTTATTTTATTCTCCTTTTTGATTTAGGTTTAATTCTAATTTTAATGTACACTTATGTTATAAATAATGTTTACAAATATATAAAAATATGAATTTATAAAAACAATAAGTAATGAATAAATTGAATATTTTAATCGGTATTATGTACAATAGGGGCCCAAAACCTATATTTTGCACAGTAACTCCAAAAATTATAAAACCACCACCATTAAATACTCTTGAAAAGTTATATACAATTGGATGTGATTTTGCCATGTTTTGAATTTTTATTTGGAAGATTGGGTCTGTGAAGTTTGGTTTCTTGCTTTTTATTCTGGGTATAAAATGTACACTGTTTATTATTTTTGTACAAACTCAATTTTTTATTTTTATTTACATTATTATCTACAACTTTTATGTACAAAATTTCTTTATTTGATTAATAATTAGTTAGATACAAAATAGGTGTCAAAAATGCATAAATCAAGAATGAATGAATGAGGTATTTATTATGTTTTTGGCCCTTATCTCCCCCTACTTTATTCCTTGTCGACCAATTCCATTCTGGACTTGGTCTCGGGGTTTGGGTCATAAAATATTTGCAATATTTATTCCTTTTTCTTTTCTTCTCTTTATTCTAAAATTTTGGCATTAAAACCTTATTTTATGTGCAAGAAATACAATAACTCATAAATGCTATTATGGACAAATTAATGTTATTTACATGCATTAACTAGGGTTTTCAAGGCCAAAATGATAGAATAAAGGTGATGAAATGGAGATTCATCAGCAGCATATCAACTTTATACAATATATTTGACTCAATATATGAAGATCCCAATGAGTACATAGAACAAGATAGTATACACGGATCATATACGTGGAAGTACTTCAATTGTCTATATCATTATCTGCAGGTTGAAAGAAACATTCTTGTTACATAATTGAGATGAAACCATTTGATAGGCCCGGAAGTTCCTCCAAGTGAGCATATATCTCTTTCTGTTTTGGTTGAGCTCTATTGCATACCCAAAACACGTGGACTCGTCTATACATCTCAATCAAGCGTAATTCTATTATATTGCTCCAATTTCGTTCTATTCATCAATCCCCTCGATGTCTACATATCTTTCCAACTAAATTTCACAGCTCAAATATTTGAGAGTACCACACGATATCCTAGGGCAAGGGATTGAGCTTGAAAAAGAGTTTCCTTTTGATATCATACTCAACATGAATCTGATATGTTGCAAGGAGGGAGCCCCACAAGATGGACTTTTGTAATTATTCTATGGATAATATTCATTATTATAAATTTAACAGCATGCAGTAAAGCTACAGATGTCAATCTGCATTACTGTGGGTCGATATATTGTAGCAAAAGTAGATTTATGAAGTAAATAATTTGATTATTTGTTGTGAAGCAACAATCATCAATAATAGGAAGTGTGATTTATAGAGTTTGTTGATGTAATTGTATGTTAAAGAAACATTACTAACTAAAAGCTCCTTTCAATATCTTCTTATGCATTTGCAAGTTTGGATTATTGACATCATCGGATTTGGCAGCAGTAAACTCGGACATTGTTGTTGTCCTCTTGGTGAGACAAGGTAATTATCTTCGGAATGTCCTAATTATTGAAAATAGAAATTCATATCCTTAAATATGAATACAGATATGGAAACTGATGATCATAATTCAAATGCACATATTCAGAAAATGGATGTGGATTGTCCTACGGAGAATTAATAAATATTTCTGAACACTTACATTCACGAGAATGATTTTGTAAAACTGAGACCAGTAATGGGAGAGCCATTTCATAAATATTCAGTAATCGAAATAGGAGACAGACGGGCAACAAGCTGCATCGATAATCTTTTTTGAATTGCAAAACCAATCCTTCTAAAACCCACATCCATAGACCTAGGAACCATAACATTACTGCTCAAGACTTTTTGGACCCTCTTCAAAAGCTCAATAGCTTCTATTGCTACGGAACTAAAAGTATCAAAATCGGAAGGGATGAAGGCTTGTTGATTTTCAAAACCAAAATTTAAATTAATAACTAATAAAATTAGAATTCATAAAGTACAAATAATACTAAATATAAAGATAATTAAGTAATATGCCATAATCAATTAAATTGTATAATAATTAACTAAATACCATAAAGATATTTTTTATTGCATTTGAAGATGTCTCCAAAATACTGTACATTGTATGTATAATATAAGATTTTTTTATATATGCATATGTCTTTATACAATGAAATAGTCCTATACAATATACACACATATATAAATACATGCATGCATGCATATATAGTAAGGAAATCCATATATGTTTTCACTAAACAAATGTGTAATCATATTCCTATCTATATCCCCAAAAATAATGAAAATAATATCCATATTTGTATCCATCGAATGATTAAATTTATATCATTGTCCCCATATATATCCTTCAAACAAGAAAACATATACATATCTATATCTTTAAATACCATTTTTAACCCTTCTAAAAACAACAATTCAATTCTTTTCTAGCTCTCTTAAATATAAATTACATTATTGTTTGGATAACAAGTTTCAACTTTGAGGCTCAATGGTTATTAATCACAACATCACGCCCACCACGCCATAATTAACATGTACACGTTCGCAAAAGTGAAAGAAATATCACATCCTTAACTACGGTACTACTTATAGTGCTTATACCACACTATTTTATACGATAAGATTGTAAACAAAATCGAAGGTATATATATCACAAGCTATTTATATCCACCACTTGCATGTATATGAATTATTAAATAAATTGATGGGTAACTAATTGGTAACCGTGATGGAAACGAATATATAAGAATTCTTTCTTGTTGTATTTGGAAGTGGTTGCAGTACCTTAGGACCCACATCTGGGGAGATGTGACGATGTCCATTAATCAAATGAGAATAGCTACGATTGACTTGATATACTGTGAGGACATTTAATGACGTTTTCCCACCTTGACTTAGAGCTAGGAGTAGACGTAATGTGTTGATTTCAATGTTGTTTTCACACCTCAACTTGGAGTAAATGTATAAACAATAACCAAAATGAAAACGTACATATTACATGCCAAAATTGTCTCTCTCTCTCTCTCATTAAATTACATTTTTTTACTAGCTAAGCCTTCTTATTGCTTCCTTGGTGCTTGCACCAGCTGGTCAAACAGTCGTGACCCTCCTTCATGCATGGCTGCACCGGCCTCCTAGAAGATCATCCTCGCATGGCGGACACTCGCATCAAAGTTGCAATAAAAAGGGATTAGCACAAATAATCATAGAATATAAACAAAAGCAGTAAATATTTACAGGCAACTCATGAATATTAACAAAAGATCGTGCAAATATTTACAACATGACTAACTAAAGTAAGCTACGCTCATTGCTCCCCGGCAACGGCGCCATCTGATAACACAGGTTTTACGAGGGCCAAAATACGTCCCACACAAGGCGGAGATGAAGTCGTTGTGGTGACCTCTCACGAAACCCCTATTAATCAGAAATTAACCCACAATCAAAATAAATCAATTAAGTCCCAAAAATGTGAATTAAAATTTATTAACTCTATCATAATGATGCATAGTGCGAAAGTATGTAGAGGTCGAACCACAGAGAGCAAAAACAGGTAGCCTACATTTATTTATAAATAAGCTAGTCATGTATGTAAACAAGTCTTATTGTGTGTTTTTAATTTTATATATTTTTTAATTTAATTTTTTGGTCATATAAATTTTATTGGTTTTTAATTTTTTTAATTAGTTTTTTTGTTTTATATTATTTATATTTTTTTGTTCTTATATTTTCTTTTTGAAATAAGATATAAAGCAATATAGAATATAAAATAAAAGAGAGATAAGATAGAGATGAAAATAGCGAAACATACTCAAACTACAGTAAATAAAACACTTTTGGGATTTTTATAATTTTTTTAATAAATTTATGATTTTTCTAGATTTTTCCTAATTTTTTTGGTATTTTTAAAGTCAAAAATACTAGTAAATAGTGAAAATATTGCTGGTTGAAATTAAAATGAGGATGAAAAATATCAAATAGGTTCCAACATTCCCCAAATTAATTTCAAAACAAAGATAATAAAACAAAGAAAATTCAGAGACAAAATTTGGATTTTTAAGATTTTTTTAGAATTTTTAACATTTTTTTGAGGGTTTTTGGGGTTTTCTAATTTTTATGGGTTTTCTTTTGAAATTTTAAGTGATTTTTGGAAAGAAATTAAAAAACACTAAAAATACACAAAAGGTAATTTTTGGGGATTTTTAAAAGGGTTTTACTATTTTTTGGTATTTTCTAATGCAAACAGTAGCAAAATTGCATGTTTTTGAATTTTTATACATATGAAAATGCAACTAAATGCAAAATAAAAATATGACGTGATAATACAATGCAACATGAACCTATGGTATTTTTTGGTGATTTTTAGAATTTTATAAATGCATGCAATAAATAGGGAAAGAAAATAAATTTCCAACACTGGTAGGGGTATTTTTGCAAATAAATAAAAGTCTAGGGGGGTCCTTGAAAATATACCAAAACTTTTGAATGTTAACATGAATTTTCAAGACCAAATACCAATTTCAAAACTTGCCAGGGGTCCTTGCAATTTTACCAATCACGTGGGACTACACGTAACTCACATGCACAGGGACCAAACGTAATTTCGTAAAGTGCAGGGGTCCATGTGCAAATTCCACAAAAATATAACATTGTGAATTTTTTTTAATGGACCTTTACGAAATACAAAGAAATGCAGGGGCTTCAGTGAAAGTTTTCCAAAAACACATGGGACAGCACGTGATTTGACATGGATTGGACCTCAATGCAAATACAAGAAACCGAGGAGTTTTTTTACAAAATATCCACTTTATT
The DNA here is from genome assembly GCA_037367405.1 of Ottelia alismoides. Classification (NCBI taxonomy): domain Eukaryota; kingdom Viridiplantae; phylum Streptophyta; class Magnoliopsida; order Alismatales; family Hydrocharitaceae; genus Ottelia; species Ottelia alismoides. The sequence goes on from JAZKJV010005735.1 coordinate 112,665, forward strand.
TTAAACGTTACATAATATTTATGGGACTAAACAATAAATACAAAAAAGTAGGGGGTAAAGGTGTAAATTACCCCTTAAGGCGCTGGATCGGACGGCTGATGCTCTTGACTTATCCGTGTAGCATCCATCCAACGGTTGATGATGTTTCGTGGTCGGACACCCGAGATTAGATCTCCTAGCGAGATATGACGGTCACGAGGCTCTGCATCCGACGGTTGGTGCTACGCCTGGGGTCTCCATCTTGATTGGACGGCAATGGAGCAAGGTGGAAGAACATGGACGAAGCTCACACACGGCGAGCTTCGATCATGAATGGTCGGCGCCTCCGGCCTCCTCCATCACCTCCGGTGATCTCTACACGTGCCTGGAAGGTCCCCGCGTCTCCTGATGGTCTCCTCTTCGCTCCTGGAGGTCCCAATCGATCAGGCGAGCTCGAGGAAGGGGGGACCTCCTGGAACCTCTTCTCCGGTTCAATTAAGACCAAGAGGGACTTGTTTGAGTTTAGACCTGCACAGGAAGAACAAGCGGCTCGAGGTGAAGCTCCTCGACCTGGGGTTTGAAGCTTTTGTGCAAAAAAATGAAGGTGGGCTGCGAGGTTTCGGCGAGCGGCGGAGGCGAACATCGATTCGCAGAACCACGAGGGATTCGGTTGATCTGGGGAGTGAGAGAGATGGAGAAAGTGATAGGGAACGAGATGGTTGCGATATGGGGGTCAGAGAATGACTGAAGGGCTCGGGAGTCATCGCTGGAGCGGAGCTCCGGCAAACTACGACTTGACCGATTCACGGTGATCTACTTAGCTAAAAGCTAAACTAACGACGGGAAATAAATGCTGGAACGAAAACCTATCTAATAAAGCAGTAAAAGGGGCTCTAATACCTGGTGGGAAACCAGGGAGCGTGGTGTCGTCGGAGCTCCGCCGTGGGTGAAGATCCCACCTCCTCCGACCGATTCAAGGTGCCAAAAGCCTCCCCCTATCACGAGGAAGCCTCCAGGACCGAATACGAGGAAGGGAGAAGAACAAAAACTGACCAAATTTGCGAAGGAGATCGGAGCTGCTTATTTATAAACATCACAAGGCACCCTTATTGACCGGCTAAAATCAAAGAATCTGATATGTTTACGAGCAATCTAAGATGTTGGCGCGATTGTACAATGAACCAGGAACAAATCTTGTGAAGGAAGCGAATTCGATCAATGGATGAGACGCCCATGAAAATGCAAGAAAATTGGGGACTCACCAGGTTTGACAGGTCAGAGCTGCAGATGGGACAGTTGACCAGAGATCAACGAAGGCCGCGCTGGGATCGGTCCACGTCGGCCGCTACAGGACAAAACAGGAGTTTTTATTCAAAAATAATTAATTTAAAATAGTAAATGATTTTATTATTTTTCGAGTATAAAATAAAAAAATGTTTATTATTTTATGTAGTATTTTAATATGATTTTTATTTATTTTTTTGGCTTTACTAATTAGTAATTAATTTTTATGAGTGTATTTATAGGTATATTTACCTATGTTTTGTGTATTTTTATTTGTATTTTGTATATTTAATTTTATTATTTTATTTTCTTATTTTATATATTTATAACTTATTTTTGTGAGTATAAATATATTTTTATTTGATTTTTATGAGTTTATTTGCATATTGAAATAAATAGATATATGATTTATATAGGTGTAGGTATAGGTGTTTTGCCTATGTTTTGTATACTTCTTTTTATTTTATATTTTAATGAGTTTTATTTTTGTTGTGTATTTTTAATAGAATATATGTGATATTGACAAATTTCTAAAAATATGAAAGAATAAAATAATCAAAGAATATAGTTCCCTTTTATTTATATATATATAGGTATTTCATCTATGGTTTGGCAAATTTTTATTTTATTCTCCTTTTTCTTTTAGGTTTAATTCTAATTTTAATATACACTTATGTTATAAATAATGTTTACAAAATTATAAAAATATTAATTTGTAAAAATAATAAGTAATGAATAAATTGAATATTTTAATCGGTATTATGTACAATAGGGGGCCAAAACCTATATTTTGCACAGTAACTCCAAAAAAATATAAAACCACCACCATTAAATATTCTTGAAAAGTTATATACAATTAGAGGTCATTTTACCATGTTTTGAGTTTTTATTTGGAAGATATGGGTCTGTGAAGTTTGGTTTCTGGTTTTTTATTCTGGGTATAAAATGTACACTGTATATTATTTTTGTACTAACTAAATTTTGTATTTTTATTTACATTATTATCTACAACTTTTATGTACAAAATTTTTTATTTGATGAATAAATAATTAGATACAAAACAGGTGTCAAAAATGCATAAATCAAGAATGAATGAATGAGGTATTTATTGTGTTTTTGGCCCTTATCTCCCCCTACTTTATTCCTTGTCGACCAGTTCCATTCTGGACTTGGTCCCGGGGTTTGGGTCATAAAATATTTGCAATATTTTATTCCTTTTTTTTCTTCTCTTTATTCTATAATTGTGGCATTAAAACCTTATTTTATGTGCAAGAAATACAATAAATCATAAATGCTATTATGGACAAATTAATGTTATTTACATGCATTAGGTAGGGTTTTCAAGGCCAAAATGATAGAATAAAGGTGATGAAATGGATATTCATCAGCAACGTATCACCTTTATACAATATATTTGACTCAATATATGAAGATCCCAATGAGTACATAGAACAAGATAGTATACATGGATCATATACGTGGAAGTACTTCAATTGTCTATATCATTATCTGCAAGTTGAAAGAAACATTCTTGTTACATGATTGAGATGAAACCATTTGATAGGCCCGGAAGTTACTCCAAGTAAGCATATATCTCTTTCTGTATTGGTTGAGCTCTATTGCGTACCCAAAACACGTGGACTCGTCTATATATCTCATCAAGCGTAATTCTTTTATACTGCTCCACTTTCGTTCTATTCATCAATCCCCTCGATGTCTACGTATCTTTCCAACTAAATTTCATAGCTCAAATATTTGAGAGTACCACACGATATCCTAGGGCAAGGGATTGAGCTTGAAAAAGAGTTTCCTTTTGATATCATACTCAACATGAATCTGATATGTTGCAAGGAGGGAGCCCCACAAGATGGACTTTTGTAATTATGCTACGGATAATATTCGTTATTATAAATTTAACAGCATGCAGTAAAGCTACAGATGTCAATCTGCATTACTGTAGGTCGATATATTGTAGCAAAAGTTGACTTATGAAGTAAATAATTTGAATATTCGTTGTGAAGCAACAATCATCAATAATAGGAAGTGTGATTTATAGAGTTTGTTGATGTAATTGTATGTTAAAGAAACATTACTAACTAAAAGCTCCTTTCAATATCTTCATATGCATTTGCAAATTTGGATTATTGACATCATCGGATTTTGCAGCAGTAAACTCGGACATTGTTGTTGTCCTCTTGGTGAGACAAGGTAATTATCTTCGGAAAGTCCTAATTATTGAAAATAGAAATTCATATCCTTAAATATGAATACAGATATGGAAACCGATGATCATAATTAGAATGCACATATTCAGAAAACGGATGTGGATTGTCCTAAGGAGAATTAATAAATATTTCTGAACACTTACATTCACGAGAATGATTTTGTAAAACTGAGATCAGTAATGGGAGAGCCATTTCATAAATATTCAGTAATCGAAATAGGAGACAGACGGGCAACAAGCTGCATTAATAATCTTTTTTGAATTGTAAAACCAATCCTTCTAAAAACCACATCCATTGACCTAGGAACCATAACATTACTGCTCAAGACTTTTTGGACCCTCTTTAAAAGCTCAATAGCTTCTAGTGCTAAGGAACTAAAAGTATCAAAATCGGAAGGGATGAAGGCTTGTTGATTTTCAAAACCAAAATTGAAATTATTAACTTATAAAATTAGAACTCATAAAGTACAAATAAAATAAAATATAAAGATAATTAAGTAATACGATATAATCAATTAAATTGTATAATAATTAACTAAATACCATAAAGATATTTTTTATTGTATCTGAAGATGTCTCCAAAATATTGTACATTGTATATATAATATAACATTTTTTTATATATGCATATGTCTTTATACAATGAACTAGTCCTATACAATATACACACATACATAAATACATGCATGCATGCATGCATATATAGTAAGGAAATCCATATATGTATTCACTAAACAAATGTGTAATCATATTCCTACCTATATCCCCAAAAATAATGAAAACAATATCCATATTTGTATCCATCGAACAATTAAATTTATATCCTTGTCCCCATATATATTCTTCAAAGAAAAAAACATATACATATCTATATCTATAAATACCATTTTTAACCCTTCTAAAAACAACAATTCAATTCTTTTCTAGCTCTCTTAAATATAAATTACATTATTGTTTGGATAACAAGTTTCAAATTCGAGGCTCAATGGTTATTAATCACAGCATCACGCCCACCACGCCATAATTAACATGTACACGTTCGCAAAAGTGAAAGAAATATCACATCATTAACTACGGTACTACTTATAGTGCTTATACCACACTATTTTATACGGTAAGATGGTAAACAAAATCGAAGTTCTATATATCATAAGCCATTTATATCCACCACCTGTATGTATATGAATTATTAAAGCAATTAATGGGTAACTAATTGGTAACCGTGATGGAAATGAATATATAAGAATTCTTTCTTGCTGTATTTGGAAGTGGTTGCATTACCTTAGGACCAACATCTGGGGAGATGTGACGATGTCCATTAATCAAATGAGGATAGCTACGATTGACTTGATATACTGTGAGGACATTTAATGACGTTTTCCCACCTTGACTTAGAGCTAGGAGTAGACGTAATGTGTTGATTTCAATGTTGTTTTCACACCTCAACTTGGTGTAAATGTATAAACAATAATCAAAATGAAAACGTATATATTACACTCTCCTTCGTATTCATCATGGATCTCCTATTGAAACAAATAGCCTCCAATTGAGACCAGCTTCATCAATAATAGAGGGAAAATTTTCAGATGGGCCAAATATGAAAAGAGAAATTTTCATGAAAGCTACTTGCAATATATATACCATGGAGTGTCCTTCCTTGCTGACATCATCGAAGAAAGAAATCCAATCCTTTGGTGATTTTTCCACTACAATGTCTAATTAAATTATATACAAAGAGAGCAGAATAAAGAAATAGTCTTAGAGAGCTATAAACCTTAATGTACTTGATCGAAGCGTTATAATCGCAAATGTTTTAGACAACCTTAATAAAAGTACAAAGTGTCATTTTTATCATTAACAATACTTACATATTAAAATTCTTATGACATAAGCATTGTTCTCAAAACAATTGTCATTACAAACCCATTTAGTTCTTAGAATACTGTCATGACATATCTCAGTGTTAATTTCTTTGGACTACAAACACACATATTCAGTTTAAATTTTGCAATGACTAACATGGTCATTATTTTATAGTTAATTTCCAAAGAAAAATCAAAAGCATCTTCTAAATCTATATAGCACATATATGTATTTTATTTAATAAAGATTGCGTTCTTATCTTGAAAACTTCAAATTTATTTTTTTAACAAGTAAATAAGACATCAACATCACTACATCATGTAACTTTGAACCATGTCTTTGTTTGTTTGCCTTCTTGCCTATAAATAGGGTATCCCATCCAATGGAAAAAAGCACAAACCTTTGCAAAAGATAACCATTGAGGAAAAGATGGCAAGTGCTTCCAAAGTTGCAACCATCATCATCACCTTAGCTCTCATCTTGATTTCATCCTCTCAGTTGGCTCTCTCTAAGTCTGCTGAGTATCGTGAGATGAAAGAAAGTAAGATCTAATATATATATCACACTTTCTTATAAAAAAACATCATGTTAATTTTAACACTAATATATTTTTATGGTCTGTATGCAGGTGTGGGGGGAAATAAGATCTATTGGACTCTTGTTGCTTACTATGCTACGGGATATTGCGTCCCGAATTGTCCAGGACTTTGTGGAAGGCGTGGATATAGCTATTATAGTTGTACTTATGTCTCTACATATACTAGAGCCTGCTATTGTGGTATCTAAATAAGATTTGTTGCATGTTGGATGCAGAAGACCTCTTATGCACCACATGTTTTCAAGTCATTCTAAAGTGTGTACTTTGGATATCTATATCTTCTATCTTGTGATGTAAGAACAAAATATAGAATAAGTCATGGAGACTACTAGATCTCTAGTTATATGACATGTAAATGCCAACTTCTCTAAAAGTTGGTCATAATCTGTTTTCTATTTTAACCTTCTATTATGTATGCTTGTATTTTGCAGTCCTTATGAAGAATAAAAGTTGTCTTGGTATATATCACTAAAAACAGGTGTTTTTTGTTTCTCAATATCATGTTTTTCATTGGGTGATGGTGAATGTACATCCACAACAAAGCTCAGTGCCTATGCAACGTGTGTCTGTGTGTATCTGCTTATAGACATATTTATATCAATTGATGAATCTGGGATTCCTCTACCTTATTTGTGCATTTTTTGCTAAAATCTCTATCAAATACATGTAAATATCAAATAAAATCTCACTTTTTTAAATATATATTTTATAATGAAAATGTGAAATAAACACTAAAAAAACACCATAAAAAGCATGTATAGAGAGAGAGAGAAAAGTGAAAAGAAACAAAGGTTGTAAATATGTATATATGTAGAGACTTAGAGCCTAAATCAAAGAACAAGTCAGTACTGACTTGGTCGGCTAACATTAAGTGGAATGACAAGGAAAATTCAAGAAAAGCACAAAAATAATTAATTGTGTACATAAAAGTCCAATTGTACATTATTTATATAGTGTACAGACATCACATATTTATTCAAACCACATATGTAAATAATTTTTCAAACATTCTTCATTTATAACAATTATTTGTATTTGTTAAAATTCTATCAAAAATAGTCGGGTTAAAATCAAGGGAGAAAACATTCATATAAAAAGTCGTAAAAGCCAACTTCCATAGTTTATAACTATTTATAGAAAACTCTGAATCAATTAAACTCACTTTTAAACATTTATTTATAATTTATATTGTTTATTAAAAATGCTAAAATAATCCTTAAGTTAACAATGTGAGTTTCAATTTCCTGGCTTGGTTGCATATTGTATAATATCTATAAATTTGTTTCTCATTTATCTATAATTAATTATGATGCATTTATTTTGTGTTTCATATTTTTCAAATATTTTTATCATAATATAATTTGTAAAGAAAATAATAAATCAAAAATAGAATCCACTAAAATAATTTAAATAAATATAAAATTTCTACTTGTAGATATAAATGCACTATAGTTGACATATATCTATTTATTTGAACCCTTAACTAATAATTTTAAAATAAGATAAATTAATATATATTTAAAATTATTAAATTATATAATAAATCAACAAAATATAAAAAATACTAAGTTATTTGTAAAATAATTATGTTACATACAAGTATACTATTTATACATATATAGTTTTCCTATAAATTAGAGTTTTTATTTTTATTTAAATATTGAAATTATATTATTTATTCTATTCAAGTCGCCATTTATTAATTTATCTAAAATTTTACTTTAATCATTTTTAAATTTAAGTCAAGTTGCTATTTATTATCTAATTCATAAGGTATTTGTATTTTGTAAGTAGCTATTGTATCTTCCGGTATGTCGACGTGGCACCTACTGATTGGTCCACTTCTCTTTGACTATTCAATCTTATTCTTCATACTTCTTATTTCCTTTCTTGTTTCTCCTCTTTTTCTCCCATCTCTCTACTTCGATTCCTTCGTTCCCAAGCTTCCTAACGTCGCCAACAATCTCCAAGACCACCTACTTCCTCGACAATCACTCCCCGGGTTGAGAATCCATACAGATACTTTGCTACAACATATTCTTTCTTGCCCTATAAGTAGAGCTCCATCACAAACCTTGATCTTGATCCGCCATTCCTACCTTTGTTCCCAGCTCTGAGTTCGTGAGCGAGATATGTGACAGAGTTCTCCACCCGCCATTGAGAGAAGGTTGAGCGAGGAGGACGAGAGGTGCGATCATCTGTCGGCGACCACCACACCATCATGTCCATACTTCCATGAGTCGTTGTCATGTCGAGGCGATGATGAGGAGTTCGTTAGAGCTCTGTGCATAGGAGATTCGTCCATTTCTATTCTGTTTCCAGGTTAGATTTGCAGTTTAGGTTAGTTTTCGATTTGGACTTTGTTTTTTTAGATTTATGTTTCATTTCTTCCGATCCACCTACAATCAGTTTTGATTGAAGGTACGTTGTTGATTTCATATCTTACAGTTCCTCATCTCCAATCAACATTGATTGGAGATTTAGTTTTCTTTTTCACATATTCCATTTGATTTCTACTAGTATGTTCATCACGAAAGCTATTTCGAGCTTTGATTCATCGTTCGCTTCGATATATTCTCGATTTTGCTTCCATTTCACACCCAAATCAGAGTAGATTCCCAACAATAACCAGGTCACTTCATATATCTCCAATTTTTTTGCATAAACCTCGATCGAGATCCACGAATCTCGAGGCACAACTTCACTTGCAGGTTGTTAGATTTGGGGCTGATGGAAAAAAATAGAAATACCCAACGAGCTACAACTATGGGGAACACACAAAAATGAAAAGAACTCTTAAATGCTGGATTATATTAAAGATGGGAACAAACAAAGAGAGGTACATAAAATGGTCACATTGCCATCCCATGCTACTCATGACCTTTAAATAAGAAAACAAACAAAACACGACATTGAGACCCCCACTTCCCATAGCACGTACAACACATCCCTTAACTTTAGCCCTACACCACACAACATGGCTATAACCACTGTCTCAAACAAAAAAATAAAAGAATGCTATATATAGCATATTTAAAGAGACTTGGGAATGTTTCCATGCTACTTGATACCCATGTTGCAATACGTGTGATGCCCTCCTTTTTTTACATCAATTTTTATCATTCCCCCTTGATGCAAAATCTGAGATACCAAGAGAAGATCTAAACTTTGCATATTTTCCATTTGACAATGCTTTTGTAAAACCATCAGTAATTTGTTTGTTGGTTGGAAAATACTCCATCTCAATAATCTCCTCAGCAATAATATCTTTAATAAAATGGTGACAGATCTCAATGTGTTTGGTCCATACGTGAAACACAAGATTTTTTGTCATTGAAATAGTTGCCTTGTTATCACAAAAAAAATTTGTTGCACAAGATTGAGGTTGCTTCATGTCCTCCATAATCCTTCGCATCCAAATAGCTTGACAAGTTGTTGTATAAGTAGCAATATATTCCGCCTCAAAAGATGATAATGTTGTTGTAGCTTGCTTCTTCGAGACCCATGAAATTGCACCTGATCCGCAGTTAAAAATATATCCACTTGTGCTTTTCCTTTGAACTGCACATCCAGCCCAATCACTATCAGTGAAACCAAATAAATTAAAATCAGAGAGTGATTTATACCAAATCCCATAATTGCTTGTTGCTCGAATATAATGAAGTATTCTCTTTGCTTCTCCAAAATGATGCATAGATGGATTATGCATAAACCTAGATATCAAGCTGACCGAGAACATAATATCTGGGCGAGCGTGTGTTAAATATATCAAGCTACCTAACAAACTTCGAAATAAAGTATCATTTTCTTTAGCAGTTCCATCATCGAATACCAGCTTTTCACTTGCATTCATAGGTGTAGAAGAAGTCTTGCTTTTCTGCATGTGAAACTTTGCAAGCAAATCCAGTGCATACTTTTCTTGGGAAATAAAAATGCCACCATCAGTTTGCATAAGTTGGATGCTAAGAAAATAATGTAATAGACAAAAATCAGACTTTCAAACACATGCATCATATATCTTTTGAATTCATCAATAAGTACCTTAGATGAACTTGTATATATGATATCATATACGTTGACACAAGTAATGAGGATATTTTCACCGTTCCCCTTTACATACAAGGTGTGTTCATTTACGCTTCGTTGAAAGTCCTTTTGATGCAAATAAGTATCAAGTCTCTTGTACCATGCTATTGGCACTTCTTTAAGCCCATAAAGAACTTTCTTAAGCTTGTACACTTCTTCTTCGCCATGAGCAATAAATCCATGCGGTTGCTCAATATACACGTCTTCAAATAATGTGTCATTTAAAAAGGCAAATTTGACATCAAATTGAAAAACTGTCCACTGCATATGGGTTGATAATGCAAATATCATTCTAATTGTTTCAAATATAGCAACAGAAGAAAAAGTTTCAGAAAAATCTATCCCTTGCTTCTGTGCATAGCCCTTGACGATAAACCTTGCTTTATATTTTTTAATACTTCCATCTGCTTCATACTTAACTCTATATACCCTTTTTACACTAATGGGTATCTTTCCTTTTGGCAAATCCACAAGATCCCATGAATTATTTTTTTCAATGGCAAGCATTTCTTCTTGCATTGATTTCTCCCATTCGACTTTCCCACAAGCTTCTTCATAGGATGTAGGTTCAACAATCATAAGTGCAAAAGGAGATTCATAAATTTCTCGCAAAGATCATACCTTTTGGAGGAGTGTCACCATCATGTGTCACATTGACACTGTTGCTTGGGGTATCCGTTCTTATAGAAGGAGATCCATCCATATTTGAAGATCTCACGAGAGTGTCTTTACTTGGATAACTTGGTGGGATGACATCACCGTCAGCCTTGATTTCTTGCTCCACTAGTGTGAAAGGATTATAATGTCCATCCGCTCACACCCATGAGCTTGTTTCATCAAAAATAACATGTCTACAGATAAATCATTTTTTTATAACTAGATTATACAAGCGGTAACCCTTTGTCTCGCCACTATAACCCACAAAGATACAATTCTCGTTTTTCTTGTCCATCTTAGAACGATCAGCAGAATCTGTCAATGAATATGCGAGGCAACCAAAAATTTTTAAATGACTCACATTTGGTTTACATTGTGATCATGCCTCAAATGGGGTTATATTCTGCACTTCCTTTGTTGGAGATATATTTAAAAGATGTATTTCCGTATTCACTGCCTCGACTTAGAAATCATTCATGAGATTCTTTTCACTAAGCATGCTTCTATCATTTCCACATTTGTTCGATTCTTTCTTTCGGCAACTGATGGATCCCTGATTCTCACTCTTTATTCTTTTATTTTAGCTATTTATCTTAGCAGAACAACATTTAAATGCTTGTAAATACAACAACTTAGCATTTAGCATGCATCAATTAAATTTACATAATCAACATGTTTTTGTGCAAAAATAAAAGAATAAAGAAAAATAAAAAGGAAGGAGGTATTTATAATAAATACAGAGTGACCCAAACCCCAAGAGAAGGTCAAGCCTTGGCCTAATCGCAAAATAAAATAAGTAGAGAGAGATAGGGTCTACTTTATGTTGTACATAGTACCTATGCATATAAATAATTACTTTTAACAAAAAAACTAAATTATTATTTTTATCTCCTTGTATATATTCCTATAAATAAAATAAAAATTGGAAATATTAAATTAAAATAAAAATAAAATCCTCCTTACTTTTACAAATACACACACACACACATATATATATATATCATAGTCACCATTTATTTTATACTTGTAAATAATTTGTAAAAATAAAATAAAAATTATTTTATGTCCTTAAAATTATATTGAAAATAAATAAAATACAAAATTGGGGTTTTTTTAAAGATAACAAAATAAAATTAATTGTACATAATATATAGGTATATTATACCTGTATATAATACTATATACTTTATATACACTAATTTATTTTTTATAAAAATAATTAAAAATCACAGAAACATTCTTTGAAAAATAATAAACATTTTTTATTTTATTCAGATTTTCATTTAAATTTATTTATTATTTTAATGTAATTATCTTTATTTTTCTCATCTTCTTTTTCATGTAGTGTGTTTTGTCCTATTCTCCACCCCTTCTGATTGGGCCACCTCGGATTGTTGACTCCGGTCAACTGGTCCCACCGGGTGCCCTTTTTTTCCAAATCGAGTTTCACTTGGATTTCTCCCAATTTTAGTTGCTCAATCCGATTGCTTTTCTCCCCTATTCCTAGCTCTGAATACGAGGCTCGGATCCCTAACTTTCGCTCGACATTCTCCTCCTCGATCCGCGCCTCGGTTCGCGGGCGCTTCCTCCTTCTTGACGGACCCTCACTCCTATATAACCTGCACCACCCCCTCCTTTTCCACCACCTTTTGGCTGCGCCACAATCTCCTATGCACCCGACCACCTTTCCCATAGTGACAGCGAGCGAGAGGGAGGGCGAGGCACCGGTTTTGGAGTGTGGAGCCCTAGGTCCGGCAAGGTTCAAACCTCAGTTCCATCGCGAGGAGCTGAGCCTCTGGCTACGGAAGCCATCGAGGCCAAGACCCCCGTGGACGTTCTTCTGCAACCCCAGGCGCACATCTTCCATCTCAGGTACCCCCCTACGCTTTCATTTTCCATTGAATCCAATGTTTCTTCTTCGAACAAAGTATCGCCGAACATCCCCTATTCTTCGCACTTCCACCGTATCCTAACCCTTCGTACGCCTCACTCTGTCTCCATATCTTTGCTACATCCACTTTGCAACCCACCACGAGGCTTCAGCCATAGGGCTGGAGACCGATACAGGTTAAATCCTCCACTCGCCAGAGACCTGCTCGTTCACCTCCACCTTCTACCTTCAGTTACTTGTAGCACTCTAACCCATGCCGGAGCCATCCTCCGAGCAAGACCTCTTCTCCTGCAGGGTTGAAGCGCCAGTAGACTTCATTTGAAGGTACAAAACAACACAGGAAAGCTCCAGGTCGTCCCAGCATCCCCAGGACCCTCCTCGCGGTCCCGGGCTTTTCTGAGCCATCCTGCAATTGCAAAGCTTCACCGTCAATCTCTTCTATAGTCCAGCCGCTCGAGAGGACCCAAAGATGCACGTTACAGCTGATTGAAACTCGCCTTCAGTGAGTTCTTCCCTGATCTTCCAAATGCCTCTTACGCCATCCGATCGAAGGCCACCCTAGTTTTAATCTGACTCGTTCCTCTATGGGAGGCCTTCCATCATCAGATCCATCTGAGGATCTCATCCATGCCCTCCATCGTCGAAGCGTTATCTGTACAGCCCAGCCATCTGATCATAAGTGGGATGTTATCGACCATTGGATCACGTTATATAAATGGTAAATTTCACTTAGGCCCTTTTTGTTTTGTTTTTAGTTTTTAGTCTTGTAAATATTTGTCATAGTTTAAATTAGTTTGGTTATTTTTCATGTGTACCCTTGATATTTCTAGTATTTGCGGTTTAGTCCTATTTGTATGAACTCACATGCCATCCCACGTGCTTATCTGGTGTATTTGGATGTTTTATCCTGAACTTCACGTATGTTATGATTTGAATAGAGACTTTTTGACAATTGCATTTATACCCCTATGCATGGATTTTTTAGCATGTACGTGAATACCTTAGCCTTTTTGCATCTTTGGCCCCAAGATTTTTATCTGCGTTATTGATCCGCCCCTAGACTTTCTTATAATTGCAACTAGGTCCCTACAAGCTATATGTCTTATTTTTGATCAAATAAATACCTAATTAATTCCAAAAATCTGATAAAAATACTGTTAGATCTGCTAACACGTAATATTTTTGATAATTTTGTGAATTAATTTAGTATTGTTTGATATTTTCTAAAAATCAAAAACCATCAAAAAGCTCACTTTCTATCATAGAAAATACATAAAAATTATAAAAATTATGCTTAAAAGTCCAAAAATTTATAGTCTTTGTTTATTTGTATGTGTTTTACTTCCAGTACCTTTTTTGTTGCAAAAATCATCATAAAACCCCTAAAAATCTAAAAACTCTAAAAAATTTATAAAAATCATTAAACTTTCTAAAAAAGGATTTCAGTTTATGTTGTTAGACATTTTCATTTACTTTTTCATAAAATTGCAACTAGGTCATTAGGTCACTTTAGCTATTTTTAATTTGCAATATTGACTTGATTGCGCATTGTTTGTGTTTTTAGCTCTTACTTGATTTTTATAAAATCACATAAAAATAAGAAAACCCAAAAAATTACCAAAAACACCTGAATATTTGAAAAATACAAAAATATTTTTATTTTAGGTCTGAATAAAAATTTAAAAGATGTGCTTGTGAACTTTAGTTTTATTAGTTGTTCATTTTTGCTTATTAATTAAAATTCCTAAAAAAATTACAAAATGAAAATTTAATAAAAATATGCATTTTATGTTCTGATTTCAGACTACTTCGAAGGATTTCCCGTGCTCCTTGAGTTCGACCCTGGTCGCTATACCAGGTTAAAAAAAATAGCAAATACCGCTAACATTACTTTGTGTGCTTTGATTGCTTGATTTGAGTGGATTCTATTTTTCTTGTTGAGTCTAATTCGTTGATTGGGGTTGTAACAACCCTGATTTATATTGATACTTAACCCAAATCGGTGAATCGCTCATTAGAATGGTGGCATTGCCGGGGAGCACGTCTTAGTAGTCGCTTTTCAGCCTTTTTGTCTATTTTCTCTCTATTTGTTATAATTATTTTCTCATGTTCTTTCTGTTTCACTTTTCGTGTGATGAACCACTCGAGGATGCTTTGGAGGAGACGTGCACCCGAGGAGGAGCGGGAGAAGAGCATGAGATAGTTATAGCCTTTAGAGTAGAGTAGAATAGTTAGTTTTATTTTCATATCTATTATTGTTGTAATAACTTTGAACCTTGGACACTTTTTCTTAGACTTGACCTTACATCAGGATCTGTTTCGTCGAGCACCAGTGTGCTCGGGGGACCTCATCGAGTTTTTCGCCGATTTTGATTTTCGCATTTTTTTATTTGATTCACGAAGAATTTGGCCACTAGACTTAGGATTTTTCTTGATTGTGACGTAAATAACTTAAGACCCAATCCCTAATAGATTGCTTGCACCTATAGTTTATAATTGGACCTTATTAATACTTTATAATAAAAAGTTAACTTGATTGATTGAGAGGTCACGTGCTGCTAGAAGTCGTACACAACGTATGCATGATCCGTTATGGCAGACACCGATCCTTAGAAATTGCTCATCTTAAGGGTGTTTTCTTCATGCATCATTTAGATTATTTTTAATTCAGCTTTTAATTTATGCGTGGATCACCCTACATGTAGAGTGCTGGAGTCAGCTACGCATCTCTTACTTTGCATGCATCATCGTGTTTGATTGCGCATCATCTTTTTCGACTCCTCCCACTATTTTTGGACTTAAAATAAATCAGGAGATCGAAAAATTTGTTAGGCATTGTTTGTCTTTGAAAAATACATAAAAAGGTGAAAATCATAAAATTGGGACTGTTTAAGCAAACTTGACCCTAAGACCTGCCTCAATTAAAACTACTTATTTTGGGGAGAGTCACCCCCTCATTGGTTGGTTTGGTTGAGCGAG
Source organism: Ottelia alismoides (assembly GCA_037367405.1). Lineage (NCBI taxonomy): Eukaryota > Viridiplantae > Streptophyta > Magnoliopsida > Alismatales > Hydrocharitaceae > Ottelia > Ottelia alismoides. Next base: position 128,226 of record JAZKJV010005735.1, read on the forward strand.
AGAGTGATCCGCACAATAGGTTAGAGCCGCACCTGAACTTCCATTAGACTACTGGTCTTGGAGTTAGTCGTTCTCCAGTAAGGATCTCTTCGATATCCAGTAAAGCGGAAGTGACGTCCTTAACAGATTGAATTGATCGGGTAGCTGGTAAATGGTTCGTAATTCATACTGTCTTGGAAAGATCTAGCTTTGGGATTGGGTCTACCAGCTCATTTAATCACTCTGCAAGACTGATTTATCACCTAAAATAAAATTGATAAGACTAATGATCAAACTTTTACGATCATCATCTCTCGTGTTGAGTAGGTGAATTGGGGGTTTTGACTGCTGGTTTCGTTTGCTTTCCAGTTTTCATCCGCACTCATTCCCATATCATGATGATGGACTGGAGATCCCTTAGACTACCTTTGGAGACCCGCTCTCGAGCACTCCACCTTATTCATCTAGGGATGTTCTAGGGAGCCTAGACCTGCTCTCCAAACCCGAGTATGATTCTTGCATGTTCCCCCTCAACCACCCTTCCCCCACCAGTCCTGAGGTGCCCAACCAGAGGCCAGCATAGATTTATGTTCACTTGAAAGCACCTGAGTTCGAGTCTTTTGCCTTTGCAGAGACCCACGAGATGGCCAGCAATGAGGAGTGCACTGATGGACAGCCCCAGGGTTCCACTTATGTTTTAGATCAGGGTGTCATCAACAACACACTTCTAGCCTCCCTGGAGATGATGCAGAGACATATTAGAGACTAGGGAGCCTTCATGGTAGAGGTATGTCGTGAGTTAGCATAGATGCGAGCTGACAGAGGAGAGCCGCACCGAGCAGTCGGTGGAGGCATACCAGCATCTGGAGGAGGAGCAGACAGACATTTACAGGATCAGGAAGAGCCATCCAAACAACCATGATTGATGAGGCAGTTACACAACCGTGGTGCAACCATCACCCATCATTGGATCCAGCTCCCTGAGATTCTAGGCGACTTCAAGCTCAGCCCACAGATGATCTAGCTCTTGCCCAAGTTTTAAGGGCTAGCCACCGAGGAAACGCATTTCCATTTACAAGAGTTTGAGATGATCTACAGCACAGCCCATGATAGATTCGTGGATGATGACACTATCAAGATAATAGTGTTCCATTCCTCCTCGTCGACAGAGCAGTACTATCCACTCGGACGGACCAATGCAACTCGAGCTCTGATCAACAATTTCACCATGATCCCCAATGAGCAGTTCCATGAGGCATGGGATCGATTTCGTGAGCTCATCGATCGGTGTCCATACCATGACATATCCAAGCCCAACTTAGTGCAGAGTTTGTGGGATGACACCGGAGCTGCAGGGGCTTGTTAATGCTTCTTGTGGGGGTTCCTACTTCGCCAAGGATGAGGACCAGGTCTAGGCCATCTATGAGGAGATGGTCGAGAACTATATAGTTATGTCCCATACCCGAGTCTATACTCAGGGGAAGCCCCTTCCACAGGTAATGTCCTATCAGAGGATAACACGGGTTGATGCAGGTCCATCCAGTTCGTTAGCAGCAGCAGCACAGGCAGAGTCATCAGCAGCTGACATGGGTATTATTAGCGCCGCATAGAGATTATTGAGAAGAAGCAATGCTAGGGCATGACGCAGATCGACCAGTTGGCACAGACTCTTAGTGACCCGAAGACCCAGATCATGTGTCTCCAGGAGGCACAGATGGCTTCTCAACCCTATCTTAGATCACGAGCCAATCCTAGCAATAGCAACTCTTCCCAGCACTCCGACTAGTAACGCCAGGTTCTCCACATTCACGCGGAGCCGGTTCAGTCGTTGCAGAAGCACTACTCTCAGCCACCGCCATCTTAGGACACTCAGATGGTTGTGTACCAACAAGATCAGCCACTGGTAGTTCTTCCCCCGTTCCCTTACAAGTAGGAGATGTTGATGGAAATCAACAGGATTTGGAATGACCGACATCAGCCTGGGATCTTCCAAGATCATCCTAGATTCAGGTGGTCTACTGGAGGCACCTCATCCCAACAACATCCTCCCGCTCAGGGTGGACAGTTCAGCCAACCGCAGTAGTAACCCCAGTACTCCCATCCACAGTAGCATTACTAGTCGGATACTCGTCCCTACCAGCAGGGACAGCAGTGAAGTCAACCACAGCAGCCTCAACAATATCCTTATCCTCCCCCTCACCAGCACCAGAGCCAGCCTCATTTTCAGCGAGGCAACCCGTCTGGTTCTCATGGGCCAACCTATGAGAACCCATCCCTTGATGATCTAGCCCGCCTTCTCTCAGACCGGTAGGCATATTTCAGGCGGGAGATGGACGAGTTCAGGCAGAAGATGAGGGAGATCATAAAGGGCTAGGCCGCCATACCTGCCCAGATCAAGCCCAACCAAAACAACCTCAAGAGAAAGTCAGAGCAGGTACTGTTTACATAGACCACCACTCCTAGTGATTCATTGGGCGATATTTCTTCATACATATTTGATGCTGACTTGGTGACACATAGGAGCAGTAGGATGCCAACTGACGGTGCCTCGTCTGAGCGATGACACCATGATGATCAGGGAGCGCCAGACGAGGAGGACAGCGGTGCTGATGTTGCTGATGATGTTGATGACGGTGGTGCTGAAGCCACCAAGGATGATGATCCAATCGACGGTATTGAAGTTGTCGCTTCTCCAGATGCAGTCAGTGGTACTGACGCCACCATTCCAGTCGATGTTGAGACAAAGCACGGTACTAAGGCCACGAAGACCGATGCCGTGGGTGGTAATGATGCCATCATTTCTATTCTTGTGGTGTTTCCTCCTGTTTTTGTATCTCAGGACAATATCAAAAAGACCAAAAAATTAATAAAGGAAAAGTTTCTTCATCTACTTTGAGTCCATATGTGATGCATAATGACCCTTGTATCGATTCCATTCCTTCATAGCAGCAAGAACCTGTTCCTATACTTTATCTAAGGAGGGCCTGACGAATCCATGATTCTCACTTTTTATTCTTTTATTTTAGATGTTTATCTTGGCAAATCAACATGTAAATAGGTGTAAGTACAATAAGTTGGCATGATGCATGCATTTGTTAAGATTGCATAAATAGCATGAATTGTACAAAAATAAAAGAATTAAGGAAAAGAAGAAAGAAGGAGGTATTTAGAATAAATACAGAGTGACCCGAACCCTGAGAGAAGGTCAAGCCTTGACCTGATCGTGAAATAAAATAAGTAGAGAGATATAGGGCCAACTCTATGTTGTACATATTACCTATATATGTAACTAATTATTTTTGACAAAAATAAAAATAAAATATTCTTTCTACCTCCTTGTATATAGTCCTAAGAAATAAAACAAAAATAAAATAAAAATCAGAAAAATAAAATAAAAAAATAAATTCCTTCTTACTTGTATAAAATACATGTATATATGTCACACTCACTATTTATTATATACTTGTAAATAGATTATAAAATAAAATAAAATAAAAATTGTTTTATACTCCTAAAATTATATTATAAATAAATAAAATATAAAATTGGGTTGTTTATGTAAAATAACAAAAAAATATTATACATAATACATAGGTATATTATACCTATATAAAATACTATATACTATATATAGACTAATTTATTTTTTCATAAAAATAACTAAAAATCACAGAAAAATTCCTTGAAAAATAATAAGTATTTTCATTTTATTCATTTTTTCATTTAAATTTATATATATTTTTTAATTTAATTTCCTTTATTTTTCTTCTCTGGTTTGTCATGTAGTCTATTTTGTCCTCTTCCTACGCCTCTTTGGATAGGTCCATGTTGGACGGTTGACTCCGATCAACTGGTCCCCCTGGGTAGCCTTCCTCGTCGGATCAGGTTTCGCCCGAACTTCACCATTTTCTCCATACCAGATCCGATACCCTATTCAGTCAAACTTTTGCTCTGAGTATAGAGGACGGATCCCTAATCTTTGCTTGACCCTCTTCTCTTCAATCCGAGACTCGGTTCGCGGGCCACGCCTCCTCCTCGTCGGACCTCGAGCCTATATATGTTACGCCACCCCCTCCTTTTCCAGCACCTTTTACTGCTCCATCTCTTCGATTGCGTCGGCCTCTACCTTTCCAGAGATACAACGAGAGAGGGAGAAGGCGGGGGCATCCTTAGGGGCGTGGTGACCCTAGGTCCGGCGAGCTCTGCCTCCGCTCCGCCGCAAGGAGCTCCAGCCTCTGGAACCACCATCCATTGAGGCCATCACCTCTGTGGGCTTCGTCCACGACTCCTAGGCGATCTTCTTCCACCTTCATGTATCATCTTCACCTTCTATCATCCATTCAATCCATCAGATACATGAGAAGCAGAGCATCTCTGACATCCTTATTTCGTACCTTGCTTCCCTATCATCCGACGCTACTCCACCTCACCTCGACTCCCTAATCGCTTCTATATCTGCTCCGTAACCACTCATGTAGCTCCAGCCATCGGTTTGGAGCCCTGCTTAGGTCGAATCCTCCACTCGCCGGAGACCTACCCGTTCACTCCCCGCCTCTGTTCTTTGCACTCATGCGTTCTCACACTCGTCGGAGCTTCATCTTCGAGCATGACCCTCTTCTCCTGCAAGGTTTGCACGCCAAGAGGCCTCATCTGGAGGTATCGAGGAGTCCAAAAATCTGCAAGTCACCAATTCATCCCCAAGGCTCTCTACTCGATCCTATGCCCTTAGGAGCCCTCCTACAGTTGTGGAGCACTGTCGTCAACATCTCCCATCTTTCAACAGCTCGAGAGGATGTCCTTGTCGCGCGTATTGGCCAATCGAATCTCGCCGAAGGCGAGTTCTTCGGCGTTCATCAAGGCGTCATCCTAATCGTCCGATCAGGCCCTTCCCCGGTTCTAATCTCGCCTGTCCACCATCGGGGAAGCCCTGACCGTATGATCCATCTGAGGATCGTGTGTCAGCCATCCATCGCCAAAGAGGCATCCAAGCATCTCAGTCGTCCATCTGTTAAAGTGGATCTCTATCGGACGTTGGATTGCTTTTAATAAAGGGTAATTTACACTGAGGCCCTTCTATGTTCTATTTTTATTTCCAAATCCTATAAATATTTGTCGTAGTTCATTTTTATTTGGATAATTTGCAGTTTGGACCTTATCTTTCTTGTATTTACATTTTAGTCCCTCTGAACCTGAGGCACATGTAGACCCACATGACTTGTTGGGATATTTGCATGGCTAGTCCTAAACTCTCTTGTTGTTATTAATTGAATCTTATGTTTTGAGATTTGCACTTATTCCCCCTCTGAGCCCATATCGCATGTATTGCACGTGTTTGTCTGACTACTTTGTAATTTAGGCCTTTTGCTTTTAAGTGCAATATTATTTGGTCGGAAACTTAATGATAATTGCATTTGGGTACCTTCTTATTATGTGCTTTTTTTAATCAAATAATTATCGAATTAACTCCAAAAATTATTGTTAACTCCTGCTAACATGCAATATTAATGGTAATTTTTGTATATTAATTTTTTATTTTATATTTCTTAAAAAAAACATCTAAAAACTGCCCTGTCTATGTTCTAAAAAACCAAAAAATATAAAAATTGTTTTAAAAAATACATAAAAATGTCTAGTTTCGACCCCGCCGCTCACCCCCTCTGAAAACTGCCTAATTCGCTTATAACTAATTTCCTGATTTTCGACCGAGCGGGATAAGACAAGCAGCAAAATCACGCACGTCAAAATCATAGTTGTCGGGCATGGACTTTAGCCTACATAAAGGCAATTATCGACTGCCGGCTGGACTGCACACCAAATGAAAGGATGAGAAGGGGATACGTGAGAAAGGATGAGACGAGAAGTCACAGTGTGTGCTTGTCTTTGTGTGTTTTAATTCCAGTTCCATTTTTGTTGCATTATCCCTTATAAAAACCCTAAAAATCTAAACACTCTAAAAAAATTATAAAAATCATTAAAAAAATAAAAAAAATAGAATTTCAATTTTTGTAGTTAGATATTTTTGTTTACTTTTTCATAAAAATCACAACTACGATATTAGGGAATTTTTAGTATTTAAATTTGCCTTTTGGTCCAAGTTGTACATTGTTTTCCATTTTCATACTTGTTTGATTTTTATAATCATATAAAAATTAGAAAAATCCCATAAAATCACCAAAAAGATATGAATATTTGACAAACATAAAAACATTTTTATTTCTGATTTTTGAGTATTTTTAGTCTTAATAAAAATTGTTGAAGCTTGCTTATCTTTATTTCTCTCTTGTTTTCTTATTTTGAAAATATAAATTGTTTTCTTATTTCGAAAATAAAAAAAATGCAAAATCAAAATAAATAAAAATGAGCTTTTATTTCTCTGATTTCGACTACTTCTTAGGTTTCACTCGTGCTCCTTGTGTTCGACCATGGTCGCTATACGAAGTTAAATAAATAGCGGAGACCGGTAACATTGGATTGTGTACTTCGATTGTCTTATTTTCGTGGTATTGATTTTTCTTGTTGATTACACTTCACGATTTGGGTCGCAACGACATTTTATTTATCTGATTCCTTAACCCGACTTGCAAGGTGTGTCATCAGAATGGCGCCGTTGTCGAGGTGCATGGCTTAGTAGTTGCTTTTTCAGACTTTTGTTTATTTTTATCTCTAGTTGCTATAACAGTTTTCTGACGTTTTCTCTGTTTCAATTTTCGTGTGAGGAACCTCCCGAGGACTCTTTGGAGAAGACCCGTACCTGAGGAGGAGCATAGAATAGTTATATCATTTAGAGTAACTTAGTTTACTTTTTAACAAACTCCTTATTATCATTATTGTAATAACTTAGACTCTGGACACTCAAACTCACACTTGGCATATCGGGGTCTATTTCGCCGAGCATAGCTGTGCTCGGGGGACCTTACCGCGGTTTTTCATTGGTTTTGTTTTCTTCATCTTTTTCTATTTGATTCTCACAGAATTTGGCCCCTAGACTTAGGAATTTCTCTGATTGTGATGTAAATAACTTAAGGCCCAATCCCTAACTATTTATCTGCACCTATAGTTCGTAATTGGACCTGATTAAAAACCATTAATAAAAAAATCTGACTTGATTGATTGAGAGGTCATGAGCCAGAGGTTGTATACAATGCGTACAAGATACGTTGTGGCAGACACCGATCTACATCCAAGAACGGACATCGACCTCACTCTCTGATCAGTTAGCTACGAATCTTCACGATTAGAAATTGCTCGTCTAAGGCCGTTTTCTTCTTGCATCATTTAGATTAGTTTAAAATTTCTGTCTTTAAATTTTTGCGCGGATCACCCTGCAAGTAGAGTGCTGGCAACGGGTACGCATTTCTGACTTTGAATGCATCACAGTGTCTGATCGCGCATCGGCTTTTTTGACTTCACCCCCATTTTTGGACTTTAAATAATCAGGAGATCGGAAATTTCATTAGGAGTTTGTTTGTTATTGAAAAATACCATAAAAAGAGGAAACCATAAAATTGGGACTGCTAATCAAACTTGATCATAAAAGACACCTCACTTAAAAAAATCTGTCTTGGGAGAGTCATCCCCTCCTTGTTTCGTTTGCTTGTATGAGAGAGTGACACGCACACTAGGCTAGAGCCATACTTGAACTCTCGTTAGACTACTGGTCTTGGGGTTAGTCGTTCTCCATTAAGGATCTCTCTGGTCTCCAATAAAGCGGGTCGCGACATCCTTAACAGATCCAGTTTATTGGGTATCCGATAAACGATCCGCAACTTGTACTGGATGGGAAAGGTCTAGCTTTGGGATTGGGCTAGTCTCTTTGGAGCATCGGGTTCTTACTAGCTCACTTAATCGCTCTGCAAGACTAAATTATCACCTAAATAAAATTAACAAGATTAATTAACGAACCTTCATGGTCATCAGCTCAGCATTGCATAGGTAAAATTGGGGTTTGACTTCTCATCTTGTTTGCTTACAAAATCTCATCCGCGTTTTTCCCACATCACGATGATGGGTTCGAGGTCCCTTAGGTTGCCTTTGATAGCACTACTCTCGAGCACTCCGACCCACTCATCTAGGGATGTTCCAGGGAGCCTTGACCCGCTCTCCGAACTCGAATTTGATTCCACCATGTTCCCCCTCGATCACCCCTCTTCTAGGCCTGAGGTGCCCGAGCAGAGACCAGCAACACGAGTATTTGTTCATATGATGGCGCCTGAGTTCGGGTGTTTTGCTTTTGCAGAGACTCACGAGATGGCCAGAAGTGAGGAGCTCACCGATGGACAACCCCAGGGTTCGACGTATGTTTTAGATCAGGGTGCCATCAACAATACACTTCTAGCCTCCCTAGAGATGATGTAGAGGCATATTAGAGACCAGGGAGCCTTCATGGCAGAGGTGTGTCGGGAACTGACCCAGATGCAAGCCGACAGAGAGGAGCAGAAGAGAATAGTTGGTGGAGAGATCCCAGAGGGTGGAGGAGGAGATGGAGGACAGCCAGAGGAGCCAGCCATACTCGCCAGGACAATGAGGGAGTTGCACAACCTTGGTGCAACTCTTATACACCATTGGATCCAACTTCCGACGATTCTGGGAGACTTCAAGCTCCCTTCCCAGACCATTCAGCTCTTTCCCAAGTTCCATGGGCTTGCCACCAATGACCCACATCTACCTGTAGGAGTCAGAGATGATCTGCAGCACAACGGCTTCTCGGTCCCGTCTCAGGTCATGGGCTGATCTTGGCAGCAGCGGCTCGTCCCAGCACTCCACCTAGTATCGATAGCTTCACCACCTCCAGGCAAAGTCGGTCCAGCAGTTGCAGCACCAGTACGCTCAGTCACCACCATCTCAGAACACCCAGATGGTGGTGTACCAGCAAGATCATCCACTAGTAGTTCTTCCACCGTCCCCATACGTGCAGTAGCCGTTGAAGTCAATGGGATTTGGTATGACCAGCAGCAGCTCGGGATCCGTAGAGATCATCCCGGATTCAGGTGGTCTACCGCAGACACATCATCCCAACAACAGACTCCAGCTCAGGGTGGGCAATACAGCCAGCCTCAGCAGCAGCCCCATTACTCTCAACAGCCATCCTACCAATATCAGTCGGGTCCTCATCCCTACCAATAGGGACAGCAGTGGAGACAGCAACAGCCTCAGCAGCAGTATTCTCAGCCTCCCCCTCACCAGTTCTAGCAGCAGCAGCCTCATTTCCAGCGAGGCAACCCGTCCTATTCTCATGGGCTAGCCTATGAGAACCCATCTCTTGATGATTTATCATGCCTACTCTCATACCAGCAGGAATCCTTTATGCGGGAGATGGACAAGTTTCGCCAGGAGATTAGGGAGATAATAAAAGGCAAGGCCACCATACCCGCTCAGGTCGAGCCCAACGCGAACAACCTAAAGAGGAAATCTGAGCAGGTACAGTTCACAGAGAACACCACTCCTAGTTCTTTATTGGGTGGCATTGCTTCATATACATTTGATGTTGATTTTGTGTCACTTAGGAGCGGTAGGATGGCAACCCGCGACACTTCGTTTGAGCGACGACACCATGAGGATCCGGGAGCGCCACACTTGGAGGATAGTAGTGCTGATGCTGCTCATGACGATGTTGATGACGGTGGTACTAATTCCATCGAGGATGCTGATCCAGTCAATGGTACTGAGGCCATTACTTCTCCAGATGCAGATGGTGGTACTAACGCCACCAGATTACCGGATCCTGAGCCAGAGCGCGGTGCTAATGCCGCGAAGACAGATGTCGTGGGTGGTACTGATGCCACCACTTCTAATCCAATTGTGTTTTCTTCAGTTTTTATACCCCGGGACTATTTGAAAATGAACAAAAATTTAATAAAGGGAAGGTTTCTTTATCGACTACGAGTCCATATATGTTGCATGATGATTCTTGTATGGGCTCCATTCCTTCACAGCAGCAGGAACCTCTTCCTAGCCCTTTATATGAGGAGGGCCCAGCCATCCCATTCCCTCAAGAACTCCACTTGCTAAGGAGAATAAAAAAGAAAATCCAAAAAGTGACAAGCAGTTAGAGTTCAGCTAGCATATGATAGATAAATTCCACATTCAGTTGACTCTACAGGAGGCACTTGAGCACATCTCTCTCTTCCAAAGTATCTTTATAGAGAAGACCACTATCCGTAGGAAGAAGAGGAACCATCAGGTAGAAATCCATGTGCAGACCCATGCCACCTGCTTCGCCATCAAGAATCGTCTACCAGCCAAGAGGCTAGATGCAAGAGCTCCCTATGTCAGATGCCACATTCACGAGCAGAGATTTGATCGTACTTTATTAGACAATGGTTCTTCCATCAACCACCTTCCAGCAGCCTTACTCGACAAATTCAAGTTTGGCTCTCTTAGACAGAGCAGGACAGACCTTCAGTTTGCTGATAGATATGTCAAAAGGGCGAAGGGGTTGTTGAAAGTCATGGTCATCACAATTCAAGGCCTGAAATTCCCCGTGGACTTCGTTGTGTTGGACATGGAGATCCCTAAGTCTGTGACAGATACCCCCATCATTCTAGGACGTCCATTCTTGGCCACAGCCAACTCGTTGTCCAACCATGATAGCGGGAAGGTGTACTTTCATGTCGAGGGCGGGAGTATACAAATAGAGATGATAAATAAGACCATAGTACGAGACTCATCTTGCTCAGAGCAGTTCAGCGATGTAGAGAAGACGATAGAGGAAGAGCGAGACGTCCACTAGGAGTGCGACTTTGTGATCACTGATGATGAAGCTGCTTGGTCCAACCATATTTCACGAGCCCTTCTCTCACCTTCAGATGCTGCAGATTCATAACTTCCAGCAGAGGAGAGTTCAGAGAGCACATTCCTGGCAAAGGACACTTTCGAGGCTGATGACTGCATTCAGGATAGCGAGGCAGAGTATATATCTTGTGATTCTGATTCAAATCCATTGGAGCCAGACATAGACTGGCAAAGTTTGATGATTTGTTACCTTGTCTGATTCCCACAGAGACAGCAGCTAGGGGGGAGATTGAGCCAACACCGAGCACAGATACACCAGCATGGCCATCTTCACCAGTTTTTCATGATCAGCGAGAGTTCTCACATTCGGATCTGGTTGCCTTCACTCATACCATTCAGAGGCCAAATTCACCAGCTCCCAATTGCCCAGAACTGAAGCCTTTGCCGCAGTCGCTGAAGTATAGGTTCCTTACAGGTGAGCGTGAGATGTACCCAGTCATTCTCAGCAAATTTGACTGGAGAGCAAGAAACTCAATTGATGGAGGTTCTTGAAAGGAACCACAAGGTAATAGGATGGAGTGTAGCTGATCCCCAGGGGATAAGTCCGGCCCTGTGATCCCACCTTATCTATCTCGAGGAGGACGTCAAGCCATCGTGTGAGTTCCAGCGACAGCTGAATCTCAATCTTCTTGAGGTGGTAATGAAAGAGATATCCAAATGGTGGAGCACCGATTTTATCTACCCCATCTTCAACTCCAAATGGATTAGTCCATTACATGTGGTGCCCAAGAAGACGTGCATCACTACAGTTGTGAGTGAGTCTGAAGAGGAGATCGATATCCGGTTACCCACTTCTTGGAGGGTTTGTGTGGACTACAGACGATTGAACTAGGCCATCGAGAAGGATCATTTCCCGCTGCCTTTTATTAATCAGATTGTAGAGAGGCTAGCTGGGAAGAGTCACTACTGCTTCCTTGATGGGTACTCTAGATACAATCAGGTGGCCATAGCGCCCAAAGATCAGGATAAGACGACATTCACCTGTCTGTTTGGGACATATGCTTTCAGACGGATGCCCTTTGGTCCATGTAATGCCCCGACGACATTCCAAAGGTGCGTGTTGTCCATTTACTCAGACATGGTGGGTGATTGTTTAGAGGTCTTCATGGATATTTCTCGGTCTATGGCGATGGGTTCAATGCTTGTCTTGACTGCCTAGACCAAGTGCTTTAGCACTGCATAGAGGTCCATCTTGTTCTTTCTTGGGAGAAGAGTCACTTCATGGTGACTTAGGGGACGGTGTTTGGTCATATCATCTCAAACATGGTCCTAAAGGTCGATCCGGCCAAGGTTTATATCATCAGGAAACTCAATCCACCGCCCACCTACTGCAGTTGCGGTCTTTTCTGGGGCATGTCAGTTTCTACTGTTGTTTCATTCACGGCTTCAGCAGGATTGTCCGACCGCTCACTGATCAGCTGACGAAAGACATTGAGTTCATTGTAGATGATAAGTGTCTTTCGCTGTTCGAGACTCTCAAGCACCTAGTTGTTGAGGCTCATGTCCTTCAGCCGCCTGATTGGTCTCTCCCATTCAAGATCATGACGGATGCCTCTGATTTTTCCGTGGGGGTCGTGCTAGGACAGAGGAGGGATGGTTTACCCTTTGCCATTCGTTGCGCTAGTTGTACATTGGATTCCGCTCAGCAGAACTACACAGTCACGGATAAAGAGATGTTGGCCATAGTTTTTGCCTTGGACAAATTCAGATCATATATTCTAGGATCCAAAGTGACTATCTATACATATCATACCGCCATCAGGTACCTTATAGAAAAGAATGATGCCAAAGCTCGATTGATTAGATGGATCCTTCTACTCCAGGAGTTTGATATTGAGATTAAGGATAAGCCTAGAGTCAAGAATGTGGTGGCGGATCATCTTTCCTGTTTGGAAAATTTTGAGAAATCCAAGCTGATTGACCCTATTACTGAGACCTTCCCAGATGAGGAAATCCTTGCTAACACCTCGCTCCCATGGTATGCCGACATTGTGAACTATCTTGTTGCCAAGAAACTTCCACAAATTTGGCCCAGGCAACTACTTGAGACCTTCCTTGCGATGGCAATGTCATACCATTGGGAGGATCCCATCGTTTATCATGAAGGAGGGGATACCGTCTGGCGTCGCTAAATTCCTTAGGAGGAGCACCACATCGTCCTCACATACTGCCACAAGCTTGAGGCAGGAGGACAGCACAGAAAGTGCTCCAATCCGACCTATGGTAGCCTACCCTCTTCAAGGATTCTGATGAATTCATGAAGAGGTGTACTGACTGTCAGAGGATGGACACTTGTAGATAGCGTGATATGATGCCGATGCAGACCATTCACTTCTTTGAGGTTTTTGACGCATGGGGCATCGATTTCATGGGTCCATTCCATAAGTGTCAGGGATTTGAGTACATTCTGTTTGTTGTTGACTATGTGAGTCATTAGGTTGAGGACATTCTCGCTCGAACTGTATATGCCAAGACTGTTTGTAGATTTTTGACGAAGAATATCATTTCACGGTTCAGGGTGCCTAGAGTATTGATATCTGACGTATGGGTCTCTTTTCATCAACGATAAGGTAAAGGCCCTTGCTAACGAGTTCAGCATAGACCATCGAGTTGCCACTCCATATCATCCTCAGACCAATGGTCTTGCTGAAGTATCGAACATAGAGATCAAGACGATACTGTAGAAGGTAGTTCGCCCAGACCGAAAGGATTGGTCAAGGATTTTAGACTCGGTCTTGTGGAAGTATCGGACTTCCTTCAAGACTCCTTTAGGCACATCTCCCTTTTGTCTTGTTTATGGCAAGGCATGACATTTACCTGTTGAGATTAAGCATAAGTCATTATGGCATGTCACTGAGATATTATTGAATCCAGAGAGTATAGGTGATCAAAGGAAGGTAGAATTGGCAATCTTGGAGGAGCTTAGAGATACAACCTTTTCGAGCAGCCTATAGTATAAGGAGCGAGTAAAGATATGGCATCATTCTCATATCAACCATAAACAGTTTGAGCCAGATCAGAGAGTATGGTTGTTTGATGCCAAGCTTAGATTATTTTCAAGGAAATTGCAGAGTATCGACATATCTGAGATGTCATCTGCGTCCACCTTTCGCATCAACGGTAAGCGCCTCAAGTCATATCTAGATCATGATCAGATGATTGTTGATGTAGCCCCGATTCATTTTGCATGAGATGTGGTCTTTTGACTCATGTCATTTGCATCTCATGCCCGATTATCGTTGTCTCCCTCCCTCGTATAGATCCAGATGTCCATATCAAACATTCTTTTGTCTAACACCCCATTTGCATCGTATGATTATGTTATACTTAGGGTGTGCTTTACCCTAAGTATAGGGTGGGTGTTGGATTTTTTTATTATTCTTTTGATTCTTTGTACCTCTGTTTTGTTGCCTATACTTAGGGAGATTTAACCCTAAGTATAGGGGAGGTAGACCTTGTACATTCTATCACTCGGTTTTCCCTTTGTGTACAGTCTACTATACTAAGGATTACTTGATCCTAAGTATAGGGAGATTACCGATCACTCATATATTCTTTTTCGTTGTAGTATAGCCCTTCTTTTCACTTCCCTTTACTAAGCACGAGTTATGTCTTCTTCATCGTTCTTTGATCACTCTGAGGACATTATTCGAGCAAAGTATGGGGGTGTCATATATATTGTATATATACTTTAGCCATAACTCGTACTTTGTGTGAGTGTGTTAATAAATAAAATGGCTAAAAATCACTTATTAAAAACACAACAATTTTAAAATTTTTCTTGCTCATAAAATTCTTTCTTGCACATCCAAAGCTATTTATAAAAAAAATATTTACAAATATTTGTAAAAAATTTTGATTATGAAATATTTGTAAATATTTTGTGTATCAAAATTATGTATATAGTACAAAATTTTTTAAAAATGTTTGAAAAATAGAAGTTTACAAAAAAATTCTCTTTGTAAATGTTTGTAAAAAGTTTGCAAAACCTCTGCATTCATGCATGCATTCAAACATTTTCAAAAAATTTGCACATTTTCAAAAAATTTGCACATTTTCAAAAATTTTGCATAAAAAGATTTTTGTATATATTTGAATTTTCTTCTGAATCATAGTTGACATTTAAACTAGTCTGGAATTAAATTGGAAAATGGAGCTTTGTTAAGACCTTAATCCACCTAATTTTTAAGGGGACATTATAGGATTTGGGGTTAAGACTTTTCAGATCCACGTCGGACTGTTGACTCTGGTCAACTGGTCCCCCTGGGTAGCCTTCCTCGTCGGATCGGTTTTCGCCCGAACTTTGCCATTTTCTCCAGACCCAATCCGATACCCTTTTCACTCAAACTTTTTCTCCGAGTATAGAGGACGGATCCCTAATCTTCTCCTGGCCCTCTTCTCTTTGATCCGAGCTTGGTTCACGGAACATGCCTCCTCCTTGTCGGACCCCCGAGCCTATATATGTTGCCCCACCCCCTCCTTTTCTGGCACCTTTTGCTGCTCTACCTCTTCAGTTGCGCCTGCCTCTACCTTTCCAGAGTGACAACGAGAGAGGGAGAAGGCGAGGGCATCCTTTGGGGCTTGGTGACCCTAGGTCCGGTGAGCTCTACCTCCGCTCTGCCGCAAGGAGCTCCAGCCTCTGGAATCGCTGTCCATTAAGGCCATCACCTCCATAGGCTTCGTCCACGACTCCCAGACGATCTTCTTCCATCTTCAGGTATCATCTTCGCCTTCTATCGTCCATTCAATCCATCGGATACACGAGAAACAGAGCATCTCTGACATCCCTATTCCATACATTATTTCCCTATCATCCAACGCTACTCCACCTCACCTTGACTCCCTAATCACTTCTACATCTGCTCCGTAACCCCTCACGTAGCTCCAGCCATCGGTTTGAAGACCCTGTTAGGTCGAATCCTCCACTCACCGGAGACCTACCCGTTCACTCCACACCTCTGTTCTTTGCACCCGTGCGTTCTCACCCTCGTCGGAGCTTCATCTATGAGCACGACCCACTTCTCCTACAAGGTTTGCATGCCAAGAGGCCTCATCTGGAGGTATCGAGGAGTCCAGGAAAGCTCTAGGTCATCAGTTCGTCTCCAGGGCTCTTTACTCTCTCTTGGGCCCTTACGAGACCTCCAGCAGCTGCGGAGCACCGTCAGCAACATCTCCCATCTTCCAACAGCTCAAGAGGACGTCCCTGTCGCATGTATTGGCCAATCAAAACTCGCCGGAGGCGAGTTCTTCGACGTTCATCCAGGCGTCGTCCCAGCCGTCCGATCAGGCCCTTCCCCAGTTCTAATCTCGACTGTCCACCATCGGGGAAGCCCTGACCGTCTGATCAATCTGAGGATCGTATGTTAGCCGTCCATAGCCGAAGAGGCATTCGAGAATCTCCGTCGTCCATCCGTTAAAGTAGATCTCTATCGGCCATTGGATTTCTTTTAATAAAAGGTAATTTGCACTTAGGCCCTTCTATGTTCTATTTTTATTTCCAAGTCCTGTAAATATTTGTTGTAGTTCATTTTTATTTGGATAATTTGTAGTTTGGACCTTATTTTTCTTGTATTTGCATTTTAGTCCCTCTGAACTTGAGGCACGTGTACTCCCACGTGACATGTTGGGATATTTTTATGGCTAATCCTAAACTCTCTGGTTGTTATTAATTGAATCTTATGTTTTGAGATTTGCATTTATGCCCCTCTAAGCATGTGTCATGTGTATTACGCGTGTTTGCCTGGTTATTTTGCAATTTAGGACTTTAGCTTTTAAGTGTGGTATTATTTGGTCGGAAACCTTTAGATAATTGGATTTGGGTTCCTACTTGTTGTGTGCTTTGTTTTCTATCAAATAATTAACAAATTAACTCCAAAAATCCCACAAAAATTATTGTTAACTCCTACTAATACGTAATACTTTTGATGATTTTTGTGAATTAAAATAATTCTATTTTATATTTTCTAAAAATCAAAAACACCTAAAAAGTATTCTGTCTATGTTCTAAAATACCAAAAAAATATATAAATTGTTTTGAAAATTACATAAAAGTTAGTGTGGTGTGTGTTTTAATTCCAGTTCCATTTTTGTTGCTTTATCCTTTATAAAAACCCTAAAAGCTAAAAACTCTAAAAAATTATAAAAATCATTAAAAATTCTAAACAAAATCAATTATTAGAATTCCATTTTTTGTAGTTAGATATTTTTATTTACTTTTTCATAAAAATCATAACCAGGACATTAAGGCATTTTTAGTATTTTAAATTTGTCGTTTGGTCCAGGTTGTACACTGTTTTCCACTTTCATCCTTGTTTGATTTTTATAAAATCATATAAAAATTGGAAAATCCTATAAAATCACCAAAAATATCTGAATATTTGAAAAACATAAAAATGTTTTTTTCTGATTTTTAAGCATTTTTAGTCTTAACAAAAATTGTTGAAGCTTGCTTGTCTTTATTTCATTCTCTTGTTTTCTTTTTTTGAAAATATAAAAAAATTGCCAAATTAAAATAAATAAAAATTAGCTTTTATTTCTCTGATTTCAACTACTTTGTAGGTTTCACTCATGCTCCTTGTGTTTGACCCTAGTCGCTATACCAGGTTAAATAAATAGCGAATATCGCTAACATTGGATTGTGCTTTGATTGTCTTATTTTTGTGGTCTTGATTTTTCGTGTTGATTACGCTTTGCGATTTGGGTCGCAACGACATTTCATTTACCTTATTCCTTAACCCGAGTTGCGAGGCGTGTCATCAGGGCCCAGCCATCTCCTTCCCTCAAGCACTCCGCTTGGTGAAGGGGAATGAAAAAGAAAATCCTAAAAAGGACCCAGCAGTTAAAGTTTAGCCAGCAGATGATAGAAGATTTCAGATTCAGCTGACTCTACAGGAGGCACTTGAGCACATCCCTCTCTTCTAGAAGAATTTGAGAGAAAAGACCACTATCCGCAGGAAGAGAAGGAACCATCATGCAGAGATCCATGTGCTCACTCGTGCCACTTGCTTCGCGATCCAGAACCATCTGCCAGCCAAGAAGCCAGATGCAGGAGCTCCCTATGTCAGATGCCACATTCATGAGCAGATATTCGATCGGACTTTATTAGACAGCGGCTCTTCCATCAACCTCCTTCTGGTAGCCTTACTCGACCGATTTGAGTTTGTCCCTCTTAGACAGAGCAGGAAAGTCCTTCAGTTTGTTGATCGATCTGTCAAGAGGCTGAAGGGGTTGTTGAAGGATGTGGTCGTCACAATTCATGGCCTAAAATTCCACGTAGACTTCGTTGTGTTGGACATGGAGATCCCTGAGTTTGTGATAGATACCCCCATCATTCTTGGATGACCATTCTTGGCCACAGCCAAGGCGATGTCCGACCATGATAGCGGGAAGGTGTACTTTCGCATCGAGGGTGAGAATATACAAATAGAGACGATCGATGAGACAAGAGCGTGAGATTCAGCTTGCTCAGAGCAGTTCAGTGATGTAGAGTAGACGACCGAGGTAGAGCGAGACGTCCACCAGGAGTGTGATTTTGTGATCACAAGTGACGAAGTAGTTTGGTCCGACCCTGTTTCACGAGCTCTTCTCTCACCATTAGATACCACAGAGTTACAGCTTCCAACATATGAGAGTTAGGAGAGCACATTCCTGGCAAAGGACACTTTCGAGGCTGACGACCGCGTTCAGGATAGCGAAGCAGAGTATATCTCTTGTGATTTTGATTCAGATCCCTCGGATTTAGACATATATTGGGACGATTTAGATGATTATTTGCCTTGTATGATTCACACAGAGGCGGCAGCTAGGGAGGAGACTGAGCCAGCGCCGATTGCAAACACACCAACAGGGACGTCTTCACCATATTTTCACGAGCAGAGAGAGTTCTCACATTCAGATCTGGTTGCATTCACTCAGACATTTCAGAAACCAGACATTCCATCTCCTAGTTTCCCAAAGTTGAAGCCCTTGCCGTGGTCGCTGAAGTATAGATTCCTTGCGGATGAGCATGGATGCACCCAATCATTATCTCAACAGATTTGACTGGAGAGCAAGAATCTCGTTTGATGGAGGTTCATGAAAGGAACCACAAGGTGATAGGATGGAGCGTAGCTGATCTCCAGGGGATAAGTCTGGCCCTGTGCTCCCACAATATCTATCTCGAAGAGGACGCAAAGCCATCGTGTGAGTTCCAGCTACAACTGAACCCGAATCTTTGAGAAGTGGTCATGAAAGAGATATCGAAATGGTGGAGCACTGATTTTATCTGCCCCATCTCCAACTCCAAGTGAGCTAGTCCATTTCTTGTGGTGCCCAAGAAGACGAGCAACACCATAATTGTGAGTGAGTCTGGAGAGGAGATCGCTATCCGAGTACCCACTTCTTGGCGGGTCTGTGTGGACTACAGACAATTGAATCAGGCAACCAAGAAGGATCATTTCCTGATGCCTTTTATTGATCAGATTATAGAGAGGCTAGCTGGTAAGAGTCATTATTGTTTCCTTGACGAGTACTCCGGCTAAAATCAGGTGGCCATATCACCCGAAGACCAGGACAAGATGACATTCAACTGTCCGTTTGGGGCTTATGCTTTCAAACGGGTGCCCTTTGGTCTATGTAACACCACGACGACATTCCAAAAGTACATGTTGTCCATCTTCTCGGACATGGTGGGTGATTTCTTAAAGGTCTTCATGGACCATTTCTCGATCTACAGTGATGGGTTTGATGCTTGTCTTGATTGCTTAGACTGAGTGCTTCAGCGTTGCATCGAGGTGTATCTTGTTTTAAATTGGGAGAAGAGTCACTTCATGGTGACTCCGGGGACGGTGTTTGGTCATATCATCTCCAATAGGGGCATGGAGAATCTGGCCAAGATGGATATCATCAAGAAACTCAATCAACCATCCATCATGTGGCAGTTGCGGTATTTTCTAGGGCATGTCGGCATCTACTGATGTTTTATTCATGACTTCAGCAGGATTGCCGATCGCATACTTATCTGCTGACGAAAGACACCGAGTTCATTGTAGATGATAATTGTCTTGCATCTTTTGAGACTCTCAAGAATCTATTTGCTGAGGCTTCTGTCTTTCAGCCACCCGATTGGTCTCTCCCATTTGAGATCATGACAAATGCTTTTGACTTTGTCATAGGGGCTATTCTAGGATACAAGAGGTATGGATTACAATTTGCCATTCACTATGCTAGATGTACATTGGATGCCACTCAGTGGAACTACACAGTCATGGAGAAAGAGATGCTAGCAATGGTATTTGCCTTAGATAAGTTTAGATCGTATATTCTTGGATCCAAAGTGACTATCTATACTGATCATACCGACATCAGGTACCTCATGGCAAAGAAGGATGCCAAAGCGATATTTACTGGATGGATCCTTCTACTCTAGGAGTTTTATATTGAGATTAAGGATAAACATGGAGTTAAGAATGTGGTGGCAGATCATCTCTCCCGATTGGAAAAAATTGAGGAATCTGAGCAAATTGAGCCTATCACTGAGATCTTCCCAGATAAGGTGATCCTTGCTATCGCCTTGCTCCCATGGTACGCTGACATTGTGAACTATCTTGTTGCTAAGAAAGTTCCACAAGGTTGGCCCATAAAGTGAGTTGAGACCTTCCTTGCGAAGGCCAAGTCATACCATTGGAGGGATCCCATCTTTTATCATGAAGGAGGGGAAAGTGTCTGGCGTCGGTGCATTCCTCAGGAGGAGCACCATAGCGTCCTCACATATTGCCACAAGCTTGATGCAGGAAAACATCATTCTGGGAGGAGAACAGCGCAGAAAGTGCTCTAATCTATCCTATGATGGCATGCCCTCTTCAAGGATTCTAATGAATTCGTGAAGAGGTGTACTGACTATCAGAGGATGGGCACTTGTGGACATCGTGATATGGTGCCGATGCATACCACTCACTTCTGTGAGGTTTTTGACGCATGGGGCATCAATTTCATGGTTCCATTCCCTAAGAGTCAGGGATTCGAGTACATTCTGTTGGTTGTTGACTATGTGAGTCATTGGGTTGAGGCTATTCCCGTCCGAATCATAATTGCTAAGACTGTTTGCAGATTTTTTTAGAATGTCATTTCACGGTTCGGGGTGCCGAGAGTATTATATCTGATAGGGTGTCTCATTTTATAAATGACAAGGTAAATCCCCTTGCAAATGAGTTTAGCATAGACCATCGAGTTGCCAATCCATATCATCCTCAAACCAATGGTCTTTCTGAAGTATCGAACAGGGAGATCAAGATGATACTGCGGAAGGTAGTCCGCCCAGACTGAAAGGATTGGTCACAGCTTTTGGACTCGGTCTTGTGGGCATATCGGACTTCCTTCAAAACTCCTTTGGGTATGTCTCCCTTTCGTCTCGTTTATGGAAATCCATGCCATTTAACTGTGGAGATAAAGCACAAGTCACTATGGATTGTCACTGAGATATTATTGGATCCAGAGAGTATATGAGATTAGAGGAAGGCAGAGTTGGCAGCCCTGGAGGAGCTTAGAGATATAGCCTTTTCGAGTAGCCTACAGTATAAGGAGCGAGTGAAGATATGGCATGATTCTCATATCAGCCATAGCTGTTTGAGCCGAACCAGAGAGTATGGTTGTTTGATGCTAGGTTGAGACTAATTCCAGGGAAATTGCAGAGTAAGTGGAAGGGACCATACTTGGTCCGAAAGGTGAATGACAATGGTAGTATTGATATATCTGAGATTTCATCTGAGTCCACCTTTCGAGTTAACGGTCAGCGCCTGAAGCCATATCTAGATCTATGATCCACTGATCATTGACCTCACCCCTATTCATTTTGCATGAGATGTGGTCTTTGACTCACATCATTTGCATCTCATGCATGATTATCACTTTCTTCCTCCCTTGTATAGATCCAGATGTCCATATCATACATTCTTTGTCAAACACCCCATCTGCATATTATGATTATGCTATACTTAGGGTGTACTTTACCCTAAGTATAGGGGGTGTTAGATTTTTTATTACTCTTTTGATTCTTTTTACCACTGTTTTGCTACCTATACTTAGGGATATTTCACCCTAAGTTTAGGTGAGGTAGATCCTGTACATTCTAGCCCTCGATCGTCACTTTGTGTACAGACTTCGATACTTAGGATTACTTGATCCTAAGTATAAGGGGGAATCACCGACTTCTATTGATTTTATTCTTTCATTTGTCATTGTAGTATAGTCCTTCTTTTCACTTCCTTATACTAAGCACGAGTTATGTCTTCTTCATCGCTCTTTAATCACTTTGAGGACATCATTCGAGCTAAGTATAGGGGGGTGTCGTATATATTGCATATATACTTTAGCCATAACTTGTACTTTGTGTGAGTGTGTTAATATAGTAAATGGGTAAAAACTATAAATTAAAAGTCACAAAAATTTTAAATTTTTTCCTGTAGATAAAATTCTTTCTTGTACATACATATCTGTAAATAGCTATTTGTAAGAATTATTTTTGTACAAAGGTTTGTAAAAATGTTTTGCTTGTAAAATGCTTGTAAATATTTTCGTATCAAAATTATGTATATAGTACAAAATGTTTGAAAAATGTTTGAAAAATAGAAGTTTGCAAAAACCCATGTGTAAATGTTTGTAAATAGTTAGCAAAACTTCTGCATTCGTTCATGCATGCATTCAAACATTTTCAAAAAAATTGCATCTTTTCGAAAACTTTGCATAGTTTGAAAATTGCATAAAAATTAGTTTACATATATTTGTATATTCTTCTGAATCATAGTTGACATTTAAACTAGTCTGGAATTAAATTGGAAAATGGAGCTTGGTTAAGACCTTAATCCACCTAAATCTCAAAGGAACCTTATGGGATTTGGGGTTAAGACTTTTCAGGTCCATTAGTGACTTATTTCTTTGAGTCCACTAGTCTATGATCACATGTCATCTTGATGAGCCTAAGTAGAACACTTAATAACGCACACATGACTCTCACGGACAATGACTTTACTTGCACCAGCACCTTACACATAGCTCTCCACGAATGAGGTGGTGAGGAGGTAGTTTTCCTTGGCTTGGGATAGCATACGAGGGTAGTACTTCTTGGCGGAACCTCTCGTCTTCCTTTAGGGAGGGATGTGCATCTCAGCTTGGTCTTGCGGTGTTAAGGTCTAACGACAGGAGCTGTGGGCTGTAATAATGCTTCAAAAGAGGGATAGTCTACTGGCTCAAGAAGAAAAAGTCCTTATGTATATGCTGCACCATGTAGATATGTTGAACATATGCACATCAAAAAAATGTGCAAAATAAAAAAAACTCCAAAAAAATGGACAGGCCTGATTGAAAATAAAATTCCGGTCGGAGAGTATATAGTCAAATAAAGCAAAGCTTATGTATTACACCTTCTCATCTCATGAAGCTTGCAGCGGGAGACTTAGCTACACTGGTTGGGCTCCCAAGGATACGTGGCTACACTAGCCACAGTCCATTCTCTTCTTTCCCCTCTTCTTGAGTTGGTTGAACTTGAACTTAGAAGGGAATACCTCGCTCCTCAAGGAAAGAGCTGCTAGACTGAGGAATTAGAGTTACCTTGTTGAGGGAGGTTGTGTCTTAGTCAGTTCTGAGATGGGGAGCAACATATCACTTACACAATACATGGAAAGATACATGGTCATTAGAGTTTGCCTATGTAGACGTGTTCTGATCTGGATTGTTTAGGAGTCTTGACCATAGATTGGTGGATCTTAGAGGTTGTTGAGTCTTAAACCTATATCCTAATAAGGTTCCAACAAACTAATAATCCAAAGGTCTGACTGAGCTCCATACTTCATTCAATGAAGATAAGTTTGATAATCAACCTTGATTCTCCGTCTTTTTCTTTTCTTTTCTCTTTTCACTTCTTTTTCAAATAAGTGTTTGCTAAGGGACTAGCAAAGGTAAGGTATAGGGGTGATGAATTTTTGATTCTCACTCTTTATTATTTTATTCTAGCTATTTATCTTAGCAAAACAACATGTAAATACATGTAAATAAAATAACATAGCATTTAGCATGCATCTGTTAAATTTGCATAATTAGCATGTTTTTGTGCAAAAATAAAAGAATAAAGAAAAATAAAAAGGAAGGAGGTATTTAGAATAAATACAGTGACTCGAACCCCAAGAGAAGGTCAAGCCTTGACCTGATTGCAAAATAAAATAAGTAGAGAGAGATAGGGTCTACTTTATGTTGTACATAGTACCTATGCATGTAAATAATTATTTTTGACAAAATAAAACTAAATTATTATTTTTACCTCCTTGTATATATTCCTAGAAATAAAATAAAAATTAGAAAAATTAAATTAAAATAAAAATAAAATGCTCCTCACTTGTACAAATACACACACACACACACACACACACACATATATATATATATATCACAGTCACCATTTATTTTATACTAGTAAATAATTTGTAAAAATAAAATAAAAATTATTATATGCCCCTAAAATTATATTGAAAATAAATAAAATACAAAATTGTGGTATTTTTGTAAAAATAACAAAATAAAATTAATTGTACATAATATATAGGTATATTATACATGTATATAATACTTTATACTGTATATACAGTAATTTATTTTTTATAAAAGTAATTAAAAATAATAGAAAAATTCATTGAAATGTAATAAACATTTTTCAATTTATTCATTTTTCATTTAAATTCATTTATTATTTTTAATGTAATAATCTTTATTTTTCTCATCTACTTTGTCCTGTAGTGTGTTTTGTCCTATTCTCCACCCCTTCTGATTGGGCCGCCTCGGATTGTTGACTCTGGTCAACTGGTCCCCTCGGGTGCCCTTTTTCGCAAAATCGAGTTTCACCCAGATTTCTCCCAATTTTAGTTGCTTGATCCCACCGCCTTTCTCCCCGATTCCTAGCTCTGAATACGAGGCTCGGATCCCTAACCTTCACTCGACATTCTCCTCCTTGATCCACGCCTCAGTTTGCAGGCGCCTCCTCCTTCTTGTCGGACCCTCGCTCCTATATAACCTGCACCACCACCTCCTTTTCCGCCATCTTTTGGCTATGCCACCATCTCCAGTGCACCCGACCACCTTTCCCGGAGTGACAACGAGCAAGAGGGAGGGTGAGGCGCTGCTTTTGAAGAGTGGAGCCCTAAGTCCGACGAGGTTCAAACCTCAGCTCCGCCGCTAGGAGCCGAGCCTCTGGCTACACCGACCATCGAGGCCAAGACCCTCGTGGATGTTTGTCTGCAACCCCAGGCGCACATCTTCCATCTCAGGTACCCCCTACGCTTCCATTTTCGATTGAATCCATCGTTTCTTCATCGAACAATGTATCGCTGGTCATCCCCTATTCTTCGTACTTCCATCGTATCTCGACCCTTCATGCGCCTCACTCTGACTCCTTATCGTCTCTACATCCTCTCCGCAACCCACCACGAGGCTTCAACCATCGGGTTGGAGACCCATACATGTCGAATCCTCCATTCACCAGAGACATGCTCGTTTACCTCCACAGCCTGCCTTCAGTTACTTGTTGCACTCTAACCCGTGCCGGAGCCATCCTCCAAGCAAGACCACTTCTCTTGTAGGGATGAAGCACCAGTAGACCTCATCTGGAGGTCTAGGATGACACAGGAAAGCTCCACGTCGTCCGAGCACCCCCAGGACCCTCCTCGCTATCCTGGGCCCTTCTGAGCCATCTTGCAGCTGTGAAGCTTCACCGCCTATCTCTTCCATAGTCCAACAGCTCGAGAGGACACCGGAGACGCACGTTACAGCCGATTCCGATGAGTTCTTCCCTGATCTTCCAGACGCCTCTTACGTCGTCCGATCGATGGCCGTCCCAGTTCTAATCTGAGTCATTCCTTTACAGGTGGCCTTTCCCCGTCAGATCCATCTGAGGATCTCATCCGCACCCTCCATCATCGAAGCGTTATTCGTGCAGCCCAGCCATCCAATCATAAGTGGTACATCATCGACAGTTGAATCGTGTTTAATAAAGGGTAAATTTCACTTAGGCCCTTTCTGTTTGTTTTTAGTGTTTAGTCATGTAAATATTTGTCGTAGTCTAAATTAGTTTGGTTATTTTGCATGTAGACCCTTGCTATTTCCAGTATTTGTGTTTTAGTCATGTTTGTATAAACTCATGTGTCGTCCCACGTGCTTATTTGGTGTATTTGCATGTTTTATCCTGAACTTCATGTATATTATGCTTTGAATCGAAACTTTTTTATAATTGCATTTATACCCCTATGCGCGGATTTTTGAGCATGTATGTGAATAACCTGGGCTTTTTGCATCTTTAGCCCCAATCTTTTTATAAATGTTATTGATCGGCCCTTGGACTTTCTTATAATTGCAACTAGGTCCCTACAAGCTGTGTGTCTTATTTTTTATCAAATAAAAACCTAATTAACTCCAAAAATATGATAAAAAATACTATTAGCTCATGTTAATACGTAATATTTAGGGATTTTATCAGTTGTGCCCCTCCGAGATATCGCAATATCAGTTATGCCCCTATCTTTTTGGTAATATCAGTTGTGCCCCCGACTTCTTGCCAATATTTCACTTGTGCCCCTCAGAGGGGCATAACTGATAAAAATCTTTTATCAGTTATGCCCCTCTGAGGGGCACAAGTGAAATATTGGCAAGAAGTCGGGGGCACAACTGATATTACCAAAAAGATAGGGGCATAACTGATATTGCGATATCTCGGAGGGGCACAATTGATAAAAACCCTAATATTTATGGTAATTTTTGTGAATTAATTTAGTATTGACTGATATTTTCTAAAAATAAAAAACCATAAAAATGTCACTTTCTATTTTAGAAATACATAAAAATTATAAAAATTATGCTAAAAATTCCAAAAAAATCAGTGTTCGTTTATTTGTATGTGCTTTACTTCCAGTACCTTTTTTGTTGCAAAAATCATCATAAAACCCCTAAAAAACTAAAAAAACTAAAAAACTTATGAAAATCATTAAAAATGCAAAAAAATTTAAAAAAATAAGATTTCAGTTTCTGTTTAGACATTTTATTTACTTTCTCATGAAATTCATAACCTAGTCATTAGGGCACTTTAGTTATTATTAATTTGCAATATTGACCTGGCTACACATTGTTTGTGTTTTTAGATCTTATTTGAATTTTATAAATCACATAAAAATCAGAAAACCCCCAGAAAATTACGAGAAACACCTGAATATTTGAAAAACACAAAAATATTTTTATTTTACATCTGAATAAAAATTCAAAAGGTGTGCTTATGTGCTCTAGTTTTATTAGTTGTTCATTCTTGCTTATTAATTAAAATTCCAAAAAATATTGCAAAATGAAAAAATAATAAAAATATGCATTTTATGTTATGATTTCCAACTTCTTCGAAGGATTTCCCGTGCTCCTTGAGTTCAACCCTGATCGCTATCCCATGTTAAAATAAAATAGCGGAGACCGCTAACATTACTTTGTGTCCTTTGATTGCTTGATTTGAGTTGTTTCTATTTTTCTTGTTGAGTCTGATTCGTCGATTGGGGTCGCAACGATCCTGATTTATATTGATACTTAACCCTAGTCAGTGAATCGCTCATCAGCGATGTCATTTTGTTCTTGAGTTTTACTGACAGCTATTTGTCTGTGAATTCCAATCTGCTTGCAAAAGGCATCAAAAACATTAGATAAAAACTCTCCCCCACGATCTGTTCGCAAACATTTCAGCATGTATTTGTTGTCTTTTTCTGCAAAAATCTTGAGTCCGGTAAATCTTTTGAAAGACTCTAATTTTTCTGTAGGGACAATACCCAACTCATACGTGGAAAATCATCTATAAATAGTAAAAAAATATCTACTCCCATTCAAAGACGGAGTTATCATAGGCCCGCATATATCTGCATGAACTAATTCAATAGGCTTGTTAGCTCTCCATGATTTTCCAACTGGAAAAGATTGACAATGTTCTTTTCCATATATACAACCTTCACATGCCATATGAAATTTTAGGCAACCCATGCACCATGCCTCTATCATTTAGCAATTTCAGGCCATTGAAATTCAAGTGTCTGTATCTTAGATGCCATATTTGTGATTCATCTTTCACGCCTGCAATTAATGCACAGTCATTAAAGGATGAAATATCAAGTGAAAACATTTTGTTTTTAGCCATGTGAATCTCAATACATACTCTATGTGATGTTGTACTACGAATTTCACATTTGTTTTTATGAAATAAGACTGTGTAACCTTCGTTATTAACTGACCAACAATTAGCAAGCTATGTGCTAAGCCAGATGTATAATAAACATTTCTTTCCATACTTGACCTTGTATTAACAGCAATTGTTCCCATATCTTTGAGTTGCACACATTTTTCATCGCCCAATCGGACCTGTAACTTTACAGATTCATCCAAAATTTTAAATAGATGTCTTTTCCTTATCATATGATTAATGCAACCACTATCCTGATACCAGATATTAATAGAATTTTCCTCTGTAGTTACATGAGAAAGAAATAAGTTATCTTCCTCTTCTTTTTTCAGCAAAATTATCCTGCCCCTTTGTTTTTTCCCAACAGTATGCCTATGTATGCCAAATATTTTAAAAAATAGCATTGTTTACTCTTATATGAGTTATATCCAGATTCTAACCATTGATGGTTGATTTCAGATCTCCCATGGCCACGACCATGACCTCGATATCTGCCTCTGCTTCTAGCTTTGCCTCTATTTGCATGCTTGAATCATGAGGATATTTCAGTGCCTTTCTATTTGCCAGAATTATTTGCTTTAGCTTGAAATGTTTGCTCGATATTTCTCAGCGGGCATGTTTAATCTAGCTTCATGTGCTAAAAGGGAACCCATCAACTCATTGATAGAATATTCATCCATATTTTTTGATTCTTCTATAGCAGTAACCACATGGTCAAACATTCGAGGAAAACTACGTAAGATTTTTTCTACTACTTTTTTATCATCAACATCCTCTCCAAATGTTTTCATTTGATTAACAGTAGTAGAGATTCTTGTAAAAAAATCTTGTATGAACTCACTATCGCTCACAGTAACGTTTCAAATTCTCTACGGAAAGTTTGAAGTTTTACTGTAGTTACCTTACTATCCATGTGATATGCTTTCCATAGTATACACCAGGCTTCATAAGACTTGGTGGTTGTTGTAATCTGAGGAAAAATGTTGTCCTCACGACTTGTTGCAAAACTATCAATGCCTTTGCATCCCTCTTTCGTAATTCTTTCAAGTCGCTCACTTACTTTTTCTGTGGTCTTTGTGCACTGCTTTTCATCTAAAAACCCATTTTCAACTAGATCCCAAAGATCTTGAGATACAAAAAATTTCCTCATCATAATGCACCAAAACTCATAGTTTTTACCATTAAATATAGGTACCAACGCATGCGACTAATCAATAATTTTAATTTCAGAATACCATTACCACTGGACATTGCAAAGCATATTCGAGAGGACCTTTCTTGAGGAAGAGATTCTGATCGTGGTTGCATATCTAAAATGCTCGAGCCTATCTGTCGCAGCCTCGAGATATGCCCGCAATCGATACCACTTTTGATGTAAAAAGATAGAAATACCCAACGATGAATCCATGATTCATCTCCTTTATTCTTTCATTTTGGCTAAAATCCTTGGTAAAAAACATGTAAATACTCACTAATTCACATTCATTAACATTCTAACAACAATTATTAATATTATATATTTAACACTTATTTTACCTAAAATAAAAGAATAAATAGAAAAAGGAAAATAAAAAGAAAAGAAGGATGGACATAATTATGTACAGACCGATCCTAACCACGAGACCAGGTCAATATTAAGTTGGTCGATAAAATAAATAAGTAGGGGGAGATAAGGATCCTAAGTTATAAAAATGATCGAAAATCAAGACCAAAAATGCATTTAACACACTTTCCACATTGTAAATATTTCACCTATTTTATTTATCACCAAGATAATTTCAAATCAAATCACTTATTTTACAAAAATTGTTCAATAAAATATATATTAATTTAAAAAATTAATAGAAAAATTATTCAATATAAAAATAATTAATCATCATGGACCGAAAAAGCCATAAAGTCGACTTCTGAGGTTCATAACTATTTATAGAAAACTCCAAACTCACCAAACTCACTTTTAAACTTCGTTTTATACTTGATACTATTTATTTAAAATATTAAAAAAATAATAGAATAAAATGAGTGAATTTTAGCTTTTGGACACCTTTGTCTTTATATACTATATGTATAAACTTCTCGTGTTTTTAATTAATTAACCATAAATCTGATTAACTTAATTTATTTTCAAAAACTCTTTTAAAAAACAGTAAAAAATATAAAAATATAACTTAAGTCAAAATACCAATAAATCCCGAGGACACGAAGCTGCTACCTAAATTTTTTGAGCCTCATAACCCTGTCATACGAATTCCGAATTAGGCAAACTCAGTCTTAAATTTCATATTATTTAATTATGTACAAAATGAAATTGATCTCACTCAAATAGGAGTTAGTATGAAGCTATGGGTTTCAAGACCGTATTAGTATATTATGTGATGTACAATAATGTATTATTATTTAATATATGTTATTTATTATATTTATATAATTTATAATATTTTATTATTAAATTAAATTAAAATTATTTAGTTATTTATTAACTTATTTTTTATTAATTTACTTACTTATTTATTATTTCATTATTAATTATCATTTAATAAGTCATTAAGTTGTTTAATTGTTTCATTAATTATTTATATAATTAATTATTTAAATATTAATAACTTATTTAATTACTTAATTAACCTTCTAATTATTCCTTAGAATTAATATAATTATTAATTTATTTAATTTAAAGTTTAGTTTTTTATTTTATTTCACTCATTCCTCTCTCTATACCTTTCCCTTCTCTCTCTTCCCCGTCTTCCCCTTTCTTCTTCCTCCCTGCGTCCAAACCCTTCCCCTTTCCTCCTTCCTCTGCCATCAACCGCTCAACTGCTTGGTCGTTGGCCGTTCGGCCAATGCCAAGTCGTTCGCCCATCTGTCTGCCATCACACGCTCCTCTCTTATAAATAGGAGTTCGTTCCCCTTCAATCTATTTGAGTGACTGACGAGTCTAAAATTCGCTTGTTAAGACGATGTATTTATTGTCGTGTGTAAAAATATGATTTTTCGTTCGTTGTAGGCGGTAATCAGAATCGGTCAAGAAAGTAACCACACAAAATATTCGTCAATTTTAATCAATGTGGTATTGTGTTTATTTTACTTGGGCAAGTCCCAAGGTCGATCACAAGGAGGCAAAGGAACAACTTAGAATTATGTCTATCAAAATTCGTGCACAATTTTTGAGGCGGTTTTTATTTTTAATTTTTAATGCAATAAAGAATGCAATATGCAAGTTTGGCCTATTTTAGGGACTAAAATGTCAATTATGTTCAAATGATGTCCGAAAAATATGAAACTTGGCCACTATGCAAAATATGATGAAATGGATGCATTGTAATTTTTTGGAATTTTTGGATGCAATAACAATTTTTTTATGAATTTTTAAATGCAAACAGAATAAATTTCAATATTTAATTATAATAAATATTAAAACTAATTATTTTAAAGGAAAAAAATTATTTAACATCTATCACAAGGTGATTGATCTCAAAAAAATCCTAAACCTCGAAAATACTAGTTTCAATACCTATTAAAAATCAAACACTAAAATATGCAAAATAATTTTTACAGGGCAAACTATGCATGCAAATTCAATTCTTTTTGGGAACAATGTCTAGCACAATTAACTCTACAATAAGTGATTTTTCGGGAATTTTTAGAGTAATCAACTATAAAAATTAGAGCACAAACTGGGCAAAATATGCAATTTTCCACAAAATAATTAATTATTAATTAACCATTAATCCCAAAAATGTCGACAATATGTCAACACATAGAGAATTAAATGAGAAACATCATGTTTTTTTTGGATAGATAAAATATGCAATGTAGCTTGTTTAAAATTAAAGGGGAACACGGGGGTACAGATGCAAATAAAATAAACAAGAGAACAGTGGGGGACCTAGATGTAATTACCAGTTTTCTAGGGATCTTCTTGCAAAATCTCCAGAGGGGCACGTGCGCAGCACATGCCCTCTGGTCGGTTGGGTTGTGTTGTGAATAACGGGAAGTCTGGGGGTCTTTCTACAATTTTCCTTCCGCATCACGTGATGCCCACGTGCTAGTGGTGGTTCGGTTGGAGGCTTGGGGTGAGGACTCCACGTGGCGTCGCCTGAGTGCTTCGTGCGGCCCGAGGCACCTGGCCTAGAGGGAGGTTCGGAGCGAGGTTCAGAATAGATCTGGGCCGCCGATGAAAGTTTGATCCAACGCTCTGGATAGCTGGAGTAGTGGACGGTCAAGATTGGAGGATCTTCGTGATCGGACGCCGGGCGTTTGGCTTACACACGGCCGACGGTTGTCGGAGGAGAAACGGAGCAGCCGGACGTCGATGAAGATGTGGCGTTGATCGAAGTGGACGGTGAAGTCGAGGTGGATGACGCGTCGCCGCTGGTTGCCTTGGTGTCGATGATGGGCGTAGCTCTGAGCAGAGAGGGGCCTGGCGTCGATGGAGAGCTGCTGATGCTTTGGGTGCGGAGGGTGGTGCATCAATCGAGGTGGAGGATCAGCTGTAGGCGATGCGGGTTGTGGTCGTCGAAATCGGAAGTTGGGGAGATGACAGAGGGCGATCGAGGATGTCGATCGGGAGGAGGAGGAGGATCGGAGATGCGAGGTCGAATGGTGAAGCGGAGGATGATGGATAAAGGCGAAGCAGGCGAGGAGTGAAGGAGTACCTGGAAGTGGGCTCGACAATGAAGTCACCGGAGCGTAGCAGCTATGGAGGGCGGGGCTACAACGAGGCGATGTGCCCCAGATCACACCGACAGGAGAGCGTCTTTGTTTGTCACTAACGGAGGGGGAACTCCTTGGAGATGACAGCAAATGTGGGGCTCGACGGTGGTGGGTGTGGTTTTATAGGGTCTAAGGGATGCCGACGATGGGGGTGATTCGATTTGATGAGATTTGATGGGGATCGATGAGATTCGATGGTGAAATCGTGGGCGGTGGAGGAATGACGAGATTGGGTGGAGATTTGATGAGGGGATGATCGAGGGGCAATGGTGATTGCGATATCTCCGGCGAAAAAGATCATGGCAGAGGTTGCGACCGAATCTAGAAGGGGGATCTTGATGAAGGAGACAAACGCAGGACGTCCGATCGACCGAGATCGGACGGCCCAGGAAGAGTCATGTGGCGATCAAAAGAGGGAGAGAGTGGGTAGCACGTGTTGGGCGCATGCCTTGGAGGCACGTGCCTCATACGTGCGGTTGATTTTATTTTTTTATTTTTTTAATCAAAACGATATAAAAAATCTCAAAAATGGCTGACACGTGGCAGCTACAGGAGCTGCCACGTGTCAGCACCACAAAATTCAGAAATTAAATACTTTAAAAAATACAAAAGAAATAGTAGAGCCCTCAGATCGAAAAAGTTTCTTCACAAAAAAATTGCTCGTCTCGATTAGATCTACAACTTTCATGAAGACATCAAAACCAAAATCGATCAATTGCATAAAGTGATATTTTTGGGGTATCCCTTGCACATGGAATACCTTGATTTTTGTGTTTTTATAATTTTTATGTCATTTTAAACCAGATAAAAATCCAGAAAAATATAGTAAAATCAAAGATAAATAATTACACATTAATCTATTTTTTGGATTTTTTAATAGGTTAAATACGTACATAAAATATCATGTCAAAAACCGCTAAAATACACAATGTACAAAAGAGGCCCAAAAACCCAACTTTCACATATGAGCTCCGAATCACTTGAACTTGGTCTTGTTTTGAAGGTAATTGAATGTACATTAGTTCAAAAGTTAGTAGGATTAAAATGAACACTGGATGGGGAAGATATGAGGTTTTTAGTCCGGAAATTCTAAAACTAGGGTTTGGATTTTTGGTCCACTTATTTGGGTTATTGATTTTTTTGTATTTTTCATTTATTCTTGTTAGTGACATGTACATAGTTGATGTAGTTTTGTGTCATTTAGAGTTAGCGTGAATGAGTTAAAAATCAGAGAAGTTAGGCTATTTACAGGTCAATTTTGGCTAGAATTTTGGCTCCTTATTTTGTGCAGAAATTAGTGCTAAAATGCAATTCTTATGAAAACATGCATGAATGCTAATTATGCAGAATAAATGCAGAAATGCTATTGATTTTGAGGGATTTGAGCTTGATTAATGAGATTTAGAGTGATAAATCCGAGATTCATCATCCCCCTATACTTAAATCATGCTCGTCCCTTAGCATCAAAAAGAAATGCCATGAGGTAAAATGAGATTGGGTTCCATACCAAGACCATGAGCTGAAGGTGAAAGTGAAACAAGACTCGACCTTTGGACTATTAGTGTGGCGGAACTTCTGTGAGACTTAGAATTTTAAAAATCAACATCCCTCAAGTTCTACACATCATTGCTACAGTTTCGGCTCAGAAGTCATCTTAGATCAATCCTCTTCCCAAAGTATACCCAATGAATATTGAATAACTGACTCATGTATGTGAAAGGTTTTAGCTCTTTCCATCCAGAATACCGGACTACCATGCTCCTTTCCTTTCCAGTAACTCATCCTCGGGGAGTCAAGTATTTCCTTCTAAGGTCTGTCGCGATGTGTTCACAATCGAATTAGGGGGAGAAGGTAGAAGAATGGGAAAAGAACTGGAGGGTGACCAGTGTAGTCACCTCTCCTTTTGAAGATGTCTAGTGTAGCCGAGTCTCCACCAAGATCTACAGGTTTTCTTGAAGCTTGGACCTCTTTGGTCAGATTTTATTTGGTAGTTGCTTCTTTGTATTTGAATTTTTGGTGGTTCTTCTTGGATCTTGTTGTGCCCCTACGGATATAGAATCTTTTTGTTTCCGTACATTTTTTGTGGTCTTAGAAAAAATTGTGCCCAGCTGTCCATCCCTTTTCTGAAGCTTTATTTTCAACCCGTACTCTGATCTTTAGATTTCCACGCTACTAGAAAAGAAACTCACACAGTCTTCCAACATCCCGTCTGAGTTGAGCTAAGTGCATAGTGCGAGAGTACAAATTAATTCCCTATTCCAGAGTTCTACCCAGAATGAAGAGACCAGGTTAGACACTACGAGTCAAACGCTGCATATTGTCATGTGGAACTCTAAGAATTACATCAAAGTTCTGAAGCTTCTAAAATCCTATTTCTCGGTGAAGTTCCTCTGAAAATTAGGTGGATTAAGGTCACGTTCAGACCACTCTCCGTTTCGGCTCATAACTCGGTTCATAACCCAATGACTTTTCATGCGAATGAATGTGATGTTGGATGAAGTGCAGGTGTGTGAAATGCAGACACATTCTTTTGTGATTTTTTTATGCAAGGGATTTTTGGTTTTTTTAAAAAAAATGAATAAGAAGCCATTTTTTTCAAAAATTTTGGGCATAGTCAGTGTTAGTAGCACATCTCTTTTCCTTTTGTTTTTTTGTTTTTTGTTTTTTTTTGTTTTTCTTAAATAGTTACCCACCCTATAAATACATATAGACTTACGTGCAAGTACGAGATATGGGTAAAATATATACAAAGTATATATACAGACTCCCCTATACTTAGCGAGTGTTGTGTCCTCAGAGCACAAGAAGCGTAAAGAAGACATAGCTCGGACTAAGCGTAAGAGAGTGAAAAAGGAAAAGAAAAATAACAAGATTTATAGAATCGCCCCCCCCCCCATATTTAGACGGTGACCAGTCTAAGTATAGAAGAAGAGCGGAAAAAATGAAGTGGTCGGGATGTGTGGATGAAGAGAGTATATATAGGTGGGCATCGCTTCCCCCTATACTTAGGCTCTAGTCAGCCGAAGTATAGGTGAAAGGTGGAAATGGAGGGATCGGAAGATAGGAGAAGAATGGTATGTACTGACGGCATCGGTCCCCCCTATACTTAGGCCTTGGCCTAAGTAGATGAAGAAGCTATACAAGGCGATCGATGTGGTTGGGAGGGAGGGTGGGATTGATCTGATGAATCTTCAATGTCCTCACTCTACGTGAAGTATATGACCTCAACTTGAATTGTCTGCTCTTTGGATGATTCTATATATGGCTTCAGCAATTGTCCATTCACTGAGAAAGGTTGTGCATCATTTTTGAGTTCGGCAATATCCACACTTCCATTGGTATGCACGTCGATGAGAATGTAGGAACCTGTCCATTTTTATTTCAGTTTCCCATGAAGAAACTTTAACCGAGCATTAAACAAGCACACTTTCTGCCTAGGGACAAAGGTTTATCTCGAATGTGTCTATCATGCCATCTCTTGACCTTGTCCTTATAGATCATACTGTTGTCATATGCCCGGTTTCGGATTTCAATTATCTCATTCAGATTTAAGTCTCGACATAATTTCCCAAGGTGACAACTCCAATTCAACTTTTTGATCGCTCATTCTGATTTGTGAATAAATTACGCGGGTAGATGGCATGGCTTGCCATAGATCATCCTAAAAGGTGAAGTACCAAGTGGAGTCATATAGGTTGTCCTATAGGCCCACAGAACCTGGTCCAACAGTTTCGACCAGTTTTTTTCTATCTGGACGAACCAACTTCTGAAGAATACCCTTCACCTCTCTATTAGAAACCTCTACCATGCCATTAGATTATGGATGATATGGGTTGGCTATTCTATGCTCAAATTTATACTCTTTAGCCAAAGATCTCATTTCCTTATTCACGAAGTGGCTACCTCTATCAAAAATCAAAAATTTTGGTATCCTGAACCTTGCAATGATATTATCCTTGACAAACCTACAGACGGTTTTGCTATCTACGGTTCGGGTTGGAATAGCCTCGACCCATCTTGATAAATAATCAACCGCTAACAAGATGTATTCAAATCCATTGCTATTGGGAAAGGGACCCATAAAATCAATCCCCCATGCATCGAAAACATCACAGAAAATCATTGGTTGCATGCATTTCATCTCTATAACCAACAGTCCTGCCCATCCGTTGGCAAATCGGGCAAAACCATACAAAGTCATTTGCATCTCAAAATAAGGTCTGCCAGTAAAATCCACATTGGAGTACCTTGTGTGTGGTTTTCTTTCCCAATGTGTGAGGACACTCCGGTAATCCTCCTGAGGAATACATCTTCGCAAAACACAATCCGGTCCTTCATAGAAAAAGAAAGGATCATCCCAATGGTATTTTCTCGAATTTGACTTCAATCGATCGATCATTCTCTTGGTCCAACCAAAGGGAACCTTCTTGTAGACAAGATAGTTTATGATGTTGGAATATCAAGGGTTTGAATCAATAACGCAAACTGATTCGTCTGGAAAAGTCTCCTTAATTGGTCCAGTGTCAGGATAATCGTTTTGCTCAATTCAGGAAAGGTGATCAGCAACAACATTCTTTATTCCAGGTTTATCTTTGATCTCCAAATTAAATTCTTGGATTAACAAGATCCATCTCAAAAGCCTTGCTTTGGCATCTTTCTTATCCATAAGATATCTTATTGTCGTATGATCAGTGAAAATTGTCACCTTGGAGCCCAATATGTATGATCTGAATTTTTCAAGGGCCCAAACAACCGCGAGCATTTCCTTTTCAATCACTGTATAATTTCTCTGTGCAGGATCCAATACTTTGCTCGCGTAGTGAATCGCATAAGGAATTCCATCTCATCTTTGTCCAAGCACAGCTCCGACAGCAAAATCCGATGCATCAGTCAAGATCTCAAAGGGAAGAGACCAGTAGGGAGCTTGTAATATCTACGATTCACATATTTTCTTTTTCAGGAGCTTGAAGGCCTCAAGACACTTGTGATTTACAATAAACTAGGTGTCTTTTCCTAAGATCTCAATCAGTGGGCGGGCGATCTTTGAAAAATCAGGGATAAACCTTCGATAAAATCCAACATGCCCTAGAAAAGACCTCACTGACTTGACGTTGGTTGGTGGCTCAAGTTTCTTGATCATATCCACCTTGGCAGGCTCGACCTCCATTCCCTTTTGGAGATGACGTGCCCCAACACGATACCCTCAGTCACCATAAAGTGACTTTTCTCCCATGAGAGTACCAAATTAACCTCCCTGCATCTCTAGAGGACTCGGTCTAAGTGCATTAAACATGTATCAAATGAATCACCATTAACCGAGAAGTCATCCATGAAGACTTCCAGGAAATCACCAACCATTTCCGCAAATACGACAATCATGCACCGCTGAAATGTGCCTGAGGCATTACAAAGCCCGAATGGCATGCTCTTGAATGCGTAGGTACCGAAGGGACATGTAAATGTGGTCTTTTCCTGATCCTCGAGAGCGATAGCTACTTGATTGTAGCCAGAGTACCCATCAAGAAAACAGAAGAATGCTTTCCCTGCAAGTCTCTCCAAGATTTGATCAATAAATGGCAGTGGAAAGTAATCTTTCTTGGTCGCAGCATTCAGGCGCCTGTAATTGACACAGATGCGCCACGACGTGGGCACCCGGGTTGTGATCTCTACCCCCTCCTCGTTGGTGACCATCTGGATTCCCGACTTCTTCGGGACGACATGAAGGGGGGCCACCCACTTAAAGTCAGAAATGGGGTATATAAACCCTATTTTGCTCCATTTCTCTATCGCTTTCTTAACCACTTCCCAAAGATTGGGGTTTAATCTTCTATGAAATTCACGGGAAGGCCTTGCATTCTCCTCAACATAGATTTGGTGCGAGCAGAGAGCGGGGTTGATTCCTACGAGATCCGACACAGTCCAACCGATGGCTTTTCGATTTCGCTCAAGGACTTCGAGTAATCTGGATTCTTGGTCCATGGTTAATGATGAGCTACTGATCACAGGGAATTTTTCTTTGGGTCCATTAAGAAATGCATACTTCAGAGTGGGAGGAAGAGGTTTCATCTCTGGCAAATCTGAATCATCAATTAAGTCTGGCTGAATGACTTTTAAATCTAGCTCTGTGTTGGTTGGCGATGAATCATTATGTGATATGCAAGCCACTAATTCCGAAGAAGGTGAGTCGGATCGCTAAAGTAGTGCGGTAATTCGGCCAAAGCTGTGTCTGACTCGTCATCGATATTTCTTGATTTTTCCGAAGAAGATGGGACTGACAAATCCGAAAGGATTTCTATGTCATCAAGGTTATAAGCATCTGGATGTCTAGATATGTTTGGAAACATCTCGCAAACTGCATGGTGCACTGTTTCTTCTTCTGCTGTGGTGTTGTCAATCTGAAGCTCTGGCAGTTGGTCCCACGGCCCATTAGTGCTGATGAGATTACATTCTGATGTTTCAGCATATTCAGTGGTGGATTCGGAATCTGGTCTTTGCCACTTTGTTTGTTTCATCTCCAAATCCACTTCTCCGCCTGGAGAGAGGAATTTCATTATTCCGGTGTCGTAATCGAATACAGCTTTGATGGTTCTTAAGAATGGTCTTCTCAGAATGATTTGCGATTCCTTCCAATGGTTCGGGGTCTCCATATCAAGGACAGTAAAGTCTACTTTGTATTCCGTACCTTCGACCATGATGATAACATTTTTCACTTCTCCCTTAGGTCTTTTAGTGGATTTATCAGCAAATTGGAGTAAAGATAATGATTTTTGGAGAGGACCTAACTCCAATCTTTAATATAAGGCTAAGGGTAGAAGATTGATGGAAGAACCATTATCGAGAAGTGTGAGTACGAACGTAATACTGCCAATGCGACTCTTCACATAATGAGCACCCAGATCCCTTTTCTTTCTTGGTAAATGTTGGTTTTTGATGCATTTGGTAGTGGCAACTGTCAGGATATGAGTCTCCACAAATTGACTTGTTTTCTTTGTACGAGTCCTGTTGGGAGTGCATTTCATTTTCAAGTACTTCTGAAATGCTGGATTACTGGCCACATACTAATCAAGGGGTACTTTGACTGTGATATTTTGCTAGCAGAACTTTTCCATCACTGGTTCATCCTGAATGTTTTTCTTTTGTTTTCCTTTCTTAAGAGCATGGGGGAAAGGAATGGGAGCATTTGAGACAGGAGAACGAGAGCCAGAATCATAAATAAGAGCATCTTTATTAGAATTGGAGTTCTTATTACAATCATAGGTTTTCTGATAATAATCAAAATCATGTTGTTGAAATGGTGACAAAGGTATTTTTGCAGAGCAGGCTCCATAGATGCTTTTCCTTTATCTCATGTTGGGATCTTCAGGCGTCCTTCTTCTTCATCCTCAGAAGCATCCTCCGGTTGATCTTCCAAGTCTTCGTGATCCGATTCCCGTGCCTGGTCAGGTATGCCCACGGTCCTTCCGCTCCTGAGTGACATGGCATTGATATTGTCAAACGAAAGGATCTCATGTTCAGATGTGGAAAAATCTGAATAGTATACCTGGCCATTGTGTTGAGATGATTGAGATTTGTTCAAGCTATTGCGGTTAGCTTGAACTTGGGCGGGAATGGTTGTAGTCAGGGCTGTCTGTTCATCATTCCAACAGGACAAGCGATTAACATCAACCCGTAGATCGTGCAGCCCATTTCGGAAGTTGTGAATTTCTTCAAGCATTTGCCTTTGGATATCTACCGGTTCTTCTGGAGGGTTGGATGATTGAGCTGATTGTCTAGGAGCTTAATATTGCTGACGGTATTGCTGAGGTTGGTTCTGGCGATTGTAGGGCTGCTGCTGCTTCGGATGCTGGAAGGATGCAGTTTTCTGAGTGTGCTATGGAGCTGGAGGAAATGCGGCATTATAGAAAGTGGGTGGACGTTGATTTTGATGGCATCCCCCCATATTACCTTGACAGGTAGTGTCCTGTGTGTACCAAATGCCGTTTACTTCGAATGTCAAGGGCGGGGCTTCTTTGACTGTCTCGACCGGTGGAGGTGGCTGCTGGGAATGTTGGGCATAGGAGTGGTCCTAAGCCCATGGTTATTGTTGTTCTGATCCTGGCTACTCCTGGACATGATGGCACATGATAGATCGGGGCCGTAGGTGTAGTGGGTATCCCTATCTTGGATACCTTCTCAGTTAGCTCCTCCATTTGCTTTCCAAATTGGGAGATCCTATTATCGATGTCGTTCATTCTCTTATGAATTTGATCCACAACTGTTAATTTATCAACAATGATGTTCATGTTTGGAATCAAATACTCTGCTATCTCTGCGACAGTTTGCTTTCCTCCTTTGACTTGAAAGATGTTTAGGGAATCAGTGTAAGCTCTACTGGCAATTTGTGAACGGAAATACCAAAGGTCTCAGCTCCTCGGGATGTGTAATTGCCTCCACAGGCAGTGCTGACTAAACCCTGAGTCTCGTAGTTGAGGCCAGAGTAGAGTGACTGAACTAGGATGTTATTATCCAGGTCATGGCAGGGACATTTCTGCAGCAGATCTTTGAATCTATCCCATGCATCACAAAGTGGTTCATTAGGCAGTTGAGAGAAACTGGTGATGCGAGTCCTCATTTAATTGGTCTGACTCAGAGGGTAAAATTTCTTCAAGAATAGGTTTTTGAACCTATCATAAGTAGTCATATTCACTCCTAAGTTTTTCACCCAGTAATATGCCTTCCCTTTCAAGGCAAAAGGTAGTGCAGTGAGACGAATGTAGTCTTGGCTGACTTGCGGGTGCCTCTGATTAGAACATATCAGCACCAAGTCTCGCAAAAATTCATATGGTTCTTCATTTGCATTACCATGGAATTGTGGTAATTGACTTAGGAAGTGTGGCTTCAGTTCATGGTGAACCTCTGGCTGAGGTGGCTGCAAGTAGATTCTAACTCTGTATTACCCAGGATTGTATGCGGCTTTCATTGGTTCTTCTCCCCCAGCATTCAACTGTTCTATTTGCTCTCTTAGTAAAAGTTGCTGCTGCTCAGATGCAGCTAGTCTCGCAAGAATCATTTGCATTGGATCTTCATTGAATTCATCTTCATGCTTGGGAGGCATCTTTTCTTAGTTCTTCTCTTCACCTTTAGATTGTGAAAAATCGGCGTCAATAGTTTTGAAAGAATCATAAGAGGAGGGTTTATGGGAGAGGTGTCCCTGAACCCAAGGTAGTCCTGAGTAAGAGTGCCTCTGAACCTTTGAGATTGGAAAGTTTGTGGTGGTTAGAGAAGGGTTTGCGGAATCTGAACAAAAATTACCACAATCTTCCATTCTCGATTTCAAAAGATCAACAAGAGGTGTACAGTTCATGAACTTGGCACAAGCGTGCGGTATTCGATGATTAACTAAATTCTACGCACAAATCAAACACAATACAAAGTTTTGTTTTACCAACTCACTCAGTGATGACCGTGAGAGTTCGACCAATTATCTTGTCAGTTTTAATTGGTGAGAATTCAAATCTTGCAAGCCGTTTAAACGAGTTGTTAGGTGCCTATATTTCCCGACCGACTGTCCCAAATTCTTACGACTAGTTGCACCTACTTTCAGCCAGTATGGGAGTAAGTAAGGATCGTAGAACGGCTACCCTTTACTTGAGGACGGAGCCTTACACAGTGTCCTCTAAACCACCCACTCTGCTAAGGAAATCCGGACCGTTTACTTGCTACCCGTTAGATCCTCACTGAGAAGTAGCTAATCGTTTTTGGTAGAATCAATAGTCAGTATGAAAATCCCGGCTTGGCACTATCCTAGTGTGTGTCTCTCTCCTCGTTGCAAGATAAAAGAAAACAATGACGGGGTTACTCTCTCGCAAAAATTCTTGATTTTATGGGTTATTAAGGTCGGCTATATTTAGCAGTCCTAATTTTTACTAGGTGATCACTGAAGAATTTAAATGAGCATAAATACACATCTACCGTCCAGTCCCGATTTCCGTTAAGATTATGTGATAAAACAAGAGGGAGATGTTTGGGAAAAGACGATGCATGCGAAAAACTATGATGTATGCTCGGTTAGAAGAATTACAGTGAATCCTCGCAATCTTCATGTGGGATGCAATACAGAATTGAAAGATTATTCTAAATGAATTCAAGCTGATGAAAAATCGTACCTAAGCAGAAAGTTCTATTGGTGGGAAAGAAGTGAGTTAAATTTTGGCTAAATTGAATGATCTAATGAGCATCTCAATTAAAGTGCAGTGTGGCCTTAGATCCTACGAGCACAATCAAAAAAATTAAAATGCTCTGAGAGACGTATGTGCAGGTCTATCCTAACCGCCACTCAAGTCGGGCCCCACCCTCACCGTAGAGTGAAACAGGCCATGACACACCACAAAATAAAGTTTAAGGTCTTTTTTACACATGCGAGAGTCCAAACGGACACCGCTATAAATGAGAAATTAATTACAAAAATAAAATTGCAGAAATTAAAAACCTAGACTCTACGCTCTCTTATGACTCGACTCGATCTTAAATTAATTGCGGCTTTTTCGGATGTCAGTGAAGATGCTTCGGTTTCTTGAAAAATCGCTTCACGTACGTCGGGTATCTCGCAAGAAAAATAAGAGAGAAAATGTAAGAGATTGACTCAAAAATAATCAAAAATAAAATAAGAGAAATAAATGCTGAAAAATAAAGTAAATGCAGGAAAGCAAAAATGGAATTTACAATGAGAGATTCGGGGATCAGACTACCCGAATGTAGAAAACCTAACGAAAAATTTCAAAACACAAAACTAAGTCGTTTGCCTCCCCGGCAACGGCGCCATCTGACGAGTCTAAAATTCACTTGTTAAGAAGATGTATTTATTGTCGTGCGTAAAAATATGATTTGTCGTTCGTTGTAGGCGGCAATCGGAATCGGTCAAGAAAATAACCACACAAAATATTCATCAATTTAAGTCAATGCGGTTTTATGTTAATTTTACTTGCACAAGTCCCAAGGTCGATCACAAGGAGGCAAAGGAACAACCTAGAATTATGTCTATCAAAATTCACGCATGGTTTTCAAGGCGGTTTTTTTTGGAATTTTTTATGCAATAAAGAATGTAATATGCAAGTTTGGCCTATTTTAGGGACTAAAATGTCAATTACATTAAA
Organism: Ottelia alismoides; assembly: GCA_037367405.1. Classification (NCBI taxonomy): domain Eukaryota; kingdom Viridiplantae; phylum Streptophyta; class Magnoliopsida; order Alismatales; family Hydrocharitaceae; genus Ottelia; species Ottelia alismoides. Next base: position 172,059 of record JAZKJV010005735.1, read on the forward strand.
ATGATGTCCGAAAAATATGAAACGGCCATTATGCAAAATATGATAAAATGGATGCACTGTAATTTTTTTGGAATTTTTGGATGCAATATGAATTTTTTATGAATTTTTAAATGCAAACAAAATGAATTTCAATATTTATAATAAAAAATAAACCTAATTATTTTCAAGGAACAAAATTATCTGAGATCTATACTAGTGATTGATCTCAGAAAAATCCTAAACCTCGAAAATACTAGTTTCAATACCTATTAAAAATCAAACACTGAAATATGCAAAATGATTTTTACAGGGCAAACTATGCATGCAAATTCAATTCTTTTGGGCACAATGTCTAGCACAATTAACGCTACAATATATGATTTTTCGAGAATTTTTAGAGCAACGGTTAGTCAACTATCAAAATTAGAGCACAAACTGGGCAAAATATGCAATTTTCCACAAAATAATTAATTATTAATTAACTATTAATCCCAAAAATGTCCACAATATGTCAACACGTAGAGAATTAAATGAGAAACATCGTGTTATTTTTGGATAGATAAAATATGCAATATAGCTTGTTTAAAATAAAAGGGGAACATGGGGGTACATATGCAAATAAAATAAACAAAAGAACAGTGGGGGGACCTAGATGTAATTACTAGTTTTACAAGGATCTTCTTGCAAAATCTCCAGAGGGGCATGTACGCAGCACGTGCCCTCTGGTCGGTTGGGTTGTGTTGTGAATAATGGGAAGTCTAGGGGTCCTTCTGCAATTTTCCTTCCGCGTCACGTGATGCTCACGTGCTAGTGGTGGTTCGGCTGGAGGCTTGGGGTAAGGACTCCACGTGGCGTCGCCTGAGTGCTTCGTGCGGCCCGAGGCACCTAGCCTGGAGGGAGGTTCGGAGCGAGGTTCAGAATAGATCTAGACCGCCGATGAAAGTTCGATCCAACGCTCTGGATAGCTGGAGTAGTGGACGGTCATGATTGGAGGATCTTCGTGATCGAACGTCAGGTGTTTGGCCGACACACGGCCGGCGGTCGTCGGAGGAGAAGCGGAGCAGCCGGATGTCGATGAAGATGTGGCGTTGATCGAAGTGGCCGACGAAGTCGAGGTATATGACGCGTCGTCGTTGGTTGCCCTGGAGTCGATGATCGGCGTAGCTCTGAGCGGAGTGGGGCCTAGCATCGATGGAGAGTTGCTGATGCTTTGGGTGCGGAGGGCAGCGCACCGGGCGAGACGAAGGACCGGCTGTAGGCGGAGCGGGCTGTGGTCGTCGAAGTCGGAAGTTGGGAAGATGATAGAGGGTGATCGGGGATGTCGATCGGGAGGAGGAGGATGATCAGAGATGCGAGGTCGAACGGCGAAGCGGAGGATGATGGATAAAGGCGAAGCGGGCAAGGAGCGAAGGAGTACCTGGAAGTGGGCTCGACGATGAAGTCACCAGAGCATAGTAGCTGCGGAGGGCGGGGCTGTGACGAGGCGATGTGCCCCAGATCACGCCGACGGGAGAGTGTCTCTGTTTGTCACTAACGGAGGGGGAACTGCTTGGAGATGACGGCGGATGTGGGGCTCGACGGTGGTGGGTGTGGTTTTATAGGGTCTAAGGGATGCCGGCAATGGGGGTGATTCAATTTGATGAGATTTGATGGGGATCGATGAGATTTGATGGCAAAATCGTAGGCGGCGGAGGGTTGACGAGATCAGGTGGAGATTTGATGAGGAGATGATCGAGGGGGCTGCGGTGATTGCGAGATCTCTGGCAAAAAATATCGCGGTGGAGGTTGCGGCCGAATCTGGATGGGGGAGCTTGATGAAGGAGACGAACGCGGGCCGTCCGATCGGCCGTGATCGGACGGCCCAGGAAGGGTCATGTGGCGGTCAAAAGAGGGAGAGAGTGGGTGGCACGTGCTGGGCGCGTGCCTGGGAGGCACATGCCTTGCACGTGTGGCTGCTTTTATTTTTTAATAAAAACGATATATAAAAATCTCAAAAATGGTTGACATGTGGCGGCTCTAGGAGCTGCCACATGTCAGCACCACAAAATTCAGAAATTAAATACTTTTAAAAATATAAAAGAAATAGTAGATGACCTCGGATCAAAAAAGTTTCTTCAAAAAATTTCTCATCTCGATGAGATCTAAAACTTTCATGAAGACATCAAAACCAAAATCGATCAATTGTACAGAGTGATATTTTTAGGGTATCCCATGTACATAGAATACCTTGTTTTTTTTATAATTTTTATGTCATTTTTAAACCAGATAAAAATCCGAAAAAATATAGTAAAATCAATGATAAATAATTACACATTAATCTATTTTTTTGGATTTTTATTAATAGGTTAAATACGTACATAAAATATCAGATCAAAAACCGCTAAAATACACAATGCACAAAAGAGGCCCAAAAATCCAACTTTCACATATGAGATCCGAATCACTTGACCTTGGTCTTGTTTTGAAGGTAATTGAATGTACATTAGTTCAAAAGTGAGTAGGATTAAAACGGACACTGGATGGGGAAGATATGAGGTTTTTAGTCCGGAAATCCTAAAACTAGGGTTTGAATTTTTGGTCCTCTTATTTGTAATGATTTTTTTTGTATTTTTCATTTATTCTTGTCAGTGATATGTACACAGTGGAGGTAGTTTTATGTCATTTGGAGTTAGCATGAATGAGTTAAAAATCAGGGAAGTTAGGCTATTTACAGGTCAATTTTGGCTGGAATTTTGGCTACTTATTTTGTGCAGAAATTAGTGCTAAAATGCAATTCTTATGAAAACATGCATGAATACTAATTATGCAGAATAAATGCAGAAATGTTATTGATTTTGAGGGATTTGAGCTTAATTAATGAGATTTAGAGTGATGAATCTGAGATTCATCAATGAAATAACTTTGACCTTCGTCCCTCGAGTTCTGGATAGTGGAAGAGTGCGTGTGAGTGACAGAAGCCACCAACCTCCATCGAGCAGTGAGCGAGAGAGGAGAAGCGGCGTGATTAACGTTGGTGTTGAAGCGGAGCTTCGCAGCGCGATTCAGCCTCCGCAAGCAATGCCGCCCGTCGAGGCGAATACCCAGGAACTTCTCCGAGCTCCGACCATCGGTTACAGCACCATCCATTTCCTCCATACTCCGCAAAGATCCAGGTTAGTTCCTTCTCCCTCTAATCTTCTTCATTCTTCGATATTCTCTTCGATCATTCCCTGCTCTTGATCCATCTTTCGTTGTTTGATTCAATTTGAAAATCATCTCGAAAGCAAAAGTCTGATTATCGAGATTCGCTTCATTTCTGGTTCCCTTCCGCATTCAATTTCTATCCCACACATATATTCACCTCCGACTATACACATTGATCGAAGATCGGGTTCCTTTCTCTCACCTTCATCGGAACCACCCACTCACTCTCTGTTGTTTCTGTTTGTGGCCGAGCACTTGTGCTCAAGTCAGTCGTGTAATTGCAGGACGAGATCGGGAGGTAGCGGCGCAACATCTGCCTATAATCAGTCGTTCACAGTTCAAACATCTTGAGTACATCCATGACCTTGAGTTCTCCACCTTAAAACGGACACACATCGGATATCTGACGTTACAAGCAGTATAATCCTAGAGCATAGCATCATATATAGCTGTAGTTGAGGACAGAAGCCTTTGGAGATTGAGAGCATACAATCACCTGGAGCATCAGTCTGATATCTAAAATGAAGCACCGGAATCGAATCTCCTTTATCTGGAACCAAACTATGCCTAATCTGAAGAACCGATCATCAAGCTACTATCGGTTGACCATCTGAGGCGAAGCTTCATCGAAAATCGCAATAACATCTTGAACGAACCTCATCTGGATTTTCTCCATCTGCAAGAGCTTAGAGATCTGGAGAGGACTGATTTGAACAATTGAAGTGTCATCTGCTAAGGCGTAAGATTGCTCGAGTCTCTCTAGCACAGCTTTTGCCGCTTGAAGCATCGTCCGCGGTGTCTTCGAGAACCTCGAATCTTGAGAGCCGAAACGCATCACCCCACTGCTTAAGTCAAGTCATGCACAACTCACGCGCGAGGTGGAGATATTTGGGATGTTTTACAGATATGCCTCTCAAACTGTAATTATTTGCAAATAGGTCTAGGTGTTGGCAGGTCACGTGAAGACCACGTGCAACTTGTGCTATTTATGTGAGATACCCCTGTGGATTCCGATATTTTTGCACACACACCTATATTTTCTGTATATCACACCTATACCCATGTCTTGTATATAATCCCTATATTATATACCATACATAATAAATAAAATACAACATATAAAAATATAATAAAAATACATATAAATAGCATATATAATACTATATACAATATAAATAAGTTTTGCAAAATATAAATATTTTCTATTTTTAATAAATCGTTTAAAATTCAATAAAAATGTAACAAACATTAAAAATCACAAAAGATATAAAAACACTCTTAAAAATCTAACAAAAAGTACCTGTAGCGTATTTTATTGTATTTTGCGTAATAAACCAAAAACAAAACAAAAAAATCAAATATTAAAATAAATAAAAAATACAAAATTCATTAAAACTTTGAAAAAAACATAACTAATTTAAGAAAAAACACAAAAATACGTACAACATATCATTTTTAAGATAATTTCAACTACTTTCTAATAAAAATAAAATAAAACATTTTCTTATTGTTTACCATTTTAAAAAATCGTAATACATCACAGTTTTTACTAAGAACATTATTTTCACCCTTAAAAATAATACAAAATCTAATAAAATCCTAAAAAGCCTTAAAAATCCATAAAAATAGTAAAACAAAATAATAACATAGAAATAACAAAATTAAAATAAAATAAAAATTACAAAATATTTTCTGAAATAATAGAAATTTTACAAAAGACATAAAAATCGCAAAAATAATATAAAATTAATAAAAAAATCTAGAAAATTCCTTAAAATTAATAAAAATTAGGAAACCATAAAACCTTATTTTTCTATAGTTTAACCCTAGTTTCCGACAGTTTCCTCCCTGAGTTCGACACTCACGTAATTTCACAATACATCAAAGGTTGGGAGTATAAACAAAAATAATATAAAAGATAAATAAAAATTATCTTTTTTTGTTAAAATCCAAGGGTCATTAAAAGCAACATTAGTCTATTTTAGATGACTCGATCGATGTATTTTTTAGATGGCACCATTGTCGAGGATGTAGCGCTAGGGTAGACCGTAGACCTAGGGTTTAGGTTTTTCTTTTTGCCATCTTATTTTCTAATCTCACGGTTTTTATTTCTGATTTGTGCAGCACAGGTTGAGCCGCCAAACTGAGAACCGAGAAACCGAAAAAAAATTACCTTCTTGTAATCTTTCGTAAGAAAATAAAAAAATCAAGGGCACCTGTCCATTTTTCTGTTTTTGCAGAAGGGACCCCGGAAGTGCATCCTGACCCGTACCTTCCTCCCTCTTTTTCTCAGGGTATGTTTCACCGAGTGTCATGCACTTGTGGGAGCAGAGCACCCACCACGGCTTTTATCGTATCACGATTTTATCAACGGTTTTCCGTGGCTTTTTTGAGGATAGGTGCTTGTTTAGGAATTTTCAGTTTTACTCTGCTTACACCTTCGTAGCTAGTTTTAGGACTCGCAACCTCTGTGCATGCTTATCTAGGATAAAAATAAAAAGACAACAATCGTTAGACATTTGAAATATCCAAAAAAAGAGATAAGCAAAATTAAATCCGGGACTACTAACATTATTTAACCTAAAACTAAATGTAAAGGATTCACTTGTTTTGGGAGAGCAATCCCCATTGCATGAATTACAGGTACTCTCCAAATTTGCAATTGAGAGACGGGCTTAAGGTAGAGCCAGAGTCCAAATTTCTTTCGAAATACTACTTAGTTCATACATCTAATTACTTGCTCTTCAGTGGGGACTCTCAGGTAAGGGTTTCCTTAGTAGAGTGGGAGGTTTAGAGGACACCGCAATTGCACGGTCCTCAAGTAACACAGGTAGCCGAAAACGGTCTTACTTACTCCCATACTGGCTAAAAATATGTGATTTCCTGTAAGAACTCGGGACAGTATTAAGGGGAAGTTTCGGGCACCTATCAGCTCACGCTAATATGTGAAAAGACCGGTTTGCTAAATAACCCTAAACTGAAAAGATAAACGATCAAACTCGTACAGTCATCACCGGGTTGCGTTGGTGAATTCAAGGTTTGCTTTGTGTTTGATTTTGCGAGTTAGTCCTATGTTTCAAATCATTCAATCGATCAGGAGTCATCTGTCTAATCACGATGATGGGTAGACGATCTCTTAGGCCAACTCTTATGGAGCATTTCCAAGCGCATCTACCCGATCATCTAGGTTGGTTCGAGACGTCTCATGTCTCGAGCCTAAGTTAAGTCCTCTAACCTTCTTCGAGTGTGACTCTGACCTTGGAGAATCAAAACCTTTTGTTTCCTTGTCTTCTTTATCTCCTTCTATCCTTCTCTCTTCGTCTTCATCGAGTCAGCCTTCGATTACATTAGTGGCAGCTGAGTAGATCTATGAGACCCGTGAACTGATTCCATATCAGATAAGAGATTCGGGTACACGAGTTGTTGAGGCAAGAATGTGGATGGAGCAGCATGCATCTTATTCGGGAGCTGAGTCTATCTTTACATCGGAGCTACCAATCTTCCCGATTGATTCAGACTTCATCTCACTACTGTCGAAGTTTTATGGGAAGTCACACGAGGAGTCGTACGAGCATCTTTATGAGTTCAAGGAGATTTATAGCACTTGATTCTACTCATATATTTACACCTGAGAATGCAATGGAGAAGACCTTTCCCTTCTGTAAATCCTTAAGCTTGGCATTTCTCGGATTCTATATAATGAGATCTGGCTCGTCAAGAGGAAACCAATGGAATTCGTTTCGTGTGAATTAGACTTCGCTTCGATTGTTATGATTTTCGTAAGAAAGAGAAGGAGGCTTAAGATGTCACTAAACCTTAATGACCATCATTAAGACCAATTAATCGTGATTAAGGAAACTAATGACGGATTGAAAACCACTAACGACCATTAGTGAACACTAATCAATAGTTAGCAAAAGATAAGCCTAAGCCGCAAAAGTTAAATCATGATTAGTGAAAGTTAATCACAATTAGCGTTAATTAAATGTCATTAGCGAATCTAGAATCCTCCAGAATGTTCTAACTTAAGCCCTAAGTTTCAGATAAGTTTTGACCAAAACCATGGACCAAAACCATGGGCTGCTAACCGCGGTTAAGGTCTAAACCATGGTATCCTAACCATGGTTAGCGGTTTTCTTGAGCCTATAAATATCCCCCCTCTACCCATTCATTCTCTATAATTTCCACTACCACCACCACCCCAAGGGCTAGGGTCGAGAGGTCGGGAGGAGGAGTAGGAGGCGAGGAAGGAGTGCTAGCATAGTGCTGCTGGGAGAACGAGGAGGAGGAAGGTACGATCCTCTCTTAGTTTGCTTCGTGAGCTAGGTTTTCTATTCATGTTCAGTTTCCTTGCTGTGTTTATTTTGGTTATTTTATAAGGGGAAATTCTGTCGAAATTTTTATAGAAATATGTCTTGATATAAGGGGAAACTCTGCCGAAATTTTCCTAGAAAATATCACCCCGTATAAGGGGAAGCTCTGCCGGAATTTCAAGAGAAAATATGTTCTTCGTGTTCTCCATGCTCTTCATGCTCTTCATGTTCTTCGTTCATTCTTCGCGTTCTTGGCACGTTCTTAGCGTTTTTTATACGAAAATGAAATTTGATCGTTTCAGGAACTATAAATCATCCTGTTGAAAAAGAATCACGATAAAGCATTATATACGAGAGAGAGCTCGATTAGGTAACGAAATACTTCCTTTTTGTTGTTGGATTTTTATATAAGATCGTTGAGATTTCTTTATTTATGCTCCTTACTACAAAGATCCCTAATTTGGGGCTATTTTTAAGAAAGTATGAAAAGATGCTTTGTGATTTCAACTAAAATAAGGTCTATGCATCGAAAGGATCCAGTGGTTTGGAAAGTTAGGGTTTGGAAATTAAAAAGAGCATAAATTGAGTATATAAATATATGAATTAATATATGTATAAGTCTATACTCAGTTTTATGGTTAGACTAATCAAAGGCTTAACAGAGGAATTACATCATGGGAATTTATGTGTTTTGAATTGGATCCTGAATGTGTTACGTTAAGAAATGACTAGGAGTAGAACTACAGGTCGTGCATGCAACCTGTAGGTTTGTTGGAAGGAACCCGTATTGGTGTTTCCCTACCTAGGGTGATGAATACTCATTCATCACTCTTTATTCTTATATTTTAGCTACAAAAACCTTTGCAAATGCATGTAGATATGTGTAAATACAAATAATTATCAAAATCATGCATTGTTAAAAACCTATAATTAGCATGTTTTTGTGCACAAATAAAAGAATAAAGATTAAAAAGAAAAAGAGGAAATATTTAGAATAAATATTGAGCAACCTAACCCAAGGAAGGGCTCAGCATGGGCCTGACCGCATAAAAGCCAAAGTAGAGGGAGATAGGGGCTCATGTGTGTAAATATTTATGTAAATAAAATAAAAAATATTTTCCTCACAAAAATAGCCTAAAATATGCTCTTGTAAATACTTGTACATATTTATAAGTATAAAAACAAAAGAAAAAGGGTAAAAATCAAAAGAACAAAAACACCACTTTCATCATGTATATGAACCACTCTTCTACATTTATTTAATCTTGTAAATAAATAAAATTAATTTCCAAAATTTTTGTAAATATTCTATGTTATATAATGTAAATAAAAAAATTAAAAACAATTAAAACAAAAACAAAATAAAAACAACAAAATTAAAAATACAAAAATATATTGTAAATATACCATGTATATAAATGTATATATGTATTTATTTTACCTATGTATATAAATAATAAAAATCAAATAAAAATACCTTTTTATTCTTTATTTTATAATAAATAAAATATAAAATAGGAATAAATTTGTATAAAAATAATAATTTAAAAATCAAAATCAAAAATCACTATAGTGTACATATACCTATGTATTATATATTATGTATATACCTTGTTTTTATTTCAAAAAAAATTATTAAAAATCACTAAAAATAGAAAAAATAAAATAAAAATATTTCATGTTTTAAGTTTTTGCTAATTCGGCCATCTGCCACCTGTTATTTCACTTCCAAATCATATCCATGTGGCATGTTCCTATTGGGTCCTGGGAGTGTTGACCGCCCGGTCAACTCCCCCCCCCAGGACCACCCCGTCTCGGATCTGGGTGACGGACCCGATTCCTCCCTTTTCTACCCGCTTGATCCGACACCCATTTCACCAAACCCCGGGTCCGACTTCTTCGCGATACACCCGAGACCCTCGCCGGAGCCACCGCATCGAGATTCGCGCTCCTGATTTCCCTACCCGCGCGATTCTTTCCGAATCACCCCCACGTATAAAGCCGAGCTCCGCCACCCTATTTCCCTATCTTTGGCCATTCGTATCCACCTCCTGTGAGCTCCAGCGCACTCGCGAGAGTGACAGCTTGCGTCCGGCGCCGTCGAAGCGAGGAGTGGAGGCGTATCCACTGATCCGGCGAGCACAGCCGCCGTTGCTCCGCCACCAGCGTGAGCACCAAGCCTCGGAGGGAGACGCTCCTCGAGGCAACGACCAGGAGCTTCTTTAGCTCCTCCCCAGTCTCTTCGTCCACCCAGGTAACCTCGTAGGCCCTTCTTTTTCGCTGATTTCCGATTACGCCCAATTCGCTCCGCCGCCGTCCATCGTCGATTCCCATCGTTTCCGACCACCAATTGATCATCGGGCATCGCCATAGCCCTCGTCGAATCCCCGCGCACCTTCTTCACCCCTTCATCCAACCCAGCTCGCACAGGTGCTGGGAGTCGAGCTCCCCCGTCTACCCCCTTCGTCGGAGCTCGCCATTTCAACCCCCAGTTCACCGTCGCTCCGCCTAACCGGGTCGAGGCAATTTGCCCTCGACCCGCGAGTCTCTTGGTGGTCTTTGCAGGTGCTACCAAGCCCATCTGAGGGCTTTGGTCATTCAGGCCAGGAGCCTCGCCTCCGCCGACCTCGCCGGAGCTCTCCAGAGCCGGTTGGGTCATCGGAGCCTACCGGCAGACGCGGGAGCACCCCACGTTTCTTCTCCGACCTTCAGAGTGCTTCCAGGAGGATCCTAGTGCACGCCAGAGGCCGGCGAGTCTCGCCGGCTACCTGTTCATCCAACATCCTCCGTCGTCGTCCGATCGCCTTGGCCCTCCAGTTCTGATCCAGACCGTCCATCTCAGGAGGCACCTGCACCGCCAGATCTTTGGAGAGGCGATCCCAGCCGCCCGATGCTCGTGGGTTAAGCCCCAGCGAGCCACCACCGTTGATCACGCCACGTGGCTTGACCTCGAGCGTCGGATCATCCCGAGGAGCCCAGCTGTAGAGAGGCCGCTGTTCACCACCGTCGGATGCGCCACGTGCCCTCCATCCAGCCGCTCCGAGTAATAAAGGGTAATTTACCCTTAGGCCCTCTTAGTTATTTTGTTTCGCTTTTAGTCTTGTAAATATTTAGCGTAGTTGTTTAAGTTTTGGTATTTTTGCATAGAGACTCGTGGGCTTGTTTTTATTTGCTGATATACCCCTGTACATGGTCTGACACGTGCTTCATCACGTGGTTTGTTGGGATATTTGCATCTTATGCCCTGTTGTTCTGGATGTTAACAGTTGAATGAAAGTTTTTACTTATTTGCATTTATACCCCTGTGCATGATTTATTTCAACATGTGCGTGATATTTTGGGTATTTTGCGAATAAGACCCTGGACTTTTGTTACCTGTTACCAATAAGTCCTCGGGACTTATTTTCTTTGCATTTGGGTCCCTGAGTGCCCCAGGCACGCGTGTGGCGCGTGTTTTGCTGGGTAAATTGCACCAGACCCCCCCCCAGACTCTCGGGTATTTGTACTTTGGTCCCTATGCACTGTGCCCTCTCTTTATTTTTGAATAAAATAGCAAATTACCTCCAAATCCAACGAAATTGGACACATGGCTCCTGCCATGGTGTAAAATTTTCGAGGATTTTTTAGGACATTTTTGTTTTCATTTGTTATTTTTAAAAATTCAAAAACCTCTATTTTCTTCACTGTCTAACTTTAAAAATCACAAAAAAAATATTAAATAGTGTCTAAAAATTATAAAAAAATTGTCTACTGTCTATTTTGTTGTGTTTGATTTTCTAGCCAATTTTGGCTATTTTTCGTTACTGAAAACCACTAAAAATTGAAAAACACCTAAAAACTTATAAAAATTCTAATAATTAAACCAAAAATCCAAAAATAATAAAATAGGTGCCTAAATTTTCCTTGTTTTATTCTCTTTACAAGAAAAATTACCTCCCAGCTAATTTGGGGGCTTTAGATATTTTATCTAGGCCCTTTTTGCTCGGCTGGACAGTACCTATTGTTTTAGTATCTTTTTGATTTTTTAGAAAATTCAATAAACATCAGAAAATTCTCAAAAATTCAACAAAAACACTAAAAAATATAAAACACATGAAAACATTTTTGTTAGAATTTTTGATTGATTTTTAGTGCTTTTAATAATTTGTTGAAGTGTGTGTTTCTTTGTTTTTCTTATTTTCTTAATTAGCTAAAAATCCAAAAAATATAAAAATAATTAAAAACCACTAAAAATATTTTGTTCTTTTATTTTATTCCTTTTTACTACTTCGTAGGCCGAGAGGCCAACCCGTGCTCCTTGAGTTCGACCCTGGTCGCTATACCAGGTTAATCCAATAGCAGGACCGCTTTCGCATTTTTGATCGATTTTATCTCTATTAGTGGTCTGATTTTTCTTGATTGACTTAGCCGAGTGATCGAGGTCGCAACGACCAATTGATACCTTTACCTTGATCATTTGTCGTGTCAACAAAATGGCGCCGTTGCCGGGGAGCACGGCTTAGTAGTTTTTATTTTATTTTCGTTTTTGTTTTCGCGGCTTTTCGCGGCTCTTTTAGAGCTCGCGGCTTTTTCGCGGCTTTTGTTTCCATTTTATTTTTGTTTTATTTTATTTTATATTCTTTTTCTTTTATTTTTGTTTTTGTTTTATTTTGAGTCTTTATTTTATTTTGTATTTTTGCATCTATACCCTCATTTTCTTTCATTTATTTTTCTTCTTATTATTTGATTATTTTTATTGGTCTGACCACTCATCTCTTTTTCTTGTGAAGGCCCGAGGACCGAGGCGGCCGATTTCGAGAAGCCGGTGCAACCGAGGAACTTGGAGGCGGCTCCTTTCTGTACGGAGCCGTAGGAGAGAGCAAGAGAGAGAGTGGAGTGGGAGAGGATTAGATAGACTTTTTACTTTTATTTGATTATTATTGTAATAATACAGGGACTCAGACTGGACACTTGTGGACTCTTGGACTTAGCGGGTCTGTTTCGCCGAGCACCGGTGTGCTCGGGGGACCCTTAGGTTTTTCGCAGCTTTTTACGCGGCTTTGTTTTCTTTTCATTTTTTTCTGCCTTTTCCGGTGTTTACGCGGATTTTCATCGAGCCCCTAGCTTTAGGATTTTCTCTTGCTTGTGCCGTAATTAGTAGGGTCCCTACACCTAATTATCTGCTTGCTCCTATAGTGCGCTTAATTGGACTCACTAATAATCAATTAATAAAAATAATCGACTCATCTCCTTCGTAGCCTACGTGCCGCAGCTCACCCTGTAAAGCGTTTTCTCCTACCCCCGATTTGTCGGGCAGAGGAGGGGTGGGCCAAGACCGGACCATTTGGCTTGAAGGTCAGTGACCGATTAGACGGTTCTGCGAGTAGAAATTGTTCATCTAGGACTCGGTTTTTCCCGTTGCATCATTTAGGGTAGTTTACTTTTCTGTCTTTAAATTCTGCGCGGATCACTTGCATGTAGAGTGTTGGAGACGAGGTACGCATTTCTGACTCAGCATGCATCATTGATTTTATCGCGCATCGGCTTTTTCGTCTTCTCCCCCCTGTTTTTGACTTAATAACCAGGAGAATCGAAAAATTCATTAGGCCTTTGTTTTCTATTTGAAAAATATTAAAAAGAAAAATCATAAAATTGGGACTGGATAAGACTATTGACCCTAAAAGACACTTCACCTAAAAAATTTGTCTTGGGGAGAGCAACCCCTTCATTGTTTGGTTTGATTGCGCGAGAGAGTGACCCGCACCCTAGGTAGAGCCCTCCGGTGTTATTCCCGAGTGATTACCGACTTCTCCGTGCGGGCCAGTCGGTTGGGGTAGCATCGGGTATCCTAACAGGTCACGTAAGCGCCCTGATATCTTGTGTGTTCACCTAATAAAAATTGACAAGATAATTTGACCGAACTTTCACGGTCTTCAGCTCGCGTCGCGTTGGTGAACCAGGGGTTTGCATTTTGATCATAATTTCTCCAGATCTCATCCGCACTACTCGCCAGATCAAGATGATGGGTAGACGCACTCTTAGGCAGCCCCTGGCTGCACCGCTTTCGGGCACGTCTACCCAATCATCTAGGTTGGCCTGCGAGAGCCTAGACCAGTTCTCCGAGCCCGAGTACGCTTCCGCCATGTTCCCCCTCGACCCCCTTTCTTTCGGTTCTGAGAGATATGAGCCAGAGGAGAGATTAGCAGATTTGACAGCACCTGAGTTGGGCTCATTTGATTTTGCAGACGTCATGGCCGGCAGTTCTGAGGATCGCTCCTGTCAGCCTGAGCACTTCGTGTTGGATCAGGGAGCGATCAACTCCACCTTGATCACCTCGTTAGAGACCGTCCAGCAGCAGCTGAGGGATCAGAGAGCGTTCATGATCGACATGAGGAGAGAGATGGAGCAGATGAGAGCAGAGCGAGAGCAGAGGAGAGAGGGACCGAGGATCCCAGATGATGCGGATGCAGCAGCCGCTGCAGCAGCAGCAGCCGCCGCAGCCACGGCCGGAGGACCACCGAGACCGATGCGGGAGTTACACAACCCCGGATCGACGCTGACGCACCACTGGGCAGTACTTCCAGCGATCGTGGGGGACTTCAAGTTCTCCCCGAACACTTTGCAGCTACTCCCCCGCTTCCACGGACTCGCGATAGAGGAGCCCCATCTCCACCTCCAGGAGTTCTTGATGATATGCAGCACTGTCCACGACCGTCAGGTGGACCAGGACACGATCAGGATGATCGCCTTCCCCTTCTCCCTAGTAGACAGAGCAGCCACCTGGTTGAAGCATTTGGGGAAGTTTGTTTACACCTGGGAGCAGCTCCGCACCGAGTACTTGAACAAGTACTATCCACTCGGGCGGACCAATGCAGCGAGGGCCCTGATCAGCAACTTCTCCATGCTCCCCAATGAGCAATTCCACGAGGCATGGGAGAGGTTCCGTGAGCTTACAGACCGATGCCCGCACCAAGACATCTCGAAGCCGAACCTTGTTCAGAGCTTCTTCAGCGGGTTGACACCAGAGCTCCAGGGCCTGATGAATGCTTCTTGCGGCGGGTCCTACTTCACCAAGGACCACGACCAGGTCTGGGCCATCTACGAGGAGATGGCCGAGAATTACATGGTGATGTCCCAGACCCGGTTGTACACACAGGGGAGACCCTTGCAGCAGCCAGGACCCGTGCAGTACCAGCGGATAGCACGGGTCGATGCCGGTCCATCCAGTTCATCCGCAGTTGCAGCAGCACAGGCAGAGTCGTCCGCTGCGGATATGGGTATCATCAGCGAGAAGTTGGACCGCATGGAGCTGATCGAGAAGAAGCAGTGCCAGGGAATCACGCAGATGGAACAGATGGCACAGACTCTGAGCGACATGAAGACCCAACTCATGTGTCTCCAGGAGGCACAGACGGCTTCCCAGCCCCGTCTTCAGTCGCGAGGCGACACCGGCGGCAGCAGCAGCTCGTCCCAGCGCTCCAGCACCTTTCAGCAGCCTAGACAGGTTCACCTTGTACAGGCGGAGCCGTACCAGCAGCCGCAGCCCTCTTACCAGTCCCCACCATCTCCAGACATGCAGATGGTGGTCTACCAGCCGGATCAGCCTCTGGCAGTACTCCCGCCAGCCCCTTACGACGCAGAGCCGTTGATGGATGTCAACGGGATTTGGTATGACCGTCCCCAGTCTGAGATCCGACGAGACCATCTCGGATTCAGGTGGGGGAGTGGAGGTGCCCAATCTCAGCAGAAGCCATCCGGTCAGGGAGGGCAGTATGGCCAGCAGAGAGATCACCAGCCGCAGCAGCAGCCCCCAGCCTATCAGTCACACCAGCAGTCGTCTTTCGTTCCTCGTCCCTATCACCAGCAGGGACAGTCTTGGAGACGTGAGCAGCAGGCTCACCCACCACACCAGCAGTAGCATCCTTCCTCCTACCCCTCTCAGCAGCACCAGCAGCAGTTCCAGCAGCCTCATTACCAGAGAGGCTACCCGTCGGGTTCCCATGAGAGCCCCGCCTTGGTTGACATAGCCCGCCTCCTCACGGACCAGCAGGCTACCTTTAGACGAGAGATGGACGAGTTTCGCCAGGAGATGCGGGACTTGGTGAGAGGGAAGGCCGCCATCCCTGCACAGATAGAGCCAAACCCAATAGCCTCAAGAGGAAGTCTGAGCAGGTAGTTCACACTGAGCATGCCACTCCTAGTGATCCATTTGATGATATATCTTCAGATCTGTTTGATGCTGATTTTGTTACACTTGGGAGCGGTAGAGCACCAGCAGGCGGCGCCTCATCTGAGCGACGACTCGAGGATCCACCCAGGGCGCCAGATGAGGAGGAGGAGGAGAGCGGTACTGAGGCCGCACCTGATGACGGTGGTACTGATGCCACCAAGGATGCTGATTCCACCGGCGGTACTGAGGTCGCCGCTTCACCAGTTCGAGGAGGTGGTGTTGATGCCACCAGAGTAGCCGAGCCAGCCCGCGGTACTGAGGCCGCGAGACATCTAGCAGCAGAGCCAGCCTGTGGTGGTACTGAGGCCACCGGTGTTCATATAGATAGAGATGTTGTTTTTCCTCATGCTGATGTATCTCAGAACACTATTTTGAATAAAGGAAAAGGTTTAGTTTCTTCTGGTCCCACTGTGGTGATTGATGTATGTGCGGATCCGGCCGTCGAGTCGTCTAGACCTCTTCCTAGTCCTTCATCTGAGAAGGACCCTGTTGTCCCCTTCCCTAGAGCCCTTCAGATGGGGAAGGGGAAGAAAAGAGAAAAAGACCCAAAAAAGAGAGAGCAGGAGGAGTTCAGCTAGAGCATGATCGACAGATTTCACATCCAGCTGACCCTTCAGGAGGCTTTGCAGCACATCCCCCTTCTCCAGCGATCTTTGAGAGACAGGACCACAGTCAGGAGGAGGAGGAGGAACCATACTTCAAAGATTCATGTGCTGACGAAAGCCACGTGTTTCGCGATTCAGAACCGTCTGCCGGCCAAGAGGCCAGATTCAGGGGCCCCGTATGTCAGATGCCAGATTAGTGAGCAGAGGTTCGACCGGACTCTATTGGATAGCGGATCGTCGATCAACCTCCTTCCGGTAGCCCTTCTCGACCGCTTCGAGTTGGGCACTCTTGGACAGAGCAGGACAGTCCTTCAGTTTGCTGATCGATCTGTCAAGAGGCCGAAGGGGTTGTTGCGAGATGTTATCGTCACAATTCAGGGCCTGAAATTCCCCGTGGACTTCGTAGTGTTGGACATGGAGATCCCTAATTCAGTGGCCGATACCCCCATCATCCTCGGTCGTCCGTTCTTGGCCACAGCCAAGGCGGTGACTGATCATGATAGCGGGAAGGTATACTTTCGTGTCGAGGGCGAGAGTGTACAAATAGAGACGGTCGAGGACTACAGAGCCAGAGAGAGAGCATGCTCAGAGACCAGCACAGACACAGAGCAGCTGACAGATGCAGGGCTAGACATCCACCAGGACTGTGATTTTGTGATCACAGATGATGAGGCAGCATGGGCAGACCCTTCAGCACAGGCCATCCTCTCATTTCCAGACACCACTGATGCAGAGATGACAGCAGAGGAGAGCTTGGAGAGCACAGCCCTAGTCCAGGATACTACAGAGGCAGCAGAGCCGGTTCTTGACCGCGACACTATTTTTAGTGATGGTGGTGCTGAGGCCACCTTATGTTACGGTGGTACTGATGCCACCTTGTTTGATGCAGATCCCTCGGATTCAGAGTCTGATTGGGCAGATTGTGATGACCAGATGCCAGACCTGAGTCCACCTGAGCCCACAAATGAGGAGGTAGAGGCAGAGCAGATCAGAGACAGCACAGTTGAGCAGCCTCCTCCAGATCCAGTTTGCGAGAGCTCGTATTCTTTCTCCCAGGCAGATTTGGCAGACTTAGCAGCATTCACGCACCTTCTTCCGAGGCCAGATTTGCCAGCACTCAGCTGTCCAGAGCTGAAGCCGTTCCCTACTTTGCTGAAGTATCGATTCCTTGCAAGCGAGCCTGAGATGTACCCAGTCATCATCTCCGCCGATCTGACTGGAGAGCGGGAATCCCGTTTGATGGGGGTTCTTGAAAAGAACCGCAAGGCAATCAGATGGAGCGTAGCAGATCTCCATGGGATTAGTCCATCAGTGTGCTCCCACCATATCTATCTCGAGGAGGGGGCAAAGATGTCGCGTGAGTTCCAGCGGCGACTAAACCCCAACCTGAGAGAGGTCGTGATGAAGGAAATATCAAAATGGTGGAGTGCAGATTTTATTTATCCCATTTCTGACTCCAAGTGGATCAGCCCCTTGCATGTGGTGCCCAAAAAGACGGGCATCACGACTGTGATCAGTGAGTCAGGAGAGGAGATTGCTACACAAGTACCTACCTCTTGGAGGGTCTGTGTTGACTACAGGAGACTCAACCAGGCCACCAGGAAGGACCATTTCCCCCTGCCTTTTATTGACCAGATCATTGAGAGACTGGCAGGGAAGAGACATTATTGCTTCCTGGATGGGTACTCGGGCTACAACCAGGTGGCCATCGCTCCTGAGGATCAGGAGAAGACCACCTTTACCTGTCCCTTTGGTACATATGCCTTTCGACGCATGCCATTTGGGCTATGCAATGCCCCTGCGACTTTTCAGAGGTGCATGCTGTCGATCTTTTCGGACATGGTAGGGGAGTGTTTGGAGGTCTTCATGGACGATTTCTCGGTCTACGGCGACGGATTCGACTCCTGTCTTGACTGCCTAGACCGAGTACTCCAGCGATGTATTGAGTTCCATTTGGTTCTATCTTGGGAGAAGAGTCACTTCATGGTGACTCAAGGGACGGTGCTTGGCCACATCATCTCCAACAGGGGCATGGAGGTTGATCCAGCCAAGGTTGATGTCATTAGAAAACTCGCACCGCCGTCCAACTTAAGGCAGCTACGGTCATTCCTGGGGCACGTTGGATTTTATAGGAGATTTATTCAGGATTGCAGCAGGATTGCCCGACCGTTGACTGACCTCTTGACAAAAGACACCGAGTTCCTTGTCGATGACAAGTGTCTTTCATCCTTTGCGACTCTCCAGCAGTGTGTGATTGAGGCTCCTGTCCTCCGACCGCCTGATTGGTCTCTCCCATTCGAGATCATGACGGATGCCTCCGATTTTGCCGTAGGGGCTGTGCTGGGACAGAGGAGGGATGGAGTTCCATTTGCCATTCACTACGCTAGCCGCACATTGGATTCCGCACAGCGGAATTACACGGTTACAGAGAAGGAGATGCTAGCCGTAGTGTTTGCCCTAGATAAGTTTCGATCGTATATCATTGGATCTAGAGTGACTTTGTACACAGATCACACCGCCATCAGGTACCTCATGGCAAATAAGGATGCCAAGGCCAGACTTACTAGATGGATCCTTCTACTCCAGGAGTTCGACATTGAGATCAAGGATAAGCCTGGAGTCAAGAATGTGGTGGCGGATCATCTCTCCCGTTTAGAGCAGCCTGAGGAGTCTGAGCAGATTGATCCCATTTGAGATACCTTCCCAGATGAGGTGATCCTTGCTATCGCCTCACTCCCGTGGTACGCCGATATTGTGAACTTTCTCGTTGCTGGGAAAGTCCCACAAGATTGGCCCAGGCAGAGGCTTGAGACCTTCCTTGCGAAGGTCAAGTCCTACCATTGGGAGGATCCCATCCTTTACCACGAAGGAGGGGATAGCGTCTGGCGTCGGTGTATTCCTCAGGAGGAACACCATAGCGTCCTCACTTACTGCCACAAGCTTGAGGCAGGAGGACATCATTCTGGGAGGAGAACGGCACAGAAAGTGCTCCAATCCGGCTTGTGGTGGCCTACCCTCTTCAAGGACTCAGATGAGTTCGTGAAGAGGTGTACTGACTGTCAGAGGATGGGCACTTGTGGACAGCGTGATATGATGCCGATGCAGCCCATTCACTTCTGTGAGGTTTTTGACGCATGGGGCATCGATTTCATGGGTCCATTCCCTAAGAGTCAGGGATTTGAGTACATTCTGTTGGCCGTGGATTATGTTAGTCATTGGGTTGAGGCTATCCCCGCCCGAGCCGCTGATGCGAGGACAGTTTGCAGATTTTTGAGGAAGCACATTATCACGCGGTTCGGGGTTCCACGAGTTTTGATTTCTGATGGGGGGTCTCATTTCATTAACGACCAGGTGAAGGCCCTTGCTAGCGAGTTCAGTATAGACCATCGTGTTGCTACACCTTACCATCCACAGACGAATGGTCTAGACGAGGTGTCGAATAGGGAGATCAAAACTATATTGCAGAAAGTCGTCCGCCCTGACCGAAAGGATTGGTCACAGCTTTTGGACTCGGTCTTGTGGGCATATAGGACGTCTTTCAAGACACCATTGGGCACATCTCCCTTTCGCCTCGTATATGGCAAGCCGTGCCATTTACCTGTTGAGCTGAGGCACAAGTCACTTTGGGCAGTTACAGATATTCTTATGGATCCAGATGGTATGGGAGACCAGAGGAGGGCAGAGTTGGCAGCCCTGGAGGAGCTTAGAGATACAGCATCTCAAACAGCCTACATTATAAGGAGAGAGTGAAGGAGTGGCATGATTCTCATATCAGCCACAAGCATTTTAAGATTGGACAGAGAGTATGGTTGTTTGATGCGAGGCTACGTCTATTTCCAGGGAAGCTACAGAGCAAATGGAAGGGACCCTACTTGGTCAGAAAGGTACACGACAAAGGTAGCATTGATATATCTGAGTTGTCTTCTGAGAGTACCTTTCGAGTGAACGACCAGCGGCTCAAGCCATTTTTAGATCATGAGCCGCGGGTCGCTGATCTTGCCCCTATTCATTTTATGTGAGATGTGGTCTTTGACTCACATCCAATGCATCTCACGCTTGAGTTTCACTGTTCCTCCGCCTTGTATAGATCCAGATGTCCATATCACTACATTCTTTAGTCCCACATCCCTTTCTTCATCTTGTGATTATGCTATACTTAGGGTACACTTTACCCTAAGTATAGGGGGGATGTGAGACCGTTTGGGTATTTCTTTTGTTTCTGCCTACCCCTGTTTTGCTGCTTATACTTAGGGATATTTTACCCTAAGTATAGGGGGGGTAGACCCTGTACATTCTCCACTCGGTGTTCCCTTAGTATACAGCCTGCTATACTTAGGATTATTTAATCCTAAGTATAGGGGGAAGACCCGAGACCCTCTTGACTTTTCATTCATTCGTCTTTGTATATAGCCTTTCTTTTCACTTCCCTATACCTAGCACGAGTTATGTCTTCTTCATCGCTCTTGACTCTGAGGACATCGTTCGAGCTAAGTATAGGGGGTGTGTATATATTTCATTTATACTTTAGCCATAACTCGTACTTTGCGTGAGTGTGTTAATAAATAAAAATGGCTAAAAATCACAAAAATTAAAAAAATTTTCAGGTACATAAACTTCTTTTATTTGCACATAAATAGCTAGTGTACAAATTATTTTCGTAAAAATAATTTCAAAAATCTTTCGTGTAAAGCTTGTGTAAATATTTTCTTATCAAAATTATGTATATAGTACAAAATTTTTCCAAAATGTTTTGAAAATCAAAAATTTGCAAAAATCTTGTGTAAATTTGTGTAAATATCTTTTTGCAAAACTTGCACTTCATGCATCATTCATACATGATTTCAAAACATTTTTCAAAAATTTTGCATGATTGTAAAATTTGTGTAAATAAGCATCTTTTGTACTTATGTATATAGTTTTTCTGGATGATAGTTGACATTTAAACTAGCCTAGAATCAAGTTGAGGAATGGAGCTTGATTAAGATCTTAATCCACCTAAATTCTAAGAGGAACCTTATAGGGCTTAGGTTTAAGGCCTTTCAGGTCCATGGTGACTTAATTCTTTGAGTCCACTAGGCTATGATCACATGTCATCTCAATGAGCCTAAGTAGAGCACTTAACAACAACACATGACTCATATAGATTATGGCTTTACTTGGACACCAGCACGATGCACCGAGCTCTCTACGGATGAGGTGGTGAGGAGGCAGTCTTCCTTGACTTGGGGTAGCATATGAGGGTAGTACTTCTAGGCGGAACCTCTCTTCTTCTTTTAGTGAAGGAAGTGCGTCTCAACTTGGTCTGGTTGCCATGAGGTCTAACGACAGGAGTTGTGGGTTGCAATAAAGCTTCAAAAGAGGGATAGTCTACTGGCTCAAGAGGAAAAACTCCTTGTATATATGCTGCACATGTATATGTTGTATAGATGCACTCGAAAAAAAAATGTGCAAAAAGAAAATAACTCCAAAAAAGTGGTGGGTCTGAGAGAAAATGATAATCCCACCGGAGTATGTATATAGAGTGCAATAAGCAAAGCTTGAGTATCATGATCCACCTGATGTAGCTTGCAGCAGGGAGACTTGGCTACACTGGTCAAGCTCCCAAGGGTACTTGGCTACACTGGCCTTGACCCATTCTCTTCTTCCTCATCTTCTTGAGCCGGTTGAACTTGAACTTAGAAGGGAATACCCCGCTCCTCGAGGAAAGAGTGGCCAGATTGAGGTCATAGAGTTACCTTGTTGGGTAGGATTGTCAAGTTGCCATTTCTGAGGTGGAGAGCTTAGACCTCACTTGCACAGGACAAGAAAAGATTCATGGTCTTCAAGGTTTGTGATTGATGACTTGTTCTGATCTGGAGCATTGAGGAGTCTTGGTTATAGATTAGTGGAACTCAGAGGCTGTTGAGTTTTAGACTTAGGTCCAAATAAGGTTCCGACACATTAATAATCCAAAGATCTGATCGAGCTCCATACCCCAATTTAATGAAGGCAAGTTTAATAATCAGCCTTGATCCATGTACATTCTCTTTTTCTTTTTCTTTCTTTCTTTTTCACTTCTTTTTCAAATAAGTGTTTGCTAAGGGACTAGCAAAGTTAAGTATAGGGGGGTGATGAATACTCATTCATCACTCTTTATTCTTATATTTTAGCTACAAAAACCTTTGCAAATGCATGTAGATATGTGTAAATACAAATAATTATCAAAAGCATGCATTGTGTAAAAACCTATAATTAGCATGTTTTTGTGCACAAATAAAAGAATAAAGATTAAAAAGAAAAAGAGGGAAATATTTAGAATAAATATTGAGCAACCTAACCCAAGGGAGGGCCCAGCATGGGCCTGACCGCATAAAAGCCAAAGTAGAGGGAGATAGGGGCTCATGTGTGTAAATATTTATGTAAATAAAATAAAAAAAATTTTCCTCACAAAAATAGCCTAAAATATGCTTGTAAATACTTGTACATATTTATAGGTATAAAAACAAAATAAAAAGGGTAAAAATCAAAAGAACAAAAACACCACTTTCATCATGTATATGAACCACTCTTCTACATTTATTTAACGTTGTAAATAAATAAAAATAATTTCCAAAATTTTTGTAAATATTCTATGTTATATAATGTAAATAAATAAAATAAAAACAATTAAAACAAAAACAAAATAAAAACAACAAAATTAAAAATACAAAAATATATTGTAAATATACCATGTATATAAATGTATATATGTATTTATTTTACCTATGTATATAAATAATAAAAATCATATAAAAATACCTTTTTATTCCTTATTTTATAATAAATAAAATATAAAATAGGAATAAATTTGTATAAAAATAATAATTTAAAAATCAAAATCAAAAATCACTATAGTGTACATATACCTATGTATTATATATTATGTACATACCTTATTTTTATTTCGAAAAAATTATTAAAAATCACTAAAAAATAGAAAAAAATAAAATAAAAATATTTCATGTTTTAAGTTTTTGCTAATTCGGCCATCTGCCACCTGTTATTTCACTTCCAAATCATATCCACGTGGCCTGTTCCTATTGGGTCCTGGGAGTGTTGACCGCCCGGTCAACTCCCCCCCCCCCCCCCAGGACCACCCCGTCTCGGATCTGGGTGACGGACCCGATTTCTCCCTTTTCTACCCGCTTGATCCGACACCCATTTCACCAAACCCCGGGTCCGACTTCTTCGCGATACACCTGAGACCCTCGCCGGAGCCACCGCATCGAGATCCGCGCTCCTGATTTCCCTACCCGCGCGATTCTTTCCGAATCACCCCCACGTATAAAGCTGAGCTCCGCAACCCTATTTCCCTATCTTTGGCCATTCGTATCCACCTCCTGTGAGCTCCAGCGCACTCGCGAGAGTGACAGCTTGCGTCCGGCGCCGTCGAAGCGAGGAGTGGAGGCGTATCCACTGATCCGGCGAGCACAGCCGCCGTTGCTCCGCCACCAGCGTGAGCACCGAGCCTCGGAGGGAGACGCTCCTCGAGGCAACGATCAGGAGCTTCTTTAGCTCCTCCCCAGTCTCTTCGTCCCCCCAGGTAACCTCGTAGGCCCTTCTTTTTCGCTGATTTCCGATTACGCCCAATTCGCTCCGCCGTCGTCCATCGTCGATTCCCATCGTTTCCGACCACCATTCGATCATCGGGCATCGCCATAGCCCTCGCCGACTCCCCGCGCACCTTCTTCACCCCTCCATCCAACCCAGCTCGCACAGGAGCTGGGAGTCGAGCTCCCCCGTCTACCCCCTTCGCCGGAGCTCGCCATTTCGACCCCCAGTTCACCGTCACTCCGCCTAACCGGGTCGAGGCAATTTGCCCTCGACCCGCGAGTCTCTTGGTGGTCTTTGCAGGTGCTACCAAGCCCATCTGAGGGCTTTGGTCATTCAGGCCAGGAGCCTCGCCCCCACCGACCTCGTCGGAGCTCTCCAGAGCCGGTTGGGTCATCGGAGCCTACCGGCAGACGCGGGAGCACCCCACGTTTCTTCTCCGACCTTCAGAGTGCTTCCAGGAGGATCCTAGCGCACGCCAGAGGCCGGCGAGTCTCGCCGGCTACCTGTTCATCCAACATCCTCCGTCGTCGTCCGATCGCCTCGGCCCTCCAGTTCTGATCCAGACCGTCCATCTCAGGAGGCACCTGCACCGCCAGATCTTTGGAGAGGCGATCCCAGCCGCCCGATGCTCGTGGGTTAAGCCCCAGCGAGCCACCACCGTTGATCACGCCACGTGGCTTGACCTCGAGCGTCGGATCATCCCGAGGAGCCCAGTTGTAGAGAGGCTGTTGTTCACCACCGTCGGATGCGCCACGTGCCCTCCATCCAGCCGCTCCGAGTAATAAAGGGTAATTTACCCTTAGGCCCTCTTAGTTATTTTGTTTCGCTTTTAGTCTTGTAAATATTTAGCATAGTTGTTTAAGTTTTGGTATTTTTGCATAGAGACCCGTGGGCTTGTTTTTATTTGCTGATATACCCCTGTACATGGTCTGACACGTGCTTCATCACGTGGTTTGTTGGGATATTTGCATCTTATGCCCTGTTGTTCTGGATGTTAACAGTTGAATGAAAGTTTTTACTTATTTGCATTTATACCCCTGTGCGTGATTTATTTCGACATGTGCGTGATATTTTGGGTATTTTGCGAATAAGACCCTAGACTTTTAGTACCTGTTACCAATAAGTCCTCGGGACTTATTTTCTTTGCATTTGGGTCCCTGAGTGCCCCAGGCACGCGCATGGCGCGTGTTTTGCGGGGTAAATTGCACCAGACCCCCCCAGACTCTCGTGTATTTGCACTTTGGTCCCTGTGCACTGAGCCCTCTCTTTATTTTTGAATAAAATAGCAAATTACCTCCAAATCCAACGAAAATTGGACACATGGCTCCTGCCATGGTGTAAAATTTTCGAGGATTTTTTAGGACATTTTTGTTTTCATTTGTTATTTTTAAAAATTCAAAAACCTCTATTTTCTTCACTGTCTAACTTTAAAAATCACAAAAAAATATAAAATAGTGTCTAAAAATTACAAAAAAAATGTCTACTGTCTATTTTGTTTTGTTTGATTTTCTAGCCAATTTTGGCTATTTTTCGTTACTGAAAACCACTAAAAATTGAAAAACACCTAAAAACTTATAAAAATTCTAATAATTAAACCAAAAATCCAACAATAATAAAATAGGTGCCTAAATTTTCCTTGTTTTATTCTCTTTATAGGAAAATTACCTCCCAGCTAATTTGGGGGTTTTAGATATTTTATTTAGGCCCTTTTAGCTCGGCTGGACAGTACCTATTGTTTTAGTCACTTTTTGATTTTTTAGAAAATTCAATAAACATCAGAAAATTCTCAAAAATTCACCAAAAACACTAAAAAATATAAAACACATAAAAACATTTTTGTTAGAATTTTTGATTGATTTTTAGTGCTTTTAATAATTTGTTGAAGTGTGTGTTTCTTTGTTTTTCTTATTTTCTTAATTAGCTAAAAATCCAAAAAAATATAAAAATAATTAAAAACCACTAAAAATATTTTGTTCTTTTATTTTATTCCTTTTTACTACTTCGTAGGCCGAGAGGCCAACCCGTGCTCCTTGAGTTCGACCCTGGTCGCTATACCAGGTTAATCCAACAGCAGGACCGCTTTCGCATTTTTGGTCGATTTTATCTCTATTAGTGGTCTGATTTTTCTTGATTGACTTAGCCGAGTGATCGAGGTCGCAACGACCAATTGATACCTTTACCTTGATCATTTGTCGTGTCAACAGTGGTACATGGTTACCTGTTATGATAAGTACGCACAAAATGAATAATTTGCAATGCGTGGTACTGGGAGCCAGTATCTTCGGGTTGAACGACGGAAGATGCGGCCGAGCTATGTGGAGGCACGGGTGGTTGGATAGAGGTTGGGTCACTATAACATGTATTTAAAGCCGCTAGGTTATATGATTAAATGTTAGCCTGAGGTTTTAAGCAATCAAGTCCTCGAGGACGGTGTGCTCCTTTGTTTGCCAGGCTGAGGGTTTTAGATCCTATTTAATAAAAGAAAAGGAAATTGTCATGGCAGTATTGGAGGATTGGTTGAGGCAATGTGCGGCGGCATAAGCTTACTTGATCAACGCAATCTCCAATTCTGAAGTGTCCACAACTTCGGAGTCCATATAGTGGTGAGATAATTCCCTAGACTAATCCCCGGCGTAGAATAGAAAGGAATAGGAATTAAACTAATAAAAATGAATGAAACTTTTTTTGATAACAAGTTTAAAAAATTACACAATTTGTTTGCTTTTCTCTTCTTCGTTACTTAGCATTCGCTAATTATTATCCTATGATTTATGGAAAACCCAACATGTATCGGTGAGCCATCGCAAGGACATTAATAATCCAGCCAACTAACATAGTCATTCGGCCAGCCACGGTATCTTTATTATGTAAGGTAGTTAGTAATCTTTTTTTGTATTTCCTTTCAAGGTGATGTACATGTAAATAGTTATAGAGGGACAATGTATCATGTAGACTTTATTTTGTGAATGGAAAAGTGTTGAAATACTTTCTTCTAAGTATTTTAATTAGCAATCTGTTTCTGAATGTTAGTTGTGATTGCTGAATAAATTATCGTTGAGTAACCAGATCTGGATATGGGAGGATCTGATGACCCGGAATCGGGTTCGCGACACCTTGACACTTAAGGAGGGGGCCACAAGATGGCTCTGACGTTTGGGAAAGGAGATAGCTAACTAGGGCATGCTTCTAGATGCATTTCTTAGGAAATTATATCCCATTATTTGAGTCAATTTCATGCGGTTGGTTATCAAAGAATTTTCACATGATCCCCATGAGATAATTCAAGATATGTGGCTTAAATGTCAGACTCTCTTGAGGAGATTTCGGATCATGGAATTTCCAGTGTTGAGTCAGCTCAGATATTCTATCAAGAGATGATCGCAGAACAACAAGCATTGGTCGATGCCTCGTGTGGCAGTTCACATCGCAGTCTTGACGAGGATTCACTTTGGACTCTCTTTGGAGAGATATCTGTTGTTAAGACGACACGCGAAGGAGACACCAGACCATTTGGATTCTATCCAATTCCAGTTGATCTAGGGATCGCCCATTGATGAATCTCGTATTCATCACTCTAAATCTCATTTATTAAGCTCAAATCCCTAAAAATCAACAGCATTTTAGCATCTTTTCTGCATAATTATCATTCATGCATGTTTTCATAAGAATTGCATTTTAGCACAAAAATCTGCACAAAATAAGAAGCCAAAAATCAAAGCCAAAATGACCTAACTTCCCTGATTTTTTCATGCTAACTCCGAATAACTCGAAACCACTTCCACTGTGTACATATCACTAACAAGAATAAAGGAAAAATACAAAAAAATAACTAACCCAAATAAGCGGACCAAAAACCCAAACCCTAAATTCAGGATTTTCAGACTAAAAGCCACATATCTTCCCCATCCAGTGTCCGATTTAATCCTACTCACTTTTGAACTAATGTGCATTCAATTACCTTCAAAACAAGACCAAGTTCAAGTGAATCGGAGCTCATATGTGAAAGTTGGGTTTTGGGCCTCTTTTGTACATTGTATATTTTAGCTGTTTTTGACCTAATATTTTATGTACATATTTTGTTGATTAATAAAAATAAAAAAAAATTAGATTAATGTGTCTTTATTTATCTTTGATTTTACCATAATTTTTCCGGTTTTTTATCTTACTTAAAAATGACAAAAAAATTATAAAACCCAAAAATCAAGGTATTCTATGTACATAGGATACCCCAAAAATTCACTTTGTGCAAATGATCGATTTTGGTTTTGATGTCTTCATAAAAGTTGTAGATCTCATCGAGACGAGCAACTTTCGTGAAGAAAGTTTTTCGATCCGAGGCCATTTACGATTTATTTTAATTTACAAAGTAATTAATTTGCGAATTTTCTGGTGCTGACACGTGGCCGCACCTGGTGCCGCCACGTGTCAGCCATTTTTGGGCCTATTATATATCGGTTTTTTTTATAAAAAAAATAATAAAAAAATAAAGGGGACGCACGTGCGTCGCACGTGCCTTGGAGGCACGTGCTCCGCACGCGCGTCTCTCTCTCCCTTTTTGCCTGCCACGTGGCATGAGCAGGACCGCCCGATCTCAGCCGATCGGACGGTGCCTGTGCATCTTCTTCCTCCCCCCTTTGGAAAGAAATCGTGCGCCGCCCCGCCAATCTCCTCCGCGATTTTCGCGCGCCACCCCCGATCTCCCTCGAATCTCGCCGCCGCCCTCAATCCGATCTCCCCCAGATCTCAC
This sequence comes from Ottelia alismoides, assembly GCA_037367405.1. Lineage (NCBI taxonomy): Eukaryota > Viridiplantae > Streptophyta > Magnoliopsida > Alismatales > Hydrocharitaceae > Ottelia > Ottelia alismoides. The sequence goes on from JAZKJV010005735.1 coordinate 200,667, forward strand.
CACCCGCCACTTTCCATCTCCGGTGACCTAACCCTCATCCTATAAAAGCGCACCACCGCCCCTTGCTCAAGCCATCCGCCGATAACACGAGGCTGAGCCCGGTGGTGACAGCATCTGGGCTCGCCATCGATGAGATCCGAGCTCCGGCTCGTTGCAGGTTCACCGCCGCTACCCCCGACGACCTGCTGAAGCTCCGGCCTTCGTCGTCGTTGAGCCCACGACATCGACGCTCCTGCTCGCCAACGACCCGTCTCCGCCTCGCCACGCCGCGACCCCAACGTCCGCCGGCCGTGTGTCGGCCATCGCCGCCCGCAACTCCGTCAACACCACAACAGAGGCCCACCTCCGCTTCGTGCCTCCACCTGCTGGGCAACCTCCGCCGCGACAGCAAGCCGCCTCCACCTCCGCCCAACCACCGCAGAAGGCGGTGGTTCTCCAGCTACGCAACCTGTCGCCGCACCACCACGCTCGCCACCGGAGCCCCGACACCACCATCAGCCGCCGAGCGTGAAGCCCGAGGCCCCCGTCTCACGTGCACCGCACGTGGTGGGGGAACGTCCTTATTCACCAAACCCCAGGTCACGTGCTCGGCACGTGACCCTGTGGGTAAATTACAGTTGCCCCCCTGGAAGTCTCCCAATTTGCGCGCATGCCCCCACCGACCAGGTCACGTGCTTGTCACGTGACCTAGTGGCGATTTTGCAAGAATACCCCCACGGGTATAGGTATTTACATTTCAGCCCTTTGCATTTTTATTTATTTATTTATATTGCATCTGTACCCCAGTGTTCCCCTGTGATTTTGGACCTTCTCTTTACATTATTTTATTAATCGAAAAATAGCATGATGTTTGTTAATTGATTCTCTACACTTTGATATGTTGTGGGAAATTTTATGATTGATGGTTAATTAATAAATAATTATTTTGCGGAAATTTGCATATTTTGCCCATCTCTTGCTCTAAAATTCATAGTTGATTAACCGTTGCTCTAACAATTCTCGAAAAATCACATCCTGTAGAATTAATTATTTTTAACATCATGCCCAAAAAGAATTGAATTTGCATACATATTTTGTCCTGTAAAAATCATTTTGCATCTTTTAGTATTTAATTTTTAATAGGTATTAAACCCCACATTTTCGAGGTTTAGGATTTTTCTGAGATCCATCACCTAGTAATAGATCTTAGATAATTTTATTTCATGAAAATAAATAGGTTTAATATTTATTATAATTAAATATTGAAAATCATTCTGTTTGCATTTAGAAATCCATAAAAAATTCATATTGCATCCAAAAATTCCAAAAAAATTACAGTGCATACATTTCATCATATTTTACATCTCGGCCAAGTTTTGTTTTTTTTGGACATCATTTAAACGTAATTCACATTTTAGTCCTAAAATAGGCCGAATTTGCATAGTGCACCCTATATTGCATTAAAAATTCCAAAAAAAGACCGCTTCGAAAACCGAACATAAACTTTGATAGACATCTTTCTTGGTTGTTCCTTTGCCTCCTTGTGATCGACCTTGGGACTTGCCCAAGTAAAATAAACATAAAGCCACGAGATTAAAAATTGAATAACTTATTTGTGGTATTTTCTTGATCGTTTCCGATTGCCGCCTACAACGCACGACACGATAAAAACACATTCTTAAAAGCGACATTTTCGGATCCGTCAGATGGCGCCGTTGCTGGGGAGGCAAACGTCTTAGATTTTTGTCTAAAAATTTTTTTCATTCGGTTTTCCGCATTCGGGTAGTCTGACCCCCGAATTTTTCATTGTAAATTTCATTTTCCTGCAATTTATTTTCAATCTTTATTTTTCATATATTTTTGAGTCACTCTCTTACATTTTCTCTCTTATTTTTTTTGCGAGGTACCTTGTACGTGGAGCGGTTTTCAATAACCGACGTAACTTCACCGACTCTTGCAAAAACCTCAATTAATTTAAAATCGAGTCGAGTCGTGAGAGAGCGTAGAGTCTAGGTTTTTAATTCTTGCAATTTTTAAAATTTTTGTAATTTTACAGCGGTGTCCGTTTGGACTCTCGCGTGTGTAGAAAGACCTCTGACTTTATTATGTGGTGTGTCGTGGCCTGTTTCACTCTCCGAAGAGGGTGGGGCCCGACTTGAGTGGCGATTAGGATAGACCTGCACATACGGCTCTCAGAGCATTTATAGTTTTGCTTGTGCTCGTAGGATCTTAAGCCACACTGCACTTTAATTGAGATGCACATAGATCGTTCAACTTAGCCAAATTTAAATCAATTCTTCCCGCTAATAGAACTTTCTACTTAGGTGCGGGTTTTCCATCGATTTGCACATCATATAGAATAATTTTTAAATTTTGTCTAGCATCCCACATGGAGATTGCGAGGATTCACTGTAAGTCTTCTAACTGAGCATTCATCATAGTTTTCCACGTGCATCGGCTTTTCCCGAACCTCTCTCTCTTGTTTTATCACATAATTTTAAAGGAAATTGGGACTGGACGGTAGACGTGTATTTTTGCTCATCTAATTTTTCAGTGATCACCTCATTAAAATTGGGACTGCTAAATATAGCCGATCTTAATAACCCATAAAATCAAGAATTTCTGCGGGAGAGCAACCCCGACCTTGGATGATTTTATTTTTCTGAGTGAGCGAGAGACGACACTTAAGGATAGAGCCCAAATCCAAAATCTCAGCTCGCTAAATTTTTGCCAAGATTGAATTATCACCAACTAAAATTGAAAAGATAATAGCCGAAATCTTACGGCTTCATTGTGTGAGTTGGTGAACCCAGGGTTGATTTGTGTTTGTATTGGTGTGCGTGAACCGATAACGAAGATCAATAGCCGCACTTTTGATAAATTTTCTGTCCCATACAATCATTTCTCTCATCTCTTGATTTTAATCTCATCATGGAAATTTTTCCAAATTTCAGATCCAACCCATCATTTCTCTCAACTCCTTCAAAAATGATCGAACATCACTATGAAAACAAATCTGTCTCGGTTTGGCCCAAATCAACTTTCAATAATCCTCCAACATTTGTGGGTAACTTTCAACCGCAAATGAATTCGACCACCTCATTAAATCCTTTCTCAAATCATCCAACCACACCATCTTGGACTGAACCGTCTTATTCTCACTTTCTCGCCAATGAAGCATTTCAAGATCAAAATCTCTTTAAATCCCATGACTGGCAGAGAACCCAAAATCAGATGGAAAGACATGCGCTTAATGATCATCATCGTTGGATTGACCATGACAGACCCCTTGTCAGACAAGATACTCATACAGAGAACTGGACTGACCTCCTAGACAGATATAAACCCTGTATGCTGACTTCACAATATCAAGAGCTGACCAATCATGATCAAAGGACTGAACTATACTCAGATCAAATACACATGCCTGTACCATATGAGCAGCCTCCTTCCATAATTTTGGAGGAGAAATTTTCAAGAAATGATCGTATAATGGATATTCCAAGAAATTCTCCTCTCCGCACGTACAGAAAAATGGAAGACGGAATCATTGAACAAAATCCGAGTGCTCCCGTGGTTGATCATGAACAAAATTGTGAGGATAATCTTTCGAGGATAAAAACAAGATTTGAATTGATGGAGGATAGATTTCAAAAATTTGTCGACCGAGTAATCTCATTCTACGGTGGATCGGGTGTAAAACTAAATGAGGAAATGATTGGATCCCATGATGAAAATTTGGAGGATATTCAAAAACCTAGGGATGAGTCTAATATCAACAGCTCTGCTTATTATTCCCCTAGGAATGACTATGCCTCTGACCCAAACTCTGAATATCAAGGCCCCTTCTCATCTAAGGAAGACACCACATCGCCACACCACACAGAAAATACAAAAAATTTTGAAAATCCAGAAAATCTCATAAAAATTGAATCTGAAGAAGATCTGAGGAATTTGGATCCTGCTTTACGGGAAGCACTGGAAAAATACTTGATTTTTGAACTTCCCATCATAAAGGCCATTGAACACTTCCCTGACCTTAAGAAATTTCTAATGGACAGATTAATCATCAAAAAGTCAGGAAGGATTAGAACAAAAACTGAAAGACATATCTTGTCAATGGCCTCCTCCTTGGTGTTGAGGAGAAAAAACAAGAGCCGCATAGTGAAGCGGTTGCCCAGATTTGACTGTGAAATCAAAGACACAATTTTCACACATGCTCGTATTGATGACGATTCACCAATCAATATCCTCCCGACCTCTGTATTTTAGGAACTCAAACTCGGACCAATTCGGAAGATACGACAGATTGTACAATTAGCGGACCGATCGATAAAAAGGCCGAGAGGAACCATTTCTGTCATCATGAAATTCCAAGGTGCTCCGCTCAAGGTAGAATTCATGATCATTGATATTGAGCATCAAGGAGAATTCACCCAGTCTCCAATCATTCTCGGAAAACCATTCTTGGCATTGGCTAAGGCGAGTATCGATTGTGAGACTCGGGAAATAAATTTTACGGCATTGGAATCACTACGATCTGATACAGTCTTTGAGGAACCACGATTTTCTGAGGTAACCCACAAAGTACCCAACAACCGCAACCATGAAACGGTAGAAGAGCCCTACCCCGCTGCTACACCTGAGATTGCGTTTGTTAATGAGACTATTGGTTTAGAGACTCTCCCCGATATCTCAATTCCCGCAGATTTCAAATCCTTCTACTACGATCCTGAGACATTTGCATGGTCGCACTCTGGAGCAACATACTCTGATTATCTTGACCAAATCCTCCCAAATCAAGAGTGCACCAACATTCAGGAAACAAAGAACGAACACGTAGCCCAAACACCGACCAAGGAGAAGAATTTTAATGGCTATTCATCCGGGTACTCAAGTGAACTGACATCTTCACGAAACAAGAAAAAGAAAGTCACCTTTGATCTTTCGGAAGAGGAATCGGTTGATGATCCCTCATCAGGTCCGGAAAAGGTAGTCTACATGAGTGAAGTCTGTTCGGCAGCTCTAAAGCCATTTCTTCGCAAGGATCCAAAATTCGATTCTTATTGGACAACTCCCGTTCCTAATTATTACTCATCCAAAGCTGATGCTCCTACCTTCCCCAAGTACACAGGAATTATTTCTTATGAGCTGACTGAGACCGGAGCATCTGAATATTCATCTGAGGACAAATCGATTGATCTTAAAAAGGAACGAATCTTGAGGAAACAATTGAAGAAACAAAAAGTCATGAACATCTGGAGTGTGTCCACTTTCAAATACTATTTCTCTGAGGATAACTCTGATGATGGATATCTTTCATCTGACACAAACACTTCGTCCACTATCCATCATGACTTTTCTGAGGATGACACTGATAATAGTTGGGAATCATATACTTCATCTCAAACTCATTACGATCTCCCACCGCAGGCTCACAAGAAGATTAGCCGAAAACCGCCTTAATCATCGGCTACCCACCCTCCCTCCCGACCACATCGGTCTCCTTGTACAGCTTCTTCCTCTACTTAGGCCAAGGCCTAAGTATAGGGGGGGACCGATGCCATCTGTATAATCCATTTCCCCCATCACACTCTTCCAGATCGACTCGCTTCCACCCTACTTCTATACTTAGGCTGACTAGAGCCTAAGTATAGGGGGAACCGACACCCTACCTGTAGATACTCTCCTCATTCACATACCCAGATCGCTTCATTTTTTTCTCTTCCGCTCTTCTTCTATACTTAGACTATTCACAGTCTAAGTATAGGGGGGCGATTTTGTAAATCTTGTTCTTTTTCACTCTCTTACGCTTAGCCCGAGCTATGTCTTCTTTACGCTTCTTGTGCTCTGAGGACACAGCACTCGCTAAGTATAGGGGGGTCTGTATATATACTGTGTATATATTTTAGCCATACCTCGTACTTTCGCGTAAGTCTATATGTATTTACGGGGTGGGTCTTTCTTAAAAAAAACGTTTTGCCACTAACACTGACTACACCCAATATTTTTGAAAAAAAAATGGCTTCTTATTCAATTTTTGCATAAAAAAAAGAAAGAAATAGAAAAAGAAAAGAAAGAAAAAAAATGTGCCTGCATTTCACACACCTGCACTTCATCCAGCATCGCATTCATTTGTATATGTGAAAAGTCTTTGGGTTCTGAACCGAGTTATGAGCCGAAACCGAGAGTGGTCTGGACTTGACCTTAATCCACCTAATTTTCAGAGGAACTTCACCGAGAAATAGGATTTTAGAGTCTTCAGGTCTTTGACTTAATTCTTTGAGTTCCACATGATAATGTACAGCGTTTGACTCTTAGTGTCTAACCTGGTCTCTTCATTTTGGGTACAACTCTGGAATAAGGAATTAATTTGTACTCTCACACTATGCACTTAGCTCAACTCAGACGGGATGTTGGAAGACTGTGTGAGTTTCTTTTCTGGTAGCGTGGAAATCTAAAGACCGGAGTACGGGTTGAAATAAAGCTTTGGAAAAGGGATGGACGGCTGGGCACAATTTTTCTAAGACCCCAAAAAATGTACGGAACAAAAAGATGCTATATCCGTAGAGGCAAAACAAGATCCAAGCAGAACCACCAAAAATTCCAAATACAAAGAAGCATTCTACCAAATAAAAATCTGACCAAAAAGGTCCAAGCTTCAAGAAACCTGCAGATCTTGGTGAAGACTCGGCTACACTGGCCATCTTCACAAGGAGAGGTGACTACACTGGCCACCGTCCAATTCTTTTCTCATTCTTCTATCTTCTCCCCCCAATTCGATTGTGAACATAGCGCGACAGACCTTTGAAGGAAATACCTGACTCCCCAAGGACGAGTTACTGGAGAGGACGTTCGTGCGGTAGTCCGGCATTCTGGATGGGAAGAGCTAAAACCTTTCACACACATGAGTCGGTTATTCAATGTTCATAGGGTATACTTTGGGAAGATGATTGATCTAAGATGACTTCTGAGCCGAAACTGTAGCAATGATGTGTAGAACTTGAGGGTTGTTGATTTTAAAATTCTAAGTCTCACAGAAGTTCCGACACACAAATAATCCAAAGGTTGAGTTTAGGTTCACTTTCACCTTCAGCTCATGGTCTTGGCATGGAACCCAATCTCATTTCACTTCATGGCATTTCTTTTTGATGCTCAGGGACGAGCATGGTTTAAGTATAGGGGGATGATGAATCTCGTATTCATCACTCTAAATCTCATTTATTAAGCTCAAATCCCTAAAAATCAACAGCATTTTAGCATCTTTTCTGCATAATTAGCATTCATGCATGTTTTCATAAGAATTGCATTTTAGCACAAAAATCTGCACAAAATAAGAAGCCAAAAATCAAAGCCAAAATGACCTAACTTCCCTGATTTTTTCATGCTAACTCCGAATAACTCAAAACCACTTCCACTGTGTACATATCACTAACAAGAATAAAGGAAAAATACAAAAAAATAACTAACCCAAATAAGCGGACCAAAAACCCAAACCCTAATTTCAGGATTTTCAGACTAAAAGCCACATATCTTCCCCATCCAGTGTCCGATTTAATCCTACTCACTTTTGAACTAATGTGCATTCAATTACCTTCAAAACAAGACCAAGTTCAAGTGAATCGGAGCTCATATGTGAAAGTTGGGTTTTGGGCCTCTTTTGTACATTGTATATTTTAGCTGTTTTTGACCTAATATTTTATGTACATATTTTGATGATTAATAAAAATCCAAAAAAATTAGATTAATGTGTCTTTATTTATCTTTGATTTTACCATAATTTTTCCGATTTTTTATCTTACTTAAAAATGACAAAAAAAATTATAAAACCACAAAATCAAGGTATTATATGTACATAGGATACCCCAAAAATTCACTTTGTGCAAATGATCGATTTTGGTTTTGATGTCTTCATGAAAGTTGTAGATCTCATCGAGACGAGCAATTTTTGTGAAGAAAGTTTTTCGATCTGAGGCCATTTACTATTTATTTTATATTTTACAAAGTAATTAATTTGCGAATTTTCTGGTGCTGACACGTGGCAGCACCTGGTGCCGCCACGTGTCAGCCATTTTTGGGCCTATTATATATCGGTTTTTTTATAAAAAAAATAATAAAAAAATAAAGGGGACGCACGTGCGTCGCACGTGCCTCCAAGGCACGTGCTCCGCACGCGCGTCTCTCTCTCCCTTTTTGCCTGTCACGTGGCATGAGCAGGACCGCCCGATCTCAGACGATCGGACGGTGCCTGTGCATCTTCTTCCTCCCCCCTTTGGAAAGAAATCGTGCGCCGCCCCGCCGATCTCCTCCGTGTTTTTTGCGCGCCGCCCCCAATCTCCCTCGAATCTCGCCGCCGCCCTCAATCCGATCTCCCCCAGATCTCACCACCTGCCACTTTCCATCTCCGGTGACCTAACCCTCGTCCTATAAAAGCGCACCACCGCCCCTTGCTCAAGCCATCCGCCGATAACACGAGGCTGAGCCCGGTGGTGACAGCATCTGGGCTCGCCATCGACGAGATCCGAGCTCCGGCTCGTTGCAGGTTCACCGCCGCTACCCCCGACAACCTGCTGAAGCTCCGGCCTTCATCGCCGTTGAGCCCACGACATCGACGCTCCTCCTCGCCATCGACCCGTCTCCGCCTCGCCACGCCGCGACCCCAACGTCCGTCGGCCGTGTGTCGGCCATCGCCGCCCGTAACTCCGTCAACACCACAACAGAGGCCCACCTCCGCTTCACGCCTCCACCTGCTGGGCAACCTCCGCCGCGACAGCAAGCCGCCTCCACCTCCGCCCAACCACCGCAGAAGGCGGTGGTTCTCCAGCTACGCAACCTGTCGCCGCACCACCACGCTCGCCACTGGAGCCCCGACACCACCATCAGCCGCCGGGCGTGAAGCCCGAGGCCCCTGCCTCACGTGCACCGCACGTGGTGGGGGAACGTCCTTATTCACCAAATCCCAGGTCACGTGCTCGGCACGTGACCCTGTGGGTAAATTGCAGTTGCCCCCCTGGAAGTCTCCCAATTTGCGTGCAGGCCCCCACCGACCAGGTCACGTGCTTGTCACGTGACCTAGTGGCGATTTTGCAAGAATACCCCACGGGTATAGGTATTTACATTTCAGCCCTTTGCATTTTTATTTATTTATTTATATTGCATCTGTACCCCTGTGTTCCCCTGTGATTTTGGACCTTCTCTTTACATTATTTTATTAATCGAAAAATAGCATGATTTTTGTTAATTGATTCTCTACACTTTGACATGTTGTGGGAAATTTTATGATTGATGGTTAATTAATAAATAATTGTTTTGCGGAAATTTGCATATTTTGCCCATCTCTTGCTCTAAAATTCATAGTTTATTAACCGTTGCTCTAAAAATTCTCGAAAAATCACATCCTGATGAATTAATTATTTTTAACATCATGCCCAAAAAAAATTGAATTTGTATACATATTTTGTCCTGTAAAAATCATTTTGCATCTTTTAGTATTTAATTTTTAATAGGTATTAAACCCTACATTTTCGAGGTTTAAGATTTTTCTGAGATCCATCACCTAGTGATAGATCTTAGATAATTTTATTTCTTGAAAATAAGTAGGTTTAATATTTATTATAATTAAATATTGAAAATCATTCTGTTTGCATTAAAAAATCCATAAAAAATTCATATTGCATCCAAAAATTCCAAAAAAAAATTACAGTGCATACATTTCATCATATTTTACATCTCGGCCAAGTTTCGTTTTTTTTGGACATCATTTAAACGTAATTCACATTTTAGTCCTAAAATAGGCCGAATTTGCATAGTGCACCCTATATTGCATTAAAAATTCCAAAAAAAGACCGCTTCGAAAACCGAACATAAACTTTGATAGACATCTTTCTAGGTTGTTCCTTTGCCTCCTTGTGATCGACCTTGGGACTTGCCCAAGTAAAATAAACATAAAGCCACGAGATTAAAAATTGAATAACTTATTTGTGGTATTTTCTTGATTGTTTCCGATTGCCGCCTACAACGCATGACACGATAAAAACACATTCTTAAAAGCGACATTTTCGGATCCGTCACCCATAAGGCAGTTGATATGGATACTGATGTAGTATTAAGGATGGTTGTTGAGATAGATGCAGAGAGTTCTTGTCCTTAGAGGCCGATACATATTCCGTTGAGTTTTCATCTGGAATATGAGTCGGTTTCATGCTTCCTAGTTCAAGAGATTTGGATACCTTTTCCTCAGGTATTCTAAGATACCGAGCGAGAGACGATGCAGTTTCAACCAAATTATCAGTCGGTTCAGTTTCCATATCCGGACCAGTTCCATGAGCAGCCACCTCAGGAGCATTTCACCTCGGAATTATTTGATCATTTTGAGCATATTCAACAACTGGAAATGGATGTGGGACATTACTTCGAGAGTCCTGATAGATGGTTCCACATTCGATTACTTCGTCCATTTGATTCTTGAGCAAACTGCATATCATAGAGAGCAAATGGACACCTTCAAAGATTTTATCGCCAGTATTGTCATAGAGCAGAGAACCGTTTCAAATATTCCTGCTTCACATGAGTCGTTGAATTCTATTCCTTCCAGTTCCCATGATGATCAGAGGCAACCTAGAGTTGCTGAGATATTTAGGAGCGAGGAGCATACAATCAGCAAAGACGCACGTGTACATTCAGATTCTAATTCTCTTCATAGTGAAGGCAAAAAATCACAAAAAATAGAAAAAAAAGAGAAAATCTAGAAAAAGGAATAAAGACAAGACTTCTGACTCCTCTGACGGATCTCGAGCTTCTGCTATTCATGGAGTTAATTCTCGTTTTAGAAAAAGATTTTCTTCTCCATCTTCCTCTTATCCTCCGAGTGTACACGAAGGATGTACAGATACCCATCCCAGATGCTATGAATCTAAGGAAGAGAGAAAATCAGAAAATTTTAAAAAGATCCAAGATCTGAAATAAATTTAAGAAAGAGATGTCAGACAGAATTCAGATCAAGCTCACTCTTTCGGAGGCATTGATCCACATTCCTCTTCTTCATAAACGTTTGAAGCAGCATACTACACCAAAAAGGAAGAAGAAGCGTAATCATTGTTCAGAGAAACAAGTGTTGACCATTGTCACTTGTTACGCCATCCAACACACATCTTCTAAGAAGAGAAAGAAAGGCATGGGATCACCATTTGTTAGTTGTTAGATTTTAGATCATGAATTCGAGCACACCTTGTTGGACAGAGGGGCGTTAGTGAATATTTTAGCCTTCCATCGTCTCGAGACACTTCATCTAGGACCACTTCAGCGAGCCCGAATGATTCTTCAGTTTCCGGACCGATCAGTCAAGAGGCCGGAGGGTATACTTAAGGACATTGTCATGATGGTACAAGGCACAAAATTCACTGTCGATTTTATTGTCTTAGACTCTGAATCCTCAGTACATCACAAGATACTGCCATCATTCTTGGTCGGCCTTTTCTGCATATAGCTAAGGCCATTATTGATTATGGCACAGATAGTGTTACCTTTCCTTCCAGCAGCACAACACCGAACCCAAAGCCGATAGAGACTCTGCCTGCAGTCGAATGTGCTTCTGGACCATCAGATACAAAGACATGTGGGATTACAACTGAGATACGACACGATCATATCCCTTCTGATTCTACAAAGATCAAGATTTTCTCTCTCAAGAGGAAAACTTGGAGAGCACATCTTTTGGTGATCCGAGTATACATGTCTGGAGATGTGTTGACGAGATCCATAGTTTCTACGTCATTGAGACTAAACTGCTGGTGGCACGTACTTCGAAGGTCGAACCTGATCAAGTTAAAGATCCTTTATTCAAGCCTTCTTGTAGCAAATTTGTTGAGCCCTTTTTTCACGTGGATTTAGATAAGGTCTTAGTTAATGAGGAGATTGATCATATCGCAACAGAGTTTGACCCCTTTCTTGAGTCTACTTCAGAGACCATGGAGCAGCCTTCAGAGGTTGGTTCTGTCCATCTTTTCATCCATCAGGGCCGCTCCTCACCAGTCGACACAGGCCAGGGATCCTCTGATGCAGATTTGGATATCTTTGAGGATTACCCTGATGTCGATCTAACTCTTGTGCATTCCATCATTCCTAGGTCGCGCAAGAAGGTCACTCTTCGGCTTTCTTGGGCTTGTACAGTTTGTTACCTTTGTACATACGTATTTTTGATTTTATTTTTTTCTTTCTTCTGTTTGTCTTACACCCTTAGGTTTCATCTAGAATTTTTGCTATAATCCGGATGTGCTTTATCCTAAGTATAGGGGGTGTAGACACTGTATTGTTCACATCGTTATGTTTTATTACCCATGTTGTTGCTCATACTTAGGGTGTGCTTTACTCTATGTATGGGGGGAGGGTAATATCGTCCATATCATCTTTTTATCATTTTCGATTTTTGCATCGTCTGCTCTCTCACTTGTCCCTCACATGTTGATATTATTCTTTATACTTAGGGATATTATACCCTAAGCATAGAGAGGACAAGCCCAGTCGTTGATAATGTACATTCTCTTGACCTCGATCATTTTCGATTTTGAGTCTGCTATCCTTAAGATTACTTGATCCTAAGTATAAAGGAGATGCTTGACTTCTATGCTTCATTCATTATTCTTTTTGAGTCGTTTTAGTATAGGATTATTTTCATCAATCTACACTTAGATCAAGTTATATCTTCCTTTGTTGCTTCTTTGGTCACTATGAGGACATAGTTCACGCTAAGTATAGGGGGGTGTCGTATATATATGTTATATATACTATAGAAGTCATAACTCGTAGTTTATTGTATTTTTAATAATATGACTCTCTAAAAGTATGGGTGTATATTTTGGGTTTCTAAAAGCTGCAAAAAACCGTAAATATAACTAAAAAATGACTTAAAATTGTATTAAAAAAATATTATAAAATATTCTAATAAAATCCTTAAAAATTGTAAATAAAATTGTCTTGTAAAATCTTGTATAAAAGTCGTATAATATTATATATAAAATGTGTATAAAATCCTTTGTACAAATGTACAAAATTCTTTTAAATTTTGTGTAAATGGAATTAATCCACTAACTCTTTAAAAAGACCTTAAAAATTGAACAATTTTAAAACTCAATAAAAATTTGCAAAAGGTCTTTTAAACTCACTTAAAAAAGCTTAATCCGAAAAATTTACTTCATAAAAAAATTTATTGCATTCATTTGCATTTTTCAGATCAAGTCTGATTCTTGAACCGAATGGATCTAAGTCTGAGAGATGGAGGTTGGTTTAGGCCTTAATCCACTTAATTCTAAAGGGACTTTATTAGGAATTGAAATTGAGACTCTTCAGGTCTTTTAGACTTAATTCTTTGGGTTCCATGAGACCATGTTAGGGATTCAACTTGAAAGTGTCTAAGTAGGACACTTAGTGTCATCCATTTAACTCTTCTCCATTTGAATCAATTTTGAACTCATGCACTATACACTTAGCTCGACTTGCATGGGGTTTGATGAACGTAAAATTCGCCTCTTTAATAGGTATAAATTACGCTGTAGCACAGGAGGCGAATTTTGTTCAGCAAAAACCACAGTCTTTGAATGCTGTGGAGTATTTATACTTGGCAAGTGTACCAAGGTCGAACACAGGGACACAGCTGCTTAATTATGGCTTTTGAATAATGATTCTTGAAGTTCAATGTGATTTAATCTCAATTTCAGGTCCATATGCAATTTATGATGCACTATAATATTTACAAGGCAATGCCATGATGCATGCATTTTTTTTAGACATTTTTATGCGAGTTAAAGTGATGTATGTGCAAATAATGCAATAGAATATGCATGATGAATCAAATGCTACAATTATACCCTAAAATATGAGCAACACAATGTAGAATGAAGTTAGAGCCATTCTAAACACATCATTAAAAATCGGTCATGAAATCTAGCAAAACAAGTAGATCTAGGTCCCATTTTTGACATAAAAATTCACTTCATTTAAAACAGTGTCAAATGAAACAAATTAGTATGCTAGATTGTAGAGGACAAAACAAGGATCAAAACGACACTAAAATCATGCAAATTGGACCTACGATGCTCAAGTTATGCTAAAAATAGTGCAAGGGCATAAATGTAATAAAAATGCAAGAAAAATAAAGGATAAATATTGCATTTAGGTCCCTGGAGGGACCTAATTGCAAATAAAGAAACCGCCTGGGCCCAGATGCAATTTTCCCAAAGCGCGCAGGGGCATTTTTGTAATTCCTGAAAACCTCGAGGGCCCCCCTGTAAATAACCCCAGGCGCGCACGTGAGGCACGCGCCTAGAGGACCAAAGTGTAAATACTTCGAACTTCAGGGTCTTCGCTGCAAATAACCCAGGCCTCACGTGCAGTACACGTGAGAGCCCAGGCTCGGGAGGCTGGCTGAGGCTCGGGCCACGTGGCGACAGTTGGTGGCTCGGTCCGCGGTTCGGAAGCTCCGAGCCTATAGCTTTGGCAAGAGGTTCGGCACTCCACGTGGCATCATCCGGGCCGTCCGATCCAAATGATCGGACGGCACCTGTACTATCTTCTCTGCCGCGGCTCACCGGAGGAGGCGGAGCTCTGGTGAACTGCCCTTGGCTCCGCCTCGCTCCCTCTTCATGTAAGAGCGTCGAAGAAGCTTCCTGGATGCTCGGCGGAGGTGTTGGACATTGGATGAAGCTCCGGCATAGTCTGAAGAAGCTCCGAAGAGCCTGGTCACCGTGGGCGGAGCTGGAGATCGGTAAGGAGGTGCGAGTTCCGACCACTGAAGGGGCTTTGACCTGCAGACGTTAGTTTCTAGCCGAAGCGTGCGAATGAGTGGGTGAAGTGAGATGAGTGATGGCCGTGTGGGGCGACGGGAATGAAGGCCAAGGCTCCTCCTCCGGCGAGGTGGAGGAGGAGGTGGGTCGGAGCGGCTGGGGGTCTGGAGAAGGGACTGGGTGGTCGGCGAGGGTCGAGGTTGTTGGGCGAAGCTGGTGGAGTGTTTAGTGGAGGGGGACGGTGATGGTAGGAGGCGTAATAAATCGAAGAAAATATAGAAAAACAAAGAAGAAGACCACCTCGCCGGAGCGAGGAGTCGGCGGAGTAATCGATCTGGGTTGAGCTCCGAGGAGCTCGGGGTCATCGCCTCGGCCTGGTCGATCTTCCAGGAGGCTCGGCGGTGGCGGAGCCACCAGAACACGGCGGATTAGGCCGTGGGTCGACACCAGACCTCCACCGTCGTTGCTTCGCCAATTCCGCCCCTCCGCTGTCACCGGAGGGGCGGCGGAAGCTGGGTGAAGGCCCCACAATGGTGGATGAATGGCGGTGGTAGCGGAGGCTGGCTTAAATAGTCGGAGGCGACCGGGGGTTACGCGAGGTGGAGGCGGTTTTTGGAGGGGCGATGGTTTAATGAGGAAGTAATGGTGGGCGATCCTGATGGTGGCGCGAGGAAGGCGGAAGTCCGGGGAACGCGGGGCGACCGTTAGGAGAGGAGGTGGGTGAGCGGAGCGCTTTCCATAATAGGAAGGGGGCGGCCGATCGGAGAGGCGTAACGCTTGGGGGGAGAAGCTTTCGGAGGTTGACGACGAGCCACGACCGTTGGATCGTGAGATCCAACGGCCCGGATGCGAGCGCGGGCTGATGGCTGCGATCAGATCATTAGATCTGATCGTACGGCTGGATGAGAGGCGCTGAAGGACGGTTTGGATGAAGGGCGAGGGTTGATCTATCGGTGAGGGATAGAGGGATGACGCGGAGCGAGGACGACCGTTGGATGGAGAGGGGATCGGAGGGCTATGGTTTGGGCGCGAGTTTGCGGTGGAGATCTGATCTGAAGATCAGATCCAAGGGCTGTGAATGAGGCGGGGTTGGATGGCTTAGATCTGATCTGGGGATCAGATCGGGCGGCTGAGGAAGGAAGCGGGGTGGACGGCTGGGATGGGGGCGATTGGAAGGGAATCTGACGGCCCAGATGGGGCGCCAGATGGCGAGAAGGAGAGCGAGCCATGTGGGCGGCCCAGATGGCGCCACGTGGCCCAATCAGGTTAATTCAAAAATAAATACAAAGAAAAATATAAAAGAAATAGGTAGAGGCCGAATTTGGAAAAAGTCAAAACATGAAAGTTGTTCGTCTCGACGAGATCTACAACTTTCATGTTGGGCAAAAAGCCAAAAGAGGTCATCTGTACAAAAGCTATTTTTGGGGGTATTTTTAAGGGGATAAAAACACCGATTTTGTGGTTTTGAGTTGTTTTTGCATTTTTTAGTGGTTTTAAAGGTCAGTGAATTATAGACAACTTATCTACCTAATTTTTAGGGGTTTTTTTTTAGTGATAAAATATTTACAGAAAAATAAGGACAATTAAATACACAATAATTAAGGATAAATATAGACAATATAATACATGATAAAAATAGAGTTTTAGAGGTGATTTTTATTGGTTTGTTTAAGCAGGGATTTTTAATACGGAGTTCTTAGCATGATGAATACGAGATTCATCATACCCCTATACTTAAACCATGCTCGTCCTCGAGCATCTAAAGAATGTAGGAGTCGGATTGATTCCTGACAGTGCGCGTGAAAAATACAAGGCTTGATCTTTCGAAGACCCTTGACCTAAGTGATCCTAAAATTCTGGGTTTATCCAAGCCTTAGTCAGAAGGAATCCAACTTCTCTGATTATCAGACTCTCTTTTTGTACATATAACATAAGGATATGACATTTAGTGTACTGCATTTCATGAGAGCCGAGTCGATGTATCACCCAAAGTTCCAGTCCCAAAGACTCTCCTCTAGACCTAATCCTCAATACTAGGGAAGAAGTCTACTCTTGCTTCAGTCAACCATCTCTTTAGTTTGTCAGACTTTAAAATGTAGATGGACGGCCAGATGATGGAGGGACATGGGATTGTGTCTAATTTTCTCACCTTCACATTGGAACAAGGGGCCTCTCGAGTGCCTTTTACTCAACACATGTATTTTATTATCTTGTTGATCAATGTGTCCGTCAAGAGAGTTGGAGTCGTCTGCACTTGTTTTTCTGGGAATACACCGGGGTGTGTCTTTTCTGAGTATCTAAGATACCTTCGACACCCAGACTTGTATCGCTTACGATGCAGGGCCCTTTTTGTGGTGTCAGCCCGACTCCTTAGTCCTAATTAGCATTTGGTCCAAGTGGACACTTGAAAATGTTTGGGAGCGCTCGCCTTTGGTGGAAGCTCATTTGGAATTTTTGACTTTGGATTTAGAGCTTTTCTTTGACATTTCATTTCTTTTGTTGGCTAGCTCCACTGCTTTTACCAAGAGATTGGTGCACACTGATCAACAAGTTCTTTAAGTTTCATCACACCCTGGCACTTTTAGGTAAATATCAAGAGATAGCATATGAATCTTGTTCACATACTGGCTAGGGTTTTTGCTGACACTCAGGTTTTCTGAAGCCTTCATTAACTTTATCCCATCCTCGAATATCATTAGATCAGGTCTAAACTTAAATCCATGGTCCCAGTTCCTTAAGTGATATCTCATCTCAGCTCATCAATCATGCAGTTGTGGAAGTGACTGTGCTGATCATATTTTCTTGAAAGTAGAGATTAAGAGTGCAATATAGCACTCAAATCTTTCAAACCAGAGGAGTGTGGATATTTAAGTCAGGAAAACCCTAATGACTAAGGCATGTTAACTCAGACTCTCAAGATCCCAGAGATCCAGTGTCCTCAAAAATCCTCAAGCCTTGCGTGAGTGTGATTGTGTCAGGAATACACCAACACCACGGGTTAGTGAATTTTTGTGTGATTTTTATCTTTTGCAAATTTTTATGGGTTTTAATAATTTTTTTTTTAAACAGAAATAATCACAAAAATTAAACCCTCAAATTTTAATTTTTACAGGTTTTTACTCAGTTCACTAGTTTACCAAAACCCAGCCCGAAAAAAAAAGTTTTAAAAATGCGAGCTAAGGCTAAAGTAATAAACAGTAATATACGGTATACCCCCCTATACTTAAAATTTGCTATGTCCTCATAGCACAAGTGCCATGAAGCCAAGGCTCGGTTCAAGTACAGGTTGATATAGCGGAACTGAGGAGGAGGGTCCCCCTATACTTAGGCCAAAATTGGCCTAAGTACAAGAAGACGGGACGAGGGAAGGAAGAGCAGGCAGGTCCCTCCTATACTTAGGCTACAAATAGCCTAAGTAAGGTCTGTGTTAGGGGGGGTTTATGATACAAGGGAGAGGAGGAGGGGGTTCGTGAAGGATATATATATACACAGAGAAAGAGAGAGACAGAGAGAGAGAGAGAGAGAAATATACAGGGGGTGGGTGGGGGTGAATATGTGCAGTGTAGGTGTGTGTGTGTGTGTATGCAGGGGGGGATTTTTTTTTTTTGAATACAATATGCAAGACTGAAAAAGAAATATGCAGATGCAAGTTTTCTTTTTCCTTTTTTTTCTTTTCTTTTTTTTTTTTTTACAACATGCAATGCAAGTAGACTGATAAAAATCCTAGCATTTCTTCACGGCTTCTTTTGCGGCCTCTTCAGCGGAAGCTCCCGACTTCGCGCCTCCATGATGATCAGGCGTCCCCGGTTACCATGGGCCCTGCCACAAAAGATAAACGTTAGAAAAACCAGAGAAATTAAATCCGCAAAATAATATGCAACTAAATGATGCATGGAATGAGGACCTAGAAATTATTGAATTAATTAAAAAATCAAAATTCAAAAATTAAACAGAGCCGTATCCCCGGCAACGGCGCCATTTGATGAACGTAAAATTCGCCTCTTTAATAGGTATAAATTACGCTGTAGCACAGGAGGCGAATTTTGTTCAGCAAAAACCACAGTCTTTGAATGCTGTGGAGTATTTATACTTGGCAAGTGTACCAAGGTCGAACACAGGGACACAGCTGCTTAATTATGGCTTTTGAATAATGATTCTTGAAGTTCAATGTGATTTAATCTCAATTTCAGGTCCATATGCAATTTATGATGCACTATAATATTTACAAGGCAATGCCATGATGCATGCATTTTTTTAGACATTTTTATGCGAGTTAAAGTGATGTATGTGCAAATAATGCAATAGAATATGCATGATGAATCAAATGCTACAATTATACCCTAAAATATGAGCAACACAATGTAGAATGAAGTTAGAGCCATTCTAAACACATCATTAAAAATCGGTCATGAAATCTAGCAAAACAAGTAGATCTAGGTCCCATTTTTGACATAAAAATTCACTTCATTTAAAACAGTGTCAAATGAAACAAATTAGTATGCTAGATTGTAGAGGACAAAACAAGGATCAAAACGACACTAAAATCATGCAAATTGGACCTACGATGCTCAAGTTATGCTAAAAATAGTGCAAGGGCATAAATGTAATAAAAATGCAAGAAAAATAAAGGATAAATATTGCATTTAGGTCCCTGGAGGGACCTAATTGCAAATAAAGAAACCGCCTGGGCCCAGATGCAATTTTCCCAAAGCGCGCAGGGGCATTTTTGTAATTCCTGAAAACCTCGAGGGCCCCCCTGTAAATAACCCCAGGCGCGCACGTGAGGCACGCGCCTAGAGGACCAAAGTGTAAATACTTCGAACTTCAGGGTCTTCGCTGCAAATAACCCAGGCCTCACGTGCAGTGCACGTGAGAGCCCAGGCTCGGGAGGCTGGCTGAGGCTCGGGCCACGTGGCGACAGTTGGTGGCTCGGTCCGCGGTTCGGAAGCTCCGAGCCTATAGCTTTGGCAAGAGGTTCGGCACTCCACGTGGCATCATCCGGGCCGTCCGATCCAAATGATCGGACGGCACCTGTACTATCTTCTCTGCCGCGGCTCACCGGAGGAGGCGGAGCTCCGGTGAACTGCCCTTGGCTCCGCCTCGCTCCCTCTTCATGTAAGAGCGTCGAAGAAGCTTCCTGGATGCTCGGCGGAGGTGTTGGACATTGGATGAAGCTCCGGCATAGTCTGAAGAAGCTCCGAAGAGCCTGGTCACCGTGGGCGGAGCTGGAGATCGGCAAGGAGGTGCGAGTTCCGACCACTGAAGGGGCTTTGACCTGCAGACGTTAGTTTCTAGCCGAAGCGTGCGAATGAGTGGGTGAAGTGAGATGAGTGATGGCCGTGTGGGGCAACGGGAATGAAGGCCAAGGCTCCTCCTCCGGCGAGGTGGAGGAGGAGGTGGGTCGGAGCGGCTGGGGGTCTGGAGAAGGGACTGGGTGGTCGGCGAGGGTCGAGGTTGTTGGGCGAAGCTGGTGGAGTGTTTAGTGGAGGGGGACGGTGATGGTAGGAGGCGTAATAAATCGAAGAAAATATAGAAAAACAAAGAAGAAGACCACCTCGCCGGAGCGAGGAGTCGGCGGAGGATACTCGATCTGGGCTGAGCTCCGAGGAGCTCGGGGTCATCGCCTCGGCCTGGTCGATCTTCCAGGAGGCTCGGCGGTGGCGGAGCCACCAGAACACGGCGGATTAGGCCGTGGGTCGACACCAGACCTCCACCGTCGTTGCTTCGCCAATTCCGCCCCTCCGCTGTCACCGGAGGGGCGGCGGAAGCTGGGTGAAGGCCCCACAATGGTGGACGAATGGCGGTGGTAGCGGAGGCTGGCTTAAATAGTCGGAGGCGACCGGGGGTTACGCGAGGTGGAGGCGGTTTTTGGAGGGGCGAGGGGTTAATGAGGAAGTAATGGTGGGCGATGCTGATGGTGGCGCGAGGAAGGCGGAAGTCCGGGGAACGCGGGGCGACCGTTAGGAGAGGAGGTGGGTGAGCGGAGCGCTTTCCATAATAGGAAGGGGGCGGCCGATCGGAGAGGCGTAACGCTTGGGGGGAGAAGCTTTCGGAGGTTGACGACGAGCCACGACCGTTGGATCGTGAGATCCAACGGCCCGGATGCGAGCGCGGGCTGATGGCTGCGATCAGATCATTAGATCTGATCGTACGGCTGGATGAGAGGCGCTGAAGGACGGTTTGGATGAAGGGCGAGGGTTGATCTATCGGTGAGGGATAGAGGGATGACGCGGAGCGAGGACGACCGTTGGATGGAGAGGGGATCGGAGGGCTATGGTTTGGGCGCGAGTTTGCGGTGGAGATCTGATCTGAAGATCAGATCCAAGGGCTGTGAATGAGGCGGGGTTGGATGGCTTAGATCTGATCTGGGGATCAGATCGGGCGGCTGAGGAAGGAAGCGGGGTGGACGGCTGGGATGGGGGCGATTGGAAGGGAATCTGACGGCCCAGATGGGGCGCCAGATGGCGAGAAGGAGAGCGGGCCACGTGGGCGGCCCAGATGGCGCCACGTGGCCCAATCAGGTTAATTCAAAAATAAATACAAAGAAAAATATAAAAGAAATAGGTAGAGGCCGAATTTGGAAAAAGTCAAAACATGAAAGTTGTTCGTCTCGACGAGATCTACAACTTTCATGTTGGGCAAAAAGCCAAAAGAGGTCATCTGTACAAAAGCTATTTTTGGGGGTATTTTTAAGGGGATAAAAACACTGATTTTGTGGTTTTGAGTTGTTTTTGCATTTTTTAGTGGTTTTAAAGGTCAGTGAATTATAGACAACTTATCTACCTAATTTTTAGGGGTTTTTTTTTGAGTGATAAAATATTTACAGAAAAATAAGGACAATTAAATACACAATAATTAAGGATAAATATAGACAATATAATACATGATAAAAATAGAGTTTTAGAGGTGATTTTTATTGGTTTGTTTAAGCAGGGATTTTTAATACGGAGTTCTTAGCATGATGAATACGAGATTCATCAGGGTTACGAAGGGCAATCCATTTCGGCAGTGTGTTTCCATCCTTATGTAGTAGCACGGACGTCTAAAGACGGGAGAGATTGGGATGGAAATAAAGCTTCGGATGAGGGAAGGATCCGCTTGTACAATTTTTCTAAGATCCCAAAAAATGGACAGGATGAAAAGATGATATATCCATCAGGGCATAAAAGATCTATGCAGCGTAACAATTATTTCTACCAAAAGAAGCCAAATACACTAAATACAAATTCGACCACAATGGTCCGAGCTTCAGAAAGCTTGCATTATCTTAGTGGAGATGGGGATAAACTAGCCAGGCTCCACAGGAGATGTGATTACACTGATCACACTCAGGTTCTCTTCCCATTCTTCTTACTTCTTCCTTTATTCGATTGTGGACACAACACTACCTGGTCTTAGAAGGAAATACCCTCCTCCTCGAGGATCGAGTAGTTGGATGAGGGCTCAATGGGAGTGTACTACTGGGATGGGCAGTTTCTTCGCTTCTCTAAAGCGGTAAGAGCTAAAACCTTTCACACAGTACAAATTGCTTTCAAAGCTGAAAGTTTGCTTGATGAATAGGTGGATCTGAGATGGCTGTTGAGGTGAACCTGGATAAGCATTTGTGGAACTTTAGGGCTGTCGAGGCTTAAATCCTAATTCTAATAGAGTCCCGACAAACTATTAATCCAAAGGCCTAATCCGAGTTTTAGATTTTGGGTGAAGTGAGATCCGGTTCAAAGAAACAAGCATGTTCTAAGTTCTTTTATTTTCATTTTTTCTTTTTGTTTGAACTTTTTTATAGAATCAGTGTTTGCTAAGGAACTAGCAAAGATAAAGAATAGGGGAATGATGAATCCGTGATTCATCGCCATTATTCTTTTATTTTGGCTAAAATCATTGGTAAAATACATATAAATACTCACTAATTCCCATCAATTAACATTCTAGCAATAATTATTAATATGATATATTTAATACTTATTTTCCCCAAAATAAAAGAATAAAAAGAAAAAGAAAAGGAAAAGAATGATGGAAATAATTATGTACAGAATGATCCTAATCCCAAGACCAGGTCAATATTGACTTGGTCGACAAAATAAATAAGTAGGGGGAGATAAGGATCCTAAGTTATAAAAATAACAGAAAATCAAGATCAAAAATGCATTTAACACACGCTCTACATTGTAAATATTTCACCTATTTTATTTATCACTAAGATCATTTAAAATCAAATCAATTCTTTTACAACATTTGTTCACAAAAATATATATTAATTTATAAAATTATCAGAAAAATTATTCAATATAAAAATAATTAATCACGATGGACCGAAAAAGTCGACTTCCGAAGTTCATAACTATTTATAGAAAACACCAAACGAACCAAACTCACTTTTAAACTTCGTTTTATGCTTGATACTATTTATTAAAAATATTAAAAAATATTAGAATAAACTTGTGAGTTTTGGTGTTTTGGCCCCATTGTCTTTATGTACTATATGTATAAACTTCCCGTATTTTTAATTAATCAACCGTAAATCCGATAAACTTAATTTTTTTCTAAAGTTCTTCTAAAAATCAATAGAAAAATATAAAAATATAACTTAAGTCAAAATACCAATAAATCCCGAGGCCACAAAGCCGCTACCTAAATTTCCCGAGCCTCATAAGTCGATAATATGGACTCTGAATTGGGCAAATCCAGTCTTAAATTTCATTTTATTTAATTATCTACAAAATGACATTGATCTCGGTAAAACTAGAGTTAGTATGAAAATTGTTGGTTTCAGGACCATATTGTTATATTGTACAATGTACAATAATTCATATTATTTAATATATGCTATTTATTATATTTATATAATTTATTAATATTTTATTAATGAATTAAATTAAATTTATTTATTTATTATGTTATTAATTAATTAATTTACTTACTTATTTATTATTTAATTATTAATTATCATTTAATAAGCCATTATGTTGTTTTTATTATTTGATTAATTATTTATACAATTAAATATTTAATAATTAATTACTTATTTTATTACTTAATGACCTTTTAATTATTCCTTAAAATTAATACAATTACTAATTTATTTAATTTAATGTTTAATTTTTTATTTTGTTTCAGTTATTCCTCTCTCTCTCTGCCTTTCCCTTCTCTCTCTTCCCCATCTTCCCCTTTCTTCTTCATCCCGAACCCTTCCCCTTTCCTCCTTCCTCCACCGTCAACCGCTCAACGGCTTGGCCATTGGCCTTTCGGCCAACCGCCAAGCCGTTCGCCCAACTGTTTGTTGTCACATGTTCCTCTCTTATAAAGGATTCCCTTATCCTTCAAGTTGTTTCATCCGCTATTTTGAAATTCGGCCTTCATTCCTCGAGTTTTGGAGAGAGAGAGAGAGAGTGTGTGTGTGACAGACACCACCAACCTCCGTCGAGCAGCAAGCGAGAGAGGAGAGGTGTCGTGATCAACGCCGACGTTGAAGCGAAGCTCCGCCGCACGATTCAGCCTCCGCAAGCAACTCTGCACGTCAAGGCGAATACCCAGGAGCTTCTCCGAGCTCTGACCATCAGCTACAGCACCATCCATATCCTCCATACTCCGCGTAGATCCAGGTTAGTTCCTTCTCCCTTTGGTCTTCTTCATTCTTCGATTCTCTCTTCGATCATTTCTCTCCTCTCAATCCATCTTTTGTTCTATGTTTCGATTTGAAAATCTACCTGAAAGCAAAATCTAATTATCGAGATTCGATTCATTTCTGGTTCCTTTCTGCATTCACCTTTTACCCCCACACCTCTGTGTACCCTCCGACCATAGTGATCGGAGATCGGGTTCCTTTATCTCACCTTTGTCGGAACTACCCACTCACTCTCTGTTTTTTCTGATTATGGCCGAGAACTTGTGCTCGAGTCAGATTGTGTAATTGCAGAACGAGATCGGGAGGTAGAGGCGCAACATCTACCTATAATCAGCCATTTGCAGTTCAAACTTCTTGAGTACAGCCATCGACCTTGGGTTCTCTACCTCAAAGCGGACACACATCAGATATTTGATGTTACGAGCAGTATAATCTTGGAGCATAGCATCACATATAGATGCATTTGAGGATGGAAGCCTCTGGAGATTGAGAGCATACATTCACTTGGAGCATAAGTTTCTTCTCCATACGAAGCACTGGAATCGAATCGCCTTTATCTGGAACCGAGCTATGCCTAATCCAGAGAACTGATCATTAAGCTACTATCGGTTGGCCATCTGAGGCGAAGCTTCATCGAAAATTGCAATAACATCAGGAACGAACCTCTTCTGGATTTTCTCCATTTGCAAGAGCTTAGAGATATGGAGAGGACTGATTTGAACAATTGAAGCATCATCGGCTAAGGCGTAAAATTTCTCGAGTCCCTCCAATGCAGCCTTCACCGCTCGAAGTGTCGCCCGCAGTGCCGCTGAGAACCTTGAATCGCAGGAGCCGAAATGCATCACCCCACCGCTTAAGTCAAGTCACGCGCAACTCACACGTGAGGTGGAGATATTTGGGACGTTTTATAGAGACACCCCTCGAACTTTAATAATTTGCGAATAGGTCCAGGTGTTGGTGGGTCACATGAAGACCATGTTCAACTTATGCTTTTTGTGCGACATACCCCTGCGGATACTAATATTTTTACATGCGCACCTATATTTTCTGTATATCACACCTATACCCCCGTTCTATGTATATATCACACATATACCCATGTCCTATGTATAAACCCTTTACTATATATATAATAAAATAAAATACAATATATAAAAATATAATAAAATAGTTATAAATATCATATATTATTCTATATACAGTATAAAATAAGTTTTGCAAAATAAAAATATTTTCTATTTTTATAAATCCTTTAAAATTCCATAAAAATATAACAAACTTTAAAAATCATAAAAAATATAAGAACACTCATCAAAATATAAAAAAAGTCCCTATTGTATATTTTACTGTATTTAAAGTAATAAACAAAAAACAAAATAAAAAAATCAAATATTAAAATCAATAAAAAATACAAAATTCATTAAAACTTTGAAAAATCATAACTAATTCAAGAAAAAAACACAAAAATATTTGCAATGTATTATTTTTAAGATAATTTCATCTACTTTCTAATAAATAAAAATAAAAATATTTACATGTTGTTTACCATTTTAAAAATCGAATACATCATAGTTTTTTGTAAGAATATTATTTTCACCCTTGAAAATAATACAAAATCCATAAAATCCTAAGAACCTTTAAAAATCCATAAAAATAGTAAAACAAAATTATAACATAAAAATAACAAAATTAAAATAATATAAAAATTACAAAACATTTTCTAAAATAATAAAAAATTACAAAAGACATAAAAATCACCAAAATATTATAAAATTCATAAAAATAAATAAAAATCCTAAAAATTCCTTAAAAATAAATAAAAATTAAGCAACCCATAAAACCTTAATTTTCTATAGTTTAATCTCAATTTACAATAGTTTGTCTCCCTGAGTTTGACACTCTCGTACTTTCACTATACGTCAGAGTTTAGGAGTATAAATAAAAATAAATTTAAAAAATAAATAAAAATTATCTTTTTCTGTTAAAATCTACCGGTCATTACAATGATAGTAGTCTATTTTTAGACAACTCGATCGGTGTGTTTTTCACCCAACGAGCTAGAACTCACGGGGAACACACAAAAAATGAAAAGAACTTTTAAATGATGGATTATATTAAAGATGGGAACAAACAAAGAAAGGTACACAAAATGGTCATACTGCCATCCCATGCTACTCATGACCTTTAAATAAGAAAAAAAAACAAGACACAATATGGAGACCCCCACTTCCTATAGCGCGTACAACACATCCCTTAACTTTAGCCCTACACCACACAACATGGCTATAACCACCACTACCTCAAATAAAAAAATAAAAGAATGTTAAATATATCATATTCAAAGAGACTTGGGAATGTTTCCATGTTACTTGATCCCTAAGTTGCAATAAGTGTGATGCCCTCCTTTTTTTGCATCAATTGTTATCAGGTGCATCGAGGAGTTCAGCACTTTCGAGTCGCATCTGGTGGTTATACGCAATAGATGCAGTAGCTTTATCAAGTCCTGGAGTCATGAAACATCACCTGGAGGTTGAGCAATCATTGGGAGAATATGATATAGAGCACTTCCAATCGCATGTCCTGAGGACGAAGACCTGGAAGCACTCTCAGGACTCGAGTCTTCATAGAGGAACACATCTATAAACCTTCGACTATCACCTAGATATCACCTTCAACCTTAAGGAACCACCGAATATAGGCAACGCACCAGTAGGTCATCATCCTTCCATGGGGAATTGGTCTCCATTTGCAGATCTGATTGAACCCTTACCACCTGGAGACCAAGTCTTCACCAGCCTATCGCTTGAGATTCAATCTCAGCATTGCATCATCGAAGACCTATCACAACAAGATGGAGCGTGACGAATATGATTGAGTGTTGCTGATTCGCATCATCCAAGCTTCAAGACATCTGAACATCGACCGATCAAATCCGAGCACATGTACATCACTGGAGATTGAGATGCGAGAACACCTGAAGATGAAGTGTCAATGAGCAGCAACTGGAGGAGATCCGTCTGCTTGAACAGCTCGAGAATCCTGATCTAAGCTTCATCCGCCAAACTCGATTCCTGCCACATGAAGCATGAATTGGGAAGACAACCTAACGTCCCATATTGCATGAGAGCCCTTTGATCAGATTGAGAGGCGGCAACTCAGTCGCTCACCACCTTCACCATCTCATGTGAGCAGCACGTGAGGAAATGATAGTTTTGGTGTTTTGTGGAACGTACCCTCCAACATTTTGCATAACAGTAAAAGATACCCGCCTCCGTCTGACACGTGAATCATCACATGCCTTGGTTGTTCAATTACACTACATACCCCGATTCTCTGCACATTATTACGTGCGCGAACATTATTTCTGCTAATTCTGACTTAGTCTCTATAATACTTCTATTGAAAAATATCCCTAATATTCCTTATCAAATAATATAATTAATAATAATAATCGAATAAAAAATCTTATTAAAAATGTATTAATATTTTATATGCATAATTATATTTCTTTTGAAAATTATATTTATTTTATATTCTAAATAAATAAAAAACAATTACCAAAAATATATTTTGACTTTAAAATCGATAAAAAATAAAATAAAAAGTTTAAATTTATATAAACAATATATTTAATTTATATTATCATCTACTAAATATTAACTTAAAATTAAACAAAACTACATAGTATATATCATACAACAAAATAGATACATAAAAAACTTTCAAAATTCTTAATTCAATAAAAAATTGCATAAATATGCATAATATCTTGCATTATAGGTATCAAAATAATCAACAACTTAAAAATAAAAATTTAGATAATGTTTACTATGTTTTAATTCACAAAAAATAGTATAGTTTTTGTACAAATTAAAAGTTTTCCTATTAATAATCATTTTAAAAATAAATAAAAATATTAAAATCATCTAAAATACTTACTAACAGAGAAAAAATTATAAAATACACAAAACTATATTAAATCATTTACCTATATTACATATCATATATGTATACTTAAAACAATATAAAAAATACAAATACATCTATAAACTAACTAAAAAATATAAATTATCTTAAAAAATACTAAAAACACATAAGACTCTAAATAACTAAGAATTCTACCACATATACATTTAATTGAAAGTTTACCTCACAAAGTTCATCCCTATAACTATACCATGTTAAAACAAATACGAATTGTTTGTTTGAATAATTTTTACATTACGACGACACCTCTCTACATTCGCTTAATTAAAATGCATCGAAATCCATGTCAACACCCATGCATAGATGTGTGCATGATTGCAGTCATGCACGTGTGAAAAGCATATGCATTTGTATTTTGTTACAACCAATTTAAATAATTATTTTACAAGTATTATGATATCGTTACCCAATAATTATACCTATTATTATAAAATAATTATTCCTTATATTTCAATACAAGTGTGATACTTAAAGTTAGATGTCAATATTTGATCAAATGTTCTTTAGTTTTAATACACTAGTCACCTCGCATGTATACAATGAAGTTCATCTACATTATATGATATATAGTAGTGTGATAATATTATGTATCACTACATTCCTAACATAAATACTCAATGTAAGCTCATATGGATCAAAAATATTATGTACTCATTATATCAAAGTCTATCCTACTTGAGATTCAATCTCAGCATTCCATCATCGAAGACCTATCACAACAAGATGGAGCGTGATGAATATGATTGAGTGCTTCCGATTCGCATCATCCAAGCTTCAATACATTTGAACATCAGCCGATCAAATCCGAGCACGTGTACATCACTGGAGATCGAGATGCAAGAACACCTGAAGATGAAGTGTCAAAGAGCAGCAACTAGAGGAGATCCGTCATCTTGAACAGCTCGAGAATCCTAATATAAGCTTCATCCGCTAAACTCGATTCCCGCCACATGAAGCATGAATTGGTAAGATAACCTAACGTCCCAGATTACATGAGAGCCCTTTGATCAGATTGAGCGGCGGCAACTCAGCTGCTCACCACCTTCAGCATCTCATGTGAGCAACACATGAGTAAAAGATAGTTTTGATGTTTTGTGAAACGTACCCTCCAACATTTTGCTTAACAGTAACAGATAACCGCCTCCGGCGGGCATGTGAATCATCACATGCCTTTGTTATTCAATTACACTACATACCCGGATTCTCTACACATTATTTCGTGCGTGAACATTGTTTCTGCTAATTCTGACTTAGTCTTTGTAATACTTTTATTGAAAAATATCCCTAATATTCCTTATCAAATAATATAATTAATAATAATAATCGAATAAAAAATCTTATTAAATATGTATTAATATTCTATATGCATAATAATATTTCTTTTGAAAATTTTATTTATTTTATATTCTAAACAAATAAAAAACAATTACCAAAAATACATTTTGACTTTAAAATCGATTAAAAATAAAAAAAGATAAAGTTCATATAAAAAATATATTTAATTTATATTATCATCTACTAAATATTAACTAAAAATCCAACAAAACTACATAGTATATATCATACAACAAAATAAATACATAAAAAACTTTCAAATTCATAACTAATTAAATAATAAATTGCATAAATATGCACAATATCTTGCTTTATAGGTATCAAAATAATCAACAACGTAAAAATAAAATTTTAGATAATGTTTACTATGTTTTAATTCACAAAAAATAGTATAGTTTTTGTACAAATTAAAAGTTTTCCTATTAATAATCATTTTAAAAATAAATAAAAATATTAAAATCATCTAAAATACTTACAAACAGAGAAAAAAATTATAAAATACATAAAAATATATAAAATCATTTACCTATATTACATATCACATATGTATACTTAAAACAATATAAAAAATACAAATACATCTATAAACTAACTAAACAATATAAATTATCTTAAAAAATACAAAAAACACATAAGACTCTAAATAACTAAGAATTCTACCACATATACATTTAATTGAAAGTTAACCTCACAAAGTTCATCCCTATAACTATACCATGTTAAATCAAATTGTTTGAACAATTTTTACATTACAACGACACCTCTCTACATTCACTTAATTAAAATGCATTGAAATTCGTGTCAACACCCACACATGTATGCGTGCATGATTGCAGTCATGCATGTGTGAAAAGCATATGCATTTGTATTTTGTTACAACCAATTTAAATAATTATTTTACAAGTATTATGAAACCATTACCCAATAATTATACCTTTAATCATTATAATAAAATTATTCCTTAGATTGCAATATAAGTGTGATACTTAAAGTTAGATGTCATTATTTGATCAAATGTTCGTTAATTTTAATACACTAGTCACCTCGCATGTATACAATGAAGTTCATCTACATTATATGATATATAGTAGTTTGATTATATTATGTATCATTACATTCCTCACATAAATACTCAATGTAAGCTCATATGGATCAAAAATATTATGTACTCATTATATCAAAGTCTATCCTACTTTAGCCTCTAGTTTGGTGGAAGATATTGTTTCCTTATCTGGAGATAAAAGAATTTTATCTAAAAGGATAAGTTGCCAAATCGTTATCACGTCACTCGCTATGTTTATATCTATAGTATTTATCCTTCTTCTAATCCTCCAAACTTACCAAACAAGAGTGAAGGATAAATCTCACTTATCAATTATCTTACGGAATTCCTTATCTCTCATCCCAAAGGTTTATGAGATGAATCTAAGAACTTGCCTTACCTTTTTACGTGGTAATAACCATATTCATTGATGACTTGTCATTTTATAATTTTAAATTTTAAATTGTGGATAGAAAGGCATAGAAAGACAAACATGGAAAGAGAATGATCATAAAAGTAAAAAATGAGATCTCAAATAGAAAAGTTGTAGTCAATTGAGAAGATAAGTACATTTTCACAAGTACTTTGATGGACTTCCTAATTTCCATGCATGGAAGTGCTAGTAAGGAGCAAAAGGCTGTTAATCATGGTGCATACATGAACGTGTTTTAATTTTTCAATGCATATTAATTTAGTTTTAAATAATTTAAATTTTTTAGACACTATTTATCATTTATATACAATGCATAGATGGAAATGAATAAATAATCTGATATGGTGGTTGAGATTTAGGATTCACCCAAAATACTGTGAAGTGCATTCCATATTCTAATCAATGACTTTGAGAGTACATAATTGTTGAAACCGTCCAGATTTAGGATTTCCCAACCATTACTTGATTTTGGTGTACATATTTTCTCATAAAACCACCATATGCCTATTTCCACCTTCAATTCTCATTCCATAGAAAATTGTGCCTCACTTTGTCTAATTGTCTTCAAGGCATTCCTCGGTATTTTAAATGAAGGAAAAATTGAGTTAGTAGTGAAGCTAAGGAGGAGCTCATTAAGGCTTTCTCTACAGGGAAGTGCAATACCTCAAAAATAGTCCCATATAATACTCACAAAGTATGATAAATAAAAGTTATATATTAGTACTTGATAACTTATGCTTAATCATTTTAAGTGGTGGCCAACAACTCTAATTAGGCATGAACTCCAGAAGTTGTTAGGGCATGTGTTCTTGATAATAGTCCAGGGATCTAAACTCATGTCGTTACAAAAAGAGAGAGCATTTTAAATTTCTTTCTTGCTAAATTTTTCTACAATGGGTTGTCAGTAATCTATCTTAAGATATTTTATAGATAGATCAAAGTCAAAAGGAAACTAATTGGAAATCTTCCTAATCGTGAACCCTACAACGAGGAGACAAGTCATTCATCGGATGTATCTAGGTTTATGTAGTGAATACTAGGCTTCTCATGGTTAATCTCCAAGCTTGGTATGAATGAGAGTGTATTAATAGTAGTCGCAACATTTCTAACTGTAAACTCTTCACGTTTAAATAAATCAAGAGATCCTCATTGGTTTCTGTATTTGTGATTTTTGTATTTATTTTGGGGATGGGAAACCCCCTAGCTCAAATTTAGAGATGTGAGGCTTTCTAGCATCTCGACTATGGTGATAATGGTATTTTATAATTAATATAGGCCATATTTGGGTGCTTTGTTTGTCCCGCCTTTTCCATTTAAAGAAATCTACCAATGTCCCATTTATTTTCATTGAAATGGTGATCGTCCTTAACATAAACATGATCAAATTTGTGAGTTTTGTTGGACATCCAAAGATTTCTAAGTCTATAATTTCAAATCCCAATGCAAATTATCAATAGCCTTCCCGTGTTTAATTTTAAGTACCAGATTCTTCACATTATAATGCCAATAATTTGATAAAATTTCCATAGTGGTCACAAAATAATCTAAAGTTGATCTCCCTTTAAAGAAGTCGCATTAATATGGGGGATGAAATTCTTCAATTTTTCTACCCATACGGTTGCAATAATTTTAGAAATAACTTAAGGTGACATTTATAATATTAAGGGGATGCTAGTTTTATGTATTTCTCTAGTATCCTGATAAATAAAAAGTGATGCGATTGAATTATTTATCAACTTTGAGTTTCCTAGGCTCAAGTCATCAATTTTAAGATCTAAGTTCGTAAAGTTTGCCTCAATAGTGGACCCTCAATAAATTCTTGGATGAATTTATAGGTTTGGGTACTTTTAATGGGTTTAAGAATTTATATGCATGATGAGTCTAGGATTCATTCATTCTATTATTTCATATTGAGCTAAAACTCTTACAAAACACATGTGAATATATGTTAATATATATTAATATAGCATTCTAAGTGTGGCTACAATTCCATCCTTTGTAGTCGCTCTAGTGTAGTTAGACAATGTTTTGACCACATTGTATTTGTAAATACATATGCAAATATATGCCATCATAGTATAACCAGGTGCGATCATAAATTGCAATCGTAACTTTTATTAACTTTCCAGTACGTGTGTCCCTTCTCCCCATTCTAATATTGATTGACCATCTCCTTAATTGACTTATAATCCTCATGCTCCTCCTCCACCATCACACGGGCTTCTTATCCTCCTCAGTCGTCAAACTCTCATCTTCCTCCTCCTCCACTAACACACTCTCCTCTTCATCCTCCTCCACTAACACACTCCCCTCTTCCTCCTACTTGTCTACCATATCATCCCCTACCCCTGCTTGTTGCTGACCATCTTCTTTGATGCACCTTCTCATCCTACTCTTCTTCCTATGTTGTCCCTCCTTCTCGTCCTCCTCCTTTCCTTGTAGATCCTTTCTATTGCCTCCTTTTACTTGATCCTCTTCCAATGCATCCCTTCCTCGTTGTCCTCCTTTATTGCCCCTCCCCATCCTTCTTACTATCTATTTATCCTCCTAGTTGTATGTCTCCTTGCCCTTTCCTTTCAACATCTCTCCTCCTCATATTAGATACTATACCCATGGTGAGCCATTATGTAGTAAAAGTTATTGTGAGTTTATAATTCCAGACTAGAAATAAAACACACATGACAAGAATGTGAGGGTATTGCCAGCACATTTGTGGCCCCATTATGCTTGTATTATGGACCCAATGTACCCACAATATGTATATTTGTGAATACATGATTCATTTACTTTATTATTTCATTTTGGTAAAAATTATTTGTAAAACACATGTAAAATAAACATTAGTTCTCATATATAAGCACACTAACCTCATTTATGAATGATGTATATTTAATACTTATTTATACCAAAATAAAACATCAAATAAGAAAAATAAAAATAAAATATTAAAGAATGTATATATGTAAATATTACAGTCTGATCTTAAACGCCGAGACTAGCTCAATATTGGCCTCGTTGACAATGGAATAAAATAGGGTGAATAAGGTCATTATTCTATAAGAATACTAAAAATATAGATCATTAATTGAACATATACATCATGTTCACTTTGTAAAAAAAGTTATTCTATTCTCTTTATAATAAATATCACCTCAAACTAAATTATTTTCTTCATATAATATGTAAATGAACTAAATATTAAAAATATCTTCTAAAATATATCATGTGTAGATATCATGGTAAAAAAATTAAAAGATGTAAATTCAACATTCAAAGCTTCATATCTTCTCCATATGAACTCAAATTTCATCAAACTAACTTTCAGTGTACTCATCATGAAATTGTCTTTAAGATGAGGGTTTCATTAAAATCGAAGTTAAGATGTGAAAGATGCCTCTGTGGTGCACTATATATGTACAAGTGTATATTACCTTATTTATATCCTATTCTTTGTATTTTCTTCTTATTTATAATTTTTTAATTCCCTATATTTAATATATAAAATTCAAATAGAAAGTACAAAGGACAAAAGAACATAAAATAAAATAAGTATATTTATTATGCAGGTAAAATGTACCTATAACGTACATATGTGTATATATTTAGCCATGCATATAGGAATATAAAAATATAACAAAAATATATTTGATATCACTAAAATTATGTTATAAATAAATAAGGAGATTATATTATTTACAAAAAATAATGAATAAAAATAGTTATATCTCATATATAGGTATCATGTATCAATATTATACATATAACTATTTATTCATACATGTAAATTATATCATAAAAATAAACAAAAATATTCTTATAATCCTTAAATTAAATATTAAATTAATAAAATACAAAAATATACAACTTATTTGTAAAAATAATTAATTAAAAATATGTATAGTATTGCATATAAGAAACTTATACCTATAATTTACAGTATTCATTTAATTTAACCAAATAAACTAGATTATTTATTTATTAAAATCATAATATAATAAGTTATTAATTTATAAATAAATTATTTGTTTAAATTAATTTTAATTTTAATATATTTACTATTTAATATAATTTTATTTGTATTTATATAATATATTTATAGTGTTTTGTCCTCCTCTATGTTTTCTTATTAAGCCTCCATTTGTCAATCCACATTGGCTTTTTAAGTAGTTTGACCTTGGTGAGAAACCACAGATCTACCTTCTTAGTAATTTTATTTTAACTTATTGTAGTATCAAATAATCGGTTGTGATAAAAAATAACCATAAAATATTTGAAATGAAGTGTGGTTTTATATATTTTTTTACCTGGTAAAGTCCAAGGTGGAACACAAGGAAGCAACACAACTTTCAATTATAACTTCGGTCGGTTTCTTTGTGTTTCAAAATCAATTTGCAAATGTCAATCTGATGTGCCCATATAACACAATGTTATTTTAGGAATTTTTAGTTTACACGGATGAAAATGCAATATTTTTTAAAATTAAAAATATCTTATGCAAGTTATGATGAAATTAAGCTATAATAAAATTTTTCAAAATTAAGATGAATAACTAAAAATGAAATATGCATAATACCATGATTTAATGTATTTAAAATTTTAAGTAGATCAAATAAATTCAACAAATCTCTCAATAATCAGAAGTGGTAGAACAATGAACTAAGAATTTAACATAATTTTATTTTAAGACTTTATACAATCTGTATCCTAAAGAAATCAAATAAGCAATCCAAAGAATGAGTTATTCAGAGCAATGCGTTCACTGATTTTCCAATGCCAAAAGTTTCCTTATCTCAAATGCTTCTCAATGATTATTTTCCCACAATATTCCAAAAATAGAATGAAAATTAATGAGTAGACAATGATAGAAGTAACATTCCACAAAACTATTCCATAAGAATTTGCAAGATAATTATCAATAGAAATAGGGGTGTTTCTGCAATACAATTGTATTAAATAACAGCAAACTTAGCTCTCCAAGGACGTATATGCAATTTCTAATTTCCGCTTGGATATCTCTACATATCTCACAAGAGGCAGGGATAAACTGGAATATCAGGGAGTTGCGGGGTTTTGAGTGACAATAATCCAAATCACGTGAGCTGAATCACATGGATTGGGTCTTTTGATCGGCAGCTCAGATGCTTCCCTTGTGTACTGCTCAAGCGGCTCGTTTTCTGCCACGTCGTCAACTCTTTGAACAGTCGATGATAGTTAATCCAACGGCAGTGGTAGGTGTGCGTATGACGGCTATGATCGAGTCTCAATCTTTGATTTAAGGGCTGGATTTCGGAGTTCTTTGGATGGCTGTGATCATGACTCCTTGAATCGACGGTAACTGTACTCTCCAGGGGCTGCTTCTTCTTAAACCTTCGATGATCTCCACGAGACCAAACCGCTACTGCTAGCGAAAGTTAGCTATGCACGGTGGTGCTCCGAGATGATGAAGTTGTACCTGCAAGTGAAAGAGATGCTCGAATCGGAGCTCAACCTTGACGTGATTTGCAGACGAACGGGCGGAGGCGAGATAGAGATGAAGGCGGAGGGATCAAAGAAGATGAGGGGGAGTCGTTGGGATCGATTCAGAATACATGAGGTTTTAGGTCCGAAGGATAGCAGAGAAGTGGAACGGAGACTTCAAGAAACGAAGAAGAACGATGAATATAAAAAATAAAATAGAAAGATGGTTTGGAAATACGTACTTGGACGTTCATCGGTAACGCGGAGAGGATTTCAACTCCGGTTATCGCCTGAGAAGGTTGATAGGAGCCTTCGAAGATCGGCTGTGTGTGCCTGTGCATTTTTGTTCAACTTTGAAAAAATAATAGTAAATAAATCTCAAAAAATGCAAAATATATTATACATATGATAATAAAACAATACATTTTATTAATGCAATAGAATATATAAACTTTAGGCAACAAGATCCGTCCATGTTTAAATGATTTGGAAGACATTTTTTTATCAATTCATCATTTTGTCGTCTTAATCTTTAGATCATGTGTTCAGTTTTTTAGAAACATATGTAAGAATCCGTCTTATGCTTAGGTCACTATCTATTGCCGAGGAAAACTGATCTTAGCAACTTGTTGGATTCAGGACCGAATGGATCCTAACAACCACTCAAAATCCTTAAAATCAAATTGTCAAGAAGTAATCCCTCACTCTTATATTCGAAACTTCGTGTGTTTGCAATGTGAGACTATATTTGAGATTGGGGTGTTACAATCTCTCAACTTATATTCGTTAACATCCTCGTTGTGACATGATCCATCACTTATTCCCAATGATAGTTCCGGTTGCACATTGTGTATAGCATTTTTCTCATATCTTTTTGTAGGGTGGCTCCACCTATCGGATAACCCTTTCCATTATCAGAAGGACCCACTCTGATACCATTTGTAACATCTGGAGCTTAGGTGTCTGGTCCATAATTGATTAAAATCAGCCTTAACAACTTGTTGCGTTTGAGCCCGAATGGACCCGTTGACAATTACCAAAAATGCTTAAGCCTAAGTTGTCATGTAGTAATCTCTCAATCTTATACCCACTCTGGAAATTCATGCATTTTCTATGTAGGACTATGTTTGAGATTGGGGTGTTACAACATGCTCAACAAATTGGCAAAGCCAGTTTTCTCTATTAACGATCCGGGGATCTAAGCCCAAGATATTACAAATGGTACCAGAGCAAGTTCCTATGATAGTAGAACGGGCTACCCAAGATGTGGAGTCACTCCTATAAAGAGATTGGAGAAAAATACTACCTAGAATGTGCAACCGTCACTGTCACTAGAAATAAGTGATGTACTATAGCGCTATGAGGACTTTGTGAACATAAGTGAGGGATGTTGTAACACTCAAACAAGATCCTGCATAGAAAACGCATGAAGTATCACAGTAGGTTATAAGAGTGGGATATTAGGACTTGACAAATTTATCTTAAGCATTTTGGATGACTGTCAAGGAGTCCATTTAGACATGAATCCAACAAGTTGTGAGGGTCAATTTTCCTCAATAATGAATGGAAAACCTAAGCTCGGACATTACCAAAAATTGTAAAGAATGATACCATTTTTTTAAATAAGTGAAATTAGTTCTATTTACATGATTGAAATCTCGAATATATCGTATAGTAATTTAAACTTTGTTCTTAATTTACAAACTAATAATGTAAAATACCAAATCATGTTATTAAATAAGTTGTATTCATTTCATCAAGCATCCCAATGTGGAAACATATTTAGTTTATATTTGTAATCTAGTAGTCATTATTATTTTCCAAAGTGGAATTAATAAATCTTAAAATAAGGAACCAAATAATATTAATTATGGTTAAGTTGCGTGATCTATTCATCCGATTTAGGAAATATTTTTTTGGATAAATGATCAGTATTCATTCCATCCAAAAGTAATAACCACAACACCAAAGTTTTTCCCTGATCATGTTTTTATGGCAGGGAGAAGCTACAAAAATAAAACAAAGTAAGTAAACAACCTATGGCCTTGGCCTTTAGTACAACCAACGACTACCATATTGGGTGTGGGGTGGGGGGGAGGTGGGGGCAAAATTAAACGAACTAGGAAAATATTTTTTTCTGAAAAGAAAGAGGATGAAACAAAAGGAAGGCTAAGTCCTTCATATGCTGACTGGAATGGTCATCAGAGTCATCGCCGACCTCTATTTCTTGATCGGAAGTTGCTTACGAGTGCGAGGGTAGGGGCTTAGGGAGCTGGCAAGTTCTTGTCTGCATAGTACAAGTTAGTAAATAATATCAAATAGATACAAC
Source organism: Ottelia alismoides (assembly GCA_037367405.1). Classification (NCBI taxonomy): domain Eukaryota; kingdom Viridiplantae; phylum Streptophyta; class Magnoliopsida; order Alismatales; family Hydrocharitaceae; genus Ottelia; species Ottelia alismoides. The sequence continues at coordinate 239,628 of JAZKJV010005735.1, forward strand.
AACCAAATGATCAGTCGTAAGATATGGATGATAAATCTTAAGATGAATGTTTAAAGAGAAGGGAGACCACTTGGCAATTTAGGCCTGAGGGGGGTGATGATTAGCCATTCATTCACCTTTACTCTTCCATTTTGATATTAAATCTCTAATAAATACATGTAAATGCAACTAACTTGCATGAGTTAACATCTAACATTAATATACAATTAGCATATTAATACCTACATTTAAATCCAAAATTAAAGAATAAACAAAAGAAAAGAAAAACAAAGGAAGTGTCAAAGATACTCACTAACCCTAAACCTCGAGACCAAGTCAACTATTGACTAGGTTGATCATGAATAAAGTAGAGGGAGATAGGGTAAACCACTGTACAAAAATACAGAAAAATCCTAATTCATTTAAATGCACAAAAATTGTATAAATAGCCTAATATTATGCTATTTTATTTATCATTATACACACCTTAAATAATAAAATGATCAATACAAAATATGTAGATAAAAATATATAGAAAATAATAAAATATTAGCCAAAATAATCATGCACAATTCATTGATCAATATCTACTCCATACAAACTCAAATTGAACAAAATTCATTTCCATTGTATTTAAATTTACTATCAAATGAAAGTGGCTTCATTGGGATTAGAACTAAGATACAAAAGCCAGCTTTTGGGGTACTATTGTACTAGGCATCTATATATAAAGCAATTATTATTATTCTTTAAATTTGTAATATCCTTGTATTTTTGAATTATTATATATATATATTATAATACATATTAAAAATATAAATACTAATAAAAACATTTAAAAGACACCCAAAATAATTAATACATCTAAATACATATATATATATATAAGAGAAAAGGGATCCTACAACCGGGGGTGAAGGTAACTAACTACCTACACCCAGGTCATTTTTTCATGATTTTTTATTTTTTTTTGAAATGAAATCTCGAGGTAATTAGATTACTACATATCACCATGGTGTCAATCCAATTTCAACTTAATTTGAGACTTCTATCATCTCCATCAAGATGATTAAATTTAACGATCTAAAATTGCTGAAAATGATCCATTCTAGATGAACATGTTAAGAATGTTTGTTTTGCATGAAACTTGAAACACATATTACCCTTAACATATTAAGTAAATCCTCCAAAGATTTTTTCCAAAAAAAACAAAAAAAATAATGAAAAAAAGGTCAGGTGCAGGGGGTTACCTACACCCTCGGATGCAGGTGAAGGATATGGGATAATCCTCAAGCGCATCACGGAAGCGTAAGTGTCGTATCAAATACGACGAGGAACGACTAGTTGCACTAGTTGTTCTATGTAGCGGAAATTAAAAAATTTTCATGCGATGAAACCACATGATCCAAGAACAATTCTCGGATCGTTTCGTCTAAACCACAAACAAATAATAGGATTACCTCTTGAAGCGTGGTTGCGATCGAGTCTCTAAATGAAGAGACCTCCTGTCTCAAGTCCGATCCGATGGAGGAGACGCTTGCGAGTACGGGGGTGAATCGCGTGCTTCTCGCAATCCACGTTGATGATCCAAGTGGCGGATCTCCTGATCTCGACACATGAGATCCGACATCTTCTTCACGAGCGAGGCACACCGAAGGAGACGGAGATCCACGAGCAAATGATCGAGCAGCATAACGATGATGCTGCGGTGATGGAGACTCTCTCTAGGGCATCCATGGTGGACGGTCATGAGAGAGGATGACGTGTAGAGGGAAAGAGAGAGAGAGAGACTTATGTTCTCTTGTGTGTTAAGAAGATCAAAGGGGTGCCCTTCTATTTATAATATTTTGGGATCCATGGATCTCAATCCATGGGCAACACAAATCCAATGGCTCTCATTGATTTGTGTTTCTTTTAATCGCTAAGATTTGTGTTGGTAAAGCCAACAACAATTAATTTAATTAAGATTAAATATATATTGATAAATCAACATAATTTAATCCTTAAATTAAATCAGCTAACATTGGAGATAATGGAAAGAAGAATCTCTCCTTCCATATAGGAGGGGTGGACGGCCACCCTTTCCTTGTAGGAGTTGGTGGCCGTCCCTTCTCCTAATAGGAAGGGGAGATTCCAATGCAATCTCCAAGATTGCATATATCTCCAATATTTACAACAACAATTGTTGTAAATTATTCTACAAAATAATTCATAATTATTTTGTGAATATTGCAATCTTGCCATTGGAAAATTGTGAATCACATTCACAACCTAAAATAAATTGTGAATTACATTTTCAATTTAATGTTCAATGTGAATGCAATTCACATTAACATTTAATGAACAAATGTAAATTACAAATAGCTCTCTCTTATATATTATAAATCATATTTAAAATATATATGATTAATATAGATATTTCTATCCATATTATTCATATCCATGATGATTTAATCATCTTGGATCTCTATTCTCAAGGCCTAAATAATATGAATCATATTCACATTATTTACATCTTTGATAATCAAATCATATTTAATTATCTAAGATAGCTCTCTTTATAATATGAATCGAATTCATATTACTCATGATAATTAAATCACACTTAATTATCCATTTTCTCAATGCGCGGATACTTATATCAAAAATGGAATTATCATGAACTCTTTCAAGGATAATGCGCTTTCTCCGTAAATACTTGGAGATAAGGACAGGGCGATTGTATTGTTCCACGTATAGTGACTTGGATATTGAGATTACATCTCAAATCCAGATCTCGAGCCTCCCATAGATGCTTAATTAAATCAAGACCGTAAATCCAATCTTCTCATTGCATCTGAATCACATTCAGATCAATGTCCAACATTTGGATCAAGATCAGATCACTTCTCTACTGAGAGGAGTCACTAAAATCCAGACCCGTTTCATCACTCCCTAGGAATGCACGTTATACAATCGTTTATGATCACATCACCCTCAGATATTCACAATACCTGTACATCCTACATATTGAAAGACTCAGAACAAACCTGAAGTATAAGATCAATTTTACACTGTCTACTTCAGAGTTTTATCATTAAGTTTCTCATTCGATCATTGGGAGTTGGTATCGATCATATACTTTACAAAAACATATATCATACCTAGGTCTTGATCATATACTTTCCAAAAGTATATATCAAACCAATAAATCAAGCTTCCAAAGCGAGATGACCGTGCACAGAATTTGATTCTTCCCAATATCTCATGAGTGAGCTCATATCTTCCGGTTCGGTAATTGAACCTGTATGATCCCTTTGAGAGATCGTATTACTCATATGCCCTTGCATGCACACCAGCGCATCAGTGTATAGACCTTGATTAGGTCATCAACCTATTGGTCTGTCAAGTGTACATACTCAGACATATAGTAACATACCTGTCTCCGGTCAGAGGATGCGTGCCTATATCATGACAGCATACGATATAGGACTTTGGTTATCTCGATCTCATTAAGTCAACTCTTTGACCTAACCAATCTGACACCTCCGAATCTCTATTCCTATGCAGAGGACATGCATCAAGAGGTCAGTCAGATATCATCCTAACTGAGAAAGGATTGCCATCTCCTACTCAGGATGGAGATCATCTCTCAACAATCATTTGACGTTGCTTGATGAGTCCTCAATCTAACTCTTTAGATATTCATCCAAGCACCAGCCTCTATGATTCAATAATTGAATCAACAGTCATATGATCATTAAGATGGCCATGGTACATAACCCTAATTGTACTAAGGGACCTATTATGCAAATTATTTATTCTTCATTTTAGACCAGGGAATGATATTCGTAATAACATTTATTGCATAATGGCTCGTCGTGGGCTCGCATGTCCAACAGCTGGCTCCCAGCTCCCTATATATAATATACCTATAACATACATGTACCTAATTATTTATACCTATAAATAAAATCATAAAAATTCTATAAAAAAATATGTAAATGCATATTAATTTTTTTTATAAATATATAAAATATGTAATTATAGTATTATATATAATAAATAGAATATAAATACATAGAATACAAGTATATATATGAATACATATAATGTAAACTAATGAACTATAATAAATAAAGTTGTAAAAATAAATAATAATAACCATAAAATAGTTAGAAAAATAAAAACTACTTTTCATGTTTTAAATATTTTTAAATAAAATCATTTACTATTTTATTTTTAGATTTTTTTCATTTTATTTTCTATTTGACTTCTAGCGAGCCTACGAGGCGCAATCATGTTCCAGAGAGTCGTGACCCCCAGTCCACCCCCTCTTCATGGGCGTCGACCCATACACCTCTGACCCCCTCACTTCTCCAAATATTTATGCCATCCTCCATGCTTCTGATCGCCTCGATTCCTTCATCAATGTTGTGCAACACACCTTCCTCCATCTCGCTATGCACATAGACTCCACCAACCCCTATTGTGTTGCATAGAATCTCAATTGAAAGGCAGCCCTCATGTTTTCTCAATGAAATGAACTCCACCCCTTCCATTCAATTTTTGATCCCCATTTAACTCCATGTAACCCCTCTTATTGCTTGTTGGAGAAGTACTCTCATGACAGGAGACATGTCCCCTTCGATCTGAGGTGAGGATAAGGAGGAGGAAGATTCGACGACCGGCAACGCTCTGTGAAGTCTCTTCTGCTCCATGGTCCTTAAGACCAGGTAAGAGATATTAACTTAGGATTTAGGTTCACATTTTTATTTATAGAGTAGTCTCACTTTTTATTTCACTCTATTTCATTTCATTTGGTTTAAGTTTCAAAAATCGAAGTTCGAAGGAGTACTAGGCTATGGACGTCATTCACTGTGAACTACCAACTATTCTGACTCGTTGACACCTCCACCACCTTCCTCATCATCTTCTTCATCGATCCACACACTCGGATCCCCCTAATCTTGTGAAGACCAGGTTCCTCAGTCTCCTCCTCTTCCCAATCACCATAGATCACCATCATTTACATCGATTTCAAGTTATTCAGCTTCAAAATTGGGTCGAGAGCGTCACTATCGAGCCTTGGGTCTTTTTTGCTGGTGTTTGGAGAAGAGACCCCATCTAGGGGTGACTGATTCAAAATTTGACTCCCATGTGGTCATATAAGAAACGAAACCTCCATGCCTCCTCCAACAAGGCCCATAACTACATGAAGGCACCTTCAGTTGTAGAAGGTTCCCAAGAGCGATTTGAGCCCATCTGGAGTGAGTGAGGCAGTTAGAGACCAGAGATAAGCCTAATCTAAGGTTAGGAAAGAACTCCTTGTTCCCTTTCTAGGTGTCCTCCCAGCCATCCGGTGAAGAATGAGGACCAAGATCTAATCTAGACTGTTGCTTAAAGGTGAAACGATGCGAAGTCTCAACCATCAGAATAATTTAAGTGAACGCATGTGGACCGTCTGATCTAGGCATGCGCCTGCACACATGCCTTGGTATATTGTGCCAACCTCCTCTGCACTTTTGCATTTACTTATTAGTCGTAGCTCAAATGTCAAGTGTAAAATAATTAGGTTTATTTACTATTTGGACTAGAACTTTGTTGTAATGACATCTAGGTCCTCGATTAGGTCACATCACGTGGTCCCCCATGTGAGGCACATGGACATTTTTTATATTTTATTCTTAGTTTGTAGGATCTGCTATGAAGTGGAAGTTAATTTTTTAAAATTGCAAAAGGTCCCTATCAGTTGTGTATTATTTATTTTCTTATATTTTATTTGAATTAAATATTTTCTTTGTGCCAAAAAATATGGGAACATTAGGATAGAAGTCTAGAACATAGATATTGCATGCATAATTTTTTATCTAACTCGATTTTGTATAAAAAATTAAAATATACATATTTTCCCAGTTTAGTTATAAAAATACATAGAAATAAAATATAGCTCCATAAATCCAAAATATCATATTAACTATATTACATATATTTTCTCACATTCCAAAAATTACTAAAAAATACAAAATATTAAAAATAAAACTTCAAAGCCCTTAAATATTATAAGAATTAGAGAAAAATTCTAGAAAAATAAAAAATATATCTTTCTATTTTGAATTTTCTTTATTATATATAATACATACTAAAAATAGTTTAGAGCTAATTTTGAACTTTTATATAATTTAGCGCCTGCTTGTTGACGAGTCGCTAAATACGGTAATTAATTAGGTCACGTAATATGTGTACTTAGCGATTCGGTCAGAACCGAGAGAAGATCTCCGTGAAGAGTGTCTCGGCTTAATTTATATCCCGGGCAAGTCCGGGGTCGAACACAGGGAGGCAAAGGAACAACCTAGGTATTAATTCGAAAATGAAGATTTTAGATTTCCATGTGGTATTTTTTTAGATTTTTTTATGCAAGAAGAAATGTCAATACAAGATGCGGTTGAATTAAGACGCTAAGAAAGCATACAACTTAGCCAAATTAATTTTAATGTTAAATTAATCCAATTCAGCCAAATTATATTTTTCCTAAAGTCCTAATCCAGTGATGAACACAAAACACATTTTTTTGGAATTTTAGGGGTTAAAATGCAACAATGAAAAATGCACACTTTTTAAGGGTCTTTTTACAATTTATCACACAAACAGAAAGCAAAAATGATGAAAAAATTACTGGAATGAAAACATGATACAAGGAAGCTACAGTAATTTTTTTGAAAGTTTTTGACAAAATATGAATTTTTTATGTATTTTTTAGTGAAAATAGAGTGACAGTGAGTAAATAATTCCTAATTAATCCACGTTATCAAAATAATCAAAATGCAAATTATCTCAAGTAGATATTTAGATGAGAAATCCAGGAGACTTGAAATTTCATGAAAAAGATGTCCGTGGATTTAATTAAAAATCAAATACGAAAATCACTCAATAATTTATTGTAGGCACAAGACAACTCCAACAGATGTGAAATTTGGGTAGTAATTACATCACATATCAAGGCATCATATATAATTTTTATGGAATTTTTGGAGCAACTATGTGTGAGATATTAATTTAGGAGCACGGAATGGGTAAAATATGTAAAGTTTCAGTTAATCATTTTTAGTTAATTACCCATGTAACATAAAAATCCAAATAAATACTCAAATTGTAGACAATTAGTTGCTCTTCACAGTGGTATTTTTCCTTGAATATAAATATGTCAAAACGAGGTCCAAATTAATCTATAAAGACAGGGTTCTCTGTGCAAAACTGAAATGAACTTAAACAATACAAACTATAAACAAGGACTTGTTTGTAATTACAGAAACATAGAAAAGATAATATGCAAATTTTACAATAAAAAAAAGAAAAATTGGACCTTCTTCTTTGTGGGTTTCAAGGGAAAGAAGAACCCAACGCGAATGGGGTTGGCGGCGTCGGATGCGGCCGGCGGGCGGCCGCCGCTGGGGCTGGAGGCGGTGGCGGGTGGCGCTGCGGTGGAGGAGGGCCCGCTGGCGGCGGCACGGGCGGCCGGGTGGCGCGGTGAAAGGTTGTGGCGGCCGGCGTTCGCGGCGCCTTCTGGAGGGGCCGCACGCGCGGCGGCGGCGGGGGCGCGCGGCCGGAGAAGGGAGGGGCGGCTGGCTTCTGGAGGGGCCAGCGGCGCCGCGGAGATGGCCGCGCGGCTGGAGGCGGCGGGGGCAGGCTCGGCCCGCGGCCTTGGCGGCTCCGCCGCTGGAGGCGGAGGATGAAGGTGAGGGGGCGGCGGCCGGCGCCGCCTACCCGTGGAAGGAGGGGGGCGGCGGGTTGCTCCCTCCTTCGTTATTTTTTTTTGTTTTTTTTTGAAATTTTTTTACTGTGATTTTGTTTAGTTTTTCTGCTGTAATAAAAAAAACTTCTTTTTTTTTGTTTTAACTTTTTTATATTTTTAATTTTTTTAAGCAGGAAATATGTACACAAAAAAAAGGAAGATGATGATGAGGGTGTGATAATGTGATTAAAAAAAACTATGGTGATGATGTGATACAAGAAAACAAGATAGTTGATAAATTAAAACAACAAGAGAAACGAGGAGGAATATTTACCTGATTCTTCGCCGGATTGGCGGAGCAGCTACGCTGGACTCCTGTTGTCGCCTCGATCCGATTGGCGAAATAAAAATCGGAGAAGCTCCACGAGCTCGACGGGGAACTCGTGACGCGAAGCGGAGCTCCGCGGATCTCACCTGAAGGAGGTCGTCGCTTGAGGACGATGCTTCGCAGCTGTCACCAACAAAACACTCCAAGCTCTCTCCTTATTCTATAAGAATGGTGGATGCGAAAAAATGAGGATGTACAAATGAATATAAAGAGAAGAGAAAGAGAGGTTAGAATGGTGGTGGTGTTGAATGGGAAGTTGTATTATTGGTGGAGTTGAATGGGAGGTTGGTGGAAGAATATGGAGTGGAATGGGAATTATTAAAAATGATGGAGTTGAATAGAAGTTGGTGGTAGAGAAGTTATTGTAGAGAATGGGAAAAAATAAATACATAAATAATGATATAAAGTATGCTACTTTAAATACAACAAAAATAAAGAGGGAAAAAAATAGTGGTGAATTTACAAATAAATACATACAACATGTACAATTTTTGTTTACTTTTCTAATTTGTATTTTTTTGTCTTTTTAATAAGAGATATTTACAACGGAAAAATACAATAAAATAATATAAATAAAATACAACACAAGCATGATATTTTTGTATTTTTAATAATTAAGAAAGATAAAATAAAAATTAAAGAAAGAAAAATATATACAAGGTATACAATGTACATCTAGGTCCCAAAACCCAACTTTTGCAAACGAGCTCCGATTTTAATGAAACCACTTCCGTTGGATAGATAATTTTCTAACTTGAACTTTAAAAGTGAGTTTGGTGAATTTGGAGTTCATACGGAGCGGGAATTAAGCTTGGAAGTTGGACTTTACGGCTTTTTCTCTTTGGGATCTAGGAGCATTTATTTAAGGTAAAATTTGTTTTGTATTTTTGTATTTTTATATACATTATTATGAACAAGTTAGAGAAAGAATTAGCCAAAAAGGAGTTGAAATGAAATTATTAAAAATACATGAAGTTTTGGGTTATTTACAGGTATAAAACTCCTTTATTTTTGCGGCTTTTTATGTGTAATTTATTTTGTACAATCTTATATACAATAATTAGTGTATTTTATTTACAAGAGTCATTTTGTTAGTTTATTGATTTTATTGACATTTATAAGGGATTTTACTCATGGATTTTGCTAAGATTAAGATATTAAGATGATGAATCGTGGATTCATCACCCCCCTATACTTAATCTTTGCTAGTCCTCGAGCAAATAAAGAATGAATAAGTTGGGTTAACCCCTGACTGTGCATGTGAAAACAAGACTTGATCCGTTCAAGAAATCTCGGTTTTAGAGATCCTAAAATTCTAAGCTGAACCAAGCTCTAGTCAAAAGGTACCCAATTTCCCTAATCATCAGACTCTCTTTGTATACGTATATATAACGGATATGACTTTAAGTGTGGACTGCAGTTATAAGAGTAGAGTCACAACGTCACCCAAGATTCCATTCCAAGAGACTTTCCTATGGACCCGATCCTCAACACTAGGGAATGAATCATTTCTTGCATCCAATCCACCGTCTCTTTAGTTGTCAGACTTAAAAGTGTAGATGGAAGGCCAGTTGATGGAGGGCATAGGATTGTGTCATTTCTTCTCTCCCTCTCATTGGAACAAGGATCCTCTCTAGTGCCTTATTATGCAACGCATTTTTTTGGTGTTGATCAGTGCGTCCGTCAAGAGAAGTTGGAGCCGTCTGCACTTGTTTTCCTGGGATTACACCGGGGTGTGCCTTTTTTGAGTACCTATCGTACCTTCTACACCCAGACTTGTAGCATTTACGATGCAGAGCCCTTTTTTGGTGCAAGCCCGACTCCTGGTCCTAATAGCGGTGGTCCAAGTGGACACTTTGAAATGGTTGGGAGCGCTCGCCTTTGGTGGAAGCTCTTTTGATAATTAACTTTGTGGAATGAGAGCTTTTCTTTGACATTTCATTGCTTGGTAGTATTTTTGGCTAGCTCCACTGCTTTTACCAAGAGTTAGCGCACACTGATCAACATTTTTTTATTTTATCACACCCTGGCACATAGGTAAATGTCAAGAGATAGTACAAGAACCATGTTCTCATACTGGCTAAATGTGCTGACACTCAGGTTTCATGAAGCCTTCATTGATTTTATCCCATCCTCGAGCATCATTAAATCAAGTCCAAACTCAAATCCCTCATCCCAGTTCCTCAAGTGAAATTTCAACTCATCTCATCATAACTGCAGTCGTGTACGTGAGGTGCTGATCATATTCTTAAGGTAGAGACTAAGCATGCAATATAGCACACAAATCTTTCAAATTAGGGAAATGTGAATAATTAAGTCAAGGACCCTAATGACTAAGGCTGGTTAACTCAAAATCTCAAAACCTCATAAACCAAGTGTTCTTGAACATCACTAGTCTTGTGTGAAAGTGAATTATGTCAGGGATTAAACCAACTTATTAGTTAGTTTTTTTTTAGTTTTTTTAGTTTTTTTTAGTTTTTTTTATGAATGTTTTTTTTTGTTGTTTTTTTGTGGTTTTTTTTAAATTTTTAGAAAAAGTTTTGTTTAAAAAGGTTTTTTTTTCAAAAAGGTTTTTTTTTGTTTTTTTTTCTTGACAAACAAAGGCAAAGAAGTTTTTTTTTTTTGAAAAAGATAGGTAAATAAGAAAATACTTTTTCTTTTCTTTTTTTGTTTTTTTTAGGAATTTTTTTTACTTTTTTTTTGTACCCACCCCATAATTATTGTATAATATATACAAAAAATACGTGAAAGTACGAGGTATGGGTAAAGTATATATGTAATATATACACGCCACATCTGACGTGTCGCTAGATACTAGATTTAATTCGGCTTCGTTGTAGCACGTGTACTTAGCGATTCGGTCAGAACCGAGAGAAGATCTCCGTGAAGAGTGTCTCGGCTTAATTTATATCCCGGGCAAGTCCGGGGTCGAACACAGGGAGGCAAAGGAACAACTTGGGGGTTTAATTCAAAAACTTAGGTATAGATTTCCAATGCGGTATTTTTTAGATTTTTTCAATGCAAAAAGAAACGAAGCAAATGCAAATGCGACTGAATAAGAACACTAAGAAATCACACAACTTAGCCAAATTAATTTTAATGTTAAATTAATCCAATTCAGCCAAATTATATTTTTCCTAAAGTCCTAATCCAGTAATGAACACAAAACACATTTTTTTGGAATTTTAGGGGTTAAAATGCAACAATGAAAAATGCACACTTTTTAAGGGTCTTTTTGCAATTTATCACACAGACAGAAAGCAAAAATGATGAAAAAATTACTGGAATGAAAACATGATGCATGGAAGCTACAGTAATTTTTTTGGAATTTTTTGACAAAATATGAATTTTTTATGTATTTTTTAGTGAAAATAGAGTGACAGTGAGTAAATAATTCCTAATTAATCCAGTTATCAAAATAATCAAAATGCAAATTATCTCAAGTAGATATTTAGATGAGAAATCCAGGAGACTTGAAATTTCGAGAAAAAGATGTCTGTGGATTTAATTAAAAATCAAATACGAAAACCACTCAATAATTTATTGTAGGCACAAGACAACTCCAACAGATGTGAAATTTGGATAGTAATTACATCACATATCAAGGCATCATATATAATTTTTATGGAATTTTTGGAGCAACTATGTGTGAGATATTAATTTAGGAGCACGGAATGGGTAAAATATGTAAAGTTTCAGTTAATCATTTTTAGTTAATTACCCATGTAACATAAAAATCCAAATAAATACTCAAATTGTAGATAATTAGTTGCTCTTCACAGTGGTATTTTTCCTTGAATATAAATATGTCAAAACGAGGTCCAAATTAATCTATAAAGACAGGGTTCTCTGTGCAAAACTGAAATGAACTTAAACAATACAAACTATAAACAAGGACTTGTTTGTAATTACAGAAACATAGAAAAGATAATATGCAAATTTTACAATAAAAAAAAAGAAAAATTGGACCTTCTTCTTCGTGGGTTTCAAGGGAAAGAAGAACCCAACGCGAATGGGGTTGGCGGCGTCGGATGCGGCCGGCGGGCGGCCGCCGCTGGGGCTAGAGGTGGTGGCGGGTGGCGCTGCGGCGGAGGAGGGCCCGCTGGCGGCGGCACGGGCGGCCGGGTGGCGCGGTGAAAGGTTGTGGCGGCTGGCGTTCGCGGCGCCTTCTGGAGGGGCCGCACGCGCGGCGGCGGCGGGGGCGCGCGGCCGGAGAAGGGAGGGGCGGCTGGCTTCTGGAGGGGCCGCGAGGACGGAGCGGCGCCGGCGCGGCTGCCCTTGGAGGACGGCTGGGGGCGGCCGCCGCTGGCTGCTGTTTCCTTTTTTTATTTTTTTTTGATTTTGTTTGCTGCTGTAATAAATAAAATAAAATTTTTTTTTGTTTTAATTTTTTAATTTTTTTGTTTTGTTAATCTGGGGATGTGAATGATGGGGATAACAAAAGGGGAAAAGGATGAGTTGGTGGTAAAAAAAAATGGTGGAATGAAACAACAAAGAAACAAATGCTTTTATTTTTTTTTGTTTAAATAAAAAGATGAAGAAATGCAAAATGATAAATATGAACAAATGCAAATATGAGGGTGGGTTGATCGTGATGATATGAAAATAAAAAATGATATGGGGTTATGATGGATAAAAAAATGATGGTAATCTAAACGACAAGGAAACAAGATATTAGATAAAATAAAATAACAAGAGAAACGAGGAGGAATATTTACCTGATTCTTCGCCGAATTGGCGGAGCAGCTACGCTGGACTCCTGTTGTCGCCTCGATCCGATTGGCGAAATAAAAATCGGAGAAGCTCCACGAGCTCGACGGGGAACTCGTGACGCGAAGCGGAGCTCCGCGGATCTCAGCTGAAGGAGGTCGTCGCTTGAGGACGATGCTTCGCAGCTGTCACCAACAAAACACTCCAAGCTCTCTCCTTATTCTATAAGAATGGTGGATGCGAAAAAATGAGGATGTACAAATGAATATAAAGAGAAGAGAAAGAGAGGTTAGAATGATGGTGGTGTTGAATGGGAAGTTGTATTATTGGTGGAGTTGAATGGGAGGTTGGTGGAAGAATATGGAGTGGAATGGGAGTTATTAAAAATGATGGAGTTGAATAGAAGTTGGTGGTAGAGAAGTTATTGTAGAGAATGGGAAAAAATAAATACATAAATAATGATATAAAGTATGCTACTTTAAATACAACAAAAATAAAGAGGGAAAAAAATAGTGGTGAATTTACAAATAAATACATACAACATGTACAATTTTTGTTTACTTTTCTAATTTGTATTTTTTTGTCTTTTTAATAAGAGATATTTACAACGGAAAAATACAATAAAATAATATAAATAAAATACAACACAAGCATGATATTTTTGTATTTTTAATAATTAAGAAAGATAAAATAAAAATTAAAGAAAGAAAAATATATACAAGGTATACAATGTACATCTAGGTCCCAAAACCCAACTTTTGCAAACGAGCTCCGATTTTAATGAAACCACTTCCGTTGGATAGATAATTTTCTAACTTGAACTTTAAAAGTGAGTTTGGTGAATTTGGAGTTCATACGGAGCGGGAATTTAGCTTGGAAGTTGGACTTTACGGCTTTTTCTCTTTGGGATCTAGGAGCATTTATTTAAGGTAAAATTTGTTTTGTATTTTTGTATTTTTATATACATTATTATGAACAAGTTAGAGAAAGAATTAGCCAAAAAGGAGTCGAAATGAAATTATTAAAAATACATGAAGTTTTGGGTTATTTACAGGTATAAAACTCCTTTATTTTTGCGGCTTTTTATGTGTAATTTATTTTGTACAATCTTATATACAATAATTAGTGTATTTTATTTACAAGAGTCATTTTGTTAGTTTATTGATTTTATTGACATTTATAAGGGATTTTACTCATGGATTTTGCTAAGATTAAGATATTAAGATGATGAATCGTGGATTCATCACTTGTCTCACCGGAATGATCAGCTTTGAACGTGGACTATGCTATGCAGCAGTTTTTTCCTCCTGGACTCTGTCTCATACTCTCTCCCTAAAGAGGATGTATTAAGCACTAAACAAGTTCACATAATTAATATATTCTTTATTTTGTATATTTTCTAACTTTTACAATCCATAAAAATTAGAAAAATAACATAAAATTATCAAAAATAGATAAAAATACCCAAAACACAAAGACATTTTATTCTTTTTATTTTTAACTTTGTTTGACTTATTAAAAATTCTAAAATGATATTATTAATATTATTATTCATATATTATCTATATCTTCTACATATCATATATATCTTATTTATATTTATATTATTAATTATTTTATTTTAAAAATTTAAAAAAAGAAATTTAAATTTTACAAAATAAAAAAATATATAAAACATTTAAAAATAAAAAAATAAATAAAATTAAAACCCCACATAAAAATAAGAAAAATATAAAAAATCCAAAGAAATATTATTAATTAGCAATAATTATTAGTATTGCTACCCTTGTTTGCTTCCCAATGTTTGACACTCTACATACTGATGAATCTTCATTTCATCACCTTTATACTTTCATTTTGGCCTTAAATCTCTAGATAAATTCATGTATATAGCATGAATTTGTGCAAAATAACACTCAATAATAGATATTTAAATATTGTATAAAATATTGTATTTAATACCAAAATAAAAGAACAAAGGAAGAAAATAAAAAGAAAGAAGTGTCAAGGATACTGAGTGAACCTAGACGTTGAGACTCAATCATCATGATGACTTGGTCGACAAGGAATAAAGTAGAGGGAGATGGGATAATTCAAATATACAGAAAACATTTTAAAACCCCAATTCTTTTTATCAATATATTACATTTTGGGACTCATTTTATTTTATTATTTTTATGCTACAAATCAATAAACTATCAACATGAAAATTGTACATAAAAATAAAAGAAATTTATAAAATTGATTTTATTTAAAAATAATGCACAGTGTGCCCAGATACAGAATAAAAAGCCACAAAGAAAAATTTACAGACCTTTATCTTCTCCATAATGACTCAAAATTAACCAAACTCATCTTTATTGTTCATAAATTAAATTATCTATTTAATGAAGGTGGTTTTATTTAATTCAAAGTTGAGATGCAAAAGTTGGCTTTTGGGCCCTCATTGTGCAATACACCTATATATAATATTCAATATGGTTATTCTTTATATTTTTTCGCTTTCTTACATTTTACATATTTGTAAATATTATATAAAATATATGTAAATAATATAGTTAAAATGAAACCATTAAAAATTCATTAAAATAAATTAGGTACTTTAATATATATATATATATATATATATATATATATATATATATATATATATAGGTATATTATACCCATGGGCGGAACCATGAATTTCATCAAGGAGGGGCCAAGTATGCAACTATTATATATGCTCAAAAAGTGAAAAATCTATGTATTTTTTAATGATATTTTTAAATAGAATTAATTTTTTGAAAATGAAACTCTTTCAATTTTTGATAGACTTGACATTTAAATCTATTATTAATGTTATATTTTCAAATAGATTGGTATTTTCATTGGTGATTTTTTAAATTTGATAAATATAATAATTTATGCCTCTTTAAATCAATCTTAAAAAAGCTAAATTATCAAGTGAAATTTTGAAACAAACGAGTGCATGATCAAAATAAAATAATAAAATTTATTTTATTTACAAGGAGTACTACAAATAATGAGAGAGATAAATAAACTCAAATACAATTATATATAAAATTATTTTGATAATTTGGAAGTGATTGGATAAACTAAAAGAAAGTAAAATTAATGGAGATAAGTTTTAAATCCTGGTCTCCAAAATAGTAATCATGCTACTCTAACACTTAACCATTTAATGACCCCATAACCTTTCTCTAACATCATTAATTATAATGGAATTAAAGAGGGGTCGTATTAAAAACTTCGTACATTGTACAAGTGACATATAAATAGTTCTGCCCATGTTTGGAAGTGATTGGATAAACTATATAATGAAAGTAAAATCGAGGGAGATAAGATTCAAACCCTGATCTCTTAAATAATAAAGATGTTACTTTACCAATTGACCATTTAATGATTCTACAATCTTTCTCTAACAACATTAATTATAATACAACTAAGGAGGGGTTGTACTAAAAACTTAATACATTGTACAAATTGACATATAATAATTATAGGGGGCCATGGCCCCCTCATAATATATCCTAGTTCCACCCCTGACTATAATATACCTACAAAACATATATACTTAATTATTTAAGAAAAAATAAAATCAAAAAATATAATAAAATACGTAAAAGTTTAATTAAATAAGTTATAAATATATAAATTATGTAATTGCCAAAATAAGATCCAAAATATAAAATAAAAATAAAATATTCTAAATACAGATATATATATATATATACATATATACATATACATATATATATATATATACATACATACATGGGGTTGATGAGGTTGCCCCCTGGGGGCAGCCAACATGGTTGCCCCGCCCCCATTTTTTTGGCAATTTTTTTTATTTTTTTTGAAAAATATCGCCATATATATTCATCCCTATATCCCTCCTATATGCCATTCGAATTTCGTGAGAAACAGAGACTCCTACGGCCTCCATCCAGACAGAGTCAATTTAAAAAATCCTGCAACCGTTAAAAAAATGGCGTCTGGATGGAGGTCGTAGGAGTCTTTGTTTCTGACGAAATTCGAATGGCATATAGGAGGGATATAGATATGAATATACATGGTGATATTTTTCCAAAAAAATAAAAAAAATTGCGAAAATGGGGTGGGGGAAGCCTATTTTTCGCTATACACACACACAAATATTAGCACCAAATAAATTAACTTGTAAAAATAAATAAAAATGATAATAAAATAATACATGAAAATATTAACATTTTTTATGTTTTAACCTAAAATTAATAAAATCATCTGTTATTTTATATTGAATTAATAAGGGATTTAGTGCCTTAATTTTCTTGATTGGTCCACATAAACAAATTAGAGGGTTTCCTTTGTTGACCCCATGTTAACTCTTTAACCTCGGCCACCTACTTTTTCAGAATGATGGAACCCCCATCTTCTTCTTTTTTCGCAGGTGTTAAATCAATCCTTTCGATCTGATTTTTCACAAAACTTCATCTTTGATCTACCCTGCTACTCGCCTAAACCTTCTATCCCCTGTACATAACACTAATCGAACACAATCGATTGGTCAATAACCCACCTCCACCATGTTTATAAATAAATCCTCCGAGCCCCTTTCCAAGTTTGATCTCTCTTAGCCACTGGAGCCCTCATATCATTGCACCCCTAGGTAGAGGTTGGTGACAACTTCCTCCCCAAGTGATTTGCAACATGCATGAGATGGTGGAGGTGGTGATCCAGATGCTGCCGAGCTCCTCTGACGATGCCTCGTCTGCTCCTTGATTCAGGTCAAGCCGAGCTGCTAGGTATAGATCTTTTCATCGCATTTCTTTCCTGTGGTCTAGATGTAGTTTAATCTTGTTAATTAGTCCTTAGGATAGTTTAATTTTAAGAATTAAAATCGTTGGAGAACTAGGCTCCAACCCTAAATTCATCGTGATCGTCCACTCCTTCGACCCCCATTCGCCCTCATTTCCATCCTCAACACATTCGCCATCAAAACCCTAACATCTCCACCTCGATCATGCATAAGTCGACTCCGACCAAGGTCCCCTTCCTCTGCCTTCGTCGGACCTTGTCGTCCCCTTCACTCTTGTGCTACCTAGCTTCATCTTTGGAGTCAAGGAAGACCAATTCGAGCTCCCCTTCATTTTTTTGCAGGAGCCCAAGCCTAGCTGTACCCAGAGCCCACTCCAACGTTTAGAATAGGGTTTTAGGTACCTCGAATCTCAAAGGTCCCTCCGATAGGCCCCGAACACTCTTGACCCCTACTGCTAAAGCGGAAGGCCACCAAGAAGAGAAGCTGACCGTTGGTGTGAAGTTTGGCGTCCTGAGGATGAAGGACACAACGAACGAAGACTGGAGAGCACAAGCTTCTTCCTTGTTCTTCCTCCATCCTTCAGCACCGTCCGATGAAGAACACGATTCAGATCTAATCTGGGTCGTTCATCCAAGAGGCGAAGCATCATCCCCCAGAGCCGTCGATCAAGCCACATGGCGCATGGAGCGTCGCCTGATACTACGCCACTTATGGGGTAATTGCATAATACACCCCACCTTTTTGTATTTTCTTATTAGTCCTGTAAATATTAAGTCTCATTTTAATTCTGTGTAAAAATTGCAGGTGGACCCTCATACTATTGGATTTTACATTTGAGTCTACGCTAGCTTATCTCACATGACACCCCCACGTGAGGTGACCATTTTGCAGGCATGCCCTCCCAGCTTTTGTAATTTGTTTTTAGTATTTAAAATTTGTAATACGGTGTTAATATTTTGGTATTTTTGCATGCAAGCCCTCAGACTATATTTCTATTGCAAAAATGCCCCTACTAGGTAATTAATTTTATTTATGCTTTTATATTTTGATAACGTGCTTGTAAAAATTTGTAAAAAAAACATATTGAATGCTTTAGATGATGCTTATTATTGCCATGGTTTTTATTTGTCATTTTATTGCATTTTCTATTTATTAAAAAAGGAATAGCAGCTATTTATTCCTTGTTTAACCAGAAAAAATATAAAAATATAAATCCTTATCTAAAAATTATAAAAAATAGAGGAAGTTTAATACGATATTTTATAACTCTAGACTAAAAAAATAAAAAATATAAAAATAAAACCTTAAAAATTAAAAACCCCACACCAACAAGAGCCACCAACTTTTCTTTTCATTAATTTTCATAATATAAATTTACAAATTGTACATGAAGCTGACGGTACATTCACATATCCCAACATCAGACTGAAGAGGAATGACATCTATAATATAACAATATAAAAGTTGCAACAAAAGATATCACACCTTCTGGTATATACACGATCACCAGATCTCATCAACAACTACTGAGCAGCAGGCTCCTTGCCTGCCAAAACATGTTAGGAACGAAGGAGCATCAGCGAGCACTGGTACACCCATATATCATATTATTATATAAAAAATGGTATTTAAAGTGGTTGCAAAAGATGTAAGTAGAAAGGAATAATCATATAAAATTTACATCTACTTGCAATGTAAAAAGGTTTTCAAGTTGCTTGTATATACCTCCCATGCTCACCCATTATCCCAACATTTCTCATATATAACATATTTATATTTTAATTGATTGTTCATAAGTGTATGAGTGTGTATATATAAATTCTCATATTATTATAGTCATATTATTTCAAATCAAAATTTATTATAGTCACTTTCAACCAACTCAAATTTGATTGTAATTCCTCCAACTCTCAACTGTAACTATCTCAGATGTAACCCTAACTGTAACTGTCTCAGATGTAACCCTAGATTACTTAAATGTAGACATGGATGATTTGGATGTGGTATCGCCAAGTTTGCTGGAGAAAGTAAACAAAACTCAAGCGGTGTGGTAGCCTACAAAAAGGCTCTTCCGTCTGGCCCTCTAGTTGGAAGTGCGGTCAAATAGAGGGAAAGGTCTACTCCAAAACTATGCCCCATAGACGGGTGAGAGAGACTCTCCGGAAAAGTCACCCTAGAAAAACACCCCGACTAGTAACGAGCAAACGAGCTCGTACGAGAACTAAAACCGAGGATCCCCCGCATGGGTGTCCTAAAATAGAGGGAGTCAGCGAATTGGTCAAAAGTCGGGATCTCAACGAGGCGTAAAAACACTGCGAGCTCGCGTAAAAACCGTGAAAAGAATGAGATCCTAGACCCACGTATTTAGCGGTCGCTGTCCAAATTGAGCTTCCTTTCTTCTACCCAGTTGAGGGTCACCGCGCCTTCGCACGGTCAGGTGTATGAGTCACTTTGACCGGCACTGTTGATTATCAATCACGAATGGTTCACTTGCATGACCATTCATTTCTTTCTTAATCTCTTCAGTGGTTGGCTGTTCATATATGAATATCTTCTCAATAGTTCACACCAGAAATGATCAAAAATTAGTAGAGCATACTTAAAGGATAACTCATGACAACTAAGTATTTCATGAATTTTCTCAGTAATGTACGTCATTTAGGTTCCTTGATCTTATAAAGCACCGAGAGAGAATTTGTCAACCTATATAGAGAGTGTTATTGTTAGTGCAACGAAGATCTTTTTGTTCCTATTGAAGAAAAGAAATTACGATAAATAGAGGTGAAATTACGATAAATATAGGCTTCAGTGATTTCCTTGAGTAACAAGGTTTATTAAATCATTATTTTCACATTTGTTGATCAATTAGTATTTTCTTTTATATTATCTTCTTTCTAGAGCCTTGTGACCCAAATTTGTATTAAACATTCCAATTAATCAATGAAATATTCTGACTTGATAATTTCCAACAATATTTCTTGTTACAGTTCACAATTAACAACACATTTTTTGTATATAGTTCCAAGAAAGATAAGATTTGATAGATGTTATCTAAATTATCCAGGAAAGGGAATTTCACAAAAACATCCAACGTTCCCACTCTAGAAACTAACTAGAGATAAGTCGTACTTAATATTGTGATGGTTCTACAAACCCAGCTCCCATTTCACTAGGCGTATGGATAACTTTGTTACTAGGATCCACACATAGACATATATTCATCACAAGTATATCAAGAAAAAATTTGACCATCTAGAAGAATACATGATTCTATGAATAGTTTATTGACTAGTATATCCTTATGAAACCCCCATTTAAATCCTCAATATATATCAAAATTTATGTTGCATTACTTTTCTTTATTTGATTTCCTAATCAAATTTCTACCTAACCTGAGCTATATTTTGTGATTTTAAGGTTAATACAATGAGAATTTCCATTACTGGCAACCTCCCAAGGGAAGGTCAATTTCTACCCAGAATGCACTAGTTTAAATGTTGATGGATAGAAATCTTATATAAAGAACAGAAAGCCTGGAAATTTAAGATTTGTGATCCAGATCTCTCATGATATATCCTTTAGAGATAATAGAGAAATAAAAAATTAAGTAGTTGGTCCCAGATCTGATTTTAAAGGTACTGTAATCAACTTCCATTTCATAAAAAAATCAAAATCGTTATTTCCAAACCCTGAGTTTCTTGGGAATTTATCCCCAGACCTGCTTCTAAAAAAAATTGCAACCAACAATTAGATATATTTATGAAAATCAATGCTTTTATTTCTAAACTGTGAACTTGTTCTGAGAATCGGATTGTACCTTGCCCCCCCACTCAAAATATGATTGAACTATACATGAGGAGTAACAAGAGAAAGGAAAGAAAAACTTGTGCAAGAACATGTTGGCAGCAAGAGGATGGAAGGAATTGTACTTTCTTAGGACATGCAACAGCTGTAACAGTGCTGCAGTAGCACCATGCAATTGCCAGGAGCAGCAGGGATTTGAAGTCCCTCGATGGTGTTTCTTATCAAAAGGGATGGAAAAAACGAAAGGTTTGGGGTATTTAAAGAAGTCTTCGTTGCTAGAAATAAGGGAAGGAAGGTTTTGGAAGTGGCTATGTGGAAGAGTTTGAGGCAACAAGTGGAGGCTACGATTCTAGATAATTTTTTTACTTTCAACAATAGCATTATAATTTACTTTTTTTTAAAAAAACCAGTAACCGGTTGTCACTGTTCATTTATTTGAAAATAATTTTTTTGTCATGCTTAAAATGAACCGAACGCGCACCTCAGGCCTCGGATTTTGACGCACAATATCTCGATTTAATCGTCTCTTTACGGCGATCAAAATGAGTATAATATTGATGTACTTCCGATCGGGTTTTGAATACCTGAATTTTCGAGATACGATTTTGGTTTGGGTTTAAATTTTACGAAATTAAAATATCAAATGACCTCCAATTGATGAACGATCGATTCTATGGGTCTTATCTTATCGAATCAAATTTTATGACGGTCCCGGTTTGTTTCATGGTTTCCTAATTTCGTCGCGGCTTTTCTACGGCACGCATCACGATGAGACCGATTTTTGGTCAATTTTGCCCGAACGACTTTTGATTCACGATCAATTGATCATTTTGAGTCATCTAATGTCGACTGACAACTTTATTGGGTTAAACGGATCCTAATCGGGTCGGGTTCGATTTTATGTGGATCCTGGGTGTCACAAATATAAAAACCTCAAACGAAATCTTGTCTTTGAGACTCTTGTCAAGGTCGTTATGTGTCTTGTTTGTATTTCATATGGCCATAAAAACCTCAAAGGGTTTTAAACCCATAAAAACCTCAAAGAGAAAACAAGCCATATATTTTAACCTATATCTAATTACAAAAGCTTGTTTTGCTTATTACCTCAGAAAAGCTGCGGATATCGTGCTCGCATATCAGCTTCGATCTCCCACGTCGCCTCTTCGACGCTGTGTCAGTGCCATAACACCTTAACCAATGGAATCTCTTTGCTGTGAAGCTTCTTCACAGCACTGTCAAGTATCTATACTTGCCTTTCCTTATATGTCAAGTCTGGCTCCACGTCACGATTTTCGTAACTGGTGACGTGTCGAGGGTCGTGCACATACTTCCTCAAGTTAGATACATGAAAGATGTCGTGAATAGATGATAGATATGTAGGAAGGGCAACCCGATAGGCTACCTTCCTTACACAAGCGAGAATCTCGAAAGGTCCAACATATCTCGGTGCCAACTTGCCAGGAATGTCGATTCTCTGTATTTCCTTCGTGGGAGATACTCGCAAAAATAACCAATCTCCAACCTATAATTTATAGGAATGTCATTTAGTATGAGATTAAGTTAAATTGTAATAGAAGAAAGAGAAGAAGATTGGATACCTGAAACTCTAAATCTCTTCTCCGACGGTCCGCGTAGCTCTTCTAGCGGCTTTGTGCCGTCATAAGCCTCTGTCTCACAAGATCAACAGCTCTCACGATCTCCTCTAGGAGATCTACGGAGTACAGAGCATGATCAACTACCTCACGCCAACTGAGAGGGGTGAGGCATCTCCGCCCGTATAGGTCTTTGAATGGTGCCATACCGATACTGGAATGATAACTGTTATTGTACGTGAATTCAACCAAAGGAAAATGGTCCTTCCAGGACCCTTTCCACTCCAAAGTGCATGAACGTAGCAAATCCTCAAGTGTCTTAATCGTGCGCTCACTCTGCTCATCTTTTTGCGGATGATATGCAGAAATCATCTTCAGCTCTGTTTGTAGTGCTGTCATGAATGGATGCCAATAGTACGAAGTAAACCTCGAATCCCTATCAGACACCACCTCTCATGGTATACCATGTAGCCTGATGATGTTCTGCACATATAGCTTGGCCAATCTCGATGGAGTGTAAGTCGTGTTGACGGTGACACGGCTAGGGTTTTGATGTCATCATGGTGGTGGGGAAGATAGCATCGACAGAGGGAAAGGGGGAAGTGTGGGTAATATCTTTGCATGACGAGGGTAAAAATGGAATGATGCTCAGAGACATGTGGTTGAAAAGGGAAAATCAGGAATTGATGGGCGGAAAATTGATGGGCTTGACGCTCTTTAATATATGTATACAAGTAACAAACACTTCAGGTGAATGCATGTACCAGGTAAGAACATCAACCGAGAACGTAGAAGAAAACCTAAAGGATAGACCACGACTTTAAAAATCGAACCAAAATAGCTGGTTAAAGGAATCGAAAGAAAAAAAGTCCAACCACTCGATTTTTTTCTAAAAGATTTAGTTGAAGTCAAGTTGGACCGCTTAACATGGTTGAACCAATTGAACTAAACTGCCAACTCAACCATCCATTTTTTACAAAAATAATTCATAATTTTTAAATAAAATACACATTCTTATAAATAATTCATAATCTAGTTTCATTCCGAACCACAATATGGTACTCGTTCATCTTTTTTCCTTTCATATGTACCATTGGTACAAGATTGCCCCTCCATTCCTCCGTTAAGAATACCGTGTCTCTCTTCTCACATCGTCCACAAGGTTGTCTCCTTCCAACAATAAACATGTCTCCACGTAAAAAAGAACTTGTCACAGTTATACTAAGGCAATAAGTTAATAATATTTGTAATTAATTAAAGTTTGAATAAGTTTAAAAATATTAATTCTAGACTAGCATATATGTTTTTATATGAATTTGACCAAATATATTTATTATGTCCTTCTGAGTTTTACTGATAACATTTATACTCCTACTTTTTTGTAACTACACCTATACCCTATATTCATAAAAAGTTCACGATATTGTCCATATACATCTATTAGAATTAGAACACAAAGGGACTACTAAAGGGCTACTACCAAGAGTTTTGTAAAAATATAAAAGCACACATATAATTGTAAAAACATAAGTGTATATGTTATTGAAAAAATAGAAAGACACGTGTAAAAATCCTCTAAAATATATAATGTAGCATTATTCAGATATATCTATATATAGTACAAATCAAAATAATAATACAATAAATCAATTTTTTTATTTTTACCAACAATTGTTATCATCACCGGCTAGATTCATCTGTATAATTGGTCTGGCCACAAAAATCTAAAATCAATGTCTGCTCGATTTGATATCGATTTTTGGAACCTTGGGACAAACTGTAAGTAATAATAGATTACGAGCCCCCTATGGTTTTAGGGGAAAAATCCCAAAGCATACATTTTCCACGGAGAATGGGGTGGTAGTATTGGTCATCGATATCCTAATCATCACCCATTCTCCGAGATCATGCAGATCCTTCGAGATTTTCGAGTGATTTTATCGACGTAGCAGAGACATCGATGATGGGTTTCATGTGACTAGGAAAAGAAAAGGTTTGGTAAAGGCGGCACTTTTTTGCAAGGATAAGATACACCTTCATGGAAGGAGAAGACGCGATTGTGGGGATCATCGGATCCGACGAGGGTAATTCTGGTGTGGATGAAGCTGGACTCAGGACTTCAGTCCTTTTTCTTCTCATGGCCATGTATGTTCCGCATGCTATCGAGGTTGCAAATATCAATTGTTATAGGTTTTATTTGTTGTGTGCTTTCATTTTCAAAATGCATTTGTATGCATTATAGAAGTTTGATGGACCAGAAGCCCTTTATGTAGGTAGAGGGATTAGAGATATGTTTGTTTTTTTGGGTTTTGTCAGGTGGATTTTTTTATCCTTAGACATTCAAATCCAATCAATTGTTTCTTTTTAATCCATTCTATTTAATACTTTAATTAACTACATGTCCATCTAAATATGATTGTCCCAGCCAATACGACCACATTGTCTGCAGTTAGCGATGCTACTGAAGACATGATCCATCGTCGGGCTGAGATTAAGACCCTCAAGGTATTTTGATATATTAATCCTAAAATTTTCCTTTGTTGATTTTCTCTTTAGCTGTTACTCCTAATTAGATGGTTGTGGTTTTGCTGATAGATTCTTCTGTTATTCCTCTTTAGAAATTTTTTGTATCTTGGTCTTTAGCTCTCTAGATTTCTGAATGTATGCTACAACTCTCCTGCATGCAACTATCTCTAGGGGTAGGATGTTTATAAAAATTAAATGGTTTACATAGATAACCATGATGATCTAAATCAATTTTTGAAATGTACTCATGCTGATGCTTATAGTATATATGTTGCACAATCGTGCACATAATACGATTATATGATTGATTTTCTATTACATCAAAAAAATTATTTTTTAGTACATTATTTACGTTTTAGAGTCATAGTGTGATGCCGTGCACTGACCAAACCGCAGACTATCCACTAGACTTGAGAATTAAATAAATCAATAAACCTTTCCAATCTCACATTTCCCATCGTCAAAATCCACAATCATGATATCTGAATAATATGAGAATATATATATATATATATAGATAGATAGACACACATAAACTTATGAACAATCAATTACAATATAAATATGTTATATATGGGAGTTGTTGGGATAATGGGTGAGCATGGGAGGTACATACAAGCAATATGAAAACCTTTTTACATTGCAAGTAGATGTAAATTTTAGATGATTATGCCTTTCTACTTGCTTCTTTTGCAACCACTTTAAATACTATTTTTTTATATAATAATATGATATGTGGGTGTACTAGTGCTTGTTGACACCCCTTCGTTGCTAACATGTTTTAGCAGGTAAGGAGCCTGCTGCTCAATAACTATTGATGAGATTTGGTGATCGTGTATATATCAGACGGTACGTTTCTTTTGTTTCAGTTTTTAGTTCAGCTTATTTTGTAATATTCTTCCTTCCTCTTCAGTCATATATTTAATGCTAGGTATGAATCACATACCTGATCAACAAGTCATTGAGCTCAGAACACTGAAATGTAATCTATTATGGAGTCATGTATAGTACCCTCAAAAGTGAACTTAGGTAAATCCAGAATCCTGAAGACAACTGTCTTCATAAAGCAATCAACAAGAGAATGATGAGTTGATAACCAATCCATGCCTAGAATCAAGTAAATCTCATCAAGCTGTAACAGTAGACAATCTGCGATCATCTCGTGACCACCAATCAGTACTGGCAAGTGCCTAACTACCAAGGAAATGATAAATAATTGGCCACCTGGCCCACAGATGTGATATGGAAATATAGAATCCCTGCGACTCTACCTAAAGAAGCTAGTAGCCTCGAAGCAAGGAAAGTATGTGTCGCTCCAGAATCAAATAAAACATGGAAATGTCGACCCAAGACTGAGACCATACCTTTCACCACAGTAGTTGCTGAGCATGCCTACTCCTCAGTCAATGCATGTAACTGACCCTGCCTGGCTGGTGCAGTACTGGAACTTGCCACACTATGTGTCTGTCTCTGCTGTTGTCGCCTGAAGTTGGAGTTCTTGCCACAGAAACTCCCTAAACGCTGTGCCTGAGGCTACGACTGTGAAGGCTGTGGATGAGGCTCACCAGATCTCTGGGGACACTGATGACGGTAATGTCCCCATTCATGGCACACGTAACATCAGACGGATCGGGTAGATGGAGTGGTCGTGTCTGTGCTCCGAGCCGGTCCTGCTGGGGATCTGTCTACTCGCTGCGACCCAGATGGTTGAGCAGAATCTGTGCCACATCTAGCTAATGCTCCTCCTAAAGTAGTCGATGGAGATGAGTGAGCACTGCCTGAGAATGTCAAACCTGTGGGTCAGAAATGTCTGGCTGACCTCTGTTGCTGAAATGGTCGACGGATCGACCCAAAAGATCACCGTGGTCTAGGCGCTGCTCCAGACGAGCTCCCAAAAATGTCTCTCTATGATGTCCTCAAGCTTCTCCACTTCATCAGTAGCCTCATAGATGGAAGTGATGTGTAATCCATCTAGCTTCTTCTACACCTCTTCCCTCATGCCTCTGATGAACTTTTCCATATTCTCCTCTGGAAATGCAACAGCTACTGGTGTATGTCGTGACAACTCGGTGTATCTAACGAAGTAGTCTCTAGCTGTCATCCATCCGTGATGAAGCTCTGCAAAAAGTCGACACTGGGACTCCTTCCACTTCACAAAAAAGAAGTGGTATCTGAATCGTGTCTCGAAATCATCCCATGTAGGCTCGCGGCCTAACTCAGAAACTATGACATCCCACCATCTCTCAACAAAGTCTATCAGTGAGTACTCCATGAAAGATAGCCAAGTGTCTCGTGGCACACGAATCATCCTTAGCACCATTATCACCCTCTTGAGCTACTGCTCATCAACATCAGACGTACCAGTGCCCTTGAACATGGGCACGTTGACCCGCTGGTAGGAAGTAAAAACTGACTGGTGCCTATGAATGGCAGAGTACTCACGTTCACTCTCATCTACAAAGTTAACAGGGTCCTGCTCCCGGTCAAAGTCTCCATCCTCCTCAACTCCATGCTCTAGTATCTCCTCAAGTGGATCATCGGAATGAGGCCGTTGTACATCTACCGACTATCGCTGGTCCTAGCGTGTGCCATCGTGAGATGGACAGTAGGTGGAATATGACAGTTCCTCAAATTTGATCTACATGTCCGTTTGTCTGTCAGCAATCTCTGTCTGCTGAGCCAAAATCTAATCCTGCTGGCCTCTCATAGGAGCCTGCTACTTCTGAAGGTCGGTGAGAGCGGTCATTATGCGAGCTAACTGGTCAGTAATCTCCTGGCCTTGTCGGGATGCCATGGCTCTACATGAGAACCATATGTAGTCACAAAAAGTGCCATTAGGAGATATTTATTATATATGCTTTTCTCTTCTTGAAATATAATATGGACATTTAATGAAATTGGTGACAAATGTGGTGATTGAATTTAAATGTCATATTTCCCTTCTCGGACTCACGACAAATCCTAAGACTGTCGCTATCCGGAAACTTAATGCGATCGGAATTGTAATTCTACGAATGTGCGTATCAGGGTACCACAGCTTTGATACCAAACTGTACTGCTCTGCACAGCAGCTATGCCATCTTGAGTGATTTTTCCCATCTTCTTAAGCTTATACATTACGAACTCTGCAACACTATAGGAAATGGAAGAGGAGATATTATATACAAATTTGAGACTATTGCTTGTAGGAGCAGAAAGCATCATGCACAAAAGATTGAGCCCACAGTAAGAAGCAAGACTTAATACAGTTGGATGCAACATAAACTTGGAGAAACAAAAAACAAAAACAAGATAGCAGTGTCACAATAAAAATATAGAGGTTGTGTGTGATAATTTAAACTCCGAAGCTTTTATATCATTAGTAGCATTTAATGAAGTACCATACTTTTTTTCATGTCCATGTAATGTCAAATGCGACATACTTATGCAAATCAAAAGAACATATTATAATTAAAAACCATCTTAGATATTAAACTAAGGTTCAAATAGTGAGGACTGAACAATACCTCTTGTTAGTCTTTACCATCTTAGATATTGATTTAAGGTTCAAATAGTGAGGAGTGAACAATACATCTTGTAAGTCTTTCATATTTTGAGTTTTATGATGCATGACATGTACAATAATGTTTTACTCGTACCTTGCACATTAGTTAAATATAAAGGGTAAATGATCCTTCCATAAACAACTCCATAATTCAGTCGCAACAAATATTAACAAATAATAAATGGAATAGAAGGTAAAGGTAAGTGTTTACCCAATAGCTCTGTCATCATCGAGATTCGTGCTTCAAGATCAAGTAGTGTCATACTTCGTTTCAGACCCATATTGGATATTGCGAAGGCATAGGTGGAGACTCCACAGGAATAAGGGAAAGCAAGGGCCACGCTGCCGAGGGGTGGCGGTAGAGAGGACTTGAATGAACCTTTCTCTTAGAGGGCTAGCAACATTGACAAATTTGACAGACCAAGAGGACTCTATGAACAATAATGGAGAAGCGGTAGGGAAAAGCAGGGAGCCCTCGCATGAGGATGGGAACAACCAGCCATCCTCATACCTGACCGCGCATGCGCTCGCCTCTAACTCCTCCTCCTCCATCAGTACATCTCACAGTATCCGCATCGAACACCTTGAAAGATTTCCTGATTCTCCTCTGATTATCTCTTTCATAGCATTCGATCACTCAGAACCTACTGAGTTGGAAGATCCCTTTGCACTCGTCCCTCTCTTGTGCCATGTCATCCCTTTCTTGTGCAATGTCTGACAAAGGTGTAAGCTCATCACGAGGGACATCCGAAGATAGAAGATATGAGGGTTTTCTTCTCCATGGTGCGGTTTTCGGTGAGGAAGACCTTTGGATCGCTGCGAGTCCTGACACTAGTTGCTGGAGAGGAAAGCCTAGATGATGACTGCGTCAGTGGGAGCACAGACTCCTCATTAGCTTCACATTGGGTTTGCTCCAAGGGAAGATGGGAGAGGTGTGAAAGACAGAGAACGGGTCGTAAGGGAGGACGGAGAGGCAGTGACACAGCTAGGGTTTCAATGTCATCAAGGTGGTGGGGGAGATGGCATCGACAGAGGGAAAGGAGGAAGTGTGTGTAATATCGTGAGGGTAAAAATGGAATGATACTTAGAGACATGCGGTTGAAAAGGGAAAAACAGGAATTGATGGGCGGAAAATTGATGGGCTTGATGCTCTTTAATATATGTATACAAGTAACAAACATTCCAGGTGAATGCATGCACCGGGTAATAACATTAAACGAGAACGTAGAAGAAAACCTAAAGGAGAGACTAAGACTTTAAAAATCAAACCAAAATATGGTTAAAGGAATCGAAAGAAAAAAGTCCAACCACTCGATTTTTTTTCTTATAAAAGATTTAGTTGAAGTCCAGTAGGATCGCTTAACATGGTTGAACCAATTGAACTAAACCACCAATTCAACCATCCATTTTTTACAAAGATAATTCATAATTGTTTAATAAAATACACATTATTACAAATAATTCATAATCTAGTTTCATTCCGACCCATAATATGGTACTCGTTCATCTTTTTTCCTTTCATATGTACTAATGGTACAAGATTGCCCCTCCATTCCTCTGTTAAGAATACCATGTCTCTCTTCTAATATGGTGCATAAGGTTGTCTCCTTCCAACAACAAACATGTCTCCACGTAGAAAAGAACTTGTCACAGTTATACTAAGGCATATGAATATATGTGGTGATATTTTTTGAAAAAATAAAAAAAATTATGAAAATGGTGGAAGGGAAGCCCCAACAAACCCTTTATATTATACATATTATATATATTATATCTTTGAAAGCAAAAAATATTAAAAATCAGAAAATATAAAAGAAAATAAAAATTATAAAATTTAAAAACAAAAAAATAAAATATAAAAAATCCATAAAATATAAATACAATTAAAAATCAAAAAAATAAAAATAAAAAATAGAAAAAGTACAAAAAGAGTTGTTGGTTATTTTTCTTTATAGATAATAATTCTACCCTTTCCCCATTGCTCTATGAGGTTCGACACTCTACACTTATATGTTATACACATATTTGGTAGAGTTAAAATAAAATAAATTTTGACTCACACATTTGCATTGATTAGTCATACATTATGGGTTGATTGTTTGTTTGAGTTAGTTGTTCACGAGCTGAGTGCTGAGAGAGGTCTGATACAACGATGCTAGATCCGACTTGTTGGACACAACATTCTCCTCTAAGATCAGACATTAGGATCCTCTGAATAGCCATTCAACAAAATGACGCCACTATCGGGGAGCAACGTAGGATAGGATACTTGTATATATTTATCTGCATAGTTATCTGTTTTATTTTCTTTTTATCAATAATTGTTTATCTATTTCTAACCATCTCTTTTGTTGAATCAAGCGAGGGACCATATGACGAAGGTAGATTTCTAGGAAGCTAGTGCACCCGAGTTACGAGGAGATTTGCTCCTTCTTCCTAGGCCAATTGGAGAGAGCAAGGAAGAGATACAGAGAGAGCAAAGAACATAGCTTAGTGTAGATTTTTTCTTTTTAGTGAGAGAGAGGCTATTCTATTTTGCATAATTAATTGTAATAATACAGGTACCCAAGACTTTTGGACACTTGACACTCTTTAAAGTCCATTGCCCATGTAATTGTTCACCTAGGGGCCTCATCTGTTTTTCTTGCGTTTTACTTGCTTTCTACACTTCTGTTCTCCCTATTTTCCCATTTGTTTCTATTTGTTTTTTTACATTTTGAGTTTCCCGCCTTCATTTTTATTTGTTTTGTGAATTAACCCTTAGATTTTTTTGGTATTGCTTAATCGAGTAAAATAGGTCCAAACACCTAATATCTACATGCACCAATAGGTTCTACATTTGGACTTAGCTCAAATAAAAGTGCTTCTTCACGATTAATAGCAATTTCATTTAGGATGATTTCACTAGCTTTCATCTCATGTAGTGTATATTTTAATTCCTTGTCTTGCATCCTGCATGGAGAGAGCTGGGAAGTACTGTGAGTCTCCTTACTTTGCATGCATAATTAGATACTTAGGAGAGATTCCCATCTCAGTGTCAACTTGCATGACTTTTCTGCTATCTTCCTCAGTTTTATATCACTTAGGAATTTAAAGAAAATACAAAAAATGTTAGGTGAAACATTATGAAAAATACTCAAAAAAATGAAAATAAAAAATTAAAACAAGGGAAACGTTTAATAAACTTTGACCAAAATCAAAATACGTAATGAACCATCATTGTTTTGGGTTCATAAAGCACACATTATTTTCCGGTACATTACAGTCTGAGTGAGTCGCGACCCATAAGGATTAGAGCCAAAAACTCAGCCTGATTACTGTCTTGTTATTGATTGGATTCATGAAGTATTAGTACTTCTATCATACATGCAAGTAGGGCCTTGTCGACGATGATGTTCTTGTCTAACATCTGGCCTGGTCCGAAGTATTGAGCTTAGACCATGCCTTCACGGATGTGTCTGTCTCATCATCCTATGTCTGAGTACCTAATTTTTTGGGGGAAGTATTGGTTTTGCCTATTGTCTTCCTCCTCTATTCTTTGGCTGAGTAGTGGATTCAGACCCAATAGCAAGGACTCTCTCAAAAAAGTGAATGCCACAGGTTACAAAGGAAGTGGAAAGTACGGGATACTTTTCTAGCAGTAATCACTCTCCTATAAGGTTAGCCCACTAAGGACTTGCTATAAGATTACTTGAAAAAAAAATAAAATTGCAAAATAGTCAAACTCTTATGGCTTCACATTGTGTTGGGTTGGTGAATCAATTTTGTATGATGTTCGTCTGAAATAGAATTTAAGTCAAAAATCAGTATCGTGCACTTGCGCCATTTTTCCTTCATCTGTTTCATCCTTTTTGACCCCAAATCATTTTGAGCCTTCTACTGTTTTACACTTTTTTTATTCCTCATTCATCATCGTATCTTATATTCCTCCTCATTCTTCCTTTTCCTTCCCCAGATGATGTCTCACGGATAGTTTAGCTGGGACCCCACCAACACCCACATCGATTCCATGTTGTTGTCGTCTCCAATAATTTGAGGCGATTCTCGAGAACCTAGTTTGGATCTTGTAACCAATCTCTAGACTCCTTGTATTTCTCTCGTACACATTCTCATTAGCTAATAATCTGGGATCACTCTTGCCCTAACGCCTGGCCCTTGTGGATGGAGATCAAATTTAGCTCATATCAAATGCTCCATTCACAACCATCTGGGATTGACCCTTAATCATGTCATCAATTAATCTGATGCCAAAATTGAAAGTAAGTCTGATCGGGAAACTTCTTGCAATGCAGATCAAGTATAGAACATGGATCTCGATCTGGGTTTCATTTCTTTGGATTTAGACTCATATATGGATCCTCAAGGCAAGGGAAAGGATATGTATCAGCCACCACAACCAGAACAACCGCACCCACTAGATAAAAACATGGTGAACACACATCTGCTCGCTTCGATACAAGACATCCAACAACAACAACTCACCAAGCAGGCAATGGCCCATGCTGCTTTTCAGGGCATGTTAAACGTTCTGAGGAGAATAAGAGGGAACCAAGGAGGAGGAGTAGATGGAGAACCAGGTAAAGGACACCGTGATGGGGAAGGTACGGAAGGAGGGGAGGTCCCAAAGCTTATGCTAAAGAAGACCTACAACCCTGGCACTTGCCATATGATCAAATGGATCTTGATTCCAATGGTCCATGCACATTTTGAGTTTAAGCCACAATTCCTTTCTCTTAGTCCCACGTTCCATGGGAACACAAATTAGGAACCATGAATTCATCTGCAGTAATTTGCTCATATATGCGGTACCACGCACTACCTTAAGTTTTCGTTATGAGTAGTAAAGATGGCAACTTTTTCCTTCAATCTTCAAGACAAGTCCCTTTACCGGGTCAATCATCTGGGAATGGTCGTATCGACCTAGGGGGAACTCAAGTATGCATTCCTTCACAAGTTCTACCCTCTCGGTCAGCTCAATCAGATGGGAGCCGGAATAAAAAACTTCTCCCAAGGCCCACTCGAAACAATACATGAAGCCCGGGAGAGATTAGGGACCTGCAAGGGAAATGCCCCCACCATGATTTCCTCAGACTAGCTTGGTCCAACATTCCTTTGGGGGGCTGAATGTTGAAATTCATAAACTTATTGATGCCGACTGTGGGGGTCACATTTTAACAAGAATGAAGATGTGGTATGACATATTTTTGAGGAAATGACCAAAGAAGGGGTCATACTATTCTCATCACACACTTAGCAAGGACAACTACAGATCCTCCACAAGCCATTGAACATGGTGGCATCTAGTGAAGAGGATAGAGATGTGATCTCCAACCTAATTATCATAAGGGGCCACTTGTCCAAGGTCAATATCATAGAGAAGAGATGACATGGCCTTGAGAAGTTATCCGTGATCGAACAAAGGACCCATCACTTGAACAAGTTGGATCAGATTTCTAAGTAGCTGGAGCTACTAGTCAGTACCATCAATGTCGTGTTTGTGAGTCAGCTAACCACAACTCCCACTGAGATGAAGGAGCTGCTATCGCCACAACCTCCTCAGCCGAGTTCAGGGCAACCACAAGTCCAGTACGTATACTAGTGCATGCACCTGACCAAACAACACCATCGTCGCAACAACAACTTGTTGTTTACCAACCCAAGCACCAACCCCCCTCTTATGGTCTATATTTTCCACCACCACCACCACAGATCCAAGAGGTCAATGACATATGGAACAATGATGTGCAACCGGACATCCAAACAGACACCATCATGGCTAATTGTCAACTATAATGGCATACTACCAAGCTTCAGGTGGAAGGTTTATCCAACAGCACCAGCCTCTGCAGCACCAGTCTCCTCCATATCAGAACAATTGGAGACAGAATCAGTCTTACTAGTAGTCATCGTACCACCAGTACTAGTCGCATATCCAATACACAACTGCTTCTCAGAATCAATACCTCCCTCCTCCTCAATTTCATTTGCAGCAACTCCCTCCTCATTGATCCATAAATTATAGGATCAAGCCTACAAATAACACAAAGTTTGTCACGTGGAGAACCGCATGAGGTAACTTGGAAAGCACCTAATGCAATTACGAAAGAGTACATGGGTCCTTTTACAAAATTACCTGATTATTTTACATGTTCTACTATATTTACACGACTATAAAATAAATACAAAAAGTGTTGAGGAGGTCAGCACAATATACCCAAAAGACTCGTGAGGGAGCGTGTGATCTAATCTAACCGTTGGGGGTGCATCACTTAAAATGCTATGACGTAACCTGATGGGCACTGTTTCGCCTCGATTCAATGGCTGAGATTAGATCTGGGCCCGTGTTCTTGATCCAACAACACCTGGGTGGTCTACAAGAACAGGAAGAACTTTGTTCTTCCCTTGCTTTGATATGCTCCTCCTCCATCCTTCGACTACCAATGGAGCTCATGATGATCTCAAATCGTCATTGGGGCTCCTCCACATCAGCAGGTGGTGTCAGATGTGTCTAGGCCTCATCGAACGAGGCATGAAGCTTGGTTGAGTTTGGGCCACCTATGAGTGAACTCCAGATCGATTCACCTTCCATTTGAGGTTGTTTGGTCCAACCACCTGCACAGTTAGCTCCAAGGCTCTAGGGCGAATGTCAATCACCGATTTATTAGGTTGAAAAATGAAGGACGAAGCAAAATGGTTGGATATTCGATGAGAGGCATAGGTGGGGATCCAATGGACTCAATTCTTGCAGAATCGAGGTGGCTAGAGTGATCCTTGTATATTCTTCACTATGTATTCCTTGTGCATATCTTCCTCTATTTTATTCATCAATGAAAAGACCTCAAAAAATTATTTTCTTAATAAAACATGTATATAAAAATGTTTTCTAAATAATTAAAAAATTTGCAAAACTAATTGATGTACGTAGTGTAAATAATACTACTCACAAGAATCCTCAAAACAAAACTTAAAAGATCAATTCTGGCTCCAAATGAATTAGAATTCTCCCAAACCCACTTTATTGTACTCTAAATTAAATTATATTTAAAATAAGGGTGGTTATATAGTTTTTGGAGTCACCATGGAAAGTTGGCTTTTTAAGTGTATTGAATAGCTATATTGTACCTATACTTGTACATATTTATTTATATATTTATTTTGTACATAAGTTGTATATATTGTATTTTTAAATACTTGTATATATTTCCAATAATGTTACAAAATTAAAATAAAAATCATAAAACACAAAATAAAGTAAAAATAAAACCAAAATTCCATTGTACAATAGCCACTCATGTATATATTGTATAAAAAACCTATTTATTTAACATCCTTATTTAATTTGAAAAATTCAAATAAAAATACTTTTGTATTCCTTTAATTATGTTTAACAAATAAAATCTAAAATAAAATGAATTTGTATAAAATTAATAAAATAAAAGTATTAAATATATATGCATACTACACCTCTACATAATACACTATACTATAAAAATTGTACATATGAATTCATAAAAATAACTAAAAATCATTAAAAATAGCTTGAGAAATAACAAACATTTTTTTATTCATTTTTTATTTTTAAATCATTCATTATTTATTTCTAATTTAATTCATTTATTTCCCTATTTTATCCTATAGCTTAATTTGTCTTTACTCTCCGCCGCTTCCTATTGGTGCACCTAGGACCGTTGACCTCGGTCAACACGTCCCTCCTTTTTCGCCTTTTCCTCAGGTCGGGTTTAACACCAACTTCTCCCAATTTTTCTGACCCGACCTAATCAACTCATCCCTCGCTCCTCCGCTCTGATTGTATAGCACGAGTCCCTAATCCACGCCCGAGGATCATCTCCAGTATCCACACCTCGATTCGCATGATTTCGCTCGATCCTTGTCAAACATGACATGCCTATAAAAGCATATGCACCCTCCCCATTCCTGCCAAATCTGGCTGCTCCACCACCTCCATTATGCCCAACGCCTTTCATAGGGTGACAACAGTGAGAGAGGGCTAGCAGGGAGGGCATGGACGAGAGTGTGCCCTAGGTCCGTGGCATCTCTGTCGTGCTCTGCCGCAAGGAGCTCAACTTCTGGCTGCATTGCCCCATCGAGGCTCTATTCCTGGAGGCTCTTCGTCTCCACCCCAGGCATCTACATTCACCCCCAGGTACTCCTTACTAATCAGAGATGCTCATTTGATTTAATTTTTATATGTTGTGAAAAGCACCTAAGTTCGACTCTTAAACCCAATTAACCACCCATCAAGACTTGAAACATGCCCCATACGATACACCCTTCACTTCTCCATCTCGCTCTATAGCCAATCATCGACCCAGTCATCAGATTGGGTCAAATCTCAGGCTCGTTCCCTTATCCTACACAGTATCTGACCCATGTGCATTCCCCTGACCATTTGTGTGCTTCTAACCTTTCGTCGGAGTTCTATATCTGAGCAAGACCTCTTATGCAGGCCCAAAATCGAAGAAACCCTCATCTGGAGGTCATTCTTCCTTTGCACACCAGTTCTAGGAGATCCTGGACACCATACATCTCCAGGATGCATTTCGAGGTCCAGGACCCTATCGAGAGAACCAATAGCTGTGGACAACCATCAGCAATGTTTCCCCCTTCCGAGCAACCTCGGAGGATGTTAGGAGCCCACACATTCGCCGTCCAAAACTCGTCGGAGGTGAGTTTTTCTCTAGTTCTTCCCAACGTCTCCCCAACCATTGGATCAGGGGGCCTCCCAGTTCTAGTCCCGTTCTCCCATTTTGGAGGCTACCCGATTGTCTAATCATCTGAGGATCGATCCCCAGCCATTCATCGCTGAAACGGTACCAACAGACTTATGCCGTTCATCCTTAGTGTATCCTTCCAAACTGTTTATTAGCACAAGCCCTCACAACTGTCAGATCAGGAGCCGCACGGCATCAGAGCCGTCCGTGCTTGCATCCACGAGCACCTGCCACATGCCTTTCACTGAGGATATATTTCACCTTTCCCCTATAGTTTTCTTTATTTGCATTTTAGTCTAATAAGTGTAATAATTAGTTAAAACATTTTGTAGTAAGGTCCTCATGCTTTACATATTTGCATTTTGGTCCAGTTGTGTTGAACTCACGTCTACACTTGTTTTTGTGGGTTATTTGCATGTTTTATCTTGAACTATTCAATGGTTAATGAATGAGATGAAGTTTTTACAAATTGCATTTATGCCCCTTGATGAGCCGAAAATTAATCTCCTAAATTCGGGTAAGGTAAAAATCACTCTCGGGTCGTTGCGACCCGGATCTCGGAGGATCAGACTCAACAAGAAAAATAAAAGACCACCAATCAGAAGATATATCAATCAAAATCAAGATAGCAGTCCTCACTGATTTTATTAACCTGGTATAGCGACCAGGGTCTGACTCAGGGAGCACGAGTTAGCCTTGCGGCCTACGAAGTAGTCTAAGAAATAAAATAAAATAAACAAAAGAATTTTTTGGTGGATTTTTAATTGTTTTAAATTTTTTTGTATTTTTAATAAAGAGGAAAAATAAGAAAAAGTAAAAACAAGCAAACACAACAATTTATTTAAACATCCAAAAATACTCCAAAATTCAAATAAAATTATTTTTGGGTTTTTTATGTTTTTTAGTGTTTTTGATGAATTTTTCAGAATTTTCTAATTTTTATACGATTTTCTAAAAATCAAGAAAGAGGAAAAATAAGGGCTACTGTGCAGCCAGACTTGAAAGATCAATTAAAAATACAAAATTGATCTATAAAAGTCTGGAGGCAATTTTTATGAAAACTATAAACAAAAATCAAGCTCCAGAAAAAGATTTTGTATTTTTTGATTTTTATATAATTTTTTAGAATTTTTATAAGATTTTTTGGGTTTTCAAATTTTAAGGGTTTTAAAAATCTAAAAAGCACAAAAATTTGACAGAAGCTAAAATACACTAAACCTAAGTATCACTAATTTTTTTAGAATGTTTAAGGAGGTTTTAATATTTTTCATTGATTTTCTAAGTCAGACAAAAGCAAAAATCACTGTTTTTGAATTTTAAAAAATATCAAAAAGCTCGAAAATGTCCCAAAAATTTAGGGAAATTTTTTTACGCAGTGGCAGGAGCCACATGTTCAAATTTCACCTAATTTGGATTTAATTTGATATTTTATTTAATAAAAACAAGGCATACAGCTTCACAGGGACCTAAATGCAAAGAAAAATATTTCCAGGACCAATTAATAACAAGCAAATAAAGCTCAGGGCTTGGAATGCAAAAAGCCCACAATGCACGTGCAAGGCACGTGGTTCAGACACGAAGGGGTATGGATGTAATTCCTATTTATAAAAGATCAATCAGTAATACCAAGGAAATATAGGACTAAAAATGCAAATTGTCCAAAACCTCACGTGTCGATGCACGTGGCTCTCATATGTAAGGACTGAAATGCAAATAAAAGAAACATCGAGGTCTACAATGCAAAATATTCAAAATAAAAACAACTACCAACAATACTTACATGACTAAATGGAAATAACAAAACTAAGGAGGGCCTAAGTGAAATTACCCTCTTATTAAGATCTAAGGCTGAAGATGACGCCACGTGGAGGATCAGACGGTGGGAAGTCGCTGGCACCTCTTCGTGAGATCGACGCTCCAGATGAGCTCCCGGTCGAGATCCGACGGCCGAGGTTGCCCGAAGAACGAAGGGCCGAGATCAAAACTGGGACGTGGCTCAATCTGACGGTAGTGGAGTGTCCTGCATGAA
Organism: Ottelia alismoides; assembly: GCA_037367405.1. Classification (NCBI taxonomy): domain Eukaryota; kingdom Viridiplantae; phylum Streptophyta; class Magnoliopsida; order Alismatales; family Hydrocharitaceae; genus Ottelia; species Ottelia alismoides. The sequence goes on from JAZKJV010005735.1 coordinate 279,444, forward strand.
CTAGCCACCGATGAAATTCACGCGGCCAATACGCACTGTAGGAACGACCTCCGATGCTGTCGGGATAGGGAACGTGAAGCTCGGACTCTTCCGCAGCTGATGAGCTCCTCCGATGAGGCCGGGAAGCTCCGAGGAGCTTCGGCGATGATGGTGGAGCTAACCTCCTATGCTCGAGTGTTCAGACCCTCAGATGGGTCCCTTTGACCTACAAAATAGCACAGGAAGACTATTGGGTCGAGGGCAAATTGCCTCGACCCGGTTAGGGGTGAAATGGATGATCGGAAGGGGGGTGGAGCGGGTTCTCCGGCGAAGCGACGGCGGAGGAGACTCGATTCTTGGTTCTGGGGCGAACCAAGGTGAATGGAGGTGCGGAGAATGTGGAGGAGTCTCGTGAAGATGAGTCAGGTGTCCGATGGTCGAATGGGTGAGCGTATCAAGGGGAATCGGCCGGCGGAGGCCGGCGGTGCGATTTGGGCGTAATCAGAAATTAAACTAATCTAGAAGTGATCGAAGCTACCTGATGGAGGAAATCGACTAGGCTGAAGCTGGCGGAGCTCCTGGGGGTCTTTGCCTCAAGGAATCGTCGGGTTTCGAGGCTCGGCGCACATCGCAGTGGCGCACGGCGATGATCTCGCCGGATTAGTGGCTGGAGGCACCTCCTCCTCACTGGGGCATGACCCTCGGCTACCTGTCACTCTAGGGAAGGCAGTGGAGGTCCTGAGATGGAAAGGCAAAGCCAAAGATGGCGTGAATTGTGCGGATGAGGAGATGATATATAGTGGTGCAGGTCCGAGAAGATGGGATCGGGCACGGCTTGGTGCAGCACGGACCCCTAGGATGCTGACCGGGCGAAGGTCTCGGATGTTGGAACTTCAATCGGAGCCCGGGGTTTTGGCGAATGGGTGTCGGGTCAGATGGGGAAAATTAGGAGAAGTCGGGTCGAACGCCCGATTCGGGCGGAATGGGTCCGCGGGGGAGAGTTGACCGGGGGTCAACAATCCCCCGTGGACCAATCAGAATTCTCCTTTTAATAATTCTTTGGAAATTCAAATAAAATTATTAAATGATTTTATTTCGAAAAATTTAAATACATGAAAAATGTTTCTTATTTTTCAAATTATTTTTAGTGATTTTTATTTATTTTTTTAAAAAATAAATAAGGTATTTACATTATATTATTATTATTATTATATATAGGTATATATATATATATAAAAGGATTTTTGATTTTTATTTTTAATTATTTATTTTTATGTAATTATTCCAATTTTATATTTTATTTATTTATAAGTTTCGGGGACGAGACTTCCTTTGAGATTTTTATGATGTGAAACCCCCGAAAACCGAACTGGGACTAAAATGCAAAACCCAGCTGGATCTGGGCTTAATTGTAAATCTGCTTTTATACAGTATTTAAAAAATTTATTTGAGTAGTGCATTATGTAGGGCTCGTCGATAGCTTTCCAACGAGTCCAAGAATTGAAAATCCGAGTTCAGAAGCCCGAGTTACAACCATTTTAGCGAGGAGGGGTCAGAGTCCTATTCGGATCCGAACCCGGATCCGAATACGGGTTTTACCCTTAAACCCCAACACCCTCTCGCCCAAAACGCCCAAAACCCTCCTCCCCTTCGATCAGCCCTCTTCCTCCTCCCCTTTCCCCTCACCGGAGCTCGCCGGAGTACTTTCATCGGCGATCCAAAGCCGAAATCACGTTGGGAAGGTCCGGATCATCCTCGTGCACGCTTTCATCTCGCGATCGGAGCGCCAAGCACGGTGTTCTTCACGGGTGAAGTCACCGAGGTGACTCATTTTCTTGAGGTACGACCCCCTCCCTCTTGCTGCAGGTTCTACATGGTTTTCGTCCTATATTTGATCGTCATTAGAGCCTTAGACGTGCTTGTACCACGAAATTTGTTTTGGGTGATTTGCATTCAGAAATGCGATTGCTTTGGCTTAAATTAATGTCAACATTTGGATGACTTGTATGCTCGTTGGTGTTGAGCTGAATAGGACATCACAACACCCTCATTGCAAATCTTATATATGGTTTTTGCATTACTTGTGGCTGATTCTTAGAAGGCCTGATTGAAAATCTATAGACAGAGAACTATTACAAGTTGATGGTTGTACTTAACACTATCCGTTGCTATGTCAAAAATTGTCACATTCATTGAAATGATGTGATGCTTGAAGTAAAGAAATAATAGCCACAAACAACCATTCAATTATACCTACAGGTTGCACCAGCAAAAGACTTCCAGAATTTCGGCCTTGCCCTGATCTCTTCAGAAGTAAGACAGAGGAATGAAGCATATCTCTAATTTAAAAGTTCAGAGCTGCATGTTTCTTTCTTTCTATTTTTATTGAAAGATTGTTTTATTTATATGTTTTATCTACTTTCTTTCTTAACTACTAATTGGTATCCTCATCATCCACGTAGGTTTGGAATTATGGTGGTGTTTGAAGGAACTTTTTTTTTCCTCGGACAATTTTTCAATCACCAGATTTTCAATCTAACATATTGATGCATGTTTTATGTTTCTTTCCTTTGAGACTGATTTCAAAGGCTTATAAGTTTCATCTAAAAGAAAAGTGAAGTTGGGGACTATTTTATTTACTCGACTCCTCGTGTTACTCTAATTGTTGGCCCTTTCAGACTCAAGCTATTTGGATATAGTTCTCGTTCTGGGATGCAAGGAAACAACTATGATCCACCTCTCTAACACAACCCCTTTGAAACCAGCATGGATTAATGATGGCTACAATATTTCTTGATTTCGATAAAGTCACATACTAGTGGTTCTATCAATTATCGTCTTGGTGATATCAAGGAACTGTCCATTAATGATTTGTTGAAGGCAAGGAATTGAGCATGGAAGTAGGCTTACTATTAAAGCAATTCCAACAACTTGCACCAGTACATCCAGATTTTTCGTTTGAGGTCTATCTGAAAGATATTGCAAGCTGATTGCATTTATTGCAAAAATGACAAGCTACATACCACTTGCTACTCAACTTTTAAGGAAAGGGTTGCTAAAACCAAGTATTGTTAGATAGTTGTTGGGAAATCTCAGTTGTAAGTGATGAACTAAGTGTTACAGCTTTCGTACAACATCATGCTCAAGACTTGAATAGTCTCCTTGTGATGATATATGATTTAAACGAGTAATTCAAATCTCCTGACAGTTTAGTAGCATTATCTTTAGTAATCATGAAATATCGTCGCGTGGATTAGATTTTCATGATGATCGGGTAGTTGGAGCTAGGTGCTTCAAGGGATTGGGCATGCACCCTTGGGGCCCCGGGTAGAAGCCTAGTTGATCGCGATCCCAACTGCTACTGTAGCTGCGATGGTTGGGGGACATGTTGCTTGGCACACCGAGGTGCTGATCTGACGGTGTTGGCCTCGACACTTGCGTGCTTTAGCCCGGTGCTCGAGCGCAGGCCAAGTAGTTATGATTGATCGGCTAGTGTTTCGCTTATCACTTAGAGTTAACACTCGTGTGCATGCCAATGTAGGCCACATTGGTCGGTATTCCGAGTGGGAACGCTAAGAGGGGAGTTCCGGGAAATGTGGTTAATGAAGTTGGGGATGGGACGTGAATCTCCTGTGCATAAAGAGGATTGGGCTAGTCGCGAAGATTCGCGTGTTGGAATCTAGATTGTAAATCGGAAGTATCAATTGTGAAATGGAGCTAAGTGGACGTGTTGGGAACTTAGTTAGGATGCATTGTACACCACCGCATGCCTACGGAGGCATCCCAACCCTAAGGTATTCTTTTTGCCTTAGAGTCATAGTGTGAGGTCTCACCAGACCAAGACCACAGACTATCCACAAAGCTTGATTACTCATATCTATATCTAATAACCATAATAAAAATGTGATTCTTGTGAGATCTGGTTACCTAGTTTCTTTCTCTTTTGCATACATTTAAATTATATCTTGCTTGTTGTTGTATAGTTTTATCTAATTCGTATTGGACAATTTTTCTCATAACGTACCTACGTGTGGATCCGCAGGTCCTCAGCAGTGAGCAGTTTGGAGACATCACTTTTAGTGCAGCTTCACTACACTTCTTGTAGCATAATTGGTAGTAGTTTTTACTGTCTTCTTTACTTGTAGTTTCTTTCTGAGAGACATGACATTTATTATATAATTATTGACATCTATATTTATCCTTACATGTATTTTTTTGTGGACATGGAAATGGAAATTTACATTAGTTAAATAAATAGGTTTATATACATATTTACATGGTATATGTACAAGGTAGAAAATGATTTTTATTCTTTTTATTTTTATTTTTCAGATTTTTGTTTTGTTTTTATAAATATGTACAAAATAACAAAAACACATTTTTATTTTTATTTTGAGGAAAATAAGTTTATTTATATACATAGGTATATGTACAAGTGAAATTGACCCTATCTCCCTCTACATGGTTTCTTGTGCGGTCAGGCCCATGCTGAGCCCTCCCTTGCGATTAGGTCGCTCAATATTTATTCTAAATATTTCCCTCTTTTTCTTTTATTTCTTTATTCTTTTATTTATGCACAAAAACATGCTAATTATGCATTTTTACAAGATGCATGCATTTTGACAATTTATGCTATTTACAGGTATTTACAAGGCGTTTTGCAAAGGTTTTGTAGCTAAAATAAAAAAATAAAGAGTGATGAATGGGTATTCATAACCCCCCTATACTTAACTTTGCTAGTCCCTTAGCAAACACTTATTTGAAAAAGAAGTGAAAAGGAAAAGAAAAAGAAAAAGAGAGGATATGCAAGGATCAATGCTGATTATTAAACTTGCCTTCATTAATTTGAAATATGGAGCTCGATCCGATCTTTCGATTATTAATGTGTGGGAACCTTATTTGGACTTATGTTTAAAACTTAACAGCCTCTAAGATCCACTAATCTATAGTCAAGACTCCTCAATAATCCAGATCAGAACAAGTCTACATACACAAACCCTGAAGACCGTGAATCTTTCCTTGTACAGTGTAAGTGAGGTATAGCTCTCCACCTCAGAAGTAGCAAAATGACAACCCTCCCCAACAAGGTAACTCTATGACCCTAGTCTGGCCACTCTTTCCTCGAGGAGCGGGGTATTCCCTTCTAAGTTCAAGTTTAACCGGCTCAAGAAGAGGGGGAAGAAGAGAATGGACCATGGCCAGTGTAGCCATGTATCCTTGGGAGCTCAACCAGTGTAGCTAAGTCTCCCTGCTGCAAGCTACATAAGATGGAACATGAGTCTCAAGCATTGCTTATTGCACTATATACACTCCGGTGGGATTATCATTTTCTCTCAGACCCACCACTTTTTTGGAGTTCTTTTCTTTTTGCATTTTTTTCAATGTGCATCTGTACAACATATCTACAAAGTGCATCATATATACATAAGGAGTTTTCCCTCTTGAGCCAGTAGACTATCCCTCTTTTGAAGCATTATTGCAACCCACAACTCCTGCTGTTAGACCTCATGACAACTAGACCAAGTTGAGACGCACTTCCTTCACTATAAGAAGAAGAGAGGTTCCGCCTAGAAGTACTACCCTCATATGCTACCCCAAGTCAAGGAAGACTGCCTCCTCACCACCTCATCCGTAGAGAGCTCGGTGTAAAGTGCGGGTCCAAGTCAAGCCATTGTCTATATGAGTCATGTGTGTGTTGTTAAGTGCTCTACTTAGGCTCATTGAGATGATAAATGATCATAGCCTAGTGGACTCAAAGAATTAAGTCACCATGGACCTGAAAAGTCTCAACCCTAAGCCCTATAAGGTTCCTCTTATAATTAGGTGGATTAAGATCTTAACCAACCTCCATTTTCCAATTCAATTCCAGGCTAGTTTAAATGTCAACTATAATCAAGGAAAAACTATATAAGTATTTACAAAGATGCAATTTACAAATATTTACACATGTGCAAAATTTTTGAAAAATGTTTCGAAACCATGGATGTATGCATGAATGCAAGTTTTGCAAAATATTTACACAAATTTACACAAGGTTTTTGCAAACCTTTGATTTTCAAAACATTTTAGAAAAATTTTGTACTATATACATAATTTTGAAATGAAAATATTTACAAGTTATTTACACAAAAGTTTTTACAAACATTTTTACAAAAATAATTTGTACACTAGCTATGTATGTGCAATAAAAGAATTTTTATTTACAAGGAAAAAATTTAATTTTTATGAGTTTTTGGGTTTTAGCCATTTTTATTTATTAACACACTCACACAAAGTACGAGTTATGGCTAAAGTATATATGGAATATACACCCCCCTATACTTAGCTCGAACGATGTCCTCAGAGTCAAGAGCGATGAAGAAGACATAACTCGTGCTTAGTATAGGGAAGTGAAAAGGAAGGCTATATACAAAGACGAATGAAAGAATAGAAATGCAAGAGGATCTCGGGGTTTCCCCCTATACTTAGGATCAACTAATCCTAAGTATAGCAAGATGTACACGAAGGGAAATCCGAGTGAGAATGTACAAGGTCTACCTCCCCTATACTTAGGGTAAAATATCCCTAAGTACAGGTAGCAAAACAGAGGTAGAAATGAATCAAAAGAAACTCAAAAGTCTCACACCCCCCTATACTTAGGGTAAAGTGCACCCTAAGTATAGCAACGTCGAAGATGTAAATGGGGTGTTGGACTGAAGAATAGTGTGATATGGACAACTAGATCTATACAAGTCAGGAGAACAATGATAATCAGGCGTGAGATGCAATAGATGTGAGTCAAGAGATCACATCTCATGCAAAGTGAATCGGGGCAGCGTCAACAACCCGCGGCTCATGATCTAGATATGGCTTGAGCCGTTGACCGTTAACACGAAAGGTACTCTCAGAAGACAACTCAGATATATCAATACTCCCGTTGTCGTGTACCTTTCTAACCAAGTAAGGTCCCTTCCATTTGATCTGTAGCTTCCCTGGGAATAATCTCAACCTGGCATCGAACAACCATACTCGTTGTCCTGGCTCAAACTGCTTGTAACTGATATGAGAATCATGCCACTCCTTCACTCTCTCCTTGTACTGTAGGCTGATCGAAAAGGCTGTATCACGAAGCTCCTCCAGGGCTGCTAACTTTACCCTCCTCTGATCTCCTACATGCTCTGGATCCAAAAGTATATCAGTGACAACCCAAAGTGACCTATGTCTCAGCTCCACAAGTAAATGGCACGGCTTGCCATAGATGAGGCGAAAGGGAGATGTACCCAAAAGCGTCTTGAAAGACGTCCTATATTCCCACAAGACCAAGTCCAAAAGCTGTAACCAATCCTTTCGGTCAGGGCAGACGACTTTCTGCAATATATTCTTGATCTCCCTCTTCGACACTTCAACAAGAACATTCGTCTGAGGGTGGTATGGAGTGGCAACTCGATGGTCTATGCTGAACTCGCTAGCAAGGGCCTTTACCTTGTCGTTGACGAAATGAGACCCCCCATCAGATTTTAACACTCGAGGTACCCCGAACCGTGAAATGATATGCTTCCTCAAAAATCGACAAACAGTCCTAGCATCTGCGGTTCGGGCGGGGATGGCCTCAACCCAATGACTAACATAATCAACGGCCAACAGAATGTACTCGAATCCCTGACTCCTAGGGAATGAACCCATGAAATCGATGCCCCATGCGTCAAAAACCTCACAGAAGTGAATGGGCTGCATCATCATCATCATATCACGCTGTCCACAAGTGCCCATCCTCTGACAATCAGTACACCTCTTCACAAACTCATCAGAGTCCTTGAAGAGAGTAGGACACCATAGGCCGAATTGGAGCACTTTCTGTGTCGTTCTCCTCCCAGAGTGATGTCCTCCTGCCTCAAGCTGGTGGCAGTAAGTAAGGACGCTGTGGTGCTCCTGCTGAGGAATGCACCTACGCCAGACGCTATCCCCTCCTTCGTGATGAAGGACGGGATCCTCCTAGTGGTAGAGCTTGGCCTTCGCGAGGAAGGTCTCAAGTCGCTGCCTAGGCCAATCCTGTGGGAGTTTATTGGCAACAAGAAAGTTCACAATATCGGCGTACCATGGGAGAGAGGTGATAGAAAGGATCGCTTCATCTGGGAAGGTCTAACAAATAGGCTCGGTCTACTCAGAATCCTCAAGATGCTCTAATCGGGAGAGATGATCCGCCACTACATTCTTGTCCTAGGCTTATCCTTAATCTCTATATCAAACTCCTGGAGTAGAAGGATCCATCTGGTCAATCTGGCTTTGGCATCCTTCTTTACCATGAGGAACCTAATGGCAGTATGGTCAGTGTAGATGGTCACTCTCGATCCAATGATGTAAGATCTGAACTTATCTAGGGTGAAAACTATGGCTAGCATCTCCTTCTCAGTGACTGTATAGTTCCGCTGCGCAACATCCAAAGTACGACTAGCGTAGTGAATGGCAAATGGGACTCCATCCCTCCTCTGTCCCAGCAGGGCCCCTATGGCAAAATCGGAGGCGTCCGTCATGATCTCGAATGGGAGAGACCAATCGGGTGGCTAGAGAATAGGAGCCTCTACAACATAGCTCTTGAGAGTTTGAAACGATGATAGACACTTGTCATCGACAAGGAACTCAGTGTCTTTCGCCAGCAGATCAGTCAATGATCGGGCAATCCTACTGAAATCATGAGTGAAGCATCGGTAGAAACCGACGTACCCCAGAAAAGACCGTAACTGCCGCAAGTTGGACGGTGGATTGAGTTTTCTAATGACATCTACCTTGGCCGAATCAACCTCCATGCCCCTGTTGGAGATGATGTGGCCAAGCACCATCCCTTGAGTCACCATGAAGTGACTCTTCTCCCAAGACAACACAAGGTGAACCTCAATGCATCGCTGACGGACTCGGTCTAGGCAGTCAAGACAGGAGTCGAATCCGTCACCGTAGATCGAGAAATCATCCATGAAGACCTCCAAGCACTCCCCCACCATGTCCGAAAAGATAGACAGCATGCATCTCCGAAATGTCGCCGGAGCGTTGCACAACCCAAATGGCATACGTCTGAAAGCATATATCCCGAAGGGACAGGTGAAGGTTGTCTTGTCCTGGTCCTCGGGTGCGATGGCCACCTGATTGTAGCCGGAGTACCCATCCAGAAAACAGTAATGGATCTTCCCTGCCAGTCTCTCAATGATCTAATCAATAAAGGGCAGAAGGAAATGATCCTTCTTGGTGGCCTGGTTGAGTCGTCTGTAATCCACGCAGACCCGCCAAGAAGTGGGTACCCGGGTAGCGATCTCCTCTCTAGACTCGCTGATAACTGTAGTGATGCCCGTCTTCTTGGGCACCACATGCAACAGACTGATCCACTTGGAGTCGGAGATGGGGTAGATAAAATCAGCGCTCCACCATTTCGAGATCTCCTTCATGACAACCTCTCAAAGATTCAGGTTCAGCCGTCGCTGGAACTCACGCGACGGCTTTGCCTCCTCCTTGAGATAGATATGGTGGGAGCACATGGCTGGACTTATCCCCTGGAGATCGGCTACACTCCATCCTATCGCCTTGCGGTTCTTTTCAAGAATCCCCATCAGACGGGATACCTGCTCTCCAGTCAAATCTGCTGAGATAATGACTGGGTACATCTCATGCTCACCCGCAAGGAATCGATACTTCAGCGACACTGGTAGTGGCTTCAGCTCTGGAAAAGTAGGTGCTGGCAAATCTAGCCTCTGAAAGCTCTGAATGAATGCTGCCAAATCTGCATGGGAGAATGAAAACTCTCGCTCACGATCTGAATCTAGAGAAGGCTGCTCGACTGGACTGTCTCTGCTCTGAATGGAATCAACCTCCTCCCTAGCTGCAGGCTCAGTGGAAGTCAGACACAGTATCAAATCATCGAACTCTGCCCAGTCAATATCTGACTCCGAGGGATCTATATCATACTCACAAAAATCTTTCTCGCAGTCGGGAACCGGCTCTGCTGACTGAGAAGTATCCTGGACCAGGAATGCACTATCCAAGATCTCCTCTGCTGGCGTCTCTGCATCGAAGAACTCTGAAGGTGAGAGGATGGCTTGTGCGACTGGATCTGCCCAAACTGCCTCGTTATCTGTGATCACAAAATTGCAGTCCTGGTGGATGTCTCGCCCTGCCTCTGTCATCTTCTCTGAATCGGAAGTCGGCTCTGAGTTTCTGAATCTCTGGCTCTAGTATCCTCGACCATCTCTATTTGTACACCTTCCCGCTATCATGATCGGACCCCGCCTTGGATGTGGCCAAGAACAGGCGTCCTAGAATGATCGGGGTATCGGTCACAGACTCAGGGATCTCCATGTCCAACACAACGAAGTTCACAGGGAATTTCAGGCCTGAATCGTGACGACAACATCCTTCAGCAACCCCTTTGGCCTCTTGACAGATCGATCACAAACTGAAGGACCGTCCTGCTCTATTGTAGAGTGCCCAACTCGAAGCGGTCGAGAAGGTCTGCCGGAAGTAGGTTGATCGAAGAACCGCTGTCTAATAGAGTGCGGTTGAACCTCTTCTCATGGATGTGGCATCTGACATATGAGGCTCCTGAATCTGGCCTCTTGGCCGGCAAATGGTTCTGAATCGCGAAACACGTGGCTCGAGTAAGCACATGGATCTCAGACTGATGGTTCCTCCTCTTCCTCCTAACTGCGGTCCTATCTTTGAGTGATCTCTGGAGTAGAGGGATGTGCTCCAAGGCCTCCTGAAGAGTCAGCTGGATATTGAATCTATCGATCATCTGCTGGCTGAACTCTAGATGGTTCTTTTTCTTATTTTCTATTTTTTTCTTCTGCCCCTTACCCAAATGGAGTGCTCTAGGAAAGGGGACTACAGGGTCCTTCTCAGATGAAGGACTAGGAGAGGGTCTAGGCTGCTCAAGTACGACAGAATCCACACATACATCATCAAGCACCACATGTGGATCAGAATAAAATAAACCCTTTCCTATATTTCCAGAAAAGTCCCGAGATACATATACAGATGGAAAGACAATAGGACTAGCAGAACTGGGAATGGTGGCCTCAGTACCACCCTCGGCATGTCGACTCGTGGCATCAGTACCACGCTCTGGCTCAGTAACAGTGGTGGCGTCAGTACCACCTCCTCCAACTGGTGACGCGATGGCCTCAGTACAGTCGGCTGGATCAACATCCATGGTGGCGTCAGCACCACCGTCATCATCTCTCGCAGCATCAGTACCATGCTCCTCCTCGCCTGGCGCTCTGGAAGTGTCATGGGGTCGTCGCTCAAACAAGGCACCGCCTGCTGGCATCCTACCGCTCCTAAGTGTAACAAAATCAGCATCAAACATGTATGCAGACAAATCACCAAATGAATCACTACGAGTGATAATCTCTGTGAACCCTACATGCTCAGACTTTCTCTTCAGATTGTTTGGGTTCGGCTCAATCTGGGCAGGGATGGCGGCCTTCCCTCTCACGATCTCCCGCATCTCCTGGCAGAACTCATCCATCTCTCGTCTGAATGTAGCCTGCTGCTCTGTCATGAGGCGGGCTAAGTCGTCTAAGGCGGGGTTCTCATAGGCTGGCCCATGAGAACCTGACGGGTGGCCTCGCTGGTTGTGTGGCTGCTGCTGTGGCTGGTGCGGGTGAGAGGTTTACTACTACTGATGATACTGGTGAGGCTGATCTCGCCTCCAAGACTGTCCCTGCTGATAGGGACAAGGACCATACTGCTGGTGCTGCCGCGATGACTGCTGGTGGTGGTGAACTGGGGGCTGGGGCTGCTGGTGCTGCTCTCGCTGATGGCCGTACTGACCACCCTGAACTGGAGGCTGCTGCTGGGAACTGGAGCCTCTGGTCGACCAGTAGAATCCGGGATGGTCTCATCGGATACCAGGCTGGGGGTGGTCGTACCAAATCCCGTTGACATCCATCAACGGCTCCGGCTCGTAGGTGGGTGGAGAAAGTACTGCCAGGGGCTGATCCGACTGGTAGACCACCATCTGAGTGTCTGGGGATGGTGTGACTGGTAGTATGGCTGTGGCTGCTGGTATGGTTCCGCCTGTACAAGGTGAACCTGTCTAGGCTGACTGGAGCGCTGGGACGAGCTACCACTGCTGCTCGGATCTCCTCGTGCCTAAAGACAGGGCTGAGAAGCCGTCTGTGCCTTCTGGAGAGACATTATCTGTGTCTTCTGGTCACTCAGCGTCTGTGCCATCTGATCCATCTGCGTGATGCCCTGGCATTGCTCCTTCTCTGTCAGCTCGATCCGGTCCAGCTTCTCACTGATGATCCCCATGTCTGCGGCTGTAGACTTGGCCTGTGCGGCTATCGCGAACGTAGTAGAAGGATTGACATCCACTCGTGCTATCCTCTGGTACTGCACGGTCTGTGGCTGTGGCTGTGGGCGTCCCTGAGTGTAAAGACGGGTCTGGGACATCACTGTATAGTTCTCGGCCATCTCCTCGTAGATGACTCAGACCTGGTCCTCATCCTTGGTGAAGTAGGAACCGCTACACGATGCATTCACCATGCCCTGCAGCTCTGGTGTCAACCCGCAGAAGAAGCTCTGAACTAGGTTCGGCTTCGTGATGTTGTGGTGCGGGCATCTGTCTGTAAGCTCACGGAACCTCTCCCATGCCTCGTGGAACTGCTCGTTGGGGAGCATGGAGAAGTTGCTGATCAGGGCCCTCGCTGCATTCGTCCGCCCGAGTGGATACTACTTGTTCAAGTACTCGGTGCGGAGCTGCTCCCAGGTGTACACAAATCTCCCCAAATGCTTCAGCCAGTTGGCTACTCTGTCAGCGAGGGAGAAGGGAAATGCAATCAACCAAATAGTGTCCTCGTCCACCTGACGATCATGGACGGTGTTGCAGATCATCTCGAACTCCTGGAGATGCAGATGGAGCTCCTCAGTGGAGAGCCCGTGGAAGCGGGGTAGGAGTTGAAGTGTGTTCGGGGGGAACTTGAAGTCCCCCACGATTGCTGGAAGTACCACCCAACGGTGTGTCAGTGTCGATCCGGGGTTGTGCAACTCCCGCATCGGCCTCGGCCTGCTGCTGCGGCTGCTGTGGCTTCTGCGGCTGCTGCGGATTCTACGGCTACTGCCGGCTCATCGGGTCTCCGTGGTCCGTCTCCGGGCCTGCGCTGCTCGCGATCGGCTCTCATCTGCTCCATCTCTCTCCTCATCTCTACCATGAAAGCCCCCTGATCTCGTATCTGTCTTTGTATGGTCTCGAGGGAAGCTAACATGGTGGTGTTGATCGTACCCTGGTCCAGTATGTACGTGGTCGTCTCTGCCCTCTGACCCTCGGTGCGATCCTCGCTGCTGGTCATGGTCTCTGCAAAGGTAAAAGACCCAAACTCAGGTGCCGAAATATCAGTCTGCTGTCTCGCATCTGGCACTGGTAACTCAGGAATGGAAGAAGGGTGGTCAAGGGAGAACAGGGCGGAATCGAACTCGGGTTTAGAGAGCGTGTCTCGGCTCTCACGAACCAACCTAGATGAATGGGCTGGAGTGCTAAAAAGCGGTGCAGCCAAAGGCTGCTTAAGGGACCTCCTGCCCATTATCTTGATCTGTCTAGTCTGTCGGATGAGATCTTGAAAACAACCAAGATGAGTAAACAAACCCCAAGTTCACCTACTCCACGCTGAGTTGAAGACCATAAGAGCTCGGTCAATTATCTTATCAATTTTATTAGGTGATCATGTCAGGATAGCAGAGCGGTTACGTGACCTGATAGGAATCCAATCCGCCAAACAGACTGTCCCGTATAAAAGGCCGGTAGTCTGATCGGGGCTCGGATGTGGCTCTAGCCTAGTGTGCAGGTCACTCTCTCGCGCATACAAACCAGACAATGAGGGGGTTGCTCTCCCCAAGACAGATTTTTTTAGGTGGAGTGTCTTTTAGGGTCGAGTTTGTTTAGCAGTCCCAAATTATATGGTTTTTGTTTTTAGATATTTTTCAAATCAAACAATGCCTAATGAATTTTTTGGTTCTCCTGATTATTTTAAGTCCAAAAATCCGGGGGAGAAGATGAAAAAGCCGATACGCAAGAATCAAAGATGCATGCAGAGTAAGGAATGCGTACCTGACTCCAGCAGTCTACATGTAGGGTGATCCACGCATAAATAAAAGACTGAATATAAACTACCTATATGATGCATGCGAAAACCGGCCCTAAGCAAAGCAGTTCTACACGAAAGAACAGATGACTAAGTGGTCAACAGGAGGGGTCGGTGTCCGATCTTGGATGCTGATCGGTGCCCGCCACAACGGGTCCTGCCAGCGCTGTATACGACCTTTAGTGGCTCGGGACCCCTCAAGTGACCAAGTAGCCTTTTCTTATTAATTTTATTTAGGTCCAATTATGATCTAATAGGTACAGGCAGATTATTAAGTGTGTGGACCCTAATTATTACATCACAATTAATGAAAATCCTAAGCTAGGGCTGAAAACCACGTAAATCAAATGGCAGTAAATAAACGGTCAAAACACGGAAAACCGACGAAAACCGCAGTGAGGTCCCCCGAGCACACCGGTGCTCGGCGACCCCAATCTCAACCAAGTGTCAGTCCAGGTCCCTGTATATGACTTCAATAAAATAATTCTGCGAAAAATAAACTATTCTAAGTCTACGGCTATTCTACGGTTATTTTTGTGGCTATTCCGCGGCTCCCGAACTTCGGCTCCTCCTCCTCGTGCTCTCCTGCACCTTCGTAGAGAAAGAAGCCACCTCCGACTCTCGCGGTTGCTTCAGCTTCTGAAGAAGCCGCCTCGATCCTTGAGCCCTCGCAAGGAATAGAAACAGAAGTGTCAAACTAGATTAAAAATAAACAGGACAAATAAACTAAAACAAGACATATGCAAAAATAGAAATAAGCACACAAGACAAACAAAAATAAAATAAAATAAAAAATAAAAGAAAATGAAAATAAATCGAGAAACAAAAAGCTGCGAAAAGCTGTAGAAAACCGAAAAGAAAGCCACGGAAAAAGCCGCGAAAAACAAAATCGAAGAAAAAGGAAAAATAAGGACTCAGTAAATGAAGTTTTAACAAATTGCATTTATGCCCCTTTATGAGCTGAAAATTAATCTCCTAAATCCGGGTAAGGTATAAATCACTCTCGGGTCGTTGCGACCCGGATCTCGGAGGAACGGACTAAACAAGAAAAATAAAAGACCACCAAACAGAAGATAAATCAATCAAAATCAAGATAGCGGTCCTCGCTAATTTTATTACCTGGTATAGCGACCAGGTTTAGACTCAGGGAGCACGAGTTGGCCTTGCGGCCTACAAAGTAGTCGAAGAAATAAAATAAAATGAACCAAAGAATTTTTTTGGTGGATTTTTAATTGTTTTTAATTTTTTTGTATTTTAATAAAGAGGAAAAATAAGAAAATGTAAAAACAAGCAAACACAAAAATTTATTTAAACATCCAAAAATACTCCAAAATTCAAATAAAATTATTTTTGTGTTTTTTTATGTTTTTAGTGTTCTTGGTGAATTTTTCAAAATTTTCTAATTTTTATACGATTTTCTAAAAATCAAGAAAAAGGAAAAATAATGGCTACTGTGCAGCCAGACTTGAAAGATCAATTAAAAATATAAAATTGATCTATAAAAGTCTGGAGGCAATTTTTATGAAAACTATAAACAAAAACCAAGCTCCAGAAAAAGAGTTTGTATTTTTTTGATTTTTATAAAATTTTTTTAGATTTTTTATAAGATTTTTAGGGTTTTTTAATTTTTAAGGGTTTTATAAATCCAAAAAGCACAAAAATTTGACAAAAGCTAAAATACATCAAAACTATCACTAATCTTTTTAGAATTTTTAAAGAGGTTTTAATATTTTCCCTTGATTTTCTAAGTCAGACAATAGCAAAAACTACTATTTTTGAATTTTTAAAAAATATCAAAAAGATTTAAAAATGTCTCAAAAATTTAGGGAAATTTTTTTACACAATGGCAGGAGCCACGTGTCCAAATTTCACTTAATTTGGATTTAATTTGATATTTTATTTAATAAAAATATGGCACACAGTTTCACAGGGACCTAAATGCAAAGAAAAGTATTTCCAGGACCAATTAATAACAAGCAAATAAAGCTCAGGGATTGGAATGCAAAAAGCCCACAATGCACGTACAAGGCACGTGGTTCAGACACAGAGGGGTATGGATGTAATTCCTATTTATAGAAGATTAATCAGTAACTCCAAGGAAATACAGGACTAAAAATGCAAATTGTCCAAAACCTCACGTGTCGATGCACTTGGCTCTCATATGTAAGGATTGAAATGCAAATAAAAGAAACATCGAGGTCCACAATGCAAAATATTCAAAATAAAAACAACTACCAACAATACTTACAAGACTAAATGGAAATAACAAAACAAAGGAGGGCCTAAGTGAAATTACCCTCTTATTAAGATCTAAGGCTGAAGACGACGCCACGTGGAGGATCGAACGGTGGGAAGTCACTAGCGCCTCCTCACGAGATCGACACTCCAGATGAGCTCCCGATCGAGATCCGACGGCCGAGGCTGCCCGTAGAACGAAGGATCGAGATAAAAACTGGGACGTGGCTCGATCCGACGGTAGTGGAGGGTCCTGCATGAACTGGTCGCCGACGAACTTCGTGCGGCCGATACGTGTTGTAGGGACGACCTTCGACGCTGCTGGGATAGGGAACATGAAGCTCAGACTCTTCCCCAGCTGATGAGCTCCTCCGATGAGGCTGGGAAGCTCCGAGGAGCTCCAGCAATGATGGAGGAGCTAATCTCTTGTGCTCGAGTGTTCAGACCCTCAGATGGGTCCCTTTGACCTGCCAAATAGCATAGGAAGACTACTGGGTCGAGGGCAATTTGCCTCGACCCGGTTAGGGGTGAAATGGATGATCAGAAGGGGGGCAGAGCGGGGTCTCCGACGAAGCGACGGCGGAGGAGACTCGATTCTTGGTTCTAGGGCGAACCAAGGTGAATGGAGGTGCGGAGAATGTGGGGAGGAGTCTCGTGAAGATGAGTCAGGTGTCCGATGGTCGAATGGGTGAGCGTATCGAGGGGAATCGGTCGGCGGAGGCCGGCGGTGCGATTTGGGCGTAATCGGAAATTAAACTAATCTAGAAGTGATCGAAGCTACCTGATAGAGGAAATCGACTAGGCTGAAGCTGGCGAAGCTCCTGGGGGTCTTTGACTCAAGGAATCGTCGGGTTCTGAGGCTCGGCGCACCTCGCGGTGGCGTACGACGATGGACTCGTTGGATCAGTGGCTGGAGGCACCTCCTCCTCACTGCGACACGGCCCTCGGCTAGCTGTCACTCTAGGGAAGGCAGTGGAGGTCCTGGGATGGAAAGGCGAAGCCAAAGATGGCGTGAATTGTGCGGTTGAGGAGATGATATATAGTGGTGAAGGTCCGAGAAGATGGGACCGGGCACGGCTTGGTGCATCACGGACCCCCAGGATGCTGACCGAGCGAGGGTCTCGGATGTGGGAACTTCAATCGGAGCCCTGGGTTTTGGCGAATGGGTGTCGGGTCAGATGGGGAAAACTAGGAGAAGTCGGGTCGAATGCCCAATTCGGGCGGAATGGGTCCGCGGGGGAGAGTTGACCGGGGGTCAACAATCCCCCGTGGACCAATCAGAATTCTCCTTTTATTAATTCTTTGGAAATTCAATTAAAAATAATAAATGATTTTATTTTGAAAAAGTTAAAACATGAAAAATGTTTCTTATTTTTCAAATTAATTTTTAGTGTTTTTATTTATTTATTTGAAAAATAAATAAGGTATTTACATTATATTATTATTATATATAAATATATACATAAAATGATTTTTTATTTTTATTTTTAATTATTTATTTTTATACAATTATTGCAATTTTATATTTTATTTTCTTTATAACATAAAATTTGGAATAAAAAGGAATTTTTATTTTATTTTTATTATTTATATACATTAGTTAAATAAATAGGTTTATATACATATTTGCATGGTATATGTACAAGATAGAAAATGATTTTTATTCTTTTTATTTTTATTTTTATTTTTCTGATTTTTGTTTTGTTTTTATAAATATGTACAAATATAACAAAAACATATTTTTATTTTTATTTTGAGGAAAATAAGTTTATTTATATACATAGGTATATGTACAAGTGTGATTGACCCTATCTCCCTCTACTTGATTTCTTGTGCGGTCAGGCCCATGTTGAGCCCTCCCTTGGGATTAGGTCGCTCAATATTTATTCTAAATATTTCCCTCCTTTTCTTTTATTTCTTTATTCTTTTATTTATGCACAAAAATATGCTAATTATGCATTTTTACAAGATGCATGCATTTTGACAATTTATGCTATTTACAGGTATTTACAAGGTGTTTTGCAAAGGTTTTGTAGCTAAAATAAAAGAATAAAGAGTGATGAATGGGTATTCATCACCCATGTGCGTACTATATCACGTGTAGCGTGTGTTTTACCTGGTTTTTTTTGCATCATGGCCCTTATACTTTAATTGCTCATTATTCAATAGGCCCCAAAAGTTAAAATATCTGCAAAAAGGTCCCTATTGCTATGTTTTTAAATTGTTGTCTTTTATTAACCATTATAAATACAATTTTGGCCTTAAAATTCCCTAAAAATTAATTTAGCTCCATCTAACTCGATATTTGTGTGGTAATTTTTGTGTGTTTGATGAACCGCTAAATGCATGTATTACTTTGGATCCGTTGTAGCATGGGAACTTAGCTTTTCATATAGAACCGAGAAGAATATTGGTGACGAGGTTCTCGGCTTTAATGTTTAACCTGGGAAATCCCGGGCCGATCACAAGGACACAAACCTTAATATGACTATTTAGGTATTTAAATATCTAGGCTAAGCGATAAATAGATCAGTCTCAGTCAAAATAAAGACAAGAATGCAGAAAGGTAATGATAGATGAAATGCACATCACAAATGCATGCATGTAATGAGACAAAGCGTGATGATGAAGTATATGAGTGCATGTTAGAAAATAATGATGTGATGAACAAAATGATGGCACGTGCAAATACTCACATAAATATGCTCAAAAATACTTTAACATATTTCAGCAAAATATTAATTTGATTAGATTAGAATGAAGCCATAAATTAAAGCCAAGTTTAATAATATATATGGAAGAATATGTTTCTTGTCTAATTAATTAATCAAACATTACACATCAAATAAGAGAATAAATATAGCCATATGAAAGATAATTAAATAAGGAACAAAATGGCACTGGAATCATGCCAATTGGATATATGATGCTCAAGATATTCATCATTGAATTTAGGGGCATAAATGTGATAAAACATGAATAAATAATTGCACAAACATCACAAAAATGTCCCTGAAGGGACTAATATGCAAATACAAAAAACCTGTCCTGGAATTTATTAATAACCCCTACGCGAGTGCATTTTCGAAATTATGCAGACCGACCAAGGTGACTTTGTAAATTTCCTAGGCCTGTACGTGTGCGGTCCTAGGCTCGGATGGAAGGCGAGGCCCAAGCCACGTATCGGTTCGCTGGTGCTTCGACAGTGGCTAGACTGCTGCAAGGCTGTTGGCTTGGTGACGTTGATGTGGCCTGCTCTCGACCGTTAGATCATGCCTAATTTGGCACGATCCAATGACAATTGTTGTCCGTGCTCTTTTTCTCCTCCTTGCAAGGCTACAAAAGGGGCGGGACTCTGGTGAGCCCCTCCTTCCTCCGCTAAGCTCCAGGAGGATATCTGATGGTCGACGAGAGTCATTAAAAGGTCCGTGAAGATGAGACAATGACGGAGAAGGACTTCGAGTAGCTTAAAGATGATGATGATTAATAACAGTCGAGAACGGAGCTCCACATCGAAGCACCTTCAAGGATTCCGACCATTGAATGTATTCTCTCCTACAAACATTAGAAGTGTATAGCCAAAGCCACTCGAAGTGGGTGCGTTCGATTGTGAATGTGATGGAGGTCTAGGAGATGAAGAAGGTAGAGGGACATATCAGGTTCTTCTTTGAGTGAACGGAGAAGATATGGGGAATGTGTAAAGATTCTAGAAGAAGGAGAGTGATGGAGTCGAACTCCAGCATGCATCACCGATGAAAGGTGAAAGCTAAAGGCTTGTCAGAAATGGGTTTACATACACACACATGCGGGGAATAATCAAAGAAATTTCGAATGGAATTTAAAACCTAAACATAAGTTAATCTAGAAGATGGAGAATGGAGGATCTTTGGCTTGTGCTAAAGCTTGATGCGAGCCTCCGGTCATGGCTTACCATGATCAATCGGTCACGAAGCTCGAAAATCCATAGAAGTAGCTGCAGAATGCCTATTCTAGACATGGGTTGCACGAAGACTTCAAAGTAACCTTTGTGTCATCGATCGGCCATGACTTTGTCACCATCTAGACAAGAGACGTTGGGCCTAAGTATAATCAAGGGTGGACAACCGTTGCTAGAGGCGGTGATGTTGGGATTTTGAAGGCGGAGGAAGATGGCCATTGATGTCCCTCAGGTTGTGGTTTCAACCATTGCCACCTAGTGTGGGAGTTAAGGATAGGGAACAATAGGTGGTTGGCGCGGATGAGGGTCGGGCATGTTAGAGGTTGGTAATAGAAATTAGGCAAGAGGGAAGTTAATGATGGGAGGATAACGGTGGGAAGTTAGGAGGTTAGCGGAGAAGAGAAACCATATGGAGGTTGAAGGAGGTTTAGGCACCGTTGGATCATATGATCCAATGGTTCCTATAAAGGCATAGATGGACAATGTTGATCTGCCTGATGAAAAGGAGATCAAGGCAGGTGGCGACATAGGAGCGGGCCACGTGGTTAAAGTAGATGATGCCACATGGCCCAATCAAATTTGAAGAAATGAGAGAAATCAGAGTTAATTCAAAAAGAATTAGTTAAAGAAGGATTTAGGAAAAGTCATGAATGAAAATGTTGTAGATCTCGATGAAATCTACAACTTTCATGTAGAAGTCAAAGAGATCAGAGGTCATTTATAAATAGATATAAATTTAATACTAATAAAAACCATATAAAACAATTTTCTTTGATTTTTCTTTTGCTTATTTTTTATTTATATTTTGTTTTATGTTAATTTATTATACAAAATAGTAATCTATTTTTTTTATTTTTAATAAGAAATAAATACATAAAATATTACACCATAATAGGTTATAATAATATATGTTAAATAGTGTTAATTATTTAGAACACAATAAATAGTAATTAGTGTTAATTAGTAGATGAATCTTGTGCTTAACATAAGCAAGAGAGATAAATATAATTAATTAAGCTGATAAATCTGGGATTTATCTATACATAAGCTAAGCTCATCCTCGAGCTAATGAATAAAGAATTTTTGTTAGAGAGTTAGCTTAATTAGTGAGATCCCTGACAAGTGCAAGTGAATATATAGGGCTTGATTTGACCTAGACACTAGTTTTTAGGAATCCTAAAACTCTAAGTTGATCCAAGTATTAATCAAAAGAATTTCAACTCCTCTAATTGTCAGACTCTCAATGTATACACACATATATATAAGAAGTATGACTTAGTGTAGACTGCATCATGAGAGTAGAGTCAATATATCACCAAAAATTGCAATCTCAGAAGCTTTCCCAAGGACCCAATTCTCAACTCTAGGGAACAAATCTAGTCTTGCTTCAATCCACCGTTTTTTTAGTTTGTCAGACTTTAAAGGTATGGATGGAAGTCCATATTACATAGGATGTAGGATTGTGTACTTATTTTCTCTTCCTCTCATTAGAACATGGTTCTCTCAAGTGACAATACTCAACACAATTTTCATTTTGATTTTATCAATCAATGTGTCTGTCAAGAGAAGTTGGAGTCATTTGCAATTGTTTTCCTGGGAGTACACCAGGGTGTGCCTTTTTTGAGTATCTAATATACCTTCTACACTTAGACTTGTAGCATTTACGATGCAGAGCTTTTTTTTGGGTGCTAGCCCGACTACTGGTCCTATTAGCGGTGGTCCAAGTGGACACTTTGAAAATGATTGGGAGTGCTCACCTTTAGTGGAAGATCTTTGAAGTTTGACATTGTATGGTGAGAGCTTTTCTTTCAACATTTCTTTCTTTTTTTCTTTGTTTTCGGCTAGCTCCACTGCTTTTACGAAAAGTTGACACACGCTGATCAACTTATTAATTAAATGACATCACACCGTGGCACTTTAGGTTAAATTCAAGAGATAGCATGAGAACATATCCCGTATGGGCTAAGATGTTGAAACTCAGGAATCATGAAGCCGTCATTAATTTTATCTCATCCTCGAGCATCATATAGATCAAGTCCAAAATCAAACTTCCAATCTCAGTCTCCTTAATGATATGTTGACTCGTCTCAATCATAAATGCAGTTGTGCATTAGGCATGAAATATAGCATGCATATCTTCAAACTAGGAGA
Source organism: Ottelia alismoides (assembly GCA_037367405.1). Classification (NCBI taxonomy): domain Eukaryota; kingdom Viridiplantae; phylum Streptophyta; class Magnoliopsida; order Alismatales; family Hydrocharitaceae; genus Ottelia; species Ottelia alismoides. Next base: position 301,851 of record JAZKJV010005735.1, read on the forward strand.
GTGTGAATTTTTAAGTCCAAGACCCTAATGATTAATATATGATAACTCTAAGTCTAAGGACTCCTTAAACCAAGTGTTAAAGATCGTCTCAAGCCTTGAGCTTGTAGTGAAAGTGTCAGAGAATAACACCAATTAATAATTCAATCTTTTTGTGATTTTTATTTTCCATTATTTAGTTAGAGAGTTAATTAATTAAACTCATTTACACCCTTAGCTTTGAAAAGATTTTTGAAAAACTTTTTGCAAACATTGCCACATAAGTATAGAAGTTTTCCAAACATTTTACAAATATTTTTAAAATAAGTAAAACCCAAATTTCAAACCTAAGTAAAACATTTTTCAAAACATTGTCACAAAAATATGTAGGTTTTCAAAACATTTTACAAATGGTTTTCAAAACATGTCAAAACCATATTTTCATAAACCTTGTAAAATATTTGAAAACCATGTCAAATATATATGTGTATAAATAATTTTCAAAAATTATTTTCAAACATTTTGTACAAAAACCATTTCAAGGAGTAATACGATACCCATAAACCCAAGAGTTTGATTTTTTTTAAAAATATGAGCTATGGCTAAAGTATATATGCAATATATACAGTAGACCCCCCTATACTTAGCTTTTGATATGTCATCATAGCACAAAGTGACATGAAGCAATAGCTCATGCTAAATATAAAAGAATATACAAAAATTGATGATATAATCACAGGTGCAAAATGAGTAAAAAGAATCACTCATAGGAATCTATGGACTCGGGTCCCCCTATACTTAAGCTGGGAAATAGCTTAAGTATCAAGATATGAATTTAAAAACTAGGTGATGAAGGGAAATAATCAGAATGATATGAATCCCCCCTATACTTAAACTGAAAATAAGCTTAAGTATACAGAAATAGGAAGCTAGGTGAAGAAGGGATCAATGTTAGCTAAATCTCTAGATGATGAATCTCAGTAGATGATAATGGAGCCTAGGATTTTGGGAGGTTGAAGAGTCATGCAAGATCAAAACAAACCCGGTTATTTCACCAACACACCAAGTGGAGACCATAAATATGGTCTAATTATCTTGTCTCTTTTATTGGTGATAATATAAAAATTCATGTTCATTACGAGCATGCTGAATTAGGTTTGGGCTCTATCCTAGGGATCGTCCTCACCTCAAAGTGAATGCATATATATCTGCAATTTATGTGAGGTTTCTCTCCCAAAAACAAGGTGAAATTTAGCTCATTTTAATTACATCAACTTGCATTCACATTCCATTTTTAGAGCTTAGGTTATCACTTGTATTAAATCTCTGAGCACATAAAACATCATCTACTGTCTAGTTCCGTTTCCATATTGTCTTAAGTGACAAATTATGAAACAGGAAAATCCATGCAGACGTGAAATCATGATGTTATGCTTAAGAGAAGTACTTACAGTAGTTATCATTCGTGATTTCCCTTAAGTTAGCCTGCATGAATTATAGTTTCAAATATATGATGAATTTGTTGTTTCGTTATAGGGGGTAATCGGAATCAATCAAGAAATAATAAAAATTAATTTATTCAATTTTAATAGGAATGGTTTTATGTTTGTTTTACTTGGGCAAGTTCCAAGGTCAAAATCAATGAGATAAAGGAAAAACTTAGGATTATGTCTATCAAATTTCGTACGCGGTTTTTGAGGCAAACTATTTTTTGTATTTTTAATGCAATTCTGGAATGCAAAATCCAATCGCGTCCGATTTTAAGGGCTAGAAAAATTGATATTTATCAAATGATGTCCAAAAATTATGAAACTTGGCTGAGATATTAATAACAATGAAATAAATGCACTATATTTTTTTGGAAATTTTGGATATAATATAAATATTTTATGAATTTATGAATGCAAATAGTATGATTTTCAATAATTAATTGTAATAAATAATAAATCTAATTATTTTCAGGAAATAAAATTATCTAAGATATATCATTAGGTGATATATCTCGGAAAAATCCTAAACCCTAAAAATGTTGAATTTAATACCTCTGAAAGACTAATTAAGAAAAGACACAAAATAATTTTTCTAGAGCAAAATATGCATGCCAATGTAATTCTTTTTTGTCACGATGTAATTAACAATTAAGTTTACGATCTGTGAAGTTTTGACAATTGTTGGAGTAATGGTTAATTAATTATGAATTTCTAATCGTAGATTAGGTAAAATATGCAATTTTTCACAAGAATATTAATTATTAATTAACCAAAGAAAATAAAAATATCAAACACTTGCCACAATGTAGAGAATTACGAGAGAAACACAATGCAATTTTTTATCTAATAAAATGATGCAATAGCGTTGTTCAAATAATGAGTGACATAGGGGTTTATTCGCAAAATTATAATAAGTAAATAAAATGCAGTGCGCGGATTAAATTGAGCTTACCTAAACCTCGCTGGAGGCTTCTACAAAATTGCCAAGGTGGGCACGTGCAAAGCACATGCCCCCAATGTGGTTGGACCTGGTCTAGAATCTACGATGATTAAGAGGCTTTGATGCAATTTTCCCCGCTGTCACACATGCAGAGCATGTGAGGTGGGCCTTCATCTTCTCGATGGAAGGGAGGGGCAGGGCACGTGTAGTCTATGGAGGCGCCCGGCCGAAGCGTGGTGGCTGGTGTGGCAGAGGAGGCTCTCCGATCGACTGCTGATGACGGTACGCCGAAGGGCAGAGCGAGGATGCAATGGAGGTGCTACTATAGTGGGCACGACTGATGAATCTCCATTTCATCACCTTTATTCTATCATTTTGGCCTTAAAACCTCTAGCTAATGCATGTAAATAACATTAATATGTACAAAATAGCATTTTTGATTTAATTGCATCTACTTTGTAAATAGCATGGTTTTTACTGCCCAAAATTATATAATAAAGAGAATAAAAGAGAAAGAATAAAATATCGAAGATATTTTATGACCCTAAACCTTGAGACTAAGTCAAGAATTGAGTTGGTCGACAAGGAATAAAGTAGGGGGAGATAAGGGCCAAAAATAGAATAAAAACCAAATTCTTTTATTCATTATTTATTCATTTTTACACATATTTTATTCTTTATTATTTATTCATCAAATATAGAAACTTTGTATATGAAAGTTGTAGATAATAATATAAATAACAATACAAAATTGAGTTTGTACAAAAATAATACATGGTGTTCATTTTATACACAAAATAAAAAGCCAAAATCCCAACTTCACAGACCCATATCTTTTAAATAAAAACTCAAAATGTATCAAAATCACCTCTAAATGTATATAACTTTTCATAAGCTATTTAATGGAAGTGGTTCATATTTTTTGGAGTCACGGTGTGAATGTTAGGTTTTGGACCCTCATTATACATTATACCCGAATAAAATATTCAATTTATTCATCCTTCGTTATTTTTACATATTCATATTTTTATAATTTTATAATTATTTTTTATAACATATGTACATATTAAAACCAGAATAAAACCAAAAAAGAAAATGCAGAATTAGATAAGTCTATAAATATATAGGCAAAATACCTATAATTATACTTGTATATAAATAAAAGGGAAACCTATTCTTTTATTCTTTATTCATCCATATTTTTATAATATTATAAATATTATTAATATTCTATAAAAAATGTAAAACCAAAATAAAACTTAATAAAATACATTATGTATAAAAAACATAGGTAAAATACCTATAAGTATACATATAAATTATAAACACCTATTTATTTAAATGTACAAAGTACATCATAAAAAAATAAAAATGTATTTATGTACATAAAAATAAGTTATAAATATATAAAATAAAAGAATAAAATATTAAAAAAATATACAATATAAAAATAAAAATAGCCAAAATATAGGTAAATATACCTATAAATACACCATTAAAAATTAACTAATTATAAATCAAATAAAAAATAAATAAAAATCATAATAAAATACTAAATAAAATAATAAACATTTTTATTATATAATCAAAAATTAATAAAATCCTTTACTAATTATAAATAATTATTTTCAAAATAAATTTCGATTTTTGTCCTATAGCGACCTGACATGGACCAATCATGTCAGGTCGCGAGGTGACCGCCGGCCAATTGCCCCTCCCACGGGTTGACTCGATGCGACCTATCCCATCCCCATTTTCCCACCATTTTTCGAGGTTGATCCATAGCTCAATCGCCTTCCATTTCTTCACGAGATTTGCTCTTGATCATTGTACATCCATGCCAGATCCTTATGTCCTTTGTATATAGCTCGAAATTCTCTCAATGTGCCGGTCAATTAAGGGTGCCCATCCTATCTATAAATAAACCATCACCCTCCTCCTCGTAATTTTGGTCAATCCCTGAGCCCTAGAGCCACCGCCTCTGGCCAAGCAGGTCTCTAGGTGACAGTTGGTGCATCCCTAGAGGTTGGGAAGCTCGCGGAGGAGGAGATTGCACCCAAGGCCGTCGTCACCGGCGACCTCTGCTCCCTACCGATCATAGCAGGTAAGAGCTGCGCTTTTTCGTTTATTTAGTTTAGAATTTGTTGTAGGTTTAATTCTGTGCTTTCTTTTTTGTATTTTAGTGATTTAATTAGTTAGATTATCTTAGGTAGCCTCGCCGGAGCTCTAGAGCCCCGACCATGTTCCACAGTTCCTAAACCATGTCTCCGACCCACGCTTCCACCCTCATCATCTTCCTCCTCGCTTCTACTCCATCCCACACCCCTTCATTCACCTTGTTTCGCTCTACATCACGCTATCAAGTCTCCACTTCCACTGCGCCCCACTTCCACTCCTCGCCACCTAAAAAGCTCCACAGACCCCTTGTTTCTTGCGCGCACCTTTCTTGCAGGTCTGGAGGGCCAAGGGACCCTCGAGGGTTAATTTTTGTTGAAATCAAAGGTTCCTGGAGTTCCCTCTCTTCCTCGACTTCACCGGACCACGTCGGAGCTCCTTGTGCCTAGCTGAGCTATCCACCGATGCGGAGGACCACCAGGAACAAGAAGAGAAGCTCGGCGGTGATAGAAAGGGTCGGAGGAGAACGCAATGCTCGATTGAAACTCGCCCAGGGCGAGTTGCTTCCCTGTTCTTCCACCCTCCTCGACAAGCGTTCGATCAAGCGCCGCATGCCAGATGCCACAGGAGTCGTCTGATCAAGCTCACCTTCGACCTTCAGATCGCTCACCGCAATTTAATCTGAACTGCTGATCGTCGAAACGTCATCGCACGACGAGGACACAACATGTGTCAAGTGAGATCCTCCCTGCCGTCCGATCGCGCCACTTATGGTGTAATTTTCACAGTTAGCCGCACACTTTTTTGTATTTATTATTTAGCCATGTAAATAAAGTGTAACGTTATAAATAAATGAGATTTTTTTAATGCACCCTATATTTATAGTAATTACATTTTTGTCCTTCCCAGGTTGAGTCACGTGTAGTCCCACGTGATGGTTATTTTTCATATTTGGCCCTGACACTTTTGTATAATCTGAAATAGTTTAATAAAATGAGGTAAACGTTGTATATTTTTGATAATATTACATCTATGCCCCATAAGTTTATTTTTATTGCAAATATGCCCCTGTTAGGGCTTATGTTTTTGAATGATTATCTATTTAATAAAATAGTTAATGTGCATCGAAAAATACATAAAAATTGGGATAAATGCCTCATGCTATGTACTTTCAAGCCACAGGTTTCTTTCACATTTTTGTGCATTTTAATCATTTCTTAAAAATGAAAAGGAGCCCCTTTTTGCCCTGTTTAAAATATAAAATACTAAAAAATATAAAAACCTCTTTGAAAAATAGAAAAATTATATATAGTTTATATATTGATTTATTGGGTTCAGAAAACAAAAACCCCTAAAAATAGAACAAAAAATGATTAAAATTTAAAAACTCCAAAATCCAACAAAAATATAAAAATTCTATAAAAATGCCACAAATATTTCTTTCTATCTTATATTTTTCTCTATATTATTATCTATGTATTAAATTGATTTGGATAATTTTGGACCATATTTACTATATTTAAAATCTAATTCAATTTCAGCCTATTTATCTAATTCCTTATTTGGGATATTTTTGACTTTAAAAATATAAAATAATTAGCAAAAATTATAGGAAAATCACAAAACATTAGAAAAATATATAAAACCTAAAAACTATTTATATTTCGTATTTTATTTTTAGTTACTAGTATTTATAATTATAATACTCTATATGACATATATAGCCTTATATATATCTTATATATATTATATATGTATATAAAAGAAAAAAGAAAAGAAAAATAGAAAATTTAAAAATAGAAAATTTAAAATAAAATACAAAAATATAAAAAAAAATAAAAAGATAAAGATACAAAATTAAAAAACCCCACAAAAACATTAAAAGTGGACTAGAGATACAAGACAATTTTTTTAGAATCATTTTTGCCTCCTAACATTTGCTCTCTGTGGTTCGACCTTTACACATACTTGCATGCTATACACATTGTTGTAGAGTTATAATAAATTTTAACTCCACATTTTTTATCTTTATTTCTTAAGTATATACCGTGGGTTAATTGTTGATCAACCAGTGATTTTAGAGTGGTCAACAAACGACTGCGGTTTCGCCTTGTGAAACCATACGACCCTCTGCTTCTTGGGTTTTATTGAAGGATATGGCTAGATCCTCAAGCGCATCACGGAAGCGTGAGCGTCGTATCGAATACGACGAAGAGCGACTAGTCGCACTAGTTGCTCGATGCAGCGGAATTTAAAAAAAAAATTTATACGACGAAACCACATGATCCAAGAACACTTCTCGGATCGTTTCGTCTAAACCACAAACAAGTAATAGGATTACCTCTTGAAGCGTGGTTGCGATCAAGTCTCTAAACGAAGAGACCTCCTGTCTCATGTCCGATCCGACGGAGGAGACGCTTGCGAGCGTGGGGATGAACCGCGTGCTTCTCGCAATCCATGTTGATGATCCAAGCGGCGGATCTCCTGATCTCGACACACGAGATCCGACGTCTTCTTCACGAACGAGGCGCACCGAAGGAGACGGAGATCCACGAGCAGACGAACGGGCAGCATAACGACGATGCCGCGACGATGGAGAACCTCTCCATGGCATCCATGGTGGACGGCCATGAGAGGGAGAGGGAGGGCTGACCTCCAGAGAGAAAGAGAGAGAGAGAGAGATGCTTCTCAAGCATTGTGTGTAAAGAGAGAGCAAGGGTATGCCTCTCTATTTATAAGGTTTTGGGATCCATGGATCTCAATCCATGGGACATATAAAATCAATGGGTGAGATTGATTTATGTCAATCCAATGGCTAAGATTGTTGTTGGTAAAACCAACAAATTTAGATCAAAATATATTTGACAAAATCAAATACAAATTAATCCAAAATCAATCCAATAAATAAGGAGAGAATGTGCATGGAGATTTCATCTCCATGCACTTTCCATGTGGACGGCCACACATTCCTTTTGGGAATGATGTGCCGCCCCCCCTCTTTCCATGGAGAGAGCAATCTCATGGAAATCCATGAGATTGCATATCTCCTTGAAAATCTCCTCTATTTATTTCCAACAACTTTTGTTGGCTTTTTATTCTTCAAAAATAATTCATAATTATATAAGGTTTTGGGATCCATGGATCTCAATCCATGGGACATATAAAATCAATGGGTGAGATTGATTTATGTCAATCCAATGGCTAAGATTGTTGTTGGTAAAACCAACAAATTTAGATCAAAATATATTTGATAAAATCAAATACAAATTAATCCAAAATCAATCCAATAAATAAGGAGAGAATGTGCATGGAGATTTCATCTCCATGCACTTTCCATGTGGACGGCCACACATTCCTTTTGGGAATGATGTGCCGCCCCCCCTCTTTCCATGGAGAGAGCAATCTCATGGAAATCCATGAGATTGCATATCTCCTTGAAAATCTCCTCTATTTATTTCCAACAACTTTTGTTGGCTTTTTATTCTTCAAAAATAATTCATAATTATATTTGAGAATATTGCAATCTTGCCATAGAAAAATTGTGAATCAAATTCACAACCCAAAACAACATATAATTTACATTGTCAATTAATTACACAATGTGTATCCAATACACATAATAATTAATCAACACATATAAATTATAATTAACTCTCTCTAATACATTATAAATCACATTTATAATATATTATGAATAATTGGATATTACTATCCACATTATTCTTATCCTTTGATAATTAAATCATATTTAATTATCTCGGATCTCTTTATCTCATGTGTTCAAATAATATGAATCACATTCACATTATTCACATCTTTGATAATCAAATCACATTTAATTATCTAAGATAACTCTCCTTATAATATGAATCAAATTCATATTATTCATGATAATTAAATCACATTTAATTATCCATTTTCTCAATGCTCGGATACATATATCAACAATAGAATTATCCATGAACTCTTTCAAGGATAATGCGCTTTCTCCGCGAATACTTGGAGATAAGGACATGGCGATTGTATTGTTCCACGTATAGTGACATGGATATTGAGATCACATCTCAAATCCAGATCTCGGGCCTCCCATAGATGCTTGATTAAATCAAGACCGCAAATCTAATCTTCTCATTGAATCTGAATCACATTCAGATCAATGTCCAACATTTGGACTAAGATCAGATTACTTCTCTACTGAGAGGAGTCACTAAAATCCAGACCCGTTTCATCACTCCCTAGGAATGGAAGCGTCATGGTTATACAACCGTTTATGATCACATCACCCTCAGGCATTCCCAATACCTGTACATCCTGCATACTGGAAGACTCAGAATAAACCCGAAGTATTAGATCAACTTTGCACTGTCTACTTCAGGGTTCTATGAGTAAGTTTCTCATTCGATCATTGGGAGTCAGTATTGATCATATACTTTCCAAAAGCATATATCATACCTAGGTCTTGATCATATACTTTCCAAAAGTATATATCAAACCAACAAATTCAGTCAAGCTTCCAAAGCGAGACGACCGTGCGCACGGAATTTGATTCTTCCCAATATCTCATGAGTGAGCTCATGTCTTCCGGTTCAGTAGTGAACCTGTATGATCCCTTTGAGAGATCGTATTACTCATATGCCCTTATATGCACACCAGCGCGCCGGTGTATAGACCTTGATTAGGTCATCAACCTATTGGTCTGCCAAATGTACATACTCAGACATATAGTAACACATCTGTCTCCGGTCAGAGGATGTGTGCCTATATCATGACAGCATATGATATAGGACTTTGGTTATCTCGATCTCGTTAAGTCAACTCTTTGACCTAACTCATCTGACACCTCCGAATCTCTATTCCTATGCAGAGGACCTGCATCAAGAGGTCGGTCAGATATCAACCTAAATGAGATAGGATTGCCATCTCCTACTCAGGCTGGAGATCATCTCTTAATAATCATTTGACGGTGCTTGATGAGTCCTCAATCTAACTCATTAGATATTCATCTAAGCACCAGCCTCTATGATTCAATAATTGAATCAACAGCTATATGATCATTAAGATGGCCATGGTACATAACCCTAATTGTACTAAGGGACCTATTATGCAAATTATGTATTCTTTATTTCAGATTAAGGAGTGAATTGCAATAACATTTATTGCATAATGGCTCGCCGTGGGCTCGCATGTCCAACAATCTCCCACTAGCCCAAAGAGCCATTAATGGGCTAATCATTTAAACCCACACTCATGTGACAATCATAGGCTATTTAGAAAATAGCTAGGTAAGCTGATCAGTCACTCCGTTCCCAAGAGACTACGCCAAGTCCTTTTACGGCACTTGCATATCTCCTAGTAACAGTGCTCGCATCTAATGCGAATGTTGCATCCTATGCAATCAATACTCAATTTTGTCGGTTATAGTGTCATTGACACTACATCTTATTAATTATCATAACCAGTATTCCCATAATCCTTTTAGAATACCTTCATTCCTGGAGATCTCTATCTCCTAAGGTTTCTGCAGTCAAGACCCTTATAGATCACTATCTACAAGATCTTAAACTTTTGAAGATAAGACTTTGAGATCACTATCTCTAAGTTTTATCATCTTTGAAGATATTATTATTACTGCAATCAAGTGTTTTATCTCCATAGTAGGATTAGTAACAGTTTACTACTCCCACTGCATGGCAGACATCGGGTTCTTGTACACATCTAGCATATACCCAGCTTCTCATAACTGATGCACAAGTGCAAGCAGTTCTAGCATTCACTTCCTCAACTCTTTGAGGTGCTATCCCTCTAGACAGGTCACTACCACATCTTAAGGGAAGGAAGCTTTTCTTGGAATTATCCAGAAAATGGAATAAGTCCAAGGTGTACTACTAATGCGACAGTCCCAATACCCTCTTCTCTTTGCTTCTGAACGACTTCAGAATTAAGATCTAAGAGGTATCCTTGAAATCGTATCTCAAGGTATGGAACAACCAAATTATAAAACACTTATCATTTATTCTTATATGATTAGAATAATATCTACATTAAGCACGATGAACACAATGGCACTCCCACTAAGCTTCACATGGTTCATCAAGATTTTATCTGAAATCATAACATTTATAATTTCATTAAATCTTATGTTCCAACTACAAGAAACTTATTTGAGTCCAAAGATGGAGTTCTTCAGCTAGCACACCTTGCTTTCCTCAACCATGAAGCCCTGGGGCTACTTCATATGAATATCCTCAGAGAGGCATTCATAGAGGAATGCAATCTTGAATCACACCATGAAGATGTCATAGACAAGTTGTGTAGCTATAGTTAGCAATATTCTGATGGGTTAAAGCAAGGTTACTGGAGAGCAAGTCTTATCGCAAGCGATGCCTTCTCTTCGGTGTGTAGCTCATGGCTACGAACCGTGCTTTGAAGGTCTATACCTTCTCATCAGGTTCCCTCTTTCTCTTGAAGATCCATTTACATCTTAATGGGTCTGACCCATATAGGTGGATCCTCGAGGGTCCATATACGACACTTGTATATGAAGTCTACATTAAACTTTTATTGCTAACATCCATCTTTCCATGTCATGATCCTCAGGAGCTTCATCACATGAAGTCCGATCATTTTTAGATTTAACTAACACATGGAATCCATCCTCAAACTTATTTGAAGAGGTATTAGTGTTTCATCTTTAATTGTCCTTTCAGTTTCCAATATCAGGAGCCTCATTATCTTTTCAAGATTAAATGAGTTCCTTCACTTCATTTTCATCTTGATTCTCAAGAGAGTCATCCTATAAGAATCATATTCTCAAAGATTAGATCTTTTAAGAATCTCAAGGTCATAAAGTAGGTATCCAATACCATCCTTTATTTTCCTAATGAAGTAGCACTTTCTAGTGCCAGATTCCAGCTTAATCACATGGAACCTTATTAAGGATATATAATGCAGTCTCTACCACATATATATACCTGGAAACTAAGAGATAATTATGCTATGATTAATCATTGATCAAATCATGTCACACCTGATCAATTGTATCTCCCTACAACTCTATTGAGTTAAGGTTCATTAGGAGGATTGAGATAGGAATGATATTCATATCTTCATAAGGTATTTCTTGAATTCATCTAATAGGTACAGGCTACCTTGGTTAGATCAAATTCATTTCATCTTCCCTCAAACTTTGGTTCTAAACCAAAATTACGAAATCTTTGAACATTTCAAAGGTGAAGAGAAGAAATCTCATATCATACATAATCATTAACAGATATCACATATCCATAATGTTTACTATGATATAGATGATCTGCATACATCAATATGTATGAGATCCTTAATACCTTGACATCTTACACCTTTCCCAAGGAAGGGTGTATTGGACATTTTTACTTTGAATACAATATTCACAATTATGTGAGATTTGAATCTTTAGACAATCTAAAGTTTCATGTCTTACCAGTCCATTGATTTCATCAACAGACATATGTCCAAAATTTGATGCCAGATCATTGTCAAATGATCTTTATCTTCCTATTGATCTTTTAAAGGTTAATTTTCAGTATTAGAAATCTTAATGAACCATTCAATAATTTTTCTAATTTAATAGAGTCCACTAGATTTTAGATTACTATCTGAAATATTTCCATCATAACTCTTTATGATAGATTTATTACAGAATTCATGTTTATATCCAACAATTAGAAATAAACAATGAGTGTATTCTAATATCTAGGTCATAGAGACATTCTCTAAGACTAAGGGCTCCCACTGAAAATATGAAGTCTATTGATCTCATGGAAATTGTTGCAACACTTGCATCACTTTCAACATGGATGACCAGTAAACCTTAAGATCAAATTTCTAATACATATGCAACCAATTGCAAGTGTCATTAGAAAATTTGAGATACAATTATTAGACTTTATCTTATCAAATAAGTAAGTCAATATCAATGATTATATGTAGATTATACTGATGCTCCATCCGAGTCCTTTTCTGAGGATTCTAGACAGACTTGATAGTCATACTATCAACACATCAACTTATTGCAGTATTGGCATTCATCCAACTCTTTGGATGTCATATGGAAGTCACAGAAGTACAGTCAACTCTTTGACTATACCTCTTACTTGGGTCCAACCCATGCTTCCACTGCGCTCCCTTTGTCTATAAGCAACCTTTGCTCAAGACCAAGGATCTCTTATGTTAAAATCAAAATTTCAATATAAGAGTATTTCAACATTTATACAAGCTTCATTTAAGTTCATATAATATGAATATTATGAAGCTTCATGAATGACTAGAGTATAGACAGTAGAATGATGACACTCATCATCTACATCCATCTAAACTCTTTGAAGCATCGGTTCAGGTAGGTATTCAAACAATTTGAATACATTATCTCTAATAGAGCTACCATTCTACATGATGTAGAGAACCATGTCATTCATGATTAAATGTCAAGAGCACATATGTATGCCAGAATATCTTTATTGATTTTATAAGGATTAATTTGATAATTACGATCATCATCGACATGTCACTTCAAAAGTACATTCGATAAGATCAAGACTTATAGAGACATACAAACCCTAGGGTTTTAGTCCTATTGTCTTATTTAATTGTCACTTCTCATTATTATGAGGAATCTTGCACATTGCAACCACATACATTATGTGTCCAATCGCAAGTACAATATCTGGATCATAGGGTCCAATCCATGATATTTTACTGGTTATTATTGAGTATAATATTGAGTGGGTTTAATGAAGGATTATCTGAAATAAGAAATTTGCATAAGGGTATATATTTATATATATACACATATTATACTTTGATTTAGGAGTTTTTATATCAAAGTTGTCTTGCCATGTCAACAATGAAAGTTCATTCCCTTAATCACTTTCAATGTAAGAGATATACTTACCATTATATCTCAGCAAGATCTGGGATCTCCTCTTTATCTTTGTTACATCCCAATAATATGAGAAACTGCAACTCCAATAAAGAGAAGCGGGAACACATTCCGCCTTGCAAGTCCAACTTGCATTTCCCAATTCGGTCTTTAACACCCGGGCCCACCACCCCTAAGGTGATGTTGACCCGTCGTTAATTGAACCAACCGTCAACAGGAATAGAACTCGCTATGCGCAATCCAATATCGCCCCAATAATATGAGGATCCGATATTGGGGTCACTACGCATACGGCCTTACTCTTTCGAGAAGCAAAGAGTCCGATCCAGATGCGCTTGCATATAGGAGCTGTCACTTCGTACAAACGTCTCCTATATACAATCCCTGGCGACGGAAACCCTTCGCCTTGACGGGAGACCATGGATGTCACTTATGTGATCCTCCACCTCTTATTCAAATTTAATTTATTACTATGAATCACATTCATATAATTAATTCTTCCAAGGGAATTATTAACTCTAATCATATTAGAGTATTCTTAATTGGATATAATTAACTTAATCATATTAAATTAATTATCAGTCCAATTTAATCAATCAAACTTAATTTTATGCTTAAATATACATATATGATATTAATCTCAAAGTACGTATTAATTCGAATTTTAATAATTAGAAAAATACATCATAATCCCTCGGACATTATCCCGGCCCTACCCGCTGTCATGGCCAGTACCGACGGGAGTGGGGCGGACCACATACGTTGCAACCCGCTGACCAGCGATCCCCGACTAGACACCATATCCACCTCGGGAAAGGATAATGCCAAATTGATTATTTTGTACTTGAGATGATCATTGGTTCTTCAACCGAAATTATACCATATAGTAATCAAAACAATTTTTGATTTTAAGGAAATTTGCTAGGCAAATTCCCAAGTCCTATTCAAGCAAGAAGTTTGATGATTGTAATTCCAATTAAGGTTTAGATCAAATCTAATCAACTAATTGGTTGGGGCCAAGTCAATTAGGCAAATAATCATGTTTCAATATTTCACAAATATTTTTCATAATTATTTCACGAAATTAACAATTAATTTCACTAATTGACAATCACTTGGTTCTAGATTAGGAAAGCAATTTCAGCAGTGACCCCTACTTACTAAAATTGGCATATCTCAATCATATTAAATCCAAATTAAGCAAAGTCAATTTCTAAAGTTTGCTAATTTGATTTAGGACAGAACCTAAGTGATGTTTCACGCATTTCGAGGCAAGTCTAAACAGTAATTAACATTTTAATCACGTTCAGATTCACAGTTCCCGCAACAGTGCATACATGTTCATTAAAACGACCATATCTCGAGCATACGAAATCCGATTTACGCAAACTCAGATCCTATGGTTTCCTTATTTAATGGGGAACATAATCCAAGTATAAAATTCGTGTTTAAACAATTTAAACAGTGCCGAATTTATTTACCAAACAGATCTGCGAAATCAAATGCGATGAAAACTTTCGCGACCTTAACGAACCCAAGTCGTCCTCGGTTAGCGAATCACTATTCGAAACCATCGACCTAAGGCTCTGATACCACTTGAAGGATATGGCTAGATCCTCAAGCGCATCACGGAAGCGTGAGCGTCGTATCGAATACGACGAAGAGCGACTAGTCGCACTAGTTGCTCGATGCAGCGGAATTTAAAAAAAAATTTTATACGACGAAACCACATGATCCAAGAACACTTCTCAGATCGTTTCGTCTAAACCACAAACAAGTAATAGGATTACCTCTTGAAGCGTGGTTGCGATCAAGTCTCTAAACGAAGAGACCTCCTGTCTCAAGTCCGATCCGACGGAGGAGACGCTTGCGAGCGCGGGGATGAACCGCGTGCTTCTCGCAATCCATGTTGATGATCCAAGCGGCGGATCTCCTGATCTCGACACACGAGATCCGGCGTCTTCTTCACGAGCGAGGCGCACCGAAGGAGACGGAGATCCACGAGCAGACGAACGGGCAGCATAACGACGATGCCGCGACGATGGAGAACCTCTCCATGGCATCCATGGTGGACGGCCATGAGAGGGAGAGGGAGGGCTGACCTCCAGAGAGAAAGAGAGAGAGAGAGAGAGAGATGCTTCTCAAGCATTGTGTGTAAAGAGAGAGCAAGGGTATGCCTCTCTATTTATAGGGTTTTGGGATCCATGGATCTCAATCCATGGGACATATAAAATCAATGGGTGAGATTGATTTATGTCAATCCAATGGCTAAGATTGTTGTTGGTAAAACCAACAAATTTAGATCAAAATATATTTGACAAAATCAAATACAAATTAATCCAAAATCAATCCAATAAATAAGGAGAGAATGTGCATGGAGATTTCATCTCCATGCACTTTCCATGTGGACGGCCACACATTCCTTTTGGGAATGATGTGCCGCCCCCCCTCTTTCCATGGAGAGAGCAATCTCATGGAAATCCATGAGATTGCATATCTCCTTGAAAATCTCCTCTATTTATTTCCAACAACTTTTGTTGCCTTTTTATTCTTCAAAAATAATTCATAATTATATTTGAGAATATTGCAATCTTGCCATAGAAAAATTGTGAATCAAATTCACAACCCAAAACAACATATAATTTACATTGTCAATTAATTACACAATGTGTATCCAATACACATAATAATTAATCAACACATATAAATTATAATTAACTCTCTCTAATACATTATAAATCACATTTATAATATATTATGAATAATTGGATATTACTATCCACATTATTCTTATCCTTTGATAATTAAATCATATTTAATTATCTCGGATCTCTTTATCTCATGTGTTCAAATAATATGAATCACATTCACATTATTCACATCTTTGATAATCAAATCACATTTAATTATCTAAGATAACTCTCCTTATAATATGAATCAAATTCATATTATTCATGATAATTAAATCACATTTAATTATCCATTTTCTCAATGCTCGGATACATATATCAACAATAGAATTATCCATGAACTCTTTCAAGGATAATGCGCTTTCTCCGCGAATACTTGGAGATAAGGACAGGGCGATTGTATTGTTCCACGTATAGTGACATGGATAATGAGATCACATCTCAAATCCAGATCTCGGGCCTCCCATAGATGCTTGATTAAATCAAGACCGCAAATCTAATCTTCTCATTGAATCTGAATCACGTTCAGATCAATGTCCAACATTTGGACTAAGATCAGATTACTTCTCTACTGAGAGGAGTCACTAAAATCCAGACCCGTTTCATCACTCACTAGGAATGGAAGCGTCATGGTTATACAACCGTTTATGATCACATCACCCTCAGGCATTCCCAATACCTGTACATCCTGCATACTGGAAGACTCAGAATAAACCCGAAGTATTAGATCAACTTTGCACTGTCTACTTCAGGGTTCTATCAGTAAGTTTCTCATTCGATCATTGGGAGTCAGTATTGATCATATACTTTCCAAAAGCATATATCATACCTAGGTCTTGATCATATACTTTCCAAAAGTATATATCAAACCAACAAATTCAGTCAAGCTTCCAAAGCGAGACGACCGTGCGCACGGAATTTGATTCTTCCCAATATCTCATGAGTGAGCTCATGTCTTCCGGTTCAGTAGTGAACCTGTATGATCCCTTTGAGAGATCGTATTACTCATATGCCCTTATATGCACACCAGCGCGCCGGTGTATAGACCTTGATTAGGTCATCAACCTATTGGTCTGCCAAATGTACATACTCAGACATATAGTAACACATCTGTCTCCGGTCAGAGGATGTGTGCCTATATCATGACAGCATATGATATAGGACTTTGGTTATCTCGATCTCGTTAAGTCAACTCTTTGACCTAACTCATCTGACACCTCCGAATCTCTATTCCTATGCAGAGGACCTGCATCAAGAGGTCGGTCAGATATCAACCTAAATGAGATAGGATTGCCATCTCCTACTCAGGCTGGAGATCATCTCTTAATAATCATTTGACGGTGCTTGATGAGTCCTCAATCTAACTCATTAGATATTCATCTAAGCACCAGCCTCTATGATTCAATAATTGAATCAACAGCTATATGATCATTAAGATGGCCATGGTACATAACCCTAATTGTACTAAGGGACCTATTATGCAAATTATGTATTCTTTATTTCAGATTAAGGAGTGAATTGCAATAACATTTATTGCATAATGGCTCGCCGTGGGCTCGCATGTCCAACATTTATCAGATGGCGCCGTTGTAGGGGAGCAATGCCGCATAGTTGGAGATGTTTTTTATTTTGTCCTATATCTCTTGTTCATTTATTCCCGTGGTTATTTCTTGTATTTATTTCTTGTATTTTTATTTATTTCTGTTGTTTATTTATTTATTTTTCATTAATTATTTGATATTGATTACGATTGCTCCGACCCCTTTATTTGTTTAACTTTGATGCGAGGGATCGTTGCGCGAAGGAGGTCTTCTTAGGAGGGCCCACAACCCCAAGCAAGGCAGAGCCGACCTTCTGATTCAGCTGGTAGGAGAGAGCATCAAGGGCAGGCAGAGGAGAATTTTGAAGACTAGTCTACTTTCATTCTACATTTATTTATTATTATGTAAATTCATGAAAGAGAGAGAGTGACAATTGATTGTAATAATTCAGACTTTCTAGAATCTTCGACTTTGCGAGGTGATTGTTTCTTTTGGGGCCTCACCGGCTTTTTTTTGTTTTCCTCGCTTTATGTTTATTTGTTTTTCACTTTTTGTTTTATTTATTTTGTGTGGATGAACCTAGCTTAGTAATTATTTGTTCGATAGATTAAGGTCCAAAGCGTCTAATATATTTGCATGTATCTATAGCTTCGCTTTTGGACTTAGTCAAATTTTGAATTGCTCTTTATTTAGATTTGAGATCGAGCACCGAGAGAAGTGCTATACAACACTTGCAGGATCCGCTGTGGCGGACACCGATGCACTTCAGAGACCGGACTATTGGATCTCATCTCAAGATATTTAGCATATGGTTCCTCACGATAATAGGAATTTCTGGGCCTAAGGCAATTTCATCAGATTGCATCTCATATAGTTAGGTTTTCAAATTCTATATTGCATTCCGCATGGATAGAGCTGTGAAGCACTGTAAGTCTTCTGACTTTGCACGCATCATCGATTTCCGACTTGCATGGATTTTCCAATCTTCTCCTTCTGATTTTAAATACCTAGGATGTTAAATGGAATTGAAAAATCATTAGGACGTGCTTTACAAACTAAAAAATGTAATAAACTAAATAAAATCAGGACTGCTAATTCTATTGGACTTAAAATAAAACGTAATGGATTCATTGTATTGGGAGAGCACCCCCCTCATTGTCTGTGCATTTTATTCCTACGTACACGCTACGGATTAGTGCCCAAATCCCAAGCATGTTTTCGGTGTGTAAAACTTTGTGATGATCACCTAAACTATAAAAAATGAAAAGTTGAAGGACCACACCTCAGACTTCATTATGTTGAGTAGGTGAATCGGGGGTTTGCTTTGTGTATTGATTGTAACTTTGAGTCCATCTCTGTTTCATCCATTCTTCGAGTCTCTAGTCCCGTGTGCGTGTATTTTCATTATTAAGTCCTTATATCTCCCTTGTCTCTATCATTCCTCATTTGCACCCGAGTTGTGATTGGGTCATGGTCCTCATCACCTTCTCCACTCCTTGTCTTTCATCTCGCCCATATCACATTCTCTCTGGTCCAGTTCAAGGAAGCACTCTCCTTGAACCACAATTTTGGATGTGTTCCCACCTGGTGTGGAACATACAATTTTTGACTCTGTTCCGCTCTTTTCTCGCCCGCCATCCTCGTCTCCCTTTGTCTCACCATTTCTATCACCTGGGAATGTTGTGCTAGTAGATGAGGCCCGCATCAAGGATTTTTGGATTCCATTGATTATTTGTGTAAGCCGGGAAATTTTGACTATGTTGAGATTGGTATGCTACTCTGGATTCAGATTTGATATGTGCATTGATATTATTGAGAATTTTTTGATGATGGCACGCTCATAGGTGTGACTCTTTATCGAGGATTTTTGATCTCGCACATCGAATTGAGGATGCGACTTATACTTGCTGATTTGATGTTGATTTCAAGAGCCATGATTAACTGATCGATTTTTGCAGTTCCACCCGTCTTAATTTCAGAAGTTAGATTGACTATCTTAATATGTGCTTCATTGTGATGATGTTGGGACCCACATGATTTCACTCATCTACCTTACTGATCCATCCTCTATCTGCTGAATATCTGATCCATCTATGGCACTTAGAGGATTTCTGCTTATATTTTGTGCCATCTCAGTTGATTTGATTGACTTAAGGGACAGTATTATGATTGATGAGATTGAAACTTTTATCCCTCAATGACCTTATGCCCTCTTGAGATTGATTGCTTTATTTTTGAGGACCTGAGATTCGATGCCTGCAATCACATGATTTGATTGAACTAGTTTGCATTACTTCCCGAGGACTATCTGCAGGAGGATGCAACACATTCTCTATGATCGGTTTCATCACTACATATGCTCCCACCTTGCTGGGGCACGGAATCGCATCGTTTGATATGAATGTAGGTCTCACTATCTAATTGTGTCTCCTATTGTGGGACACGAGACCAACTTGTCTGGACTCCTTTGAGTTTTCTCTCTCTCCTTGATAGTCCTCGCAAGGATGAGTTTCATTCTGCTGATTATTAATTGCCAAGTTCATAGTACTCTCCGAGGGTTAGCTGTGAGAGGCTATGACATTTTCTATATCTGCCGGTCTCTTCTGATGGTAGCCGATCTGTCGCCTACCGAGACCAACTCTATGGATCCATCTGATGGATCCGGCTCCTTCAAGCCCTCTCTCCTTAATGACCGTTGTAAGGACGAGCTTTATTCTGACTATTTACTGCTTAGCTTGCATTACTCCTCGAGGATTGTATGCGGGTGGATGCGACATATTATTTAAGCTCAGTTCCCCTTGATGACTGTGCCTCCGATCTGGCAGAGCACGGAACCGAGTCGTCTGTTATATCTTCCAGGTCCCACTACCGTGGATATTTATCTGATTTGTTCGATCATGGGACCTATCTTTCTGGGCTTCATTGAGTCTGCTCTCCTTGACGGACCTCGCAAGGATGAACCATCTTCCAATGATTATTCCTTGCTTAGTTGGCAGGATGCTCCTCGAGGGTTATTTGTAGGACACTTCCACATTCTCTTTATTTGTCGGTCTCTTCTAATGGTAGCCGCTATGTCGCCTACTGAGACCGCTTCTGTGATCCTTCTGATGGATCTGACTCATTGGATTCTGCTCTCCTCGACGACCCTCGCAAGGGTGAGCTCTGTCTGATTATTTATTGACTAGCATGTACTACTCCCCGAGGGTTATCTACAGGAGGGTACATCATTTTGTAGGTACTCGGCTTCACTTCTGGTTCTCCTATCTGTGGGAGCACGAAACCGAGTCTTCTGGTTTGTGTCCTCGGTCTCCTCTCTAGTTGTGTTTCCATTATGTTGGAGAACGAAGCCGAGTCTTCGGATATCTTTGACTCATCGGAGTCTGCTCACCTTGACGACCATCGCAGGGTTGAGCCATGTCCCGTGGTGTTCGGTGTGTTCTTGATACCTTTTTGAACTTACGACAATCAGATATCACACCGCTACATTGAAAGTCTCCTGCGATTCATCTTTCCTATATTCTTAAGACCTTAATTGACCTGGAGGATTATGTACTGCTCACTCTTCCTCCAAGTCTTATGGTACCGGCTCTATTCCCTCATGATAACCTTATGAGTCAATGATCTGCTTCATGCTACCGGACCCTGCCTTCTCTTCTGATCTATCTTGCCCCAGTAGCTAACACCTTTTTTCTACCAAAAAAGGTGTCTCCCCTTTTTTGTCAGTTTTCTATACTTAGGATGTACTTTGTCATAAGTATAGGGGGGAAGGTCATCTTATGATTCAATTATCACTTCATTCTTTCATTTCTTATTCAGTCGTTGTAGTATAGGCTTTGCTATACTTAGTACGAGTTATGTCTTCTCTTTTTCTTTTCGGTCTATGAGGACATAGCTCATGCTAAGTATAGTGGGGTCGTATATACTTTAACCATTACTCGTACTTTCATATTTTTAATAAATATGACTAATAACTATAAATATATAATTCATTAAATATATTCATAAAAGGATATATATATATATTCTCAAAAAATTCTTTTTGTATATACTGATTAATAAATCATGTTAAAGTGTTTTGCAAAATGATTAGAAAAATGGTTTGATCTGTTTGGAAAACTTTTTTGTAAAATGTTTTCAACCATTGTACAAAAAGATTTTCTTTATAAAATTTGTTTCTTTGCGTGAAAAATTAGTTTGGAAACCTGTTTGCAAATGTTTGGAAAATGATTATGAAAATATTGTAAAAATCTATATCTACTATTTGATAAATCTTTGCAAATTAGTTATCAAATGTTTGTAATTATTTGCAAAAATTATTTTGAACTATAGTTTTCAAATAAGTTTGATGAATATATATGTATATCAATATAAAATAATAAAAATAATAAAAATAAAAATTATAATAACTCTTTATTAATTATATATATACACAGACTAATAAAAATAGATAATATTTTAAACATGTAAATTCCTTAAATTATTAATCCTTGTAAATAAAAAGAGGCACATCCGTGTAATTAGTTGTGCATATTATATATTTTTGTACGCAAAAATTCTTTTTATTTTCAAATTTCTTTTTGAAAATTGCATCGTTCTTTTGCTTCATCGTACATAGCATTTGCATAGCATTCCTATTCTTTTTGAAATGAGCTTGATGATTGAACTAGTCCAAACAAAGTTGAAGATTGGAGCTTGGTTAAACCTTACTGCACCTAACTGCGCAGGAACCTTTTGGCAACTAGATTTAAGGTACTTTGGGTCCATTGGGACTTAACTATTTGAGATTAAGGGCTGGATTCAAGTCACTTCAACTGATTAACTAGAATTTTTCGAGACACACGCATGACTCTTGTCGGTCGTGACCTAACTTGGACACTTGCACCTTTCACTAGGCTCAACTCAGCTGAGTGGTGAGGGAAAGGGATTTTCCAGTTTGAGATGCATAGAGTGGATACATTCATCCTCGTCTAGGGAGGGAAGTGCCCACAAACCCGATCAAGTTGCCATGAGGTCTAAAGACAGGTGGGAGTGGGTTGCAAAAATGCTTCAAAAGAGGGATAGTCTTCTGGCTCAAGAGGAAAAACTCCTTATGTAAATGCTGCTATAAATAGTATTTTTATAAAAAAATCTCCAAAAAAGTGGACAGGCCTAATATAAAATAAAATGCCTATCGGAGTATGTATATATGTTGTATAGAAAATAAGCAAGTTTGCGCATCAAAGTTATACCATGTGAGCCTGCAACTGGTTGACTTGACTAACCTGGTCATGCATCCCCAGGATAGGTATCTACACTGGCTACCATCCATTCTTCTCTTCACTCCCTCCTCTTGAGTCGGATGCCACTTGAACTTAGAAGGGAATACCCCACTCCTCGAGGAAGGAGTCACTGGATCAGGGAATCATTGGGTTGTCATTCCGGAGAAGTCGATTCCTTTATCATTTCGATTTAGGAGAGCCGCTATCACTTACATTGTACAAGTCAACTTTATAGTCATAAGGGTTTGCATATGATGTACGCTAGTTTGAATTGGCTATTGAGGTGGTTTGAACCGAGTTTTGTGACTCTCGAAGGCTGTTGTATTTTAAATTTGGTTCTCGACTAGGTTCCCCACACATTCTCACATCAAGGTCTAACCTGAGCTCCAAACTTTGATATTTTAAAGGCAAGTTCAATAATTAAAATCAATTATATTTATTCTTTCCTTTTCTTTTCTTTATTCTTCTTGTACTTATAGCATTGTGTTTGTTATGGACTAGCAAAGACAACTATAGGAGGTGATGAATCTCCATTTCATCACCTTTATTCTATCATTTTCGCCTTAAAACACATAGATAATGCATGTAAATAGCAATAATCTATACAAGATAGCATTCTTGATTTAATTGCATTTATTGTGTAAATAACATGGTTTTTAATGCCCAAAGTTATAGAATAAAGAGAAGAAAAGAAAAAGAATAAAATATCCAAGATATTTTATGACCCTGAACCCCGAGACCAAGTCAAGAATTGAGTTGGTCGACAAGAAATAAAGTAGGGGGAGATAATGGCCAATATAGAATAAAAACTCAATTCTTTTATTCATTATTCATTCATTTTTGACACATATTTTATTCTTTATTATTTATTCATCAAATATAGAAAACTTTATATATGAAAGTTGTAGATAATAATGTAAATAAAAATACAAAATTAAGTTTGTACAAAAATAATACACAATGTTCATTTTATATACAAATAAAAAGGTCAAAATCCCAACTTCACAGACCCATATCTTTCAAATAAAAGCTCAAAATGTACCAAAATCACTCTAATTATATATAACTTTTCATAATCTATTTAATGGAGGTGGTTTCATATTGTTTTGAGCCACGGTGTGAAAGTTAGGTTTTGGACCCTCCTTGTACATTATACCCAAATAAAATATTCAATTTATTCATCCTTACTTATTTTTACATATTCATATTTTTATAATTTTGTAATTATTATTTATAACATATATACATATTAAAACCAAAATAAAACCCAAAAAGAAAATACAGAATTAAATAAGTCTATAAATGTATAGGCAAAATACCTAAAATTATACTTGTATATAAATAGAAGGGAAACCTATTTTTTATTCTTTATTCATCCATATTTTTATAATATTGTAAATATTATTCATATTCTATAAATAAAACTCAATAAAATACAAAATGTATAAAAAATAGGTAAAAAACCTATAAGTATACCTACATATTATACATACCTATTTATTTAAATGTACAAATTACATCATAAAAATAAAATAAAAATATATTTATGTACATAAAAACAAGTTATAAAAAAAGTAAAAGAATAAAATAATAAAATAAAATATATAATATAAAAATAAAATAACCAAAATATAGGCAAATATACCTATAAATACACCATTAAAAAATAACTATTAATAAAAAAATAACAAGTAAATAAAAATCATAATAAAATGCTAAATAAAAAAATGAACATTTTTCATTTTATAATAAAAAATTAATAAAATCATTTACTATTTATAAATAATTATTTTCGAAATAATTTTCGATTTTTATCCTGTAGCGACCTGACATGGACCAATCATGTCATGTTGCGAGTAGATCACCGGTCAATTGCCCCTCCTGCAGGAAGACCCGATGTGACCTATCTCATACCCATTTTTCTGCCATTTTTCGAGGTTGATCCATCGCTCAATTGCCTTCCATCTCTTCATGAGATTTGCTCCTTGATCATTGTACATCCACGCTAGATCCTTGTGTCCATTGTATATAGCTCGAAATTCTCTCAATCAGTTGGTCAAAACTGGGTGCCCATCTTATCGATAAATAAACCATCACCTTCCTCCTTGTAATTTTGGTCAATCCCCAAGCCCTAGAGCCACCGCCTCCGGCCAAACAGGTCTCCAAGTGACAGCTGATGCATCCCTAGAGGTTGGGAAGATCGCGGAGGAGGAGGTTGCACCCAAGGCCACCGTCGTCGACGACCTCTGCTCCATGCCGATCATAGCAAGTAAGAGTTGCTCTTTTCCATTTATTTACTTTAGAATTCTTTGTAGGTTTAATTGTGTGCTTTCTATTTCGTATTTTAGTGTAGTTAGATTAGCTTAGGTAGCCTCGCCGGAGTTCTAGAGCCCCGACCGTGTTTCACAATGCCTAACCCCATCTTCGACCCACGCTTCCACCCTCATCATCTTCCTCCTCGCTTCTACTCCATCCCACGCACCTTCATTCATCTTGCTCCCCTCTTGAGCATGATATCGGGTTTCCACCTCCGCCTCTTCTCTGGAGACCTCCCCGCACCCCACTTCCACTCCTCACTGCCTAAAAAGCTCCCCAGACCCCTTGTTTGCTTGCGTGCACCATTCTTGCAGGTCTAGAGGGCCAAGGAACCCTCACGGGTCGATTTTTATTGAAATCAAAGGTACCTGGAGCTCCCTCTCTTCCTCGACTTCGCCGGACCACGCAGAGCTCCAGGTTCCTAGCTGAGCCTATCCACCAATGCGGAGGACCACCAGGAATTAGAAGGGAAGCTCGACGGCAACAGAAATGGTCGGAGGAGCCCGCAATGCTTGATTGAAACTCTTCCAAAGTGAGTTGCTTCCCTATTCTTCCACCCTCCTCGATAGCCATTCGATCAAGCACCGCATGCCAGAATCCACAGGAGTCATCCGATCAAGCTCTCTTTCGACCGTCAGATCGCTCACCGCGATTTAATCTCAGCTGCTGATCACCGAAACATCATCTCGCGACAAGGACACCACGTGTCAAGTGAGATCCTCCCCACCGTCTGATTGTGCCACTTATGGGATAATTTCAACACTTAGCCCTGCATTTTTTGTATTTATTATTCAACCCTATAAATAAAGTGTAACGTTATAAATAAATGGGAATTTTGTAATGTGACCTCTGTATTTATGGTAGTTACATTTTGGTCGTTCCCAAGTTGAGTCACGTGTTGTCCCACGTAATGGTTATTTTTCATATTTGGCCTTGGCTCTTTTGTATATTTTGAAATAGTTTAATAAAATGAGATGAACGTTGTATATTTTTTGGCAATATTGCATCTTTTCCCTTGAAGTTTATTTTTATTGCAAATATGCCCTGTGAGGACATATATTTTTGAATTATTTATCTATTTATTAAAAAAAGTTAATGTGCTCCAAAAAATACACAAAAATAGGGATAAATGCCACATGCCATGTACTTTCAAGCCACATGTTTATTTCACATTTTTGTCCATTTTAAGCATTTGTTAAAAATGAAAATGAGCCCTCTTTTTGCCCCGTTTAAAATATAAACTACCAAAAAAAATATAAAAGCCTCTCTGAAAAATGCAAAAAGACTATATATAATTTATATGTTGATTTATTGATTCCAGAAAAAAAACCCCTAAATGTAGAACAAAAAAATGATAAAAAATTAAAAAGCTCCAAAATCCAACAAAAAATAAAAATTCTAAAAAAATGCCAAAAATATTTTTTTCTGTTTTATAATTTTCTCTATATTATCTATGTACTAAAATTTATTTGGATAATTTTGGACCTTATATACTATTTTTAAAATCCAATTCAATTTCAGCCTATTTATCTAATTCCTTATATGGGATATTTTTTACTTTAAAATTATATAAAAATTAGCAAAAATTATAGAAAAATGATAAAAACAGTAGAAAAATATATAAAACTCAAAAACAATTTATATTATGTATGTTATTTATATTTACTAGTATTTATAATTATAATCCTCTATATGGCATATATAGACTTATATGTATCTTATATATATTGTATATGTATTTAAAAGAAAAAGAAAATATAAAATATAAAAAGAAAATATAAAAACAGAAAATTAAAAATCAAATACAAAAATATAAATAAAAATAAAATAAAAAGATAATTATTCAAAATTAAAAAACCCACAAAAACAATAAAAATGGACTAGAGATACAAGACAATTTTTTTAGCATCATTTTTGCTTCCTTCTGCCGTTTGCTCTCTATGGTTCAACCTCTATACATACTTTCACGTTATACACATTGTTGTTGAGTTATAATAAATTTTAACTCCACATTTTTTATCTTTATTGCTTAATTATATATTGTGTGTTAATTGCTGATCAATCATGATTTTCGTTTGGGGTCGCTTCGACGACTGTCAGTCCACCTCGTGGATTGGATTGACAAGACCTCTGCAAGAATCCCTGTTATGAACGGCTAAGGCGTCCTATAAAGTAGCTCCCTAGGTCAAGGAAGCTTGAACTGTAGGTGAAGGATCCCAAGGCGGAGGGGCTGGAGGCCTTTGGCAGGGCCTCGATCTTCATAGGCAGAGGGCTGGGGGTTGGTGAAGCTTCCTAGAAGAGGGGATTCACGGCTGGATGTTGATGACATCCTTGATAATTGCTGACGATGACAAAGACCATAAGGAGGAGCGTGTGGTTGCTGTGCATGAGGCAGAGCACGAGGTCGATGAAGTCATGGTCTGGTGTTCAACACAGTTGAGCAGTCGATGTCGAGGGTGTGGAAGCGGTTGACGGAAAGGTAGGGCTCAACGTTCGAAGTCAGAGCAGGGTAGACACGAGCAAGGCACGACCACACTGCAATGAGGATGGTTCCTCGGATCTCATCGCTTGAAAGGGGGGGGAGGCATTGTCACTGCCTTCCTCCTCGAGTTAGGTGCATATGATGGATCCTTTGGGAGAGGGTAGGCGGTGGGTTATTTAGGGTTGAGGGGTTGGCCGGATATGGTAGGGGAATGGGGATGGATTTGATCAGGAGAGGCGGTGAGGCTAATCAGGAAGATTAGGGTGTGATTGAAAGGACGACAGCCAGTGATTGGAGGTAGGTGGAGAAGGGAGATGAAGATCTGACATGGATTTGAACAGGAAGGAGGGTTGACGAGATTGAGATAGGAAGGTGGCTGAGAAGGGAATGGAGGAGGCAACAATATGATTTGAGAGGTGGTCGCCCCAATTTGGAAGGGTAGAGGTAGACGGGAGGTAGCTGCAGTGACGAAATCCGTGGAGGAGGTCGGTGCTCGCCTGAGAGGGAAAGTGGGAGGAGAAGGGGCACGTGCGATGGAGGCACATTCTTAGTACGCGTGATTTTTATTTATTTATTATTTTTAATAGAAAACAAACATATAAATACCCAAAATGGGTGACATGTGGCAGCTCCAAGAGTTTCTACGTGTCACTCAAAGAAAATTCAAAAAAAAAAGACAAAGATAAATTCTAAAAAAATAGCAAACAATATTGGATTGAAAAAATTTCTTCACAAAAGTTGCTTGTCTTAATGAGGTCTACAACTTTCATAAACAGACCAAAATCAAAATAAGTCAATTGCACAAAGTGAATTTGTTGGGGTACTCTATGGACATAGAATACCTTGATTTTGGATTTTATATATTTTTGTCATTTCTAAATAAGATAAAAAATCCAAAAAAATTTGATAAAATCAAAGATAAATATTTACACATTAATATTTTTTTTTGGATTTTTATTGATTAGGAAAATGAATAAATAAAATAAAATACAAGAAAGGGGACTTTTGTACAGATAATCCGTGAAGATTCAGACTCAGTTAGTTTCTTTGATTTCGATCTTATTTTGGACTTGGATTCTTGCACATTTTAATAAAACTTTTATCAAAGAAAATCAATGAAAAAGAAATGAAAATAAAAGAGTTAAATTATACATAAAATAGTAGGTTAAAAACTGATAAAATACACCATGTACAAAGAAGGCCCAAAACCCAACTTTCACATATGAGTTCTGATTCACTCGAACTCATTCTTGTTTTGAAGGTATTTAAATGAAGATTAGTTCAAAAGTGAGTAGAATTAAATCAAACACTGTATGAGGGAGATATCATCATTTTAGTTCGAAAATTGTGGAATTAGGTTTTGAGTTTCTGGTCCCCTTATTTATGTTAGTGGTTTTTTGTATTTTTCATTTATTCTTGTTAGTAATATGCACACAATTGAGTGGTTTCAGGTCATTTGGAGTTAGAATAATGTAGTTAAAACTCAGGGAAGTTAGGTAATTTTACAGGTCGATTGAGCTGGGATTTTTGGCTTCTTATTTTATGCAATAATGAGTGATAAAATGCAATGCAATTATTATTTATTCATGCGTGAATGTTAATTATGCAAAATAATGGACAAAATGCAGGTGAATTTTAGGGAACCGAGCTCAATTACCATCTTTTAGAGTGGTGAATCTAAGATTCATCAAGTAGCTCCAGCGCTCTCCATGCATATGCAAGATTGAATATAAACTTTATCTAAATGCATGCAAGTTGATGCAAAACCACACCTAATCATGCGTCTATTAGCGGGCATATACTCAATTTAATTTGGGATAAGTTGAACGTAGATTACATGCGTTTCATGAATCTTAGAGATGAGTGAATCTCATAAAATGAAATTAGTGTGTCCTATATTACGATTCAAGCACTTAAGGATATAAAATGAGGAAGCTCTAAGAGCCGCGTGCCTAAACCCTCGTATCGAGCACTCAAGTTGAGTCCCACCCAACATGGGTGAAACAGACTCAACACACACACAAATAAAGTCCAGTCCATAATAATATACAACATATATGAACAAAAAAATCTTCAATTTGTCTTGAAGGCATCTTCTGCGGCTCTTCTCAACAGGAACTCCAACTTGAGCTTCCCGCCTCCATTCGCCACGAGTGTCCTCAATGAATGGGCCCTACCACAAAAGAGAAAATATTAGATATTTCAAATATTATCAACACACATACACACACATTAATGTAGATAACGTCACGTTACGGGAGTGACCTAGATAAAATAAAAATCAACTTAACCAAAATATAAAATTTAAAAAAATATATTAATGAAGTTGTGTCCCCAGCAATTGTGCCATCTGATGAACCACTAAATGCGTGTATTAATTGGATCCGTTGTAGCAAGGGCACTTAGCTTTTCATACAGAACTGAAAAGAATCTCAGTGACAAGGTTCTCGGCTTTAATTTTTAACCTAGGAAGTCCAGGTTTGAACACAAGGACATGAGCCATAATATGACTATTTAGGTATTTAAATATCTAGCCTAAGCGATAAATAAATCATCTCGGTCAAAACAGAGACAACAATGCAGGCATGTAATGCAAGATGAAATGCACATCACAAATGCATGCATGTAATGAGACAAAGCGTGATGATGAAGGATATAAGTGCATGTTAGAAAAAATAACGTGATGAACAAAATGATGGCACATGCAAATACTCACAAAAATATGCCCTAAAATACTTTATAATATTTCAATAAAATATTAATTTGATTAGATTCCAATGAATCCATAAATTAAAGCCAAGTTTAATAAAATATATATGAAAGCATTTGTTTCTTGTCTAATTAATTAATTAAACATTACAAATCAAATAGAGAATAAACATAGCCATATTAAAGATAATTAAATTAGGAACAAAATGGCGTTGAAATCGTCCCAATTGGATAATGCTTAAGATATTCATCATTAAATACAACGGCATAAATGTGATAAAACATGAATAAATAATTGCGTAAACATCATGAAAAGGTCCCTATATGGACAGATATGCAAATACTAAAAACTTATCTTGGAATTTATTAATAACCCTCTACATGAGGGCATTTATGCAACTATGCAGACCGACAAGGGTGACTTTGCAAATTTCCTAGGCTCGCATGTGCGAGGTGTGTACGGTCCTAGGCTCGAATGGAAGGTATTGCTCGGGCCTTTTGTCGGTTTGCTATTGCTTCAATAGTGGCTAGACTGCTCCAAGGCTGCAGGCTCAGTGGCGTCTATGTGGCCGGATCTCAACCATTAGATCACGCCCAATTTGGCACAATCCAATGACAATTGTAAGACGTGCTCTTTTTCTCTACATTGCAAGGCTGCGAAAGGGGCGGGGCTCCGACGAGCCCCTCCTTCCTCCGCCAAGCTCTAGGAGGAAATCTGCTGGTCAGCGAGAGTCTTTGAAAGGTCTGCGAAGATGAGACGACGACGGGGAAGGACTTCGAGTAGCTTCAAGAGGATTTTGATTAATAACAACCGAGAACGGAGCTCTAGATTAGAGAACCTTCAAGGATTCTGACCATTGAATGTCTTCTCACCTGTAAACGTTAGAAGTGTATAGCCGAAGCCACTCGAAGTGGGTGCATTTGATTGTGAATGAGATGGAGGTCCATGAGATGAAGAAGCGGGAGGGACCTATCGGGTTCTTCTTTGAGTGAGAGAAAAAGAATCGGGGAACGTGTATAGATTCTAGAAGGAGAGTGATGGAGTCGACCTCCAATGTGCATCATTGACGAAATGTGAAAGCTAAAGGCTTGTCGGAAATGGGTTTACGTATACACACATGCGGGGAATAATAAAAGAAATTCTGAATGGAATTTAAAACCAGAACTTAACGAAATCTCAAAGATGGAGAATGGAGGATCTTTGGCTTGAGATGAAGCTCGATGCAAGCCTCTAGTCATGACTTAACGTGATCGGCCGGTCATGAAGCTTGAACAACCATTGAAGTGGCTGTAGCATGGCTCTTCTAGAAGTGGGTCGCACCAAGAATTCAAAGTCATCTTCGCGTCATCGATCGGCCATGACTCTGTGACAATCTGGACAAGAGATGCTGGGCCTAAGTCTAATCAAGGGTGGACAACCGCCGCTAGAGGCGACGGTGGGGTTTTTGAAGGCAGAGGGAGATGGCCATTGATGTCCCTCTGGTGGTGGGTTCAACCACTGTCACCTAGTGTGGGAGTTAAGGATAGGGAATAATAGGTGCTTGGCGTGGATGAGGATTGAACGGGTTAGCGGTTTGTGACAGAAGTTTGGTGAGAGGGAAGTTAATGATGGGAGGATAAAGGCGGGAAGCTAGGAGGTTAGCAGAGAAGCGAAACCGGCTATAGGTTGAAGGAGTTTAAGGCACCGTTGGATCATATGATCCAACTGTTCATGTAAAGGCACAAATGGACAGCGCTGATCTGCCTGATGAAAAGGAGATCAGGTGGCTTAGATCAAGGCGGGTGGCGACACATGAGCGGGCCACATGGGTCAAAGCATATGGTGCCATGTGTCCCAATCAAAATTGAAGAAATTAGAGAAATCAGAGTTTATTCAAAAAGAATTGGTTAGAGAAGGGCTTAGGAAAAAGTCGTGAACATGAAAGTTGTAGATCGCAATGGAATCTACAATTTTTATGTAGAAGTCAAAGAGATTAGAGGTCATCTATACATAGATAAAAATTTAATGCTAATGAAAACCATATTGAACAATTTTCTTTGATTTTTCTTTTGCGTATTTTTTAATTTTATTTTGTTTTATTTTAATTTATTCATGCAAAATATTAGTCTAATTTTTATTTGATTTTTAATAAGAAATAAATACACAAAATATTACACCATAATAGGTTATAATAATATTCATTAAATAGTGTTAGTTATTTACAACACAATAAATAGAAATTAGTGGTAATTAGTCAATGAATCTTGTGTTTAACTTAAGCAAGATAGATAAATATAATGAATTAAGCGGATAAATGTGGGATTTATCAGGGCCATTTTTCTTCGATGTGCTATTACTAAAAGTTAAAAAACAGTCGAAAAGGAGCATGTTTACCATAGAAAATCTATAAAAATTCGAAACAACTTCTAAAAATTCTATTAAAATTAGAGTAGTTATCTTGTGTCATATTTCACCTACTATATAAAATTTGCTTGAAAATATCTTATAAAAACCTAAAAATTTGCAAAAAAAACTCAAAAAAAATAAAAATCATATAAAATCTAGAAAAAACTCCAAAACTTGCATTTTCAGTTCCTATTTGTAGATATTTATTCTTAGTATTTAATAAAAATCACATCCAGGAGTTTTGAGCCCTTATTATCTTTTTAATCGAAAAATACTTCTAGTTGTGCTCTATTTGCTTATTTTCTTGATTTTTGATTTTTAGAAAATCTCAAAAATAATTAAAAAGTCCCCAACAATTCCCAATAACACTATAAAATATATAAAACCCAAAAACATTTTTATTAGATTTTTCTGAGTATTTTGACCTAATTGAAAAACCCAAAAAATATTTGTTTGATTATTTTTTTCTTCTTTATCTTTATTCCTCTTATTTTGAAAATAAAAAAATTGCAAAATTAAACACCAATTGCAAAATTAAACACCACTAAAAATAAGAATAAAAATCCTTCGATTTTCTAAATCACCTATCAGCTTTTAATTATGCTACTTGAGTTCGACCCTGGTCACTATACCAGGTTAATAAAAGTAGCTCTACCACTTGTGTGAATTGCGTGATTTCTCAGTGGTTAAAATAAATTTTCTTATTGATAGAATCGAGTTAATTTGGAACAACGACACTCGATTAATTATTTCCATCTGAGTTAGTTGAATTCTCGATCATCAGAATGGTGTCATTGCCAGGGAGTACGGCCAGGTAGTTACGATTTTGTCTTCATTACCCTTTATTTCATTTGTATCTTTTTTCTATAATTATTTCTAACCCAATTCTATTTCACCTTTGTTGTGAGGGCTCGTGGAGCATGGGAGGTACTCTTTGGAGAGCCGACACACCCGAGTGAGGCGACGGTCGATCGCTCTATACTAGTCAGCAGGAGAGAGCATCCGAGGAGGAGCAGGAGGCAGTTATATAGAATAGTTTTTTATTTTATCATTTATTTTTGCAAAAAAACTTGTAATAACTTAGAGACACTTCAGGACACGTAGACTTTATTCGGGGTTAATTTCGCCGAGTGCCAGTGCAGTCTGAGGACCTCACCACTGTTTTTCATGTTTTTATAGCATTTATTTTATTTGTTTCTTGAGGTTTTAACCCCTAGACTTAGGATTTTTTGTTGAGCCTGGTAGAGATTAAGGTTCAAACACCCTAATAAGAACATCCATGCCTACAGAAAGCGATTTGGACTTAGTAAAATAACAAAAAGTTAAATATTTGGATTAGAGACTACGTGCCGTGAGAGGTCGTATACAACGCTAGCAGGACCTGTTGTGGCGGGCACCGATCAACCTCCAAGACCAGACTTTGTTCTCTCTTCTGAATATTACCTATATGTTATTCCCGCTAATAGAAACTTCTGTCTTAGGCTGATTTCCTTGTGTATCATTTAGATTAGTTTTATTTCTGTCTTTCAGTTATGTGTGGATCACTTTACATGTAGACTATTGGAGCAAGGTACGCATTCTAACCCTGCATGCATCATTGATTTTTATCGTGCATCGACTTTTCCATCTTCCTTCCCCTGTTTTTATGGACTTAGAATAAAAGGAAATCAGAAAATTCGTTAGACTTTGCTTTATTCAGAAAAATACCTAAAAAGTGATAACCAATAAAATCGAGACTGCTAAGCAAACTTGACCTAAAACTGAGCTTAAAAATCGAAAATTCTTTTTTCGAGAGAGTAACCCCCTCCTTATCTGGTTTTATCTGCTAAGAGTGAAGGTTATGGTAAATTACTCAAGCGCATCATGGAAGCGTGAGCATCGTATCGAATACCATGAAGAACGACTAGTCGAATTAGTTGTTCTATGTAGCGGAATTTAAAAATTTTCATGCGATGAAACCACATGATCCAAGAACGATTCTCATATCGTTTCATCTAGAACCACAACAAGTATAAAAGAATACCTCTTGGAGCATGGTTGATCGAGTCTCTACGAAAAGAGACCTCTTGTCTCAAGTCCGATCGTCGGAGAAGACACTTGCGAGCGTGGGGATGAGTCGCGTGATCCTCGCAATCCAACGAGTTGATCTACAAGGAGGTAAAAAGAATATTTTATTTTTTAGAAGGACCATTTACGGTAATATGTACAATATAGAGTAGGCCCTATCTCTCTCTACATATTTTATTTTGGCAATCAGGTCAAGGCTTGACCTTCTCTTAGGGTTCGGGTCACACTGTATTTATTCTAAATACCTCCTTCCTTTTTCTTTTCCTTTATTCTTTTATTTTTGCACAAATACATGCTAAATATACAAAGTTAAAATATGCATGCAGAAGGCTAACTTATTGTATTTACACCTATTTACATGATGCTTTGCCAAGATAAATAGCTAAAATAGAAGAATAAAGAGTGAGAATCAGAGATTCATCAGTCATCACCGAGTTGAGTTGGTGAAATCAGGGTTTGCTTTGTATGTTGATTGTGTGGTGTGAGTCCCAGATCTATGAGATCTCTAGCAGCCACTCGTCGTCCGTGTCTTGTCATATCTAGAGTCAGTTTTCATTTTCTTGAGTCACGATGATGGGTAGACAATCTCTTAGACCGACTCTTATTACACCGCTTTCATGCACACCTACCCATTCATCTAGATCGGTTCGTGACATCTCGTCTTTCAAATTTGAGTTGAGTCATTTGTTCTTCTTTAGTGTGACTCTTACATCGAAGAATCTCCTTCCTTCATTTCTCGTATTTCTTCTCTATCTCCTTCTATCCTGCTCTCTTCATTTCCATCAAGTCAGCCTTCAGTTACACCAGTGACAGCTAAGTAGATGAGTGAGACCTGTGAGCTGGTTTTAGATCAATTAAGAGATTTGGGTCCACAAGTTGCTGAGACAAGAGTGTAGACTGAGCAACTTGCATCCTATTTGGGAGCTGAGTCAGTTTCTACATCGAGGTTACCAACTTTTCTGATTGATTCAGACTTCGTATCATTTCTGCCGAAGTTTCATGGAATGTCGCAAGAGGAACCATACTTGTATCTTTTTGAATTTGAGGACATTTGCAGTACGAGATTCTATTCAGACATTACACCTAAGGATGCTATGATGAAAACCTTTCCCTTGTCACTCAAGGACGGAGCTGCGAGATGGCCTCAACGTTTGGGAGAGGAGAGAGGTAGTTGGGGAACTTTACGAGCTGCATTTCTAAGGAAATTTTACCCCATTCGCTGAGCCAATTTCATGTGGTCAGTTATCAAAGATTTTTAACATGATCCTCACGGGACACTTCAGGATATGTGGCTTCGATTTCATATTCTTCTAAGGAGAATCCTGGATCATGGGATCTCCAAAGCTGAGCTTATTTAGCTTTTCTATAAGGGGATGATCGCAGAGCTATCATTGGTCGATGCCTCATGTGGCGGTACATACTACAGTCTTTACAAGAATTATCTTCGGACTCTTCTTGGAGAGATCCCTGATGTTAAGATGACACATGAGGGAGATGCTAGGCCGCCTAGATGTGATCGACCTCGTGATGATTTAGGGATCGTCCATCAAGCAGTTGATGTGGATATTGAGACAACACAAAGGATGGACATTGAGACAGTACCGGAGATTTCTTGCCATAAAAAACCGACACTTCTTCCATTGAGTTTTTTGCTGGCATATGAGTCATATCCGTGCTTCCCAGTTCAGGAGCCTTGGATGCCTATTCCTCAGGTACTCCAAGATACCGAGTGAGAGCCTTTCAGATGATGTATCAACCGATTCAATTTCCATATCACGACCAGTGCTATGAGCTGCCACCTCAGGAGAATTTCACCTCAGATTTAATTGATTATTCTGAGCATCTTCAGCATCCCGAGTTGGATGTGGGACATCACTTTGAGAGTCTAGATATAGTTGGTCCCACATTTTATCATTTCGTCCATTTGATTCATGATCAGATTGTATATTATAGGGAGAAGATGGACACATTCAGAGACTTTATAGCCAGCATTGTCATAGAGCAGAGATCAGTTTTAGATATTCATGTTTTACTCTCAGTTGTTGAGTTCAAGTCCTTAAGGTTCTCACGATGTTCAGAGGCAACATACAGTTGTCAAGACATTTAGGAGCAAGAAGCATATAGAAGGCAACACCATAGATACACATTTAGATCCCGAGTCTGTACATAGTGAAGGCAAAAAACCACAAAAAAATGGTAAAAAGAGAAAAATCCAGAAATAGGAATAATGACAAGACTCCATACTCTCCTGTTAGATCTCTATATTTTGTTCTTCATGGCGCAAGTCCCTGTTTTACAAAAAGACTTTCTTCTTCTTCTTTGTTTGTTCCTCTAAGAGTACATATGGCTGAGGAGGATGTACAAATACCCTTCCTAGATGCTCTAAATCTAGGGAATGGAGAAAAATTAGAAAATCTCATAAATAACCAAGAATCGAAGTTCACGAAAGAGATGCCAGACAGAATTCAGATCGTGCTCACTCTTTCGGAGGCATTGGTCCACGTTCCTCTTCTACAAAAGTGTTTGAAGCAGCATACCACACCTAGAAGAAATAAGAGACGTAATCATTATTCATAGAAACTAGTGTTGACCATTGCTACTTGCTACGCCATCCAACACACATCTCCCAAAAAGAAAAATAAAGATATGGGAGCACCATTTGTCAGTTGTCAGATTTCAGATTATGAGTTCAAGCACACCTTGTTGGATAGTGGATCTTCAGTAAATATATCACCCTTCCATGTTCTCATGACACTGCATTTAGGGCCTCTCAAGTGAGCCAGAATGATTCTTCAGTTCTAGACGATCAATCAAGAGGCCAAAGAGTACTTCATGACGTTGTCATGATGGTACAAGGCACAAAATTCACTGTGGATTTTTTTGTCTTAGATTCTGACTTTTCATTACCATCAGAGGATGCTGCCATTATTTTTGGTCAGCCTTTTCTGCGCGCCGCCAATGCCATTATTGATTATGGGAGAGATAGTGTCATGTTCCCTCTCAGCAATACCTTACCGAGTTCCGAGCTGATAGAGGCTCTGTAATCAGACAAGTGTGCTTCCAGGACATCAGATACAGTGGCATGTGGGATTATTGCTGAGAGTAGACATGATTATATCCTTTCTGGTTCTACTGAGACCCGATATTTCCTTTCCAGAGAGGAAAACTTGGAGAGCATAGCCTTTGGTGACCCACAAACACATGGTTGGAGATGTGTTGACGAGATTAGTAGTATTTGTGTCATTGAGACAAAATCATTGGTGGCATGTACTCTGAAGGCCAAACCCGTTCCAGTCATGGATACCTCGGTCGAGCCTTCCCATTATGAGACTAGTAAGCCCTCTTTTCACGTAAATTCAGATAAGGGCTTTGTTGATGAGGAGATAGATCAGATTACGACAGAGTAAGACCTCTTTCTTGCTTCTACTTCAGACACAACACTGATGCCTCTTCAGTCACACAGAGATGAGGATACAATGTTAGAGGATGAGTCTTCGTCTTCTTATCTAAGTTTAGATGACGATAGTGATTCAGGGATCATGGTGCATCTTACAAAGGTCAGTTCTATCCCTCTTTTTGACCATCTAGGTCGCTCCTCACCGATTGACATAAGACAGGGATCCTCTGACTCAGATATAGATATCTCTGAGAATGACCCTGATGTGGACCTGTCTCTTGTAAATTCTATCATTCCTGGGTTGCGTAAGAAGGCCACTCTTCAGCTTTCTTGAGCGTGTATAGTTCGTTTTGATTTGTTTTTAATTTTCACCTTGTACGTACATTTTTTCAATTTTATTCATTCTTTCTCTCGCTTTTGTCTTACACCCCTAGATCTTGTTTAGTATTTTTGCTATACTTAGGATGTACTCTATCCTAAGTATGGGGGTGTAGACATCATGTTGTTCATATTGTTCTATCCTATTACCCTTGTTGTTGCTTATACTTAGGGTGTGATTTACCATAAGTATGGGGGGTGGGGGTAATATCACTCATTTTCATTTTTGATTGTTTTCGATTTTTATATCATCTGCACTCTCGCTTGTCCCTCAACTGTTGATAGTCTTTAGTGTACTTAGGAATATTTGACCCTAAGTATAGGTGAGAACAAGTAGAGTAGTTGACTGTGTATATTCTCCTAACCTCATTCATCTTCATATTTGAGT
Organism: Ottelia alismoides; assembly: GCA_037367405.1. Lineage (NCBI taxonomy): Eukaryota > Viridiplantae > Streptophyta > Magnoliopsida > Alismatales > Hydrocharitaceae > Ottelia > Ottelia alismoides. Next base: position 340,901 of record JAZKJV010005735.1, read on the forward strand.
TTCCTATCCTTATGATTATTTGATCCTAAGTATAGAGGGGATGATTGACTTCTATTCATTTATTCGTTATTCCGATGAGTTGTTGCAGTATAGAATTCTTTTCACCAATCAAAACTTAGTCTGAGTTATGTCTTCCTTTGTCTCTTCTTTGGTCACTATGAGGACATAGTTCACGCTAAGTATATGGCGGTCTCGTATATATATTTTATATATACATTAGAAGCGACAACTCATACTTTATTGTATTTTTAATAATATGTCTCTAAAATTATGGGTATATATTTTGAATTTTTAAAAGTCGATAGAAAATCGTAAATATGACTTATTATTAAAAAAGAGTTTTCTTAAAAATTGTATATAAAAAAATCTTATATAAAATCTGTATAATCTTATATATATAAAAGCTGTATAAAATTCTTTATAAAATGAACATAATTCTTATAAATTTGTGTAAATTGCTTTAATCCACTAATTCCTTTAAAAAATTAAAATTTTAGAATTCAATAAAAAATTGCAAAATTATTTAAAAATTACATAAAAAGTTTAATCCAGAAAAATTCACTTCATAAAAATTGTTGCATTCTTTAGCATTTTTCAGAACAAGTTCGATTCTTGAACAGAATGGATCTAAATCTGAGAGATGGAGCTTGGTTTAGGCCTTAATCCACTTAATTCTAAAGTGACTTTATTAGGAACTGAAATTAAGCCTTTTTAGGTCTTTGGACTTAATTCTTTGGGTTCCATGAGACCGTTTTCAGAATTCAACTTAAAGTAAGTAAAACACCTGGTGGCATCCGTTTAACTCTTCTCCATTTGATCCAATTTTTAACTCATGCACTCTACACTTAGCTCAACTCGTATGGGGTTGTGAAGGGCGGTCCATTTTGGTGGTGTGTTCTCATCCTTGTCTAGTGGTGCAGACGTCTAGAGACAGGAGAGTGGGGTTGAAATAAGCTTCGGATGATGGATGGATCTGCTGGCATAATTTTTCCAAAACCTCAAAAATGGGATGGAAATAAAAGATTCTATAACCGTCGGGGCACAAAAGTTCAATGCAATGCAAAGATCATTTTAAACCAAAAAGAAACCAAATACACAAAATACAAATATGACCACAATGGTCCAAGCTTCAGAAAGCCTGCATTAACTTAGTGCAGACTTGGCTAAATTGGTTGAGGTTCACAAGGAGATGTTACTACACTGGTCCACTCCATTTCTCTTCCCATTCTTCTTTTTCTCTCTCTACGCGATTGTGGACACAACACGACCAAACTTGAGAAGGAAATACCCCCTCCTGACGGATCGGGTAGCTGGATGAGGGCCCAATGGGAGTGTACTACTGTGATGGGTTGTTTCTTTGCTTCTTTAAGAGGGAAGAGTTAACACCCTTCATACACAGTACAAATTGAATTCAAAGCCGAATAGTTTGTGTGATGGATGGGTGGATATGAGCTGCCTGTTGAGGTGAAGCTGGATAAGGATTTGTGGAACTTGAGGGCTGTTGAGACTTAAATCCTAATTCTAGAAAGGTCCTAACACACTATTCATCCAAATGCCTACTCCAAGTTTTAGATTTTGGGTGAAGTGAGATTCGGTTTAAAGAAACAAGCATGTTCTATGCTCTTTTATTTTTCCTTTTTCCTTTTCTTTTAGCTTGCACTTATTTATAGAATAAGTGTTTGCTAAGGGACTAGCAAAGGTAAAGTATAGGGAAATGATGAATCTATGATTCATTGCCTTTATTCTTTTATTTTGGATAAAATCCATGGTGAAATGCATGTAAATATTCATTAATTTTTACTTATTAACATTCTAACATATTTATTAATATTATATATTTAACACTTATTTTATCCAAAATAAAATAATAAAGAGAAGAAAATAAAAGAGAAAGAATGATGTATATAAAATATATAAAGATTGACCCTAACCTCAAGACCAGGTCAATATCGACCTGACAAACTAAATAAATACGTCTGGGGGATCCTCATATACAAATATTAGAAAACCAAGATGATAAAAATACGTATACACATTTTTCACAGTGTAAATATTTCACCTATATTATTTATTATCAAGATCTTTTCAAACGAAAATACTTCTTCAAAGAGGTTTTTTATAATAATATATATTAATTTATAAAAATATCAGAAAAATATTTATTGAATAAATAAAATATTATGATGAACTGAAAAAACTGTAAAAGCCGAATTCTAAGGTTCATATCTATTTATAGAAAACTCCAAATTGACCAAACTCACTTTTAAACTTCGTTTATAACTAATACTATTTAATATCAAAAATATTAGAATAAAACGAGAGGGTTTTGGCGTTTGGACCCGCTTGTCTATATGTACTATATGTATAATTTTCCTAGTTTCTAATTAATTATTCTTAATCATGTTTAACTCAATTCTTTTTCTAATGTATTTCTAATGATAAGTACAAAAATATAAAAATATTATTTATTAGAAAATGCCAATAAATCTCAAAGCCACGAAGTCGTGACCCAAAATTTCCGGACCTCATAACTTGTCCGTATGGACTCCGATTTGGGCGTAGTCACTTTTAATGTTCGTTTTATAGAATTATCTGTCAAATTAAACTGATTTACCTAAATCCCGGTTAATACGCAAAAAGTGATTTTGGGATCCTATTGGTATAAATTATACACTACGTCTTAATTTTATTTAATATCTGTCATTTCTTATTTTTTGTACTTTATTAATCTTCTATAAATAAATTAAATTAAGATTTATTTATTTATTTAACTGTTGATTTAGTTATTAGTTAATTATTAATTTATTTAACTACTTATTGAAGTACTTATTTTTTTGTTAAGGGTTTTTAACAATTGTGCCCCTCCTTGATATTACAATATCAGTTATGCCCCAATCTTTTTGGGAATATCAGTTTCGCCCCCAAATTCTTGCCATTCTATCAGTTGTGCCCCTCGGGTTAGTTGCCGCTCATTTCCAATGCAAATGGACGTTAACTTTGGGATATAACAGGAATTAAATTAAAAGTAAAAGTTGAAATGGTCATTCCCTCCTCCTCCCCCGTTCTTCTTCCTCCCCTGTCTTCCTCCTCTCCCATCTTCTTCCTCTTCCTCCCTTATCTTCCTCCTCTACAGCTCCTCCCTCCTCCGTCTTGAGCTCTCCTACAACCTCCCCCAAGCCCCCTGCTCCGCCCATGTGCCTCCCCGCCTCCGTCCCCATCCTCCTCCTCCCCCCTCCTCCACCCCCACACCTCCCTCTCCCCCCCACACCTCCCCCCTCTGCCCCCCACACCTCCCCTCCACCCCAACACCTCCCTCTCCCCCCCACCTCCCCCCTCCGCTACCCGCACCTCCCCTTTGTTCCCGGCACCTCCCCCCACCACACCTCCCCATGAACCGCCTCTCCCACCCCTTCCCTTGGCCCCGCTGCCCCTTTTCAACTAATCTTTTCCCCGTTCCTTTTTCCTTACCACCTTGGAAAGGGAGAAAGATTCCGGAGGCACGAGCGCCACATCTCGTATTCTCTCGGGCTCTTCTACTTTTCTCCAACACACGAAAGAAGTAGTGGACGAAGATGGCGATGGAACCCTAGCGAGTGTATCCGCTACGACGAGAGTGCGGGGGAGATACTCATGCGCGTCAACATGGAGCGGCCTGCTCTCCACCTCCCGCCCCTCCACCGCATACCCCTCCGCCCGATACATCATGGAGATCGTCTGCTCCTCCACTTCCACCAAGTCCAAGATCCTCATCCAGGCATCAATTCCATTCCATTCATAAAAATTCACCAAAAAATCAATAAAATTCTCTGTTTGATCTGTAATGAGTGATATATCCGTGAAAATGCAAAAATTTTAGAGATTCGATGGATGCATGAAGGTGTAACTAAGAGAGAGAAGTTATGAAGAGAATGGAAGAAGAACAAATGGAGGAGGAAGAAGAGGAAGATGAAGTATGGACAATTATACCCTTCTTAACTGCATCATGATTTCAAAAACCATGGTAAAGTCAACTCCTTGACTGTTAAACTAACAAAGGGGCACAAGTGATAGAACGACAAGAGTTGGGGCACAACTTATATTCCCAAAAAGATAGAGGCATAACTGATATTGCAATATCTCAGAGGAGCACAACTAATAAAAACCCTTTAATTAATTATTATTTATTTAATTAAATATTTATTTATTAGTCTTGGTGAATTATTTACTTTAATTAATTTTATTAATTAATTTTTAACTATTAATTATTAATCTATTTTATTTTATTTTTTGTTTTCTCTTTCCTTTCTCTCCCCTCCCCCTGCATCCCTCTTTCCCCTTTCTTCTTCCCTGATGCATGCCCTGTGCCAGCTGTCCCTCCTTTCTTCCCCTCTCCTCCGGTCAACAACCTCAACCTCCCATAGTTGGGTCGTTCGCCCAACGACCACCGGTGATGGGTGCCACCGCTAGGTGACCGCACCCGGTGGCATGCTCCCCAAGCCACCTCTCCCTATATATAGGACACTAATTCTCCCTTCTCCGATCATCTGCCATTTTTCCATCCTACCTTCATCCTGTGTGCTTCGGCAGACCATCAGAGTGGTGAAAACATCTCTTATTAACCACCATCGCAACGAGGTCGAAGGAGGAGAAGCGACGTGATCTCGCTGGCGTGCAAGCTTCCTTTTCGCCGTGACCTAGCCTCCATGGAGTGTCGTCGTGTCGAGGTGACTACCTTCTAGAGTCCATGCTCCATAACCATAGGTGACCATTGATGAGCCGAATTATCAACCTCCTAAATCTGGGCAAGGTAGAAATCAATCTCGGGTCGTTGCGACCCGGATCTCGGAGAATCGGACTCAATCAAGAAAATATAGGAAACACCAAACAAGGTATAAAACAATCAAAATCAGATAGCGGTCCTAGCTATTTTTATTAACCTGGTATAGCGACCAGGGTCGGACTCAGGGAGCACTTGTTGGCCTTGCGGCCTATGAAGTAGTCAAAGTCGAAATAAAGAATAAAATGTTTTTTTCGTGGATTTTAATGATTTTTAATTTTTTTATGTTTTTACTTTTAAGGCAAATATGGGAAAAGATATAAACAAGCAACAACCACAATCTATTTAAATATCAAAAAAAACTCCAAAAATTTAAATAAAATTAATTTTGTGTTTTTAATGTTTTTAAGTGTTTTTGGTGAATTTTTCAGAATTTTTAAATTTTTTTAATTTTCTAAAAATCAAGAAAGGTGAAAATGGGAGCAATATGTACAGTCAGATTTGAAATGCCAATTAAAAATCTATAATTGGCCTATAAAAACCTGATGGTAATTTCTGTGCAAAGTAAATGCACAAACTAAATTACTAAAAAAGAGTTTTATTTTTTTGAATTTTATAGAATTTTTTAGAATTTTTATAAGGTTTTTAGTGTTTTTTAATTTTTTGGTTTTTATAAATCCAAAAAGCACAAAAATTGATGGTAGAAAACAACAAAACTCACTATCCTAATTTTTTTAGAATTTTTAGACAAATTTTTATATTTTTCTTTGATTTTCTTTTTCAAACAGTAACAAAAATGAGTGTTTTTGAATTTTTAAAAATAGTAAAAAGCCTAAAAAATGTCCCAAAATTTAGGGAAATGTTTACACCATGGCAGGAGCCGCCACATGTCCAAATTTCACCTAATTTGGATTTAATTTGACATTTTATTCAATAAAAACAAGGTACACAGCAGTCAGGGACCTAAATGCAAAGAAACATACTTCCAGGTGCTAAATCGTAACACATATAGAAAGCACAGGACTTCGAATGCAAAAATCCCAATATAACACGCGCAACACACGTGACAGGCACTGAGAGGGGCATAAGTGTAATTCCTATTTAAATAAATGCAAACATTAACAGATAGCTAGTTTAGGACTGAAAATGCAAATACACCAAGACCTCACGTGTCGATGCACGTGGCTCACACAAACATGGACTGTAATGCAAATAAAATAAATCTAGGGACCTAACTGCAAATGTTCCGAAATAAAAATAACGTGCTAAAATATTTACAGGACTCAACAGATATAATGAAAAGACAGGGGCCTAAGAGAAATTTACCCCTTTATTAAGATCGACAGTCGAGGGCGTGCCACGTGGAGATCCGACGGCTGTGGTGCGTAGCTAACCCTTCGCTGGATCGACGCTCCAGATGAGCTCCTGATCAAGATCCGACGGTCGAGGCTGCCCGAAGAACGAAGGCTGAGATCTAAACTGGGGCGAAGCTCGATCCGACGGTGGCGGAGGGTCCTGGAAGAACTCATCTCTGGAGAACTTCGCCGGCTCTCTCTGTGGGCGTGGGACGTCCTCCTAGGCTGCTGAGATCGACGAAATGAATCTTAGGCTCTTCCGCAGCTGATGGGCTCCTCCGATGAGGCCGGGGAGCTCCGACGACGGCGGAGGAGCAAAGCTCCTGTGCTCGAATGTGCGAACCCTCAGATGGGTCTCTTTGACCTGCAAAACAGCACAACAAGACTACTGGGGCGAGGGCAAAGTGCCTCAACCCGGTTAGGGGTGGAATGGTGATCGGAAAGGGAGCGGAGCGGGGTCTCCGGCAAGGCGACAGCAGAGGAGACTCGGTTCTTGGTTCCGGGGCGAACCAAGTTGATCGGATGGGTAAAGAATGGGGGTAGGAGTCTTTTGATCGTGAATCGATGGTCGGATGGACAGATAGATGATCGGATCAGTGGGAATCTGCTGGCGACTGCCGGCAGCCCAATTGGGCGTGAATCGAAATTAGGCAAAACTAAGGCGAATCGAGGATTCCTGATGATCACAGTCGATTGGGCTGAAGGTAAGGAAGCTCCTGGGTCTTTGCCTCAAGGGGTCGTCGGGGCCCGAGGCTCAGGCGCACCTCGCGACAACGCACGGCGAAGAGCTCGTCGGATCAGTGGCTGGGGACTCCTCCTCTTCACTACGACACCACGATCGGATAGCTGTCACTCTAAGGAAGGTGATGGAGGTACTGGGATGGAGGGGCGGAGCCAAAGATGGCGTGAAAAGTGCGGCAGAGGTGGGTCTTTATACTAGGAAGGGTCCGGCAAGAATGAGTTGGGCATGGCATGGCGAAGCACGAATCCCTAGGTAGATCCCCGAGCGAAGGTCTCGGATCAACTGGTGATAATCGGGGCCCGGGGTTTAGGTGGATGGAGATCAGATTAGGTGGGGGAAATTCGGAGAAATCGGGTCAGAAACACGATTCACCAGGAAGGGGGTCCGCGGGGGAGAGTTGACCGGGGGTCAACATCCCCCGTGGACCAATCAGATAATTCCATTGGAAATTATTTTCAAAAATCAAAATAAAACAGATAATGATCTTATTTTAAAATATTTATAATATAATTTTTTTTATTTTCAAAGTATTTTTTTGTGATATTTATTTATTTTTTGAAAATAAAAAATATGTAATTACGTTATATTATTATTATATATAGGTATTTACACATATGTATTTTTTGATTTTTATTTTTAATTATTTATTTTTGCACAATTATTCCAATTTTATATTTTATTTATTTATAACATAAAATTTGGAATAAAAAGGTATTTTTATTTTATTTTTATGATTTATTTACATTTGCTAAATAAATAGATTTACATACATATGTACATGGTATAAATACAAAGTGGACAATGAATTTTTATTATTTTTATTTTTATTTTTCTTGATTTTTATTTTATTTTTATAAATATGTATAAATTAACAAAAATATCTTTTTATTTTTATTTAGAGGAAAATAAAATTATTTATATACATAGGGTTATGTACAGTGTATTGAGCCACCCTATCTCTCTCTACTTGGTTTCTTTTACGGTCAGGCCCATGCTGAGCCCTCCCTTGTCGTTAGGTCACTCAATATTTATTCTAAATATTTCCCTCTTTTTCTTGTGTTTCTTTATTCCTTTATTTATACACAAAAACATGCTAATTATGCATATTTGCATAATGCATGTGTTTTGACAATTTATGATATTTACACATATTTACATGGTATTTGGCTAAGATTTCTAGCTAAAATAAAGGAATAAAAAGTGATGAATGGGTATTCATCATCCCCTATACTTAACTTTGTTAGTCCCTTAGCAAACACTTATTTGAAAAAGAAGTGAAAAAGAAAAGAAAAAGAAAAAGAGAGGAAATGCAAGGATCAATGCTGATTATTAAACTTGCCTTCATTAAATTAAAATATGGAGCTCGGTCAGATCTTTGGATTATTAATGTGTCGGAACCTTATTTGGACTAAGATTTAAGACTCAACAACCTCTAAGATCCACTAATCTATAGCCAAGACCCCTCAATAATCCAGATCAGAACAAGTCTACATACACAAACCCTGAAGACCATGAATCTTTCCTTGTACAGTGTAAGTGAGGTATAGCTCTCCACCTCAGAAGTAGCGAAATGACAACCCTCCCCAACAAGGTAACTCTATGACCCTAGTCTGGCCACTCTTTCCTCGATGAGCGGGGTATTCCCTTCTAAGTTCAAGTTCAACCGGCTCAAGAAGAGGGGGAAGAAGAGAATGGACCATGGCTAGTGTAGCCATGTATCCTTGGGAGCTCAACTAGTGTAGCTAAGTCTCCCTGCTGCAAGCTTCATAAGATGGAACATGAGTCTCAAGCTTTGCTTATTGCACTATATACACTCCGGTGGGATTATCATTTTCTATCAGTCCCACCACTTTTTTTGGAGTTATTTTCTTTTTGCATATTTTTTTGATGTGCATATATACAACATATCTATAAAGTGCAGCATATATACATAAGGAGTTTTTCCTCTTGAGCTAGTAGACTATCCCTCTTTTGAAGCATTATTGCAACCCACAACTCCTGTCGTTAGACCTCATGGCAACCAGACCAAGTTGAGATGCACTTCCTTCACTATAAGAAGAAGAGAGGTTCTGCCTATAAAAGTACTACCCTCATATGCTACCCCAAGTCAACGAAGACTGCCTCCTCACCACCTCATCCGTAGAGAGCTCGGTGCAAAGTGCGGGTCCAAGTCAAGCCATTGTCTATATGAGTCATGTCTGTGTTGTTAAGTGCTCTACTTAGGATATAATCGATATGACATATGATCATAGCATAGTGGACTCAAAGAATAAAGTCACCATGGACCTGAAAAGTTGTTGGAAATGCGAGCCCACGGCGAGCCATTATGCAATAAATGTTGTTGCAATTCACTCCTTGATCTGAAATGAAGAATACATAATTTGCATAATAGGTCCCTTAGTGCAATTAGGGTTATGTACCATGGCCATCTTAATGATCATATAGCTGTTGATTCAATTATTGAATCATAGAGGCTGGTGCTTAGATGAATATCTAATGAGTTAGATTGAGGACTCATCAAGCACCGTCAAATGATTATTAAGAGATGATCTCCAGCCTGAGTAGGAGATGGCAATCCTATCTCATTTAGGTTGATATCTGACCGACCACTTGATGCAGGTCCTCTGCATAGGAATAGAGATTCGGAGGTGTCAGATGAGTTAGGTCAAAGAGTTGACTTAACGAGATCGAGATAACCAAAGTCCTATATCATATGCTGTCATGATATAGGCACACATCCTCTGACCGGAGACAGATGTGTTACTATATGTCTGAGTATGTACATTTGGCAGACCAATAGGTTGATGACCTAATCAAGGTCTATACACCGGCGCGCTGGTGTGCATATAAGGGCATATGAGTAATACGATCTCTCAAAGGGATCATACAGGTTCACTACTGAACCGGAAGACATGAGCTCACTCATGAGATATTGGGAAGAATCAAATTCCGTGCGCACGGTCGTCTCGCTTTGGAAGCTTGACTGAATTTGTTGGTTTGATATATACTTTTGGAAAGTATATGATCAAGACCTAGGTATGATATATGCATTTGGAAAGTATATGATCAATACCGACTCCCAATGATCGAATGAGAAACTTACTGATAAAACCCTGAAGTAGACAGTATAAAGTTGATCTAATACTTCGGGTTTAATCTGAGTCTTCAAGTATGCAGGATGTACAGGTATTAGGAATACCTGAGGGTGATGTGATCATAAACGATTGTATAACCATGACGCTTCCATTTCTAGGGAGTGATGAAACGGGTCTGGATTTTAGTGACTCCTCTCAGTAGAGAAGCAATCTGATCTTAGTCCAAATGTTGGACATTGATCTGAATGTGATTCAGATTCAATGAGAAGATTAGATTTACGGTCTTGATTTAATCAAGCATCTATGGGAGGCCCGAGATCTGGATTTGAGATGTGATCTCAATATCCATGTCACTATACGTGGAACAATACAATCGCCCTGTCCTTATCTCCAAGTATTCGCGGAGAAAGCGCATTATCCTTGAAAGAGTTCATGGATAATTCTATTGTTGATATATGTATCCGAGCATTGAGAAAATAGATAATTAAATGTGATTTAATTATCATGAATAATATGAATTTGATTCATATTATAAGGAGAGTTATCTTAGATAATTAAATGTGATTTGATTATCAAAGATGTAAATAATATGAATGTGATTCATATTATTTGAGCACATGAGAATAAGTTATCCAATATAATTAAATGTGATTTAATTATTATGGATAAGAATAATGTGGATAGTAATATCCAATTATTCATAATATATTATAAATGTGATTTATAATGTATTAGAGAGAGTTAAATATAATTTATATTAGTAGATTAATTATTAATGTGTATTGGATACACATTGTCTAATTAATTGAAAATGTAAATTACATTTTGTTTTGGGTTGTGAATATGATTCACAATATTCCAATGTCAAGATTGCAATATTCCCAAAATTAATTGAGAATTATTTTGGTGAATAAAAAATCCCAACAAATAGTTGTTGGAAAATAAGTAGAGAGAAAATCAAGGAGATGTGCAATCTCATGGGAATCCATGAGATTGCCCTCCCTCCAAAGGGGAAGGTTGATCTCCTTTATTCTCTCTCTCCTTATTTGATTGATTTAATTTGGTGTTAATATATATTTGATATATTTCATCAAATTTAAATCACAAGTTGTTGGCTTTTACCAACAACAATCTTGACCATTGGATTGTCATAAATCAATCTCAACCATTGATTTTATATGACACATGGATTGAGATCCATGGATCCTAAAACCCTATAAATAGAGAGGCATACCCATGCTCTCTCTTTACACACATAATGCTTGAGAAGCATCTCTCTCTCCCTCTCTCTTTCTCTTTAGAGGTCAGCCCTCTCTCTCCCTCTCATGGCCGTCCACCATGGATGCCATGGAGAGGTTCTCCATCGCCGCGGCATCGTCGTTATGCTGCCCGTTCTTCTGCTCGTGGATCTCCGTCTCCTTCGGTGCGCCTCGCTTGTGAAGAAGATGTTGGATCTCGTGTGTCGAGATCAGGAGATCCGCCGCTTGGATCATCAACTTGGATTGCGAGAAGCACGCGGTTCATCCCCGCGCTCGCAAGCGTCTCCTCCGTCGGATCGGACTTGAGACAGGAGGTCTCTTCGTTTAGAGACTTGATCACAACCACGCTTCAAGAGGTAATCCTAATTACTTGTTTGTGGTTTAGACGAAACGATCCGAGAAGTGTTCTTGGATCATGTGGTTTCGTCGTAAGAAAATTTTTTAAATTCCGCTGCATCGAGCAACTAGTGCGACTAGTCGCTCCTCGTCGTATTCGATACGACGCTCACGCTTCCGTGATGCGCTTGAGGATCTAACCATATCCTTCAAGTGGTATCAGAGCCTTAGGTCGATGGTTTCGAATAGTGATTCGCTAACCGAGGACGACTTGGGTTCGTTAAGGTCGCGAAATTTTTTATCGCATTTGATTTCGCAGATCTGTTTGGTGTAATTTTTCGGCCATGTTTAAATTGTTTAAACACGAAAATAGCACTTGGATTTTGTTCCCCATTAAATAAGGAAACCATAGGATCTGAGTTTACGTAAATCGGATTTCGTATACTCTAGATATGGTAGTTTTAATGAACATGTATGCACTGTTGCGGGAACTGTGAATCTGAACGTGATTAAAATGTTAATTACTGTTTAGACTTGCCTCGAAATGCGTGAAACATCACTTAGGTTCTGTCCTAAATCAAATTAGCAAACTTTAGAAATTGACTTTGCTTAATTTGGATTTAATATGATTGAGATATGCCAATTTTAGTAAGTAGGGGTCACTGCTGAAATTGCTTTCCTAATCTAGAACCAAGTGATTGTCAATTAGTGAAATTAATTGTTAATTTCGTGAAATAATCTTGAAAAATATTTGTAAAATATTGAAACATGATTATTTGCCTAATTGACTTGGCCCCAACCAATTAGTTGATTAGATTTGATCTAAACCTTAATTGGAATTACAATCATCAAACTTCTTGCTTGAATAGGACTTGGGAATTTGCCTAGCAAATTTCCTTAAAATCAAAATTGTTTTGATTACTATATGGTATAATTTCGGTTGAAGAACCGATGATCATCTCAAGTACAAAATAATCAATTTGGCATTATCCTTTCCCGAGGTGGATATGGTGTCTAGTCGGGGATCGCTGGTCAGCGGGTTGCAACGTATGTGGTCCGCCCCACTCCCGTCGGTACTGGCCATGACAGCGGGTAGGGCCGGGATAATGTCCGAGGGATTATGATGTATTTTTCTAATTATTAAAATTCGAATTAATACGTACTTTGAGAATAATATCATATATGTATATTCAAGCATAAAATTAAGTTTGATTGATTGAATTGGATTGATAATTAATTTAATATGATTAAGTTAATTATATCCAATTGAGAATACTCTAATATGATTAGATTTAATAATTCCCTTGGAAGAATTAATTATATGAATGTGATTCATAGTAATTAATTAAATTTGAATAAGAGGTGGAGGATCACATAAGTGACATCCATGGTCTCCCGTCAAGGCGAAGGGTTTCCGTCGCTAGGGATTGTATATAGGAGACGCCTGTACGTAGTGACAGCTCCTATATACAAGCGCATCTGGATCGGACTCTTTGCTTCTCGAAAGAGTAAGGCCGTATGCGTAGTGACCCCAATATCGGATCCTCATATTATTGGGGCGATATTGGATTGCGCATAGCGAGTTCTATTCCTGTTGACGGTTGGTTCAATTAACGATGGGTCAACATCACCTTAGGGGTGGTGGGCCCGGGTGTTAAAGACCGAATTGGGAAATGCAAGTTGGACTTGCAAGGCGGAATGTGTTCCCGCTTCTCTTTATTGGAGTTGCAGTTTCTCATATTATTGGGATGTAACAAAGATAAAGAGGAGATCCCAGATCTTGTTGAGATATAATGGTAAGTATATCTCTTACATTGAAAGTGATTAAGGGAATGAACTTTCATTGTTGACATGGCAAGACAACTTTGATATAAAAACTCCTAAATCAAAGTATAATATGTGTATATATATAAATATATACCCTTATGCAAATTACTTATTTCAGATAATCCTTCATTAAACCCACTCAATATTATACTCATTAATAACCAGTAAAATATCGTGGATTGGACCCTTGATCCAGATATTGTATTTGCAATTGGACACATAATGTATGTGGTTGCAATGTGCAAGTTTCCTCATAACAATGAGAAGTGATAATTAAATAGACAATAGGACTAAAACCCTAGGGTTTGTATGTCTCTATAAGTCTTGATCTTATCGAATGTACTTTTGAAGTGACATGTCGATGATGATCGTAATTATCAAATTAATCCTTATAAAATCAATAAAGATATTCTGGTATATATATGTGCTCTTGACATTTAATCATGAATGACATGGTTCTCTACATCATGTAGAATGGTAGCTCTATTAGAGATAATGTATTCAAATTGTTTGAATACCTACCTGAACCAATGCTTCAAAGAGTTTAGATGGATGTTGATGATGAGTGTCATCATTCTACTGTCTATACTCTAGTCATTCATGAAGCTTCATAATATTCATATTATATGAACTTAAATGAAGCTTGTATAAATGTTGAAATACTCTTATATTGAAATTTTTGATTTTAACATAAGAGATCCTTGGTCTTGAGCAAAGGTTGCTTATAGACAAAGGGAGCGCAGTGGAAGCATGGGTTGGACCCAAGTAAGAGGTATAGTCGAAGAGTTGACTGTATTTCTGTGACTTCCATATGACATCCAAAAAGTTGGATGAATGCCAATACTGCAATAAGTTGATGTGTTGATAGTATGACTATCAAGTCTGTCTAGAATCCTTAGAGAAGGAATCAGATAGTGCATCAGATCAATCTACATATAATCATTGATATTGACTTATTTGATAAGATAAAGTCTAATAATTGTATCTCAATTTTCTAATGACACTTGCAATTGGTTGCATATGTATTAGAAATTTGATCTTAAGGTTTATTGGTCATCCATGTTGAAAGTGATGCAAGTGTTGCAACAATTTCAATGAGATCAATAGACTTCATATTTTCAGTGGGAGCCCTTAGTCTTAGAGAATGTCTCTATGACCTAGATATTAGAATACACTCATTGTTTATTTCTAATTGTTGGATATGAACATGAATTCTGTAATAAATCTATCATAAAGAGTTATGATGGAAATATTTCAGATAGTAATCTAAAATCTAGTGGATTCTATTAAATTAGAAAATTATTGAATGGTTCATTAAGATTTCTAATACTGAAAATTAAACCTTTAAAGATCAATAGGAGGATAAAGATCATTTGACAATGATCTGGCATCATGTTTTGGACATTTGTTTGTTGATGTGATCAATAGACTGGTAAGAGATGAACTTTTAGATTGTCTAAATGTTCAAATCTTACATACTTATGAATATTGTATTCAAGAGTAAAAATGTCCAATACACCCTTCTTTGGGAAAGGTGTATGATGCTAAGGTATTCAAGATCTCATACATATTGATGTATGTGAATCATCTATATCAGAATAAACATTATGGATATGTGATATCTATTAGTGATTATTTGTGATATGAGATTTCTTCTCTTCACCTTTGAAATGTTCAAAGATTTCGTAATTTTGGTTTAGAACCAAAGTTTGAGGGAAGATGAAATGAATTTGATCTAACCAAGGTAGCCTGTACCTATTAGATGAATTCGAGAAATACCTTATGGAGATATGAATATCATTCCTATCTCAATCCTCCTAATGAACCTTAACTCAATAGAGTTGTAGGGAGATACAATTGATCAGGTGTGACATGATTTGATCAATGATTAATCATAGCATAATTATCTCTTAGTTTCCAGGTATATATATGTGGTAGAGACTGCATTATATATCCTTAATAAGGTTCCATGTGATTAAGCTGGAATCTGGCACTAGAAAGTGCTACTTCATTAGGAAAATAAAGGATGGTATTGGATACCTACTTTATGACCTTGAGATTCTTAAAAGATCTAATCTTTGAGAATATGATTCTTATAGGATGACTCTCTTGAGAATCAAGATGAAAATGAAGTGAAGGAACTCATTTAATCTTGAAAAGATAACGAGGCTCCTGATATTGGAAACTGAAAGGACAATTAAAGATGAAACACTAATACCTCTTCAAATAAGTTTGAGGATGGATTCCATGTGTTAGTTAAAACTAAAAATGATCGGACTTCATGTGATGAAGCTCCTGAGGATCATGACATGGAAAGATGGATGTTAGCAATAAAAGTCTAATGTAGACTTCATATACAAGTGTCGTATATGGACCCTCGAGGATCCACCTATATGGGTCAGACCCATTAAGATGTAAATGGATCTTCAAGAGAAAGAGGGAACCTGATGAGAAGGTATAGACCTTCAAAGCATGGTTCGTAGCCATGAGCTACACACCGAAGAGAAGGCATCGCATGCGATAAGACTTGCTCTCCAGTGACCTTGCATTAACCCATCAGAATATTGCTAACTATAACTACACAACTTGTCTATGACATCTTCATGGTGTGATTCAAGATTGCATTCCTCTATGAATACCTCTCTGAGGATATTCATATGAAGTAGCCCCAGGGCTTCATGGTTGAGGAAAGCAAGGTGTGCTAGCTGAAGAACTCCATCTTTGGACTCAAATAAGTTTCTTGTAGTTGGAACATAAGATTGAATGAAATTATAAATGTTATGATTTCAGATAAAATCTTGATGAACCATGTGAAGCTTAGTGGGAGTGCCATTGTGTTCATCGTGCTTAATGTAGATATTATTCTAATCATATAAGAATAAATGATAAGTGTTTTAAAATTTGGTTGTTCCATACCTTGAGATACGATTTCAAGGATACCTCTTAGATCTTAATTCTGAAGTCGTTCAGAAGCAAAGAGAAGAGGGTATTGGGACTGTCGCATTAGTAGTACACCTTGGACTTATTCCATTTTCTGGACAATTCCAAGAAAAGCTTCCTTCCCTTAAGATGTGGTAGTGACCTGTCTAGAGGGATAGCACCTCAAAGAGTTGAGGAAGTGAATGCTAGAACTGCTTGCACTAATGCATCAGTTATGAGAAGCTGAATGTATTCTAGATGTGTACAAGAACCAGATGTCTACCATGCAGTGGGAGTAGTAAACTGTTACTAATCCTACTATGGAGATAAAACACTTGATTGCAGTAATAATAATATCTTCAAAGATGATGAAACTTAGAGATAGTGATCTCAAAGTCTTATCTTCAAAGGTTTAAGACCTTGTAGATAGTGATCTATAAGGGTCTTAACTGTAGATACCTTAGGAGATAGAGATCTCCATGAATGAAGGTATTCTAATAAGGATTATGGGAATACTGGTTATGATAATTAATAAGATGTAGTGTCAAGGACACTATAACCAACAAAATTGAGTATCGGTTGCATGAGATGCAACGTTCGCATTAGATGCGAGCACCGTTATTGGGGATATGCAAAGGACCGTAAAAGGACTTGGCGTAGTCTCTTGGGAACGGAGTGACTGATCAGCTTACCTAGCTATTTTTCTAAATAGCCTATGATTGTCACATGAGTGTGGGTTTAAATGATTAGCCCATTAATGGCTCTTTGGGATAGTGGGAGATTGTTGGAAATGCGAGCCCACGGCGAGCCATTATGCAATAAATGTTGTTGCAATTCACTCCTTGATCTGAAATGAAGAATACATAATTTGCATAATAGGTCCCTTAGTGCAATTAGGGTTATGTACCATGGCCATCTTAATGATCATATAGCTGTTGATTCAATTATTGAATCATAGAGGCTGGTGCTTAGATGAATATCTAATGAGTTAGATTGAGGACTCATCAAGCACCGTCAAATGATTATTAAGAGATGATCTCCAGCCTGAGTAGGAGATGGCAATCCTATCTCATTTAGGTTGATATCTGACCGACCTCTTGATGCAGGTCCTCTGCATAGGAATAGAGATTCGGAGGTGTCAGATGAGTTAGGTCAAAGAGTTGACTTAACGAGATCGAGATAACCAAAGTCCTATATCATATGCTGTCATGATATAGGCACACATCCTCTGACCGGAGACAGATGTGTTACTATATGTCTGAGTATGTACATTTGGCAGACCAATAGGTTGATGACCTAATCAAGGTCTATACACCGGCGCGCTGGTGTGCATATAAGGGCATATGAGTAATACGATCTCTCAAAGGGATCATACAGGTTCACTACTGAACCGGAAGACATGAGCTCACTCATGAGATATTGGGAAGAATCAAATTCCGTGCGCACGGTCGTCTCGCTTTGGAAGCTTGACTGAATTTGTTGGTTTGATATATACTTTTGGAAAGTATATGATCAAGACCTAGGTATGATATATGCATTTGGAAAGTATATGATCAATACCGACTCCCAATGATCGAATGAGAAACTTACTGATAAAACCCTGAAGTAGACAGTATAAAGTTGATCTAATACTTCGGGTTTAATCTGAGTCTTCAAGTATGCAGGATGTACAGGTATTAGGAATACCTGAGGGTGATGTGATCATAAACGATTGTATAACCATGACGCTTCCATTCCTAGGGAGTGATGAAACGGGTCTGGATTTTAGTGACTCCTCTCAGTAGAGAAGCAATATGATCTTAGTCCAAATGTTGGACATTGATCTGAATGTGATTCAGATTCAATGAGAAGATTAGATTTACGGTCTTGATTTAATCAAGCATCTATGGGAGGCCCGAGATCTGGATTTGAGATGTGATCTCAATATCCATGTCACTATACGTGGAACAATACAATCGCCCTGTCCTTATCTCCAAGTATTCGCGGAGAAAGCGCATTATCCTTGAAAGAGTTCATGGATAATTCTATTGTTGATATATGTATCCGAGCATTGAGAAAATAGATAATTAAATGTGATTTAATTATCATGAATAATATGAATTTGATTCATATTATAAGGAGAGCTATCTTAGATAATTAAATGTGATTTGATTATCAAAGATGTAAATAATATGAATGTGATTCATATTATTTGAGCACATGAGAATAAGTTATCCAATATAATTAAATGTGATTTAATTATTGTGGATAAGAATAATGTGGATAGTAATATCCAATTATTCATAATATATTATAAATGTGATTTATAATGTATTAGAGAGAGTTAAATATAATTTATATTAGTAGATTAATTATTAATGTGTATTGGATACACATTGTCTAATTAATTGAAAATGTAAATTACATTTTGTTTTGGGTTGTGAATATGATTCACAATATTCCAATGTCAAGATTGCAATATTCCCAAAATTAATTGAGAATTATTTTGGTGAATAAAAAATCCCAACAAATAGTTGTTGGAAAATAAGTAGAGAGAAAATCAAGGAGATGTGCAATCTCATGGGAATCCATGAGATTGCCCTCCCTCCAAAGGGGAAGGTTGATCTCCTTTATTCTCTCTCTCCTTATTTGATTGATTTAATTTGGTGTTAATATATATTTGATATATTTCATCAAATTTAAATCACAAGTTGTTGGCTTTTACCAACAACAATCTTGACCATTGGATTGTCATAAATCAATCTCAACCATTGATTTTATATGACACATGGATTGAGATCCATGGATCCTAAAACCCTATAAATAGAGAGGCATACCCATGCTCTCTCTTTACACACATAATGCTTGAGAAGCATCTCTCTCTCCCTCTCTCTTTCTCTTTAGAGGTCAGCCCTCTCTCTCCCTCTCATGGCCGTCCACCATGGATGCCATGGAGAGGTTCTCCATCGCCGCGGCATCGTCGTTATGCTGCCCGTTCTTCTGCTCGTGGATCTCCGTCTCCTTCGGTGCGCCTCGCTTGTGAAGAAGATGTTGGATCTCGTGTGTCGAGATCAGGAGATCCGCCGCTTGGATCATCAACTTGGATTGCGAGAAGCACGCGGTTCATCCCCGCGCTCGCAAGCGTCTCCTCCGTCGGATCGGACTTGAGACAGGAGGTCTCTTCGTTTAGAGACTTGATCACAACCACGCTTCAAGAGGTAATCCTAATTACTTGTTTGTGGTTTAGACGAAACGATCCGAGAAGTGTTCTTGGATCATGTGGTTTCGTCGTAAGAAAATTTTTTAAATTCCGCTGCATCGAGCAACTAGTGCGACTAGTCGCTCCTCGTCGTATTCGATACGACGCTCACGCTTCCGTGATGCGCTTGAGGATCTAACCATATCCTTCAAAAGTCTCAACCCTAAGCCCTATAAGGTTCCTCTTATAATTAGGTGGATTAAGATCTTAACCAAGCTCCATTTTCCAATATAATTCCAGGCTAGTTTAAATGTCAACTATGATCAAGGAAAAACTATACAGACATTTACAAAGATGCAATTTACAAATGTTTACACATGTGCAAACTTTTTGAAAAATGTTTTGAAAACATGGATGTATGCATGAATGCAAGTTTTGCAAAATATTTACAAAAATTTACACAAGGTTTTTGCAAATGTTTGATTTTCAAAACATTTTACAAAAATTTTGTACTATATACATAATTTTGATATGAAAATATTTACACACTATTTACACAAAAAGTTTTGACAAACATTTTTACAAAAATAATTTGTACACTAGCTATGTATGTGCAATAAAAGAGTTTTATTTACAACGAATTTTTTTTTAAATTTTATGGGTTTTGGGGTTTTAAGTTTTTTGCCATTTTTATTTATTAACACACTCACACAAAGTACGTGTTATGGCTAAAGTATATATGAAATATATACACACCCACCTATACTTAGCTCGAACGATGTCCTTAGAATCAAGAGCGATGAAGAAGACATAACTCGTGCTTAGTATAGGCAAGTGAAAAGGAAGGCTATATACAAAGACAAATGAAAGAATAGAAATGCAAGAGGATCTCGGGGTTTCCCCCTATACTTAGGATCAAATAATCCTAAGTATAGCAGGCTGTACACAAAGGGAAAGCCGAGTGAGAATGTACAGGGTCTACCTCCCCTATACTTATGGTAAAATATCCCTAAGTATAGGCAGCAAAACAGGGGTAGAAAAAAAATCAAATAGAATACCCGAGAGTCCTACACCCCCTATACTTAGGGTAAAGTACACCCTAAGTATAGCATAATCATAAGATGAGAAAAGGGGTGTGGGACTAAAGAATAGAGTGATATGGACAACTGGATCTATACAAGTCGGGAGAACAGTGATAATCAGGTGTGAGATGCAATAGATGTGAGTCAAGAGACCACATCTCACGCAATGTGAATCGGGGCAACGTCAACGACCCGTGGCTCATGATCTAGATATGGCTTGAGCCATTGACCGTTAACACGAAAGGTACTCTCAGAAGACAACTCAGATATATCGATAATCCCGTTGTCGTGTACCTTTCTAACCAAGTAAGGTCCCTTCCATTTGCTCTGTAGCTTCCCTGGGAATATTCTCAACCTGGCATCGAACAACCATACTCGCTGTCCTAGCTCAAACTGCTTGTGGCTGATATGAGAATCATGCCACTCCTTCACTCTCTCCTTTTATTGTAGGCTGCTCTAAAAGGTTGTATCACTAAGCTCTTCAGGGCTGCTAACTCTACCCTCCTCTGATCTCCTACATGATCTGGATCCAAAAGTATATCAGTAACATCCCAAAGTGACCTATGTCTCAGCTCAACATGTAAATGGCAGGGCTTGCCATAAACGAGGCGAAAGGGAGATGTACCCAAAGGAGTCTTGAAAGACATCCTATATGCCCACAAGACCGAGTCCAAAAGATGTGACCAATCCTTTCGGTCAGGGCGGACGACTTTCTGCAATACAGTATTGATCTCCCTGTTCGACACTTCAGCAAGACCATTCGTCTGAGGGTGGTATGGAGTGGCAACTCGATGGTCTATGCTGAACTCGCTAGCAAGGGCCTTTACCTTGTCGTTAACGAAATGAGACCCCCTGTCAGATATCAACACTCGAGGGACCCCAAACTGTGAAATGATATGCTTCGTCAAAAATATGCAAACAGTCCTAGCATCTGCGGTTCAGGCAGGGATGGCCTCAACCCAACGACTAACATAATCAACGACCAACAGAATGTACTCGAATCCCTGACTCCTAGGGAATGGACACATGAAATCGATGCTCTATGCGTCAAAAACCTCACAGAAGTGAATGGGCTGCATCGGCATCATATCACGCTGTCCACATGTGCCCATCCTCTGACAGTCGGTACATCTCTTCACAAACTCATCAGAGTCCTTGAAGAGAGTAGGCCACCATAGGCCGGATTGGAGCACTTTCTGTGCCGTTCTCCTCCCAGAGTGATGTCCCCCTGCCTCAAGCTTGTGACAGTAAGTGAGGACTCTGTGGTGCTCCTCATGAGGAATGCACCTACGCCAGACGCTATCCCCTCCTTCATTATAAAGGATGGGATCCTCCCAGTTGTAGAACTTGGCCTTTGCGAGGAAGGTCTCAAGTCGCTGCATGGGCCAATCCTGTGGGACTTTCGTGGAAACAAGAAAGTTCACAATATCGATATACCACGAGAGAGAGGAGATTGCAAGGATCGCCTCATATGGGAAGGTCTCACAAATAGGCTCAGTCTGCTCAGAATCCTCAAGATGCTCTAATTGGGAGAGATGATCCGCCACCACATTCTTGACTCCAGGCTTGTCCTTAATCTCTATATCAAACTCCTGGAGTAGAAGGATCCATCTGGTCAATCTGGCTTTGGCATCCTTCTTTTCCATGAGGTATCGGATGACGGTGTGATCAGTGTAGATGGTCACTCTAGATCCGATGATGTAGATCTGAACTTATCTAGGGCGAAAACTACGGCTAGCATCTCCTTCTCAGTGACTGTATATTTCCTCTATGCGGCATCCAATGTACGGCTAGCGTAGTGAATAGCAAATGGGACTCCATCCCTCCTCTGTCCCAGCACAACCCTAAGGCAAAATCAGAGGCGTCCGTCATGATCTCAAATGGGAGAGACCAATCAGGTGGGTGGAGAACAGGAGCCTCTATAACACAGCTCTTGAGAGTCTAAAATGGCGATAGACACTTGTCATCGACAAGGAACTCGGTGTCTTTCATCAGCAGATCAATCAACGGTCGGGCAATCCTGCTGAAATCATGAATGAAGCGTCGGTAGAAACCGACGTGCCCCAGAAAAGACCGTAACTGCCGCAAGTTGGATGGTGGATTGAGTTTTCTAATGACATCCACCTTGGCCGGATCAACCTCCATGCTCCTTTTGGAGATGATATGGCCAAGAACCGTCCCCTGAGTCACCATAAAGTGACTCTTCTCCCAAGACAACACAAGGTGAACCTCAATGCATCGCTGAAGGACTCGGTCTCGGCAGTCAATACAAGAATCAAATCCATCGTCGTAGACCGAGAAATCATCCATGAAGACCTCCAAGCACTCCCCCACCATGTCCGAAAAGATGGACAACATGCATCTCTAGAATGTCGCTGGAGCGTTGCACAATCCAAATGGCATGCGTCTGAAAGCATATGTCCCGAAGGGACAGGTGAAGGTGGTCTTGTCCTGGTCCTCGGGCGCGATGGCCACCTAATTATAGCTGGAGTACTCATCCAAGAAGCAGTAATGGCTCTTCCCTGCCAGTCTCTCAATGATCTGATCAATAAAGGGCGGGGGGAAATGATCCTTTTTGGTGGCCTAGTTGAGTCGTCTGTAATCCACGCAGACCCACCAAGAAGTGGGTACCCAGGTAGCGATCTCCTCTCCAGACTCGCTGACAACTGTAGTTATGCCCGTCGTCTTGGGCACCACATGCAACGGATTGACCCACTTGGAGTCGGAGATGGGGTAGATAAAATCTGCGCTCCACCATTTCGAGATCTCCTTCTTGACAACATCTCGAAGATTCGGGTTCAGCCACTGCTGGAACTCATGCGATGGCTTTGCCCCCTCCTCGAGATAGATATTGTGGGAGCACAGGGCCGGACTTATCCCCTGGAGATTGGCTACACTCTATCCTATGGCCTTGCGGTTCTTTTCAAGAACCCCCATTAGACGGGATTCTTGTTCTCCAGTCAAATCTGTTGAGATAATGACTGGGTACATCTCATGCTCACCCGCAAGGAACCTATACTTCAGCAACGCAGGTAGCGGCTTTAGCTCTGGACAAGTAGGTGCTGGCAGATCTGGCCTCTGAAAGGTCTGAGTGAATGCTGCCAAATTTGCATGGGAGAACGGAAACTCTCGCTCACAATCCGTATCTGGAGAAGGCTGCTCGGCTGGACTGTCTCTGCTCTACTTGGAATCAACCTCCTCTCTAGCTGTAGGCTCAGTGGAAGTCAGACATGGTATAAAATCATCAAACACTGCCCAATCAATATCTGACTCGCAGTCGAGAACCGGCTCTGCTGCCCAAAATGTATACTGGACCAGGAATGCGCTCTCCAAGCTCTCCGCTGCTGGCGTCTCTGCAGCAGTGAACTCTGAAGGTGAGAGGATGGCCTGTGCGACTGGATCTTCCTGTTGGACATGCGAGCCCGCGGCAAGCTATTATACAATAAATGTTATTGCAATTCACTCCTTAATCTGAAATAAAGAGTACATAATTTGCATAATAGGTCCCTTAGTACAATTAGGGTTATGTACCATGGCCATCTTAATGATCATACAGCTGTTGATTCAATTATTGAATCATAGAGGCTGGTGCTTAGATGAATATCTAATGAGTTAGATTGAGGACTCATCAAGCACCGTCAAATGATTATTAAGAGATGATCTCCAGCCTGAGTAGGAGATGGCAATCCTATCTCTTTTAGGTTGATATCTGACCGACCTCTTGATGCAGGTCCTCTGCATAGGAATAGAGATTCGGAGGTGTCAGATGAGTTAGGTCAAAGAGTTTACTTAACAAGATCGAGATAACCAAAGTCCTATATCATATGCTGTCATGATATAGGCACGCATCCTCTGACCGGAGACAGATGTGTTACTATATGTCTGAGTATGTACATTTGGAAGACCAATAGGTTGATGACCTAATCAAGATCTATACACCGGTGCGCTGGTGTGCATATAAGGGAATATGAGTAATACGATCTCTCAAAGGGATCATACAGGTTCACTTACTGAACCGGAAGACATGAGCTCACTCATGAGATATTGGGAAGAATCAAATTCCATGCGCATGGTCGTCTCGCTTTGGAAGCTTGATTGAATTTGTAGGTTTGATACATACTTTTGGAATGTATATGATCAAGACCTAGGTATGATATATGCTTTTGGAAAGTATATGATCAATACCGACTCCCAATGATCGAATGAGAAACTTACTGATAAAACCCTGAAGTAGACAATATAAAGTTGATCTAATACTTCGGGTCTATTCTGAGTCTTCCAGTATGCAGGATGTACAGGTGTTAGGAATACCTGAGGGTGATGTGATCATAAACGATTGTATAACCATGACGCTTCCATTCCTAGGGAGTGATGAAACGGGTTTGGATTTTAGTGACTCCTCTCAGTAGAGAAGTAATCTGATCTTAGTCCAAATGTTGGACATTGATCCGAATGTGATTCAGATTCAATGAGAAGATTAGATTTACGATCTTGATTTAATCAAGCATCTATGGGAGGCCCGAGATCTGGATTTGAGATGTGATCTCAATATCTATGTCACTATACGTGGAACAATACAATCGCCCTGTCCTTATCTCCAAGTATTCGCGGAGAAAGCGCATTATCCTTGAAAGAGTTCATGGATAATTCTATTGTTGATATATGTATCCGAGCATTGAGAAAATGGATAATTAAATGTGATTTAATTATCATGAATAATATGAATTTGATTCATATTATAAGGAGAGTTATCTTAGATAATTAAATGTGATTTGATTATCAAAGATGTAGATAATGTGAATGTGATTCATATTATTTGAGTACATGAGAATAAGTTATCCAATATAATTAAATATGATTTAATTGTTATGGATAAGAATAATGTGGATAGAAATATGTAATTATTCATAATATATTATAAATGTGATTTATAATGTATTAGAGAGAGTTAATTATAATTTATATGTGTTGATTAATTATTATGTGTATTGGATACACATTGTGTAATTAATTGACAATGTAAATTATATGTTGTTTTGGGTTGTGAATATGATTCACAAATTTCCAATGTCAAGATTGCAATATTCTCAAATATAATTGTGAATTATATTTTGAAGAATAAAATCCCAACAAATAGTTGTTGGAAATAAGTAGAGAGAAAAATAAGGAGATATGCAATCTCATGGAATCCATGAGATTGCACTCCCCATTAGGTATAGAAGGGGCGGCACCTAATTGCCTTGGGGAATTGGTGGCCGTCCCCTCTCCTTTATGGGGAAAGTATCTCCTTTGTATTTTTTCTCTCCTTATATGATTGATTTAATTTGGCATTAATATTTATTTGATTTATCAAATATATTTAATCAAAATTAAATCACAAGTTGTTGGTTTTTACCAACCTAGCCTCGCTGCTACACCTCCGGGGCAAGCTGTCACTCTCGCGCGGAAGATGGAGGTCACTGATTGGAGGAATGACGATCAAAAGATGCGGAATGAAGTGGCGGAGCTGGGACTTTATACTTCTAGGGGTCCGGCTATCGGGAGGTCGGGCGAGCAGCTCAGAACGTGGATCCCCAAAATCCACCCCGGGCGTGGATCAGGGATGATCAAGCTTGGATGAGAGCCCGGGGTTAACGGATTCCAAAATCGGATCGAGTGTGCGAAATGTCGAGAAGTCGGGTTGCGAGCACGGATCCGGGACGGGGTGGTCCTGGGGGGGAGTTGACCGGGGGGTCAACGTCCCTGTGGACCAGTGGAAGCAGGCCACGTGGAAAATATTTAGAAATTCAATTAAAAATAGCAAATGGCCGAATTATTAAAAAGTCAAAACATGAAATATTTTTGTTTTAATTTTTTCTATTTTTTTGGTGATTTTTAATTAATTTTTCAAAATAAAATGAGGTATTTACACTATATAGCTATATATAGGGATATGTACAATATGCCTTTTTAATTTTTGATTTTTAATTTGTTATTTTTATACATTTTTATTCCTATTTTATATTTTATTTATTATATCATAAAATTTGGAATAAAAAGATATTTTTATTTTATTTTTATTATTTATATACATAGGTGAAATAAATACATATGTACATATATATACATGGTATATTTACAATGTATTTTATAATTTTTAATTTTGTTCTTTTTATTTTGTTTTTGTTTTAATTGTTTCTATTTTATTTATTTACAACATAAAAAGTAGAATATATACAAAATTTTATGAAAATTAATTTAATTTATTTTTAAGGTGAAATAAATAGAGGAGTGGCTATGTACATGATGAATATGCACAAGGTGAAGGTTTTTGTTTTCTTTTTATTTTTCCATTTTCTTTTGATTTTTATATTTATAAATATATACAAGTAAAAACAAGTCCATTTTAGTCTCTTTTTGGAGGAAAATATTTTTATTATATTTACAAATGTATTTACACACATGAGCCAATATCTCCCTCTACTTTGGCTTTTATGTGGTCAGGCCCATGCTGAGCCCTCCCTTGGGTTAGGTTGCTCAATATTTATTCTAAATATTTCCCTCTTTTTTTTTTTTGATCTTTATTCTTTTATTTTTGCACAAAAACATGCTAATTATTACTTTTTACACCATGCATGCTTTTGGTAATTATTTGTATTTACAAATATGTACATGCATTTGCAAAGGTTTTTGTAGCTAAAATATAAAAATAAAGAGTGATGAATGAGTATTCATCACCCCCTATACTTAACTTTGCTAGTCCCTTAGCAAACACTTATTTGAAAAAGAAGTGAAAAGAAGAACGAAAAAGAAAAAGAGAAGAATGTACATGGATCAAGATTGATTATTAAACTTGCCTTAATTAAATTGAGGTATGGAGCTCGATCAAATCTTTGGATTATTAATGTGTCGGAACCTTATTTGGACTTAAGCCTAAAACTCAACAGCCTCTAAGTTCCACTAATCTCTAATCAAGACTCCTCAATGCTCCAGATCAGAACAAGTCATCAATCACAAACCCTGAAGACCATGAATCTTTCCTTGTCCTGTGAATGTGAGGTATAAGCTCTCCACCTCAGAAATGGCAACTTGATAACCCTCCCCAACAAGGTAACTCTATGACCTCAATCTGGCCACTCTTCCCTCGAGGAGCAGGGTAATCCCTTCTAAGTTCAAGTTCAACCGACTCAAGAAGAGGAGGAAGAAGAGAATGGACCATGGCCAGTGTAACCATGTATCCTTGGGAGCTTGACCAGTGTAGCCAAGTCTCCCTGCTGCAAGCTACGTAAAGTAGGGAATGGATCTCAAGCTTTGCTTATTGCACTCTATATACATACTCCGGTGGGATTATCATTTTCTCTCAGACCCACCACTTTTTTGGAGTTATTTTCTTTTTGCATTTTTTTTCAAGTGCATCTATACAACATATACATGTGCAACATATATACAAGGAGTTTTTCCTCTTGAGCCAGTAGACTATCCCTCTTTTGAAGCTTTATTGCAACCCACAACTCCCGTCGTTAGACCTCATGGCAACCAGACCAAGTTGAGACGCACTTCCTTCACTAAAAGAAGAAGACAGGTTCCGCCTAGAAGTACTACCCTCATATGCTACCCCAAGTCAAGGAAGACTGCCTCCTCACCACCTCATCCGTAGAGAGCTCGGTGCAAAGTGCTGATGTCCAAGTAAAGACATTGTCTATATGAGTCATGTGTTGTTGTTAAGTGCTCTACTTAGGCTAATTGAGATGACATGTGATCATAACCTAGTGGACTCAAAGAATTACGTCACTATGGACCTGAAAAGCCTTAAACCTAAGCCTTATATGGTTCCTCTTATAAATTAGGTGGATTAAGATCTTAATCAAGCTCCATTTCCCAATTTAATTCTAGGCTAGTTTAAATGTCAACTATCATTCAGAAAAACTATATACATATGTACAAAAGATGCTATTTACACAAACTTTTACAAACATGCAAAATTTTTGAAAAAATGTTTTGAAATCATGAATGGATGATGCATGAAGTGCATGTTTTGCAAAAGGTATTTACACACATTTACACAAGATTTTTGCAAACTTTTGATTTTCAAAACGTTTTGGAAAATTTTTGTACTATATACATAATTTTGATAAGAAAATATTTACACAAGCTTTACACAAAAGGTTTTTGAAAACATTTTTACAAAAATAATTTGTACACTAGCTATTTATATGCAAATAAATAATGTTTATGTACATGAAAATTTTTTAATTTTTGTGGTTTTTAAGGTTTTTAGCCATTTTATTTATTAACACACTCACACAAAGTACGAGTTATGGCTAAAGTATATATGAAATATATACACACCCCCCTATACTTAGCTCGAACGATGTCCTCAGAGTCAAGAGCGATGAAGAAGACATAACTCGTGCTAGGTATAGGCAAGTGAAAAGGAAGGCTATATACAAAGACGAATGAATATCATGAGACTCTCGGCTTTTCCCCCTATACTTAGGATCAAGTAATCCTAAGTATAGCAGGTTGTATATTAAGGGAAAACCGAGTGGAGAATGTACAGGGTCTACCCCCCCTATACTTATGGTAAAATATCCCTAAATATAGGCAACAAAACAGGGGTAGACAGAAACAAAAGAAATACCCAAAGGTCCTACATCCCCCTATACTTGGGGTAAAGTACACCCTAAGTATAGCATAATCAAAGGATGAATAAAGGGATGTGGGACTAAAGAATGTGATGATATGGACATCTGGATCTATACAAGTCAGAAGATCAGTGAGAATCAGGCGTGAGATGTAATAGATGTGAGTCAAAAAACCACATCTTACGCAAAATGAATCGGGGCAACATCAACTACCCACGGCTCATGATCTAGAAATGGCTTGAGCCGCTGGCCGTTCACTCGAAAGGTACTCTCAGAAGACAACTCGGATATATCAATGCTACCGTTGTCGTGTACCTTTCTCACCAAGTAGGGTCCCTTCCACTTGCTCTGTAGCTTTCCTGGAAATAGGCGAAGCCTCGCATCAAACAACCATACTCTCTGTCCAGGCTCAAAATGCTTGTGGCTGATATGAGAATCATGCCACTCCTTCACTCTCTCCTTATAGTGTAGGCTGTTTGAGAAGGCGGTATCTCTCAACTCCTCCAGGGCTGCTAACTCTACCCTCCTCTGGTCTCCCACACCATCTGGATCCATAAGTATCTCAATGACTACCCAAAGTGACATGTGCCTCAGCTCAACAGGTAAATGGCACGGCTTGCCATATACGAGGCGAAAGGGAGATGTGCCCAATGGTGTCTTGAAAGACGTCTGATATGCCCACAAGACCGAGTCCAAAAGCTGTGACCAATCCTTTCGGTCAGGGCGGACGACTTTCTGCAATATAGTCTTGATCTCCCTGTTCGACACCTCGGTAGACCATTCGTCTGTGGATGGTAAGGTGTAGCAACGCGATGGTCTATGCCGAACTCGCTAGCAAGGGCCTTTACCTGGTCGTTGATGAAATGGGACCCCCCATCTGAAATCAATACTCGAGGTACCCCAAACCGCGTGATGATGTGCTTCCTCAAAAATCTGCAAACTGTCCTCGCATCAGCGGCTCGGGCGGGGATAGCCTCAACCCAACGACTAACATAGTACACGACCAACAGAATGTACTCAAATCCCTGACTCTTAGGGAATGGACCCATGAAATCAATGCCCCATGCATCAAAAACCTCACAGAAGTGAATGGGCTGCATCGGCATCATGTCACGCTGTCCACAAGTGCCCATCCTCTGACAGTCAATACACCTCTTCACGAACTCATCAGAGTCCTTGAAAAGGGTAGGCCACCACAAGCTGGATTGGAGCACTTTCTGTGTCGTTCTCCTCCTAGAATGATGTCCTCCTGCCTCAAGCTTGTGGCAGTAAGTGAGGACGCTATGGTGCTCCTCCTGAGGAATGCACCTATGCTAGACGTTGTCCCCTCCTTCGTGGTAAAGGATGGGTTCCTCCCAATGGTAGGACTTGGCCTTCGCAAGGAAGGTCTCAAGCCTCTGCCTGGGCCAATGTTGTGGGACTTTCCCAGCAACGAGAAAGTTCACAATATTGGCATACCATGGGAGTGAGGCGATAGCAAGGATCGCCTCGTCTGGGAAGGTCTCACAAATGGTATCAATATGCTCGGACTCCTCAGGCTGCTCTAAACGGGAGAGATGATCCGCCACCACATTCTTGACTCCAGGATTATCTTTGATCTCAATGTCGAACTCCTGGAGTAGAAGGATCCATCTAGTCAGTCTGGCCTTGGCATCCTTCTTTGCCATGAGGTATCGGATGGCGGTGTGATCAGTGTACAGGGTCACTCTAGATCCAATGATATAAGATCGGAACTTATCTAGGGCGAACACTATGGCTAGCATCTCCTTCTCTGTGACCGTATAATTCCGCTGGGTGGAATCCAATGTGCGGCTAGCGTAGTGGATAGCAAAGGGGACTCCATCCCTCCTCTGTCCCAGCACAGCCCCCACGGCAAAATCGGAGGCATCTGTCATGATCTCGAATGGGAGAGACCAATCAGGCGACTGGAGAACAGGAGCCTCAATAACACACTGCTTGAGAGTCTCAAAGGATGAAAGACACTTGTCATCGACAAGGAACTCGGTGTCTTTCATCAAGAGGTCAGTCAACGGCCGGGCAATCCTGCTGAAATCATGAATAAATTGTCGGTAGAAACCAACGTGCCCCAGGAATGACCGTAACTGCCTCAAATTGGACGGCGGTGCGAGTTTTCTAATGACATCTACCTTGGCCGGATCTACCTCCATGCCCCTGTTGGAGATGATGTGGCCAAGCACTGTCCCTTGAGTCACCATGAAGTGACTCTTCTCCCAAGACAACACCAAATGGACCTCTATACATCACTGGAGTACTCGGTCTAGGCAGTCAAGACAGGAGTCGAATCCGTCGCCGTAAACCGAGAAATCATCCATGAAGACCTCCAAACATTGCCCTACTATATCCGAAAAGATCGACAGCATGCATCTCTGAAAAGTTGCAGGGGCATTGCATAGCCCAAATGGCATGCGTCGGAAGGCGTATGTGCCGAAGGGACAGGTAAAGGTGGTCTTCTCCTGGTCCTTAGGAGCGATGGCCACCTGGTTGTAGCCCGAGTACCCATCCAGAAAACAATAATGGCTCTTCCCTGCCAGTCTCTCAATGATCTGGTCAATAAAAGACAGGGGAAATGATCCTTCTTGGTGGCCTGGTTGAGTCTCCTGTAGTCAACGCAGACCCGCCAAGAAGTGGGTACTCGTGTAGCAATCTCCTCTCTCGACTCTCTAATCACAGTCGTGATGCCCATCTTCTTGGGCACCACATGCAAGGGGCTGACCCACTTGGAGTCGGAAATGGGATAAATAAAATCTGCGCTCCACCATTTAGAGATTTCTTTCATGACAACCTCTCTCAGATTGGGGTTCAGCCGCCGCTGGAACTCACGCGACGGCTTCTCCCCATCCTCGAGATAGATATGGTGGGAGCAACGTGATGGACTAATCCCATGGAGATCTGATACGCTCCATTCGATTGCCTTGCGGTTCTTTTCAAGAACCCCCATCAAACGGGATTCTTGCTCTCCAGTCAGATCGGCGGAGATGATGACTGGGTACATCTCAGACTCGCCCGCAAGGAATCGATACTTCAGCGAAGTAGGGAGCGGCTTCAGCTCTGGATAGCTGGGTGCTGGTGGATCTGGCCTCTGAAGTGTCTCTGTGTATGCTGCCAAATCTTTATGGGAGAACTGAAACTCTCTCTCAATCTCAGGAACTGGATAAGGCTGCTCTGACTGACTGTCTCTGCTATGCTCGGCATCTACCTCCTCCTCAGCTGTAGGCTCTGTGGAACTCAGGTCTGGCATGTAATCCTCGCAATCTGCCCAATCAGACTCTGAATCCGAGGGATCTGCATCAAACAAGGTGGCATCAGCACCACCATCATCACAAAAATCCGTGTCGCGGTCAGGAACCTGCTCTGCTGCCACTGAAGTATCCTGAACCAGGGCTGTGCTCTCCAAGCTCTCCTCTGCTATCATCTCTGCATCAGCGGTGTCTGAAAATGAGAGGATGGCCTGTGCTGCTGGGTCTGCCCATACTGCCTCATCGTCTGTGATCACAAAGTCGCAGTCCTGGTGGATGTCTAGCCCGGCATCTGTCAGCTGCTCTGCATCTGAAGTCATCTCTGAGCATGATCTATCTCTGGCTCTGTAGTCCTCGACCGTCTCTATTTGTACACTTTCGCCCTCGACGCGAAAGTATACCTTCCCGCTATCATGGTCAGTCACCGCCTTGGCTGTGGCCAAGAACGGACGACCGAGAATGATGGGGGTATCGGTCACTGAATCAGGGATCTCCATGTCCAACACTACGAAGTCCACGGGGAATTGTAGGCCCTGAATAGTGACGACAACGTCTCGCAACAACCCCTTCGGCCTCTTGACAGATCGATCAGCAAACTGAAGAACTGTCCTGCTCTGTCTAAGAGTGCCCAACTCGAAGCGGTCGAGAAGGGCTGCCGGAAGGAGGTTGATAGATGATCCGCTATCCAATAGAGTCCGGTCGAACCTCTGCTCTCTAATATGACATCTGACATATGGGGCTCCTGAATCTGGCCTCTTTACCGACAGACGGTTCTGGATCGCGAAGCACGTGGCTTTCGTCAGCACATGGATCTCCGAATGGTGGTTCCTCCTCTTCCTTCTGACTGTAGTCCTGTCTCTCAACGAACGCTGAAGAAGGGGGATGTGCTGCAAAGCCTCCTGAAGGGTCAGCTGTATGTGGAATCTATCAATCATGTTCTGGCTGAACTCCTCCTGCTCTCTCTTTTTTGGATCTTTTTCCTTTTTCTTCCCCTTCCCCATCTGAAGGGCTCTAGGGAAGGGAATCACTGGGTCCTTCTCAGATGAAGGACTAGGAAAAGGTATAGACGGCTCGACGGCCGGATCCGCACATACATCAAGCACCACAGTGGGACCAGAAAAAACCAAACCTTTTCCTTTATTCTCAACATAGTTCCGAGATACATCAGAATGAGGAAAAACTACAGCTCTCTCAGCATGAACTCTGGTGGTCTCAGTACCACCACTGGATGGCTCAACTGGACGTCTCGTGGCCTCAGTACCGCGCTCTAGCTCGGCATCAGGAGTGGCCTCAGTACCACCTCCTCGAACTAGTGAAATAGCGACCTCAGCACCGTATGTGGAATCAGCATCCTTGGTGGCATCAGTACCACCATCATCAACATGAGCGGCCTCAGTATCACTCTCCTTCTCCTCATCTGGCACCCTAGGTGTGTTCTCGTGATGTCGCTCAAACGAGGCGCCACCACCGGCTGGTGTCCTACCGCTCCTAACTGTGACAAAATCAGCATCAAAAAGGTCTGTAGACATATCATCAAATGGATCACTAGGAGTGGAATGCTCAGTGTAAGCTACCTGCTCAGACTTCCGCTTCAGGCTGTTGGGATTCGGCTCGATCTGAGCAGGGATGACGGCCTTCCCTCTCACAATGTCCCGCATCTCCTAGCGGAACTCGTCCATCTCCCGTCTGAAAGTAGCCTGCTAGTCCGTGAGGAGGCGGGCTATGTCGTCCAAGGCGGGGCTCTTGTATGGTGGACCATGGGAGCCCGACGGGTAGCCCTTCTGGTAGTGAGGCTGCTGGAACTGGTGTTGCTGCTGGTGAGAGGGGTAAGTGGAAGGATGCTGCTGCTGATGAGGTTGCTGCTCACGCCTCCAAGACTGTCCCTGCTGATAGGGACGAGGAACGAAGTATGACTGCTGTTGCTGCTGTAAAGGGTAGACCGGGGGCTGCTGCTGCGGCTGGTGATCTCTCTGCTGGATGTACTGGCCTCCCTGACCAGATGGCTGCTGCTGGGGTTGGGCACCTCCGTTCCCCCACCTGAATCCGGGATGGTCTCGTCAGATCCCAGGCTGAGGACGGTCATACCAAATCCCGTTGACATCCATCAATGGCTCTGCATCGTACTGGGGTGGCGGTAGCACTGCCAGAGGCTGATCTGACTGGTATACCACCATCTGCAAGTCTGGAGATTGTAGTGACTGGTAGGAGGGTTGCTGCTGCTGGTACGGCTCCGCATGTACAAGATGAACCTGTCTAGGCTGCTGGTGTGAGCTGGAGCGCTGGGACGAGCTGCTGCCGCCGCCGGTATCACCTCGCGGCTGAAGACGGGGCTGTGGAGCCGTATGTGCCTCCTGGAGACACATGAGCTGGGTCTTCATGTCGCTCAGAGTCTGTGCCATCTGCTCCATCTGAGTGATGCCCTAGAACTGCTTCTTCTCAATCAGCTCCATCCGATCCAACTTCTCGCTAATGATACCCATATCCGCAGCGGATGACTCTGCCTGTACTGCTGCTACTGCGGACGAACTGGATGGACCGGCGTCGACCCGTGCTATCCTCTGGTACTGCACGGGTCCTGGCTGCTGCTGGGGTCTGCCCTGAGTGTACAACCTGGTCTGGGACATCACCATGTAGTTCTCGGCCATCTCCTCGTAGATGGCCCAGACATGGTCGTGATCCTTGATGAAGTAAGACCCGCCACAAGAAGCGTTCACCAAGCCCTAGAGCTCTGGTGTCAGCCTGCTGAAGAAGCTCTGCACGAGGTTGGGCTTGGAAATATCATGGTGCGGGCATCGATCAGTCAGCTCTCGGAACCTCTCCCATGCCTCATGGAATTGCTCGTTAGGGAGCATGGAGAAGTTGCTGATAAGGGCTCTCGCTGCATTGGTCCGCCCGAGTGGGTAGTACTTGTGTAAGTACTCGGTGCGGAGCTACTCCCAGGTGTAAATA
The DNA here is from genome assembly GCA_037367405.1 of Ottelia alismoides. Lineage (NCBI taxonomy): Eukaryota > Viridiplantae > Streptophyta > Magnoliopsida > Alismatales > Hydrocharitaceae > Ottelia > Ottelia alismoides. The sequence continues at coordinate 376,280 of JAZKJV010005735.1, forward strand.
AACTTCCCCAAATGCTTCAGCCAGGTGGCTGCTCTGTCTGCCAAGGAAAAGGGGAAGGCGATCATCCGAATCGTATCCTGGTACACCTGGCGATCGTGGACAGTACTGCAGATCATGAGGAACTCCTGGAGGTGGAGATGGGGCTCCTCAGTAGCGAGTCCGTGGAAGCGGGGGAGTAACTGCAAGGTGTTCGGGGGGAACTTGAAGTCCCCCACGATAACTGGAAGTACGACCCAGTGGTGCATCAGCGTCGATCCGGGGTTGTGCAACTCCCGCATCGGTCTCGGTCGCTCTCCTCCGCCCGCCGCGGCGGCTGCCGCAGCAGCGGCGGCTGCTGCGGCTGCATCGTCTAGGATCCTCGGCCCGTCTCTCCTCTGCTCTCGCTCTGCTCTCTCTGCTCTCATCTGCTCCATCTCTCTCCTCATATCAAGCATGAATGCCCCCTGATCCCTCAACTGCTGCTGAACGGTCTCGAGGGAGGCGATCAGGGTGGAGTTGATCGCGCCCTGGTCCAGCACAAAGTGCTCAGGCTGTGGACCTCAGGAGCGATCCTCGGAACTGCCGGCCATGGTGTCTGCAAAACCAAATGAGCCAAACTCAGGTGCTGATAAATCTGCTAATCTCTCCTCTGGCTCATGTCTCTCGGAACCGAAAGAAAGGGGGTCGAGGGGGAACAAGGCGGAATCATACTCGGGCTCGGAGAACTGGTCTCGGCTCTCGCGGGCCAACCTAGATGAACGGGTAGACGTGCCCGAAAGCGGTGCAGCCAGAGGCTGCCTAAGAGATCGTCTACCCATCATCGTGATCTAGTGAGTAAGGCGGATGGGATCTGGAGAAACTATGAACAGAATACAAACCCCTCTGTTCACCAACGCACGCGAGCTAAAGACCGTGAAAGTTAGGTCAAACTATCTTGTCCAATTTTATTTTGGTGAACAAACAATCTATCAGAGCGATTACATGACCTGCTGGGATATCCGATGCTACCCCAACCGACTGGCCCGTACGAATGAGTCGGTAATCATTCGTGAATAGCACCGGAGGGCTCTACCTAGTGAACGGGTCACTATCTCGCACAAGCAAACCAAGCAATGAGGGGGTTGCTCTCCCAAAGACAGATTTTTAGGTCAAGTGTCTTTTAGGGTCAATAGCTTAAACAGTCCCAATTTTATGGCTTTTCTTTTTAATCTTTTTCAATAAAAACAAAAGGCCTAACGAATTTTTCGGTTCTCTTGATTATTAAGTCAAAATAGGGGGAGAAGACGAAAAAGCCGATGCGCGATGAAATCAATGATGCATGCAAAGATAGAAATGTGTACCTGTCTCCAGCACTCTACATGCAAGTAATCCGCGCAGAAATGTAAAGACTGAAAAGAAACTACCTATATGGTACAGCGGTAAAAAGCCGAGTCCTAAATAGGCAATTCTACTCGAAGAACCGTCTAACTGGTCACCGATCCTTCAAGCCAAAGGTCTGGTCTCGGTCTACCCCTCCCCCTCCCGACACATCGGGTTTAGGAGCAGCGCTTGGCAGGGCAGGCTACGGCACGTAGGCTACGAAGGGAGTGAGTCAGTTATTTTTATTAGTGATTTATTAGTAGGTTCAATTAATCGTACTTTAGGAACAGGCAAATAATTAGGTGTGGGGATCCTACTAATTACGACACAGTCAAGCAGAAAATCCTAAATCTAGGGGCTCGAGAAAAACCGCTGAAAACCGTAAAAGGCAGCTAAGAAAACAAAAGTCGCGAAAAAGCCGCGAAAAGTCCTAATGGTCCCCCGAGCACACCGGTGCTCGGCAAAACAGACCCGCTAATCAAGTCAAGTCCAAAGTGTCTGAGTCTGTCCCTATATTATTACAATAATCAAATAAAAATAAAGATAAAGTCTAAACTAATCCTACTCTAATCCTCTCCCACTCAGCCTCTCTCTCACGCTCTCCTGCGGCTCCGTGCAGAAGGGAGCCGCCTCCGAGTCTCGCTGTTGCACCGGCTTCTCGAAAGCTGCCGCCTCGGTCCTCGGGCCCTCGCAAGAAAGAAACAAGTGGTCAGTCCAATAAAATAATCAAATAATATCAAGAAAATAAAATAGGGTATATGTGCAAAAATGCCAAATAAAATAAACACTCGAAATCAAGCAAAAACAAAAATAAGAGAAAATAAAGCAAAACAAAATAAAACAAAAATAAAAAAACAAAAAGCCGCAAAAAGCCGCGGACTCTGAAAGAGCCGCGGAAAGCCGCGAAAAATAAAACAAAAAGAAAATGAAAAAGAAAAATTAAAAACTACTAAGTCGTGCTCCCCGGCAACGGCGACATTCTGATGACACGGGAATCGCCGAGCAAGCGAGTTAGATCAGGTATATCTCAAATGGTCGTTGCGACCTCAATCGCTCGTGTGTCAATCAAGAAAAAGAGACCACCAAATAAGATAAAATCAACTCAAAATCAAATAGCGGTCTTGTTATTATTTTAACCTGGTATAGCGACCAGGGTCGAACACAAGGAGCACGTGATGCGGCCTATGAAGTAGTTGAAAATATAAAATAAAATAAAAGAAAAGGTATTTTTGTAGGATTTTAATTTGTATAATTTTTTTTGGGTTTTTAAAGAATAAAGAAAATAAGGAAAACAAAGAAACAAGGCAATTCAACAATTTATTTAATGCATCAAAAATCAATCAAAAATTCCAATAAAAATGTTTTTGTGTATTTTATGATTTTTACTATTTTTAGTGAATTTTTGAGATTTTTCTGATTTTTTTTTAATTTTCTAAAAATAACACAATGCAAGAAACTAAAGGTACTGTCCAGCCGAGCTTAAGAGACTTAGATAAAATATCTAAAAGTCCCTAATAAGCCTGGAGGTAATTTTTCATGTAAAGAGAAGAAACAAGGAAAATTTTGGCACCTTAATTATTATTTTTGGGTTTTTAGATTAATTATTAGAATTTTTATGAGTTTTTAGGTGTTTTCCAATTTTTATGAGTTTTATCAAATGAAAAATGACCAATATTGGTCAGAACATCAAACACAACTAACTAAATAGTAGCTAATTTTTTGTAATTTTATAATAAGTTTTAATCTTTTTTTATGAATTTTTAAATCAAACAGTAATGAAAATGGTTGTTTTTGATTTTTTTTAAAAATATCAAATCAAAATAAAAATGTCTCCAAAAATTCTAGAAAATTTTACACCATGGCAGGAGCCATGTGTCCAATTTTCAAGGAATTTGGAGTAAGTTTGATATTTTATTCAAAAATAAAACCTAGGTACAGTGCATAGGGACCTGTAGGTAAATACCCAAAGTTCTGGGGGGTCCGGTGCAAAAATCCCACAAAATCACGCGCGCAGCGCGTGTCTGGGGCACTCAGGAACCTAAATGTAAACAAAACAAAGTTCTGGGATTATTTGGTAACAGGTACCAAAAGTCTGAGGACTTGTTTGTAAATTACCCACCAATAAGCGCACATGCATAATTAACTCACGCATAGGGGTATAAATGCAATTATATAAAACTATTCATTCATCCATGAACATCCCAGAACTACAAGGCTATATCCGCAAATATCCCATCAAACACGTGTCGAAGCACGTGACACACTACAGGCGGGGGTATATATGCAAATAGCAAACAAGACAAGGGCCAGAGTGCAAATGTTCCAATGTAAATAAAACCCTAAAAATATTTACAGGACTAAACTGAAATTAAACTAAACTAAGGGCCTAAGGTGTAAATTAACCTTTATTACGCAAGCCAACGGATGGGTGCCACGTGGTGGATCGAACGGTCGAGGACGAGTGGCACGCAAACGCTGGACTCCTCGGACTGATCGGACGGACAAGGCGTCACCACGTGGAAGATTGCACGGTGGAGGGGCGTTGTGGCTAAACCTCAGGCATCGATGGTCTAGATCGCCCCTCCCAAGATCGGAAGGCGCTAGACGCTCCTCGGATGGACGGTCAGGATCAAGACTGGAGCTCGGGGTCGATCGGACGTCTCTGAAGGATGGAGGAAGAACTGGGCTCCGACGAACTTCGCCGGGCGCGTGACGGCGCTGGTCTCCTCCTGGAAGGCCTTTGAGGATCGAAGAAGGAGCGTGGAAGCCTTCCGCGTCGAATGGAGGCCTCCGATGACTCGATGGAGCTCCGAGAAGCTCTGGCGAGTCCAGCGGAGGCGGAGCTGCTGGACCAAATGGTCCAAGCCCTCAGGTGGGCTTGGATGTATCTGCAAAGTGCATCAGCAAACTCGCGGGTCGAGGGCAAACTGCCTCGACCCCGTTAAGCGTGGTGATAGTGAACGGTGAGGCGTGGTGGTTGAGCTCCGGCGAGAGGTGGACGGAGGAGCTCGAATCCCCAGCTCGTATGCGAGCTTGGTTGAGCGGAGGGGCGTAGAATGTGCGTGGGAGGAAGGCAAGTGCGATGGAGGATTCTGATGATCGAACGGGAGGGTGAGATGGTCCGAATCAGCGAAGGTCGGCGACGGCGCGAATTGGGGATAAATCAAAATCAGAGAAAATGGGAAAGAATCTAAGCTACCTGGGTGGTCGAGTCGACTGGGGAAGAGCAGTTGGTGCTCTGGGTCCTTGCCTCGAGGACCGTCGTCGTCCGAGGCTCGAGCTCCTGCTCTGGGCGGAGCACGGCGGCGCTGGCTCGTCGGATCAGTGGTTCGAGCACCCTCAGCCTCGCTGCTACACCTCCGGGGCAAGCTGTCACTCTCGCGCGGAAGATGGAGGTCACTGAGTGGAGGAATGAAGATCCAAATATGCGGAATGAAGTGGCGGAGCTGGGACTTTATACTTCTAGGGGTCCGGCTATCGGGAGGTCGGGCGAGCAGCTCAGAGCGCGGATCCCCAAAATCCACCCCGGGCATGGATCAGGGATGATCAAGCTCGGATTAGAGCCCGGGGTTAACGGATTCCAAAATCGGATCAAATGTGAGAAATGTCGAGAAGTGGGTTGCGGGCACGGATCCGGGACGGGGTGGTCCTGGGGGGGGAGATGACCAGGGGGTCAACGTCCCCGTGGACCAGTGGAAGCAGGCCACGTGGAAAATATTTAGAAATTCAATTAAAAATAGCAAATGGCCGAATTATTAAAAACTCAAAACATGAAATATTTTTGTTTCAATTTTTTCTATTTTTTGGTGATTTTTAATTAATTTTTCAAAATAAAATGAGGTATTTACACTATATAGCTATATATAGGTATATGTACAATATGCCTTTTTAATTTTTGATTTTTAATTTGTTATTTTTATACATTTTTATTCCTATTTTATATTTTATTTATTTATATAATAAAATTAGGAATAAAAATATATTTTTATTTTATTTTTATTATTTATATACATAGGTGAAATAAATACATATGTACATATATATACATGGTATATTTACAATGTATTTTATAATTTTTAATTTTGTTCTTTTTATTTTGTTTTTGTTTTAATTGTTTCTATTTTATTTAATTACAACATAAAAAGTAGAATATATACAAATTTTATGAAAATTAATTTTATTTATTTATAAGGTGAAATAAATAGAGGAGTGGCTATGTACATGATGAATATGCACAAGGTGAAGGTTTTTGTTTTCTTTTTATTTTTCTATTTTTATTTTGATTTTTATATTTATAAATATATACAAGTATTTACAAGCCCATTTTAGTCTCTTTTTGGAGGAAAATATTTTTATTATATTTACACATGTATTTACACACATGAGCCCCTATCTCCCTCTACTTTGGCTTTTATGCGGTCAGGCCCATGCTGAGCCCTCGCTTGGGTTAGGTTGCTCAATATTTATTCTAAATATTTCCCTCTTTTTCTTTTTGATGTTTATTCTTTTATTTTTGCACAAAAACATGCTAATTATTACTTTTTACACCATGCATGCTTTTGGTAATTATTTGTATTTACAAATATATACATGCATTTGCAAAGGTTTTTGTAGCTAAGATATAAGAATAAAGAGTGATGAATGAGTATTCATCAGCCCCTAGAGGCAAGATCCATATGAGTGCTTGCTTCTTTGTTGTAGCTACTCCAGTGGTGCTGCGAAGTTTCGAGATCCCCTCGCTAGACTTTTTGAAGCCACAACCACAGAATACCCATCTCTTCTCCATAGGGGAGATCGACACCACACACCTCTAGGTAACTCCTCTTCTTCCTCTTCCTTTTTCTTCTTCTTTTTCCTTTTTTCTCTTCTTATTCCTCTACTTCTTCCTTTTTACTCTTATTCTACTTCTACTTCTTCTTCATTTTTTCCTTCTTGAGCACCGCCTGCTTAGCCACCATCACACCATCATTCCATCCATCCTTTCACTATAAACTGCCTTCATCGATCTTCTCTTTTACTACACACCATCACCACTCCTTTGCCCTATAGCCGTGCACTACCTGATCCTCCATTACTATCACGACATGCCACATAGCCCTCCGCCTTTCTCCATCGATCTGCCTCACGTTGCCACAGCCCGCAACTCATCGGAGTTGCGTCGTCTCTTTGCCTGGCCTCCATGATAGGTGCCTTCAACGCCCCACTGGCCATCCTCGTGCCATGTGGATCCGCAACGCCTTTAGCCACACCCTTGCCTCCATGCTGCATTGTAGAGCTCCAGATCACCGACCGCCACCACCTCTTCCGTGCCAGCAGTCTACGCCGCCCTCTGGCAGCCTCACTCTCGACACACAATGGCCCTTCGAGCAAGGCAACCCCTTGATCCAACGACCCTCAATGGGCCATATGTTGCGGAAAACCTCGGTCGGAGCCTCTAGGCTTTGGACCACCCAAAGCACTCTCTACCAGTCGATTGCCATCGGATGACCATTATTCCATCACGCAACCACCAAGGCACTATCCCAACCACTTGCCATAGCTCGCTCGAAGCAACCAAAGAGCGACATGCAGAGACTCGGCAACCTGAAGCTTAGACATCGCCCAAGCCCCACCCCCTCACGCGTGACACGCGTGAAGTGTAGGTAAATTGCAAAGGAACCCCCTGACTCCCAACCAATCACACTAGAGCCCCGCTGATAGAAGCATGTGTCGTGCACATGGTCGCTTGGAGCACTTGCACAGATACCCCTCCAGGTATTGACACTTTCTTTTTAATACATGTGCATGTTTCTTTTAGTTATTTTAATTTTTTTGTGTAGATACCCATGTATTTGAGTCTCATTTTAAACCTTCATTCATCATCTTTATTAAATTCCAAAAAATGGCATTATTTTGTTCAATTACTTCACTATGATGTGGTGATATGTTTATATTTTGTAGTCTTGTAATTATTTATTGATTTATTTGTGGTGAAACTTCCCATATTTTACACACTTGAGCTTCAATAATTCATAATTGATTATTCCTTGCATCAAAAGTTATCGAAAAATCAGAATTTGTAGATTTTATTATGCCGTCAAATGCCTCCAAAAACTATATCATTTGCATCCATATTTAGGTTAAAATTGATTATGTTGTGATTGATGTAATTAATCTTCAATCCTATGCAAAGTGAATATTTTTAGGAGTTAAAATTTCTCCTCGAGAAATCCTAATTCGATACATCTAGGATAATTTTAGTTCTGAAAATTAATTAGCTTTGCTATTTATTAAAATCAATTAACTGAAAATCACATATTGTGTTTGTTTGATGCATAGAAAATTCATTTAGCATCTTAATCTATAAAAAATTATAATAGGTTAATTTCAATATTTTTAACCTCCTATCAAATTTTCACAATTTTTTACATTTCATTTGCATGAAATTTTACAAAAAACCCCTAAAAGTGTCCATTTTTCATGCATGCATTTTATGTTATAAGTATACAAAAATGTGTTCAGGATTCTGCATTAAATAACTAAGGAAAATTTACCTTCTAGACATTTGAGCTAATTTGCTTATTAATTTGGATTCTCTAACTTAGGCAAATTTAACCTTGAAATTGGCTTTCTGTATTCGCATTTCGTCATCACTAGCATATTTTTTTGCCAAAAAATGTTCTCCTCGTAAACCTAGAAACTTTATTATTTGAAATCATCCTATGGAGTCAGTGGCCTCCCTGAGTTCGACCTTGGTCTTGCCAAAGTAAAATAAATTTGGTTGCTTGCATTTAATCGAAATTATTAATTAAGTGATTGTTTTGATTAATACTGGAGTGCTTGTCTACAAATAAACACAAGCGTTAATTCCACATAATTAGCGAGGGCACATGAGGGTTCATTAGATGAGTTGATGAATACATGATTCATCACTGTAAGAAATGAAAATATAACTATGTTCCCAAGTAATTAATTACATTTAATCAACTATATTGCATTTTTTTATCATTTATGCATATGTGATTAAAATTCATATTTTAGCATGCATAATTGAAAAAATAAGTAGCCAAAAACCCATTGTACATTATCACCCATATATTACCATAATTCTTTTATTTTTAATTACTTTCCACTAACTCCAAATAAAATAAAATCAACTTCATTGTGTGCGTACTACATACATTAATCAAAGAAAAGTACCCAAAAAATACTAACTTGTATAATTTCTTAATAAAACCCAACCCCTAGTTTTGAGAAAAAAGGCGTAAATATGAATATCTAGCTCATACAGTCTCCTATGAACCTTGTTATTTTATGTACAAAAATAACTCTTTTAATTGATTTCTTTTTCATTTATTTTTTTGATTAATGATTTAATAAATTGCATAAAAATCTAGATCAAGATTGATGTAAAATTCAAAGAAAATAAATAACTCTAAGTCAGTATATATAGTCTCTATATTTATTTATTTTTCTTAATTATTAAAATACCAAAAATAAATTAATGTGCAAGTATTTATTTTTTATTTTATTTCATTTTATTTTGAATTTTATTTTTATTAATAATATCCAAAAATTGCAAAACCCTAAAATACGATATTTTATATACATAAAGAACAACTAAAAATACGTTTCATATAGATGATTTCTTTAGATTTTGGTCCCTTTATGGAAGTTGTAGATCCCGTTGAGATGAACAGCTTTCAAGAGACCATTTTTTTATTTGACATCATTTTCTATTTTTCTTAGAGTTTCTTTTATTTTATTTTCTAAATTTTCTACGAGCAATACATGGCTGCTCATGGACCCGCCACGTGTCATCCACATAAGCCCTCTTCATATTCCCCAATTTAGGACGTTGGATGAAGAGTCCTTCATCCAACAACCTTCATTATTCCTTCCTTTTATTTTTCATTATATTAATTTATTTCTTTTAATAACCCGTACGCCACATGGTGTGTTCTTAGTCGTTCGATTTCAACCAATTAAAAAATCAACAACTTGTTGCCTCCCAACTTCGGGCACTCCGCCCTCTCCACGTTGCACCCAACCACCTCTGCCTTCTATGCTCCTCCATGATGCCCGCACTCCCTCACCATCTCCCCTACAAACCCAAACCTTTGACGCTACCGCGTAAAGCCCTAACCACCTTTAGGAAGCCCTCGTCGTCACCGTCGAACATCATCAGCCTTTAATGAGAGAGGCCCCAGCTTCAGGTTGTGGCCATCGATGACAATAGTGTGAGTAGATCCTTGGGAGGTGAAGATAAGACCCTCATCGAGGCGAGATCTAAAGGAGTCTTTGCTTTTCTGTTGTAGCTACTCTAGTTGTGCTGCGAAGTTTCAAAGTCCCCTCGTCGAACTTTTTCGAAGCCACAATCAGAGGAGATCCGTCTCCTCTCCATAAGCGAGATCGGCACCACCCACCTCCAGGTACCTCCTCTTCCTCTTACTTCTTATTCTTGTTCTTATTATTATTCTTCCTTTTTCCTTTGCTTCTCTTTCATCTTCATTCTTTCTCTTCTATAACATCGCTTGCTCTGCCTCCATCACACCTTTGTTTCGCTCTATCTTTCACCATGCACTGCCTTCGTCAATCTTCAATTATACTGCATGCCACCACCATTGATTGCCTTGCACTACTCGATCCTCCATCATCGTCGCAGCATGTCGCCTAGCCCTCATCCCTTATCCACTGGTTTGTCCTGCGTCACCACCGCCCTCAACTAATCAGATCACGTCGTCGCTCTGCCTCACCTCCATGACTGATGCCTCCATCACACCACTTGCCCTCCTCGTGCCATGTGCCCGCACTGCCTTCAACCACACCCTCGCCTTCACGCTGCTTCACAGAGCTCCATATCATTGATCGCCACCGCCTCTTTTATGCCATCGGTCCACGCCGCCCTCCAACTGCATCTCCTTTGACACACAGTGACCGTCAGAGCAAGGAAACCCCTTGATCCTATGGCCCTCAGCAAACCATGTGGGGTGGCAAACCTCGGTCCAAGCCTCAATGAATGGGACCACCCGAAGCGCTACCCATTGGTCGATCGTCATCGAACGACCATTATTCTGCAACTTTGCCACTGAGCCATCGTCCCAGCCACCTGCCTCAGCTCGCCTGAAGCAATCGAAGAGCGATATGTGGAGGCTCGACTACCCAAATCTTAAACGTTTTCTGAGACTCCCCCCCCTCATGCACAATGCACGTAAAGTGTGGGTAAATTACATATGCAACCACACATTCCAAGACAATTGCACTCAAGCCCAGCCAATAGAAGCATGTGTCGTGCACATGCACGCTTGGAGCAATTACACAGATACCTCTCCGTGTATCGATAATTTCTTTTTAGTCCTTATGCATGTCTCTTTTAGTTGTTTTAATTCATTTTTGCATAAATACCCATGTGTTTGAGTCGAATTTTAAACCTTCATTCGTCACCTTTTTAAATTCAAAATTTGAATTATTTTGTTTAATTATTTCCCTATGATGTGGTGATGTGTTTATATTTCTGTGGGCTTTCATTTATTTATTGATTTATTTTTGGTGAAAAATTTCATTATTTACCCATCCGAGCTTTAATAATTCATAATTGACTCCTAGCCATAAATTTTTTTAGAAAAATCATACTTTGTATATTTAATTATGCTCTATAATGCCTCCAAAAATTGTTTCATTTGCAATCATATTTAGATTAAAATAAATGTGATTGGTGTAATTATTTTTTAATTCTCTGTAAAGTGAATATTTTTAGGAGATACTTTTTTTCCTCGGTAGATCCGAACTAGATAAATCTAGGATAATTTTAGTTCTAGAAATTAATTAGCCTTGTTATTTATTTAAATCAATTAACTAAAAATCACATAATCAATTTGTTTAGTTCGTAGAAAATTCACTTGGCATACAAAAATAATTAAAAATTTACAATATGGTAATTTCACCATTTTTAAACTCTTGTCAAATGTTCGTATTTTTTTGCATTTCATTTGCATGAAATTATGTAGAAAAATTCCTAAAAAGTGACCATTTTTCATGCATGCATTTTATTTAATAAGAATACAAAAAATGTCTTCAGGATTCTTTATGAAATAATTAAGGAAAATGTACCTTCTAGACTTTCAGCTAATTTGCATATTAATTTGGAATTTCCAACTTAGGCTAATTTAACCATAAAATTAGCATTCTGCATTTGCATTTAATCATCGCTTGCAAAAAGTTTTGCTAAAAGATGTTCTCTTTGAAAACCTGGCATCTTTGTTATCTGAAAATCATCTTATGGAGACATTGGACTCATTACGTTCGACCTTGGGCTTGCCCAAGTAAAATAAGTGTGGCCGCTGGTATTTAATCGAAGACATTAATTAAGTAAACATTTTGATTAATCCAAGATTTCCCGCCTACAACAAACACAGGCGTTAATTCCACATAATTAGTGATGGCATTTGTGGGTTCATCGGATGAGTTATTGAATCTGTGATTCGTCACTCTAAAAGATGAAAATAATGCTTCATTCGCAAGTAATTAATTGCATTTTTTCATCCATATTTCATTATTATCATTCATGCATGTGTAAGTAAGATTCATATTTTAGCATTCAAAAGATCATAAATAAGAAGATAAAAATCTTGTGTCCATTATTAAATGTATATTACCATAATTCTCTTGTTCTTAATTAATTTCAGCTAACACCAAATAAATAAAATCAACTTTATTTTGTGCATAGTACTAACATTAATCAAGGAAAATACCAAAAAATAATAATGTGTATAATTACTCAATAAAACCCATCCCAAACCCTAGTTTTGAGACAAAAAGTCGTAAATATGAATATATATCCCACACAGTCTCCTATGAACCCCCACTCACTTTTGAATTATTACACATTCAATTATCTATGGAACAAGACCAAATTCAAAGGAATAGGAGTATATATGTGAAAGTTTCGTTTTGGTTCCTCATTGTATATTGTACTTATTAACTGATTTTAACCATGTTTTTTATGTACAAATATAACTCATTTAATTGATTTATTTTTCATTTATCTTCTTTGATTAATGCTTTAAAAAATTAGGCAAAAAATGCGAATGAAATTTGAAGTAAACATCAATAAAATACTCTAAGTTTGTATATATAGTATGTATATATGTCTCTTTTTATTTTATTTATTTATTTTTTGAGTTATTAAAAATACCAAAAAATTATATTAATGTGTAAGTTTTTAGTTTATTTGATGTTATTTTGAATTTTATTTTATTTAAAAATGACAAAAAATGTATAACCCTAAAATATTGTATTCTATAGAAATAAAGTACAACTAAAAATATGTTTTCTACAGATGATTTCTTTATATTTTGGTCTTGTTAAGAAAGTTGATCTCGTTGAGAAGAACAACTTTTATGAAGAAAATTTTTTCTTTGAAATCATTTTCTATTTTTAATTAATGTTTCTTTTATTTTATTTTCTGAGTTTTCTAAGAGCAACACGCGGCCGCTCCTAGAGCCTCCATGTGTCATCCCCATAAGCCCTTTTCATTCGTCCCAATTTGGGCCCTTGAATGAAGAGACCTTCATCCAACGGGCCTAATTATTATTCCACTCACTCTGAGTTCCATAGTACTAGCCCTATGTTCGACCTCTCTCTTGAGTTGATCTCCCGAAGTTGCCAACTGAGCTATTTCCCCCTGACCCCTAACTTCCTTATATATGGACTACTTGAAAGCTTTTAGATAATCACCCTTTTTAAGCAAGAAACACTTTTGATTTTTATTATTTTTTTATCATTTAATAACCCTCGTACCACATGGCATGTTTTCGATCATTCAATCTCGACCGATTGATAGGCCTATTACTTATCGTCTCCCACCTAGAGGTGTTGTGCCCTCTCTGTCCTGCACCCACACCATGTCCTTCTCTATTCCTCCACTATGATCACACTCCCTCTCCTTCTCCCCCATGTACCCACATCTCTGAATCCTCTTTGTAAAGAACTAATCACATTTAAGATGCCCTTACCGCCACCGTAGAAGATCATTCTCCATTAATTAGAGAGGCCCCAGCTTCAAGTGGTGGCCACCGGTGACAGTAGTATAATTAGATCCTTGGGAGGTGAAGATGAGCCCCTCATCGGGGCGAGATCTAAGGACTCCTTGCTTTTTTGTTACGGCTACTCCACTGGTGCTGTGATGTTTCGAAGTCCCCTGGTCGAACTTTTTGGAAGCCACAACCATAGGAGACATGTCTCATCTCCATAGGCGAGATCAACACCACCCACCTCCAAGTAACTCCACTGCCGCTTCCTTTTTCTTCTTCCTCTTCCTTTTATTCTTCTTTTTCTTTCTTTTTCCTATACTTCTTCTTCTTCTTCGTTCTTTTTCTTCTTGAGCACCGCCCTCTCCGCCTTCGTTCTCCCTTATCTTTCACCATGCACCACCTTCATCGATCTTCTCTTCTAGTGCCCGTCACCACTGCTCCTTTGCCCTATAGTCATGTGTTGCCCAATCATCCACCATCGTCGCAACATGCCACCTAGCCCTCTGCCCCTCTCCATCGTTATACCTCGCATCGCCATTGCCCTCGACTCATTCGGAATCGCACTGCCTCTCCGCCTTGCCCCAATGATTGGCGTCTCCATTGCCCCACCGACCCTCCTCGTGCCATGTGGAACCGCACCACCTTTGGCCACACCCTCGCCTTCATGCTACTTCGCAGATCTCCAGATCACCAACTATTGCTGCCTCTTCCATGTTATCAGTCCACGCCACCCTCTAATCGCCTCACCCTCGACACATAGCAGTCGTCAGATCAAGTCAACCCCTTGATCCAATGGCCCTTAACGGGCCACTTAAGGGTGACAAACCTCTGTTTATGCTTGTAGGCTTGGGTCCACCTAAAGCGCCATCCACATGCCGATCGCCATCGGATGGCCATTATTCTACCATGTCACCACCGAGCCACCATCCCAGTCACTTGCCTCAACTCGCCTAAAGCAAACGAAGAGTGAAACTTAGAGGCTCGGCTCCATCTATTAAATTTTCATTATTTTTTGCATTCAGTTGCATGAACTTTTGCAGAAAGACCCCTAAAAGTGTCCATTTTTCTTGCATGCATTTTATGTTATAAGAATACAAAAAATGTGTTCAGGATTCTCCATTGCATAAATAATTAAGGAGAAGATTTGCCTTCTAGACTTTTAAACTAATTTACTTCTTACTTTGGAATTTCCAACTTAGGCTAAATTAACCTTAAAATTGGCATTATGCATTCACATTTAATCATCGCCTAGATAAAAATTTGCCAAAAAATATTCTCTTCGAAAACTAGCATCTATATTATCTGAAAATCATCTTAAGGAGACAATAGCCCCCCTGAGTTCGACCTTCTGCTTGCCCAAGTAAAATAAGTTTGACCGCTTGCACTTAATTGAAATCGTTAATTAAGTGTCCATTTTTATTAATCCTAAATTGTACGACAACAACAAACATAAATGTTAATTCAAAATAATTAGCGAGGGCATTTGATGGTTCATCAGATGAGTTGATAAATATCTGATTCATCACTCAAAAATTGAAAATAGATTTATTTTCCCATGTAATTAATTACATTTAATCATCCATATTGCATTTGTATCATTCATGCATTTGGAATTAATATTCATATCTAGCATGCATAACTGCAAAAATAAGAAGCCAAAAATCCCTTATATAGTATCACCATTATATTAACACAACTCCCTTATTATTAATTATTTTCAACTAACTCCAAATAAAATAAATCAACTTTTTTGCACACATATTATAAACATTAATCATGGAAAAACACCAAAAAGTACTAACTTGTATAATTTCTTAATAAAACCTAAACACTAGTATTAAAACAAAAATGCATAAATATGAATAACTATCTCAAACAGTCTCATATTAACCCCTACTTACTTTTAAATCAATTAAAAGAGTTATTTTTTGTACATTTATTTTCTTTGCTTATCTCAAACACATTTATTTTCTTTGATTAATTATTTAATAATGTGTGATAAAAATCATATCAAAATTGAAGTAGAAATAAAAGAAAATAAATCACTCTAAGTCTGAATATATAGTCTGTAAATATGTATCGTTTATCTTATTTCTTTATTTTCTTAATTAATAAAAATACCAAAAATAGATTAATATGTAAATATTTATTTTAAGTTATTTTATTCTGAATTTTATTTTATTTAAAAATGAGAAATTTGCAAAAACCTAAATTACGGTACTTTATATACATAAAGTACCACTAAAAATACCTTTTGTACATATGGTTCCTTTTTATTTTGGTCCCTTCATAGTAGTCATAGATCTCATCGAGTTCGATGAAGTCCATTTTTTGATTTTATATCATTTTCTATTTTTTATTGATTTTTCTTTTACTTTATTTCTTGAATTTTCTAAGAGCGAAAGGTGGAGCTCCTGGAGCCGCCACTTGTTGTCCCCTTAAGCCCTCTTCATCTACCCCAATTTGGGTTGTTGGATGAAGATCCCTTCATCCAACGACCCTGATTATTCCTTCATTTTAATTTTTATTATTTTATTTTATTTCTTTTAATAACCCACATGTCACATGGTGTGTTCTTGGTCATTTGATCTATGCCAATCGAATGACGGAGAAACAGTCGCTTCCCACCTCCAAGCATTCCGCCCTCTCTGCCTTACACCAAACAACCTCAGCCTTCTCTACTACTCCATGATGCCCGCACTCCCTCGCCATCTCCCCCATGTACCCACACCTTTTACTCCTCTGTGTAATGTTCTAACCACCTTTAAGAATCCCTCGCCACGACCGTCGAAGATTATTTACCACTAATGAGCGAGGCCCCAGCTTCAAGAGGTGGCCACAGGTGATAACGGCGCGAGCAGATCCTTAGGAGGCGAAGACAAGCCCCTCATCGAGGAGAGATCAAGAGGAGTCTTGATTCTCTATTGCAGCTACTTTAGGGGTGCTGCATAGTTTCAAAATCCCCTCGTCGGACTTTTTGGAAGCCACAACCAGAGGAGACCCATCTCCTCCCCATAGGAGAGATCGACACCACCCACCTCCAAGTAAGTCCTCTTACTCTTCATTTTTCATCTTCCTCTTCCATTTTCTTTATCTTCTTCTTCTTCTTCTTCTTCTTCTTCCTTTTCCCTCTACGTGTTCTTCTTCTTCGTTCTTTTTCTTCCTGAGCACTGCCTTCTCCTTCGCTATGACTCCTATCTTTCACGACGCACCACCTTTGCCGATCGTATCTTCTACTGCATGCCACCACCTATCTTTGGCCCTACCGGTGTGCGCTTTCCAATCCTCCATCACCTTCATAGTACCTCGCCTAGCCTTCCACCCCTATCCAGCGATCTGCCTCGCATGGCCACCACCCTCGACTCATCGGAATTGTGTTGTTGCTCTACCTCGCCTCCATGACTAGTGCCTCAATCACCCCATCGGCCCTTCTCGTGCCATGTGGAGCTACACCGCATTCAACCATACCTCTCCTTCACGATGCTTTGCGTAGCTCCAGATCATCGACCGTCACCGCCTCTTCCATGCCACCGGTCCACGGCACCCTCTGGTCGCTTCACCCTCAAAACATATCGACCATCTGATCAAGGCAACCCCTTGATCCAAAGGCCCTCAGCGGGCCAATGGGGTGGCAAACCTCGGTTCGAGCATCTAGGCTTGGGAACACTAGAAGAGCCACCCACCGGTTGATCACCGTCAGACGACCAGTACTCTACCATGTCGCCACCGAGCCACCGTCCCTTCCACCTGCCCCGACTCGACCGATGCAACCGAAGAGCGAAACACGTAGGCTCGGCTGCCTCAAGCTCAGATGCCGCCCGAGCCTCCCCCTCACAGGTGACACACATGAAGTGCAGGTAAATTGCAAAGGCACCCTTGCAGTCCCAACCAAACACACCTGAGCCCCATTGACAGAAGCATGGGTCGCGTACATGCTTGCTTGGAGAAATTGGACAGATATCCCTCCAGGTATCGAGAATTTCCTTTTAATCCATGTGCAAAATTTTTTAGTTATTTTGATTTTTTTCATAGATACCCATGTATTTATGTCTCATTTTGAATCTTCATTTGTCATGTTTTTAAAATTCTAAAATATGGCATTATTTTGTTCAATTATTCCTCTATTATATGGTGATGTATTTATAATTTTGTGAGCTTGTAATAATTTATTGATTTATTTGTGGTGAAAAATACCATATTTTAACCATCTAAGATTTAATAATTGGTTATTAATTATTCCTTGCATTAAAAATTTTAGAAAATTCAGAGTTTGTAGATGTAATTATGCTCAATAATGCCTCCAAAAATTGTTTCATTTGCATGCATATTTAGGTTAAAATAAATTATATTGTGATTCATGTAATGAAATTTTAATTCTATGTAAACTCAATATTTTTAGGTTATAGAAATAAATTAGCTTTGCTTAATTAAAAAAACTTATTTGAAAATCACACAATCTATTTGTTGAATTCATAGAAAATTCATTTGGCATCTAAAATTTATAAAAAAAAAATTACGATAGGTTAGTTTCACCATTTTTAATCTTCTGTTCAATTTTCACAATTTTTTGCTTTTCATTTGCATGATGTTTTGCAGAAAAAACCCCCAAAAGTTGTCTGTTTTTCATTCATGTATTTTATGTTATAAGAATACAAAAAATTCAAGATTTTTCATTGCATAAATAATTAAGAAAAACTCACCTTCTCGACTTTCAAGCTAATTTGTATATTATTTTCGAATTCCTAACTTATGATAATTTAACCTTAAAATTGGCATTCTACATTTGCATTTAATCATCACTTGCATAAATAATTTACGAAAAATATTTTCCTTGAAAGCCTAAAATCTTTATTATCTGAAAATCATCCTAAGGAGACAATGACCTCTCTGAGTTCAACCTTGGGCTTTCCCACATAAAATAAATTTGATTGCTTGCATTTAGTAGATTCATTGATTAAGTGCTCACTTTGATTAACCCAAGATTTCCTGCCTACAATTAACACAAGCGTTAACTCCACATAATTAGCGAGGCATTTGAAGGTTCATCAGATGAGTTGATGAATATGTTATTCATCACTCTAAAATCTATTACCAAGTAATTAATTGCATTTAATCGTCTATATTGCATTTTTTCATTCATGCATATGAAATTACTATTCACATTTTAGCATGCATAATTGCATAGATAAGAAGCGAAAAATCCATTGTACATTATCAACTATATATTACCATACTCCCCTTATTTTTATTTATTTTTCACTAACTCCAAATAAAGTTAAATCGACTTTATTGTGGACAAATTATTTACATTAATCAAGAATAATACCAAAAACTCCTAATGTGTATAATTGCTCGGAAAAACGCAAACACTAGTTTTGAGATATAAACTCATAAATGTGAATATCTCTCTAATATAGTCTCCTATGAATCCCTACTCACTTTTGAATTAATATACATTCAATTATTTGCCAAACAAGACCAAATTCAAAAGAATCAGAGTTCATATGTGAAACTTGGATTTCAGGACCACGGTGTATATTTTACATATTGCCTGATTTTAACCCTATTATTTTATGTACAAAAATATCTCTTTTTAATTGATTTCTTTTTCATTATTTTATTTGAATAATTATTTATAAAATGTGCAAAAATCCAGATGAAAGTTGAAGTAAAAATCAAAGAAAATAAATCACTCTAAGTTTGTATATATAGTACGTATATATGTATCTTTTATTTATTTCTTTATTTTTATTAATTATTAATAATACTAAAATATATTAACGTGTAAATATTCATTTCATATTTTAACTGATGATATTTTCAATTTCATTTTATTTAAAAATAATAAAAAAATTGCTAAATCTTAAAGATATAATTTTTTATACATAGAATACCACCAAAAATACATTTTTACAGATGATTTCTTTTGATTTTGATCCCTTCATGAACGTTGTAGATCTCATCGAGACGAACAACTTTTATAAATAACATTTTTTCTTTTTGACATCATTTTCTGTTTTATAATAATTTTCTTTTATTTTTTTTTTGAATTTTTTGGGAGCGACACATGACTGCTCTAGGCGCTCTACATGTCGTCCTCTTGAGCCCTCTTCATTCGCCCCAATTTAGGTAGTTAGATGAAGAGTCCTTCATCAAGCGACCCTGAATATTCCTTCCTTTTCATTTTTATAATTTTTGGAAGCCACAACTACGGGAGACCCATCTCCTCTCGATAGGCGAGATCGACACCACCAACCTGCAGGTAACTCATCTTCCTTTTTCTTTTTCCTCCTTCTTTTTCTTCTTATTCTTCTTTCTTTTTCCTCTGCTTCTTCTTCTTCTTCTTCGTTCCTTTTCTTCTTTAGCACCTCATGTTTTGCCTCCATCCCATCATTGTTCCACCCTTTCTTTCACCATGAACTGCCTTCTCCTATCTTCTCTTCTAGTGTATGCCACCACTGCTCCTTCGCCCTATGGTCATGTACTGCCCGATCCGCCATCGCGATAGCAGCACATTATCTAGCCCTCCGCCCCTCTCTACTAGTCTTCCTCACATCGTCACCACCCTCGATTCATTGGAATCATGCCATCACTCTGCCTTGCCTCCATGATTAGTGCCTCCATCTCCCCACCGACCCTCCTCGTGCATCGTCACCACATTGCCTTCGGTTGCACCCTCACCTTCATGCTGCTTTGCGAGGCTCCAGATCATTGACAACCACCGTCTCTTTCAATCCACTGTTCCACATCACCCTTCGACCGCCTCACCCTCGACAAACAACGATCGTCAGATAAAGGCAACCCCTTGTTCCAACGGTCCACTACGGGCCATGTAGGGTGGCAAACCTCAATCTGAGCATCTAGGGTTGGTACCACCCAAAGGGACACACACCGGTTGGTCACCATCAGATGGCCATTTTCCCACCATGCCACCAAGAAGTTGCCATCCCAGCCACCTAACTCAGCTTGCCCGAAGCAACTGAAGAGCTACATGCGGAGGCTCGGCTACCTAAAGCTTACAAGCTACCCGAGATTTCCCCTCACGCGCAATGCACGTGAAGTGTGACTAAATTGCAAAGGCACCCCCTCACTCCCAGCCAATCGCACTCAACCCCTACTTGTAGAATCATGTGTGGCGCACCTATGTGATTCAAGCAATTGCTCATATACCCTCTAGGTATCGGTAATTTCTTTTAAATTCATATGCATGTTTCTTTTAGTTATTTTAATTCTTTTTTGCATAGATACCCATGTGTTTTTCTCATTTTGAACCTTCATGTGTCATCTTTTTTAAATTCCAAAAATGGTATTATATTGTTCAATTATTCCCTGAGGATGTAGTGATGTGTTTATATTTTGATGGGCTTGTAATTATTTATTGATTTATTCATTGTGGAAAAACCAATATTTTACCCATCCGAGCTTCAATAATATATAATTAATTATTCCTTGCGTAAAGAATTTTAGAAATTTCGAGTTTTTATGTCTAATTTTGCTCAGTAGTACCTCCAAAAATTGTTACATTTGCAAGCGTATAGGTTAAAATAAATTATATTATGATTTATGTAAGTAATTTTTCATTCCATGTAAACACAATAGTTTTTAGGAGTTAATTTTTTTTCTCATTAGATCCTAATTAGATACAACTAGGATAATTTTAGTTCTAGAAAATTAATTAGTTTTGTTATTTATTAAAATTAATTAACAAAGTATCACATAGTTTTTTTGTTTAATTCATAGAAAATTCATTTTGCATCTAAAAATTATAAAATTATAATAGGTTAATTTCATCATTTTTAACATCCTATCAAATTTTCATATTTTTTTGCATTTATTTGCATAAAATTTTGTAGAAAACCCATAAAAAGTGTCCAATGGTCATGTACGCATTTTATGTTACAAGACTACAAACAATGTATTCAGGATTCTTCATTGCATAAATAATTAAGGGATGTTTGCCTTATAGAATTTTGAGCTAATTAGATTATTATAAAGATGCTTTTGGCATTCTGCATTCGCAATTAATCATCACTTGCATAAAAAAATTGTAAAATATTCTCCTTGAAAACCTAGCATCTTTATTATCTGAAAATCATACTAAGGAGACAGTGGCCTCTCTTATTTTGACCTTGGGCTTTCCCATGTAAAGTAAATTTGACCACTTGCATTTAATTGAAATCATTAATTAAGTGGTCATTTTGATCAATCCAAAATTTCCTGTCTACAACAAACACAAGCATTAGTTCCACATAATTAGCGAGGGTCTTTGATGGTTCATCATATGAGTTGATAAATCTGTGACTCATCAATGTAAAATACATTCCCAAGTAATTAATTGCGTTAAATCATATATATTGCATTTTCTCATTCATGTATATGTAATTAATATTTATATTTTAGCATGCATAATTTTATAAATAAGAATCCAAAAATCCCTTGTACATTATCATATGTATATTACCATACTTCCCATATTTTAATTTATTTTCCACTAACTCCAAATAAAAAAATAAACTTTATTGTATGCATATTACTAACATTAATCAAGAAAAATAAAAAAATACTATCTTGTATAGTTGGTCAGTAAAACCCAAACCCTAGTTTTGATATAAAAAGATGCATATGTTAATATCTCTCTCATACATTCTCCTATAAACCCCTACTCACTTTTTAATTAATATACATTAAATTATCTACAAAACAAGACTAAATTCAAAAGAATCGGAGTTCATATGTGAATCTTGGAGATTGGGACCTCATTATATATTGTACGTTGCATGATTTAGCCCTATTATTTTCTTTACAAAAGTATCTCTTTTTCTTTGATTACTTTTGCATTTACGTTCTTCGATTATATTTAATAAAGTGTGCAAATCCATATGAAAATTGAAATAAAAATCAAAGAAAATAAATCACTCGAAGTCTGTATATATAGTATCTATATGTCTCTTATTTTATTTTTTTTATTTTCTTAAATAAAAAAAGATTAATATGTAATTATTTTATAATATATTGGTTTTTATAATATTTAAAAATCAAAAAAAAATTAAAACCCTAAAAATGGTATTTTATATACAAAGAGTGCCACCAAAAATACAATATACAGATGATTTCTTTTGATTTTGTCCCTTCAGGAAGTTGTAGATCTCCTTGAGATAAACAACTTTCATGAGTAGATTTTTTGATTTTACATAATTTTCTATTTTTTATTGGTTTCTTTTCTTGATTTTCTGATAGCGACATGTAACAGCTCTTGGAGCTGCTACGTGTCGTCCCCTTTAGCCCTCTTCATCCACCCCAATTAGGGCCATTGGATGAAAAGACCTTCATCCAATGGCCCTGATTATTCCTTCCTTATATTTTTATTTTTTTATTTTTTTCTTTTAATAACCCCTACGCCACATGGCTTGTTCTCGGTCGTTCGATATCAACCAATCGAACAACCGAGAATCGGTCGCCTCCTACGTTCGGGCTCTCTGCCCTCTCTGCCATTTGTCTAACCACCTCTTCCTTCTCTTCTCCTCCATGATGCATGCACTCCATCGCCATATCTCCCACATACCCACAACTCTGACTCCTCTGCGTAAAGCCCTAATGACCTTTAAGAAGCCCTCATCATCAACATCGAAGTTCATTCGCCTTTAACAAGAGAGGCGCCGGCTTAAGGTGGTAGACACAAGTGACAGTGGTATCGGCAAAACCTTATGAGACGAAGATGAGCCCCACATCGAGACGAGATTCAGAGGACTCCTTGCATCTCTTTTGTAGCTTCTCCAATGTCCCCTCGCTGGACTTTTCGGAAGCCACAACTAGAGGAGACAAATCTCCTCTCGATAGGAGAGATTGACACCACCTACCTCCAGGTAACTCCTCTTCCTTTTTCTTCTTCCTCTTCCTTCTTCTTCTTCTTCTTCTTCTTCTTCTTCTTCCTTTTTCCTCTACTACTACATCTTCTTCGTTCTTTTCTTCTTGAGAAACGCCTGCTCCTCTCACCTTCGTTCTGCCATATCTTTCACCATGCACTGCCTTCATAGATATCTCTTTTCCTGCATGCCCCAACCGCTCCTTTGCTCTATGGTTGTGCGTTGCCCAATCCTTCATCTTAGTCGCACGATGTCACAAAGCCCTCCGCCCCTCTCCACAGTTCTGCCTCGCATCGCTAGTGATGAATCTGCAATTCATCATCTTTATTCACTTATTTTAGCTTTAAATCCCTTATAAGACACCTGCATATAACATAACTCCATATTCTTACTAACTGGCATCTGTGTGTAAATATTGTACACTTCTTACTAATTTTAACCTAAAATAAATTAATAAAGAAAGAAAGGAAAAAAAGAAAAAAAAAGAAAAAAAAAGAAGAAGATTGTATACAGGCTGATCCAAACCCTGAGCGAAGGTCAAGACTTGACCTAATCGACCAGAAATAAAGTAGGGGGAGATAGGGTCCTCAATTAGAAAATCCAAAAAGAATTGTGTTTTGTGTATATCTATATAAAACTGACACTAATTTATTTGTGCATTAATTGACCTCAAATCAAATAACTTTCAAAACAAAAGTTGTAAATAAAAATGTGTTCTAATTAATAAAAATAATTGCACAATTAAATCATGTACAGAATAAAATTACCTAAACATGGAAAAAGCCACTAAGCATTAATTGAAAGCCCAATTTTGACTCCATATGATCCCAAATTGAACCAATCTCACTTCCACTGGATTCTAAATTAAATTATCTTTAAAATGGTTGTGATTTCATAATTTTTGGAGTTATGAGTAAAAAGTTGGTTTCTAGGGTAGTTTATGCAATTTTTCCATGTATATTGTAAATATTGTATTTGTTTATATTTGTAAATTATTATTACTAATTATTTAAAAAAAAAAAATAAAAAAAATTAAAACAAAAAAGCTATTTTAATCATTTATCCTTCTATATAATGTCATATATGTATATGGTTGCTATATTTAATTAACCACCATAAAAAAATAACATTTTTTAATTCAAATAAATATTGTGAAGAAAATTCAAAAAATAGATAATTTTGTAAATAGTTTTATCTCTTTTTATCTTTATCTCATTTCAATTTTCATCTCTCTTATCTCTTCCACCAAAAAAATTCAAAAATTCAAAAATTCAAATTTCATCTCTATCTTTTCTATTTATATGGCTCCTTCTCCCTCATTCCAACTTGATCAATATTGATAAGAGGAGCTCGATCTCCAAGAGAAAAATTTCATCGAGAAAGTTGCATAGTCTCCAAGCCATCCGGTGACAGCAAGTTGGCCTTGTCGAGGCGATCACGTACCATTTCCGCTCCAAAGATGAGATCCATCATTTTTCTCATTTTTATCTTATGTTAATCGTAGTTTGTTTCGACGCATTTTTAATTCCAACGTCATTTTATTTCTCTAGATCTTAAAAAAATTCATGAGGATTTTGATCCGCTTCGACTCGATTTTTCATCTCACGTTCTTGATCTCCCCGCATTCTATTTCTATCGTCCACGATCTCTCAACTCCGGCGGCATACGGTGGCCGGAGATTGGATTCGAATCTCTCATTTCCGTCGGATCCTCGTTCATTTTTTCGAGTTGTAAATAAATAAAAAATAATAATAACAAATAATACAAAAAATACATATATTTGTTTTTTTCTAACGTTTGTTTTGCAGGAAAAAATTAAAAAGAAATTATAAAAATAAATAAAATAAATATTTTATTTTGTTATTTACATTTCCTGTTTTGAAATAAAACAAAAAAAACTTTTTTATAACATTTTTGTTTACATATAAAAAAACAAATATATATATATATATAACACGGCCGCCCGCCACCCAGTCGCAGGGGGCCGCCCGCCATACACCTCAGCTTCAGCCGCCCCATGCGGCGGACCCGCCCTCCGCCCCAATGTACAGACCGCCCCCTCTCCAATCTGCTAAGCTGCCGAGAGTGGCTCTGCCCCAAGCATCCCGCGCGAGGCCGCACGGTGCAGGTTGTCCTACAGCCCTCCGGTCGCTCCAGATCTGCCCCCCCTCCGCCAAGGAAGCCCAGGCCTGCGGCGCTGACCACCCTCGATCAACGTGCCTCCAAACGCTGTGGCTCTACACTCCAGCGGCTGCACGCACCCCACGGTCAGGTAGCGCCACCTCTGAAGCCTCCGCGCTGCGCAACGCCAACGATCCTGCGAGACCCCTACGCCTTCGTCCCAGCGGTTGCACCCTCCGTCCCAGCAGGGCAGCGACGCCCCGCTTCGCCGCCAGCCACGCGCGGCGCATCCGTGCCGCCTCCAAGCCCCTTGGGCGGAGCCCTTCTGTGGTGCCCTTTGCATTTATATGAACGAAAGAAGAAGAAGGAACTAGGGCTTCAATTAAAAATTTGAGAAAATTACCTTCACGCCCTTAGACGTTCTCAAAATTACAAAAGGGCCCTTGGCATACTTGGGAAAACATCAGAGCGCCCCCCAGAAGTTTTCAAAATTACAAACGTACCCCTGCCAGAATAAAGCACGTGCTTTGCACGTTTTTTCTTGGGTAATTTGCACTTATTGCCTCCCATTCTGTTATTCATACTATGCAAAAACAAGAACCATTGACATTCTGGTCCCTGAAGTTCCATACTTTAAATTTGCATGATATTTTCGTTAGAATAAATAGTTTTTATTGCTTAAAAAGTCTGAGAAAATTATGTTATTTTCCTAATGTGCATATCTACCTAGCATAAAATATCCATTGCATTTTGATTTCATTTATTATTATTAAAAAATAAAAAACATGTCATTTTTCCCTGTTTAAAATTCAAAATTTCATAACAATTCGAAAAATTGCTTAAAAATTCCACAAAATTTAGAGTGGGTTTCTTTCATTGTCTTTGAATTTCTATCTAATTTTTGTGTATTGATTATTTATAAAACCCCAAAAATTTGAAAACAAATCTTGTAAAAATCATAGAAATTTCTACAAAAATCCAAGAATAGTGATTTCAGTTCCTGTTTTAGAGAATTACTTCTATTTTTTTCATAAAAATAATTGCCAGGAGTTTTGGGCACTTAAAATATTTTTAAGTTGCAAATTACTCCAGGTTGTGCACAAATTCACATTTTCTCACTGTTTGATTTTTAGAAAAATACAAAAACATTTAAAAATTCCACAAAAATTCCCAAAAACATTCAAAACTTTCAAAACCGAAAAACATTTTCTTTGATTTTTTCTGGGCATTTTTGATAAATTTAAAATTTTACAAAAAGAGTTGGTGTGCGTATTTTTAATCCTGTGAAAATTACTTTGTGTTATTTTTGAAAATAAAAAAAACAAAAAATCAAAATCTCTAAAAATTTGAAAATCAGAAAATAAAAAAATAGAAAAAAATTATTAAAAATTAAAAAAGATAAAAAATCACAAAAAACCAAGGATAGTTATCCTTTGAGATTCCTATTTTTCTCTTAATTGATTTTTGATTAACTGAATAACCCTCGGGATTTGTAGACTCCCTGATTTCGACCCTGTCTGCTATACAGGTTATAAGTAGCAAAATAAAAAATGTTTGTTTGTCGTAGGATTTTTGGGGATAGCAACGACCTTCATACCATTAATTTCTGATCCTCGAGAAAACCGTGCTCAGCAAAATGGCACCATTTTTGGGGAGGCATGATGAGGGTAGTTAGGTTTCTCTTTTGACATGCTATTCTCGGTTGTACATATTTGTTTATATTTTGCCATTCACTTCATTATTGATATTCATTGTTTCATTTCATTTTCTTTTCTCATATTTGATAATTGTATTTCTTACACATTCTCTTTTATTTTCTTGCTAGGGCCCGCAGAGCGAAGGAGGCGATCCCAAGAGAGTCGAAGCACCCAAGCGACGTGGAGGCGGCTTGATTCATCACCAAGCCGCAGGATAGCGTGAGAAGAAAAAAAATTAAAAAGAAAGAGAGAGAGAGAGTTTTTCTTTTCTACTATTTAAACTCTTGTAAACAGACATTCATTTGTTGCGGGGTCTATTTCACCAAGTACCGGTGCACTTGGGGAACCTCACCGGTTTTGTTTTCATCGCCTTATTTTTCTTTGTTTCCCGCAGATTTCATGAGCTACCTCTTGATTGCTTTAATTAATTTGCTTGAGCCAGGTAATTAATTAGGTCCAAACACCCTAAACAAGAAATTTCTGTGCCTATAGAGTAGAGCGTAATTTGGACTTAGTCAAATTAACTTGTTCTTACCCGTTAATAGAAGCTATCATCTAGGACGGTCCACCTTCATTTGCATATAGGATAGTTTATTTCAATTCTGTGCGGATCACTTGCATGTATAGTGTTGGCGACAAGGTACGCATCTCTAAACTCTACATGCATCATTGTTTCGCTTTGGCATTTCCGATCTCCTTCCTTGTTTTCACTCACATAAGTTAAAAAGGAAATTGGACACTCGGTAGGTGCTTCTTAGAAAATATTTTAACCAAATGAGAATTGCTAAAATCGGGACTGCTAAAGAAAACTCGACCCTAAAAAAAACACAAGAAAAAATCATTATTTTGGCGAGAGAAACCCCGTCATTGTTTGGTTTGCTTGAGCGAGAGAGCGACCCGCAAACTAAGATAGAGCCACGCCTGAACTCTTTTCAGACTACTTTCTTGGGTTAGTCGTTCTCCAGTGACGATCTCTCCGATAGCCAGTAAAGCGACCCATGACGTCCTTGACAGATTGAATTGTTCGGGTAGCCGGTAAATGGTCCTCAATTCGTGGCTGGGAAAGATCTAACTTTGGGATTGGGCCAGTCTCCTGAGAGCATTGGGTTCCTAACAGCTCACATTAATCGCTCTGATAGATTGTATTGTCACCAAACTCTAAAATTGACAAGATAATTGACCGAACCTTCACGGTCTTCACTTTGAGTTGAGTTGGTGAACTGGGGGTTTGTAGTGTGTCTGATTGCTTGTGTGCATACTTGATCCTTCTGTGCATTTGCGCTTTTTTCTCCATATCTTTTGACTTAAACACTCGTGCTCTCCCGATTTCATCTTTTGTTTCGGAGATGGCCGACTGGAGTTATTTTAATCTGATCTTCACAGATACCTCGTACTCTCTATACAATCCGCCTTCATTTTTCCAGGAGGACTTTCCTCCTGATTTTTGTGCATAACCGCCTAACCCATTATTTTAGGAATTGGAGGACTTTGATTTTCACCCACCCTCATTCAACCCACCCGATCATGGGATTTTGGAGTCACCTTTCATGATTTCCATACTTGAGAAACTGAACCAGATGATGGAGCATATGAATTCGAGGATTAGCAATTTATTTAACATAAATATGAGCCAAAACGCTGCTCCACTATTTGAGGATATGGATTCACTTGAGGATAATCACGAGAGCTTGTTATCGCCCAAAATACAGAAAAATGAGAAAATTTAAAAAAGCCAAAAAGATTATGGGAGACACGCAATCGATTCATTTTTGTGAGGAGAGGACCCAAATGTCCGATCATTTACCTACACATCTATTCACTTCATGTCCCAACCATGACCCCTAGGATTCCACTATACAGACTGCTCTTGGCAATCTTCGTGTAAATGTTGATTCTGACTTCCTCCCTTGTATGGATGAGGTCTAAAAATTCAAAAAAAAATTGTTGATTGAACTTGAAGTGTTGGCCACCATTAACGAGATTATTAAAGCCCCACTTCAACAGGTCATGACAGATTTATCTGCTCCTCAACACAAGAAGAGAAAGCAAAGGACAAGATCTGAGCGTCACATCTTAACCATGGCCAATAATTTGACCTCGAGGATAATATCAGAGATTTTTGTTATATGTTGGATGATAATGAAACCCAAGAATTCCTCTTGAAGGAGGAATACTCGAAAAGCATAGACCTTGGAGTTCCCCCTTCTGGTATGTGGCGATGCATTGATGACATCCGTGGAATTTACACGATAGACACCCTAGAGAGGAAGACAGACCCTGAGACTAGATAGGACGGACATGATTCGACTACTTTCACTAATGAGTCCGTTCCTATTCACCCTGATTCAGATGAGACCGATCAGGCCAAATTTGATTTGATTGCTTTTATAAAGGAATTTGGGCCTTTTGATAAAAATGATGATCTAGTAGAGGCTCTCCAGGCTGAAATTGATCCTACTTTTTCGGATAATGAATTCGAGCCTTTTTACTATGATATTTGCGAAACATCCTAGGACAGACATGACCATACTATTTCCACTGACTGGTTTAGGCCTGCACAATCTGAAATCGCTGAGGATATATTCTTGGTCGATTCTACTCAGTTTATATCTAATGATAACCTCAATATCGACCTACACCTTGTCAAATCCATACCTCAGCGGTCCCGCAAGAAGGTTCGTTTTTGACCTTCTTGACCTTTGTACATCCACTCCTCTTGTATATCCTTTCGTTTCACTCTTTCTTCTCCCGTTTTATCATTCACCCCTTTTCCGCGTGTATATATGCTATACTTAGGATGTGCTTTATCCTAAGTATAGGGGGTGAATGATTTGTGATTTTCATATTCGTCCTGTTCATCACTCTTGTTGTTGACTATACTTAGGGATACTCTATGCTAAGTATAGGGGGGTGATGTTGTTCATATCGTGTCTTTTTATTTTTGAGTCTGTACATTCTCTTCATCGGTTTTCGCCTTTTGTACACTCTACTATACATAGGATTACTTGATCCTAAGTATAGGGGGGGATCACCCACTTCTCTTCTTTTTATCTTTTCTTTGAGTCGTTGTAGCATAGGAGTCTTTTCACTTTTCTATACTTAGCATGAGTTATGTCTTCCTTTTTCGATCTCTAATCACTATGAGGACATGTTCGAGCTAAGTATATATAGTTTTGTAAAATCCACGTGTGTAAAAAAACAAAAAAAAAACAAAAAAACCAAAACAAAAAAAAATAAAAACAAAAACAAAAACAAAAAAACAGAAAAAATAAATAAAATAAAAAACAAAAAAAATCTTGTATATACTTGTACTTTCTTTTTTCTTTTCATAAAAAAAACTACAAAACCAAATATCTGTGAAAACTTGCATAATTAAAAAAACCTTTCTTTTACATCTGCATTTTCCTCCAAAAATCCATAAAAAGATCAAAATTAGAAAATTGTTTAAAAAAAGTTCTTTTCACATGTGCATCATTTCTTTACAAAAAAACATCTCTTTACATTGTTAATTTTTTCTTGCATTTGCATGTGCATTTTTCAGGATAGTATTGATATTTAAACTATGTCTGAAATAAAATTGAAGAATGGAGCTTAGTTGGACCTTAATCTACCTAATTCTCAGAGGAACTTCACTGAGAAATAGGATTTTAGAATCTTCAGGTCTTTGACTTAATTCTTTGAGTTCCACATGACATTGTGCAGCGTTTGACTCTTAGTGTCTAACCTGGACTCTTCATTCTGGGTACAACTCTGGAATAGGGAATTAATTCGTACTCTCGCACTATGCACTTAGCTCAACTGAGACGGGATGTTGGAAGACTGTGTGAGTTTCTTTTCTAGTAGCGTGGAAATCTAAAGACCGGAGTACGGGTTGAAATAAAGCTTCGAAAAAGGGATGGACGGCTGGGCACATTTTTTTTCTAAGATCCCATACGGAAACAAAAAGATTCTATATCCGTAGGGGCACAACAAGATCCAAGCTGAACCACCAAAAATTCAAATACAAAGAAGCCACTACCAAATAAATATCTGACCAAAAAGGTCCAAGCTTCAAGAAAACATGCAGATCTTGGTGGAGACTCGGCTACACTGGCCAGCTTCACAAGGAGAGGTGACTACACTGGCCACCCTCCAGTTCTTTTCTCCTTATTCTAATTTCTCCCCCAATTCGATTGTGAACACAACGCGACAGACCTTAGAAGGAAATACCTGACTCCCTGAGGACGAGTTACTGGAGAGGAGATTTGCATGGTACTCCAGCATTCTGGATGGGAAGAGCTAAAACCATTCACACACATGAGTTGATTGTTTAATGTTCATAGGGTATGCTTTGGGAAGAGGATTGATCTAAGATGACTTCTGAGCTGAAACTATGACAATGATGTGTAGAACTTGAAGGCTGTCGATTTTAAAATTCTAAGTCTCACAGAAGTTCCGACACACTAATAATCCAAAGGTCCGACAGAGCTCCAAACTACAATTTTATGAAGACAAGTTTAATATTAATATTGCCCAACTTTCTCTATTTTCCCTTTATTTTTCTTTTTCTTTACTTATTCTTTCAAATAAGTGTTTGCTTAGGGATTAGCAAAGGTAAATCATAGGGGGATGATGAATCTGCGATTCGGCATCTTTATTCATTTATTTTAGCTTAAAATCCCCTATAAAACATCTGCATAAAACACTAACTCCATATTCTTACTAACTGGCATCTGTGTGTAAATATTGTATACTTCTTACTAATTTTAACCTAAAAGAAAGAAAGAAAGGGAAAAAAAGAAAAAAAAGAAGAACACTGTATATAGGCTGACCCAAATCCCGATCGAAGGTCAAGACTTGACCTGATCAACCAGGAATAAAGTAGGGGGAGCTAGGGTCCTCAATTAGAAAATCCAAAAAAAATTGTGTTTTGTGTATATCTGTATAAAACTGACACTAATTTATTTGTGCATTAATTTACCTTAAATCAAATAACTTTCAAAACCAAACTTGTAAATAAAAATGTGTTCTAATTAATAAAAATAATTGCGCAATCAATCATGTACAGAATAAAAGTAACAACACTTGGAAAAAAGCCACTAAGCACTAATTAAAAGACCAATTCTGACTCCATATGAACTCAAATTAAACCAATCTCACTTCCACTAGATTCTAAACTAAATTATCTTTAAAATGACAGTGATTTCATAATTTTTTGAGTTACGAGTAAAAAGTTGTTTTTCTGGGTTTGTGCAATTTTCCCATGTATTTTGTACATATTGTATTTGTATATATTTGTAAATTATTCTTACTAATTGTTTAAAATAAAAATAAAAGAAAAAAATAAAATAAAAAATCTAATTTCCTCATTTATCCTTATATATATTGTCATATATGTATATAATGTATATGTATATAGTTGCTATTTTTAATAAACCAACATAAAAAAATAAAAAAATAACATTTTTGAATTCAAATAAATAAAGTGACGAAAATTCAAAAAAAAAAGATAATTTTGTAAATAATTTTATCTCTTTTTATCTTTATCTCATTTCAATTTTCATCTCTCTTATCTCTTCCACCAAAAAAATCAAAAATTCAAAAAATTCAAATTTCATCTCTATCTTTTCTAATTATATGGCTCTTTCTCCCTCATTCCAACATGATCAATCTTCAGAGAGAGGAGTCTGATCTTCGAGAGAAAAATTTCATCGAGAAAGTTGCCTAGTCTCCAAGCCATCCTTTGACAGCGAGTCGGCCTTGTCGAGGAGATCACAGTCCATTTCCGCTCCTAAGGTGAGATCCATCATTTTTCACATTTTTATCTTAGGTTAACCGTAGTTTATTTCATCACAATTTTAATTCCATCATCATTTTATTTCTCTAGATCATAAAAAAAAATTCATAACGATTTTGATCCGCTTCGACTCAATTTTTCATCTCACGTTCTTGATCTCCCCGCATTCTAATTCTATCATCCACGATCTCTCAACTCCGGCCGCATACGGTGGCTGGAGATCGGATTCGAATCTCTCATTTCTGCCGGATGCTCATTCATTTTTCTGAGTTGTAAATAAATAAAAAAAATAATAACAAATAATACAAAAAATTCATATATTTGTTTTTTTCTAACGTTTGTTTTGCAAACAAAATTAAAAAGAAATTATAAAATAAAAAAATAAAAAAAATTTTGTTTTGTTATTTACATTTCCTGTTTAAAAAAAACAAAAAAAACTTTTTATAACAATTCTATTTACATATAAATAACATATATATATATAAACACGGCCGCCCGCCCCCAGCCGCAGGGGGCCGCCCGATGTACACCTCTCAACTTCAGTCGCTCCACACGGCGGCCCCGCCCTCTACCCCAACGCGCAGACAACCCCCGCTCCAGTCTGCCAGGCCGCCAAGAGCGGCTTCGCCTCGAGCTTCCCACGTGAGGTCGTACGGTGCAAGCCGTCCTATAGCCCTCCGGCCGCTCTAGATCTGCCCTGCCTCCGCCAAGGAAGCCCAAGTGCTGCGGCGCCGACCGTCCTCGATCACCGCACCTCCAGACATGTGCGGACCTACGCTCCAGCAGCCGCCCGCACCCCACATTCAGGCTGCACCACCTCTGAAGCCTGGGGGCTGCGTGGTGCCCGCGATCCTGCAAGACCCCTCCGCCTCCGTTCCAGTGGCGGCACCCTCCGCATCCGTGCCACCCCCAAGCCCCTTGGGCGATGCCCCCCTGTGGTGCCCTTTGCTTTGATTTGAACGAAAGAAGAAGAAGGAACTCTATTAAAAATTTGAAAAAATTACGTTCACGCCCCCAGACGTTCTCAAAATTACTGAAGGACCCTTGGCATGATTAGGAAAACATCAGAGTGTCCCCCAGAAGTTTTCAAAATTAGCAACGCACCCCTACCAGAACAAAGCACGTGCTTTGCACGTTTTTTCATGGGTAATTTGCACTTACTGCCTCCCATTTATTTCTGTTATTTATTCTATGCAAAAACAAGAACCATTGACATTCTGGTCCCTGAAGTTCCAGACTTTAAATTTGCATGATATTTTCATTAGAATAAATAGTTTTTATTGCTAAAAATATCTGAGAAAATTATGCTATGTTCCTGATGTGCATATCTACCTAGCATAAAATTTCCATTGCATTTTGATTCCATTTATTATTATTAAAAAATCAAAACATGTCATTTTCCCTGTTTGAAATTCAAAAATTTATAAAAATTCAAAAATTTGCTTAAAAATTCCACAAAAAATAGAGTAGGTTTCTTTCATTTTCTTTGAATTTATGTTCAATTTTCGTGTATTACTTATTTATAAACCCCAAAAAATTAAAAAAAAAACCAAAAATCTTGTAAAAATTATAGAAAATTCTACAAAAATCCAAAAATAGTGATTTCAGTTCTTGTTTGTAGACAATTGATTCTATTTTTTTCATAAAAATAATTGCTAGGAGTTTTGGGCAATTAAAATATTTTTAAGTTGCAAATTACTCAAGGTTGTG
The DNA here is from genome assembly GCA_037367405.1 of Ottelia alismoides. Classification (NCBI taxonomy): domain Eukaryota; kingdom Viridiplantae; phylum Streptophyta; class Magnoliopsida; order Alismatales; family Hydrocharitaceae; genus Ottelia; species Ottelia alismoides. The sequence goes on from JAZKJV010005735.1 coordinate 410,796, forward strand.
CACAGATTCGTATTTTCTCATTATTTGATTTTTTAGAAAAATACAAAAAAATCTGAAAATTCCACAAAAATTCCCAAAAACATTTCAAAACTTTTAAAACCCAAAAACATTTTCTCTGATTTTTTCTAAGCATTTTGGTAAATTGAAAAATTACAAAAAGAGTTGGTGTGCGTATTTTTAATCTTGTAAATATTGCTTCGTGTTATTTTTGAAAATAAAAAAATTGTAACATCAAAATCACTAAAAATTTGAAAATCAGAAAAAAAAATTAAGAAAAAAATATTAAAAAAATTAAAAAGATCAAAAAATCACAAAAACCAAGGATAGTTATCCTTTGAGATTCATGTTTTTCTCTTAATTGATTTTTGATTAACTTAATATCCCTCGGGATTTGTAGCCTCCCTGAGTTCGACCATGTCCGCTATACAGGTTTATAAGTAGCAAAATAAAAAAATTTGTTTGTTTGTCGCGGGATTTTTTGGGATAGCAACGACCTTCATACCATTAACTTCCGATCCTCGAGAAAATTGTGCTCAACAACTAGCACCCTCGATTCATCAAAATCACGTTGTCGCTCCACCTCCTCCACGATCGGCACCTCCATCCCCCCACCAGTCCTCCTCGTGCTACGTGGAGCTACACTGCCTTCGGTTTCTCCCTCACCTTCATGCTGGAGCTCCAGATCACCGACCACCACCGCCTATTCTGCACCACCAGTCCACACCACCAATGGCAATCAACGGGCCACATCGGCTGTAAAAACTCGGTCTGAACCTCTGCACTTGGGACCACTCGTAGTGCCACATGTGGTTGATCACCATCAGACAGCCATTATTGTACAACGTTGCTATCGAGCCATCATCCCAACCACCTACCTCAGCTCGCCTGAAGAAATCAAAGAGCGATATGTGGAGGCTCAGCTACTCAAAGATCAAATGCTACCCGACCCTACCCCTCACATGTGACGCATGTGTAGAGCGGGTAAATTACAAAGGCACCCCCACACTCCCAGCCAACTACAATCGAGCTTCGCTAACAAAAGCACGTGTTGTGCACATGCATGCTTGGATCAATTGCATAGATACCATTCTAGGTATCGATAATTTCGGTTAAATCTTTGTGCATGTTTCTTTTATTTATTCTAATTATGTTTTGCATAGATGACCATGCATTTGAGTCTCATTTTGAACCTTCATTCATTGTCTTTTTAAATTCCAAAATTGTAATTATTTTATCCAACTATTCATCTATGATGTGGTATGTGTTTATATTTTTGTGGGATTGTAATTATTTATAGATTTATTTATGATATTAAAATCCCATATTTTACACAAATGAACATCAATAATTCATAATTAATTATTTATTAAAAATTATAGAAAATGATAGTTTGTAGATTTAATTATGCTAAAAAATATCACCAAAAATTGTTTTATTTTCATGCATATTTAGTTTAAAATAAATTAAGTTGTGATTCACAAAATAAATTTTTAATTTTCTATAAACTCAATATTTTTAGGAGTTAGAATTTTTCTGGATAGCTCCTAATTTGATACATCTTGGATAATTTTAGTTTTTAAATTTTTTTGGTTTATTATTTATTAAAATTAATTAACGTAAAATCACACAGTTTGTTTGTTTAATTCTTAGAAATTTCATTTTGTCTAAATTTTATAAAAAAAATTACATTAGGTAAACTTCACCACCATTAACCTCTTGATAAATTTTTAAAATTTTTGCATTTCATTTGAACAAAATTTTTCAGAAAAATATCTAAAAAGTGTCCATTTTTCATGCAAGCATTTTATATTATAAGTATACATAAAATGTATTCAGGATTCTTCATTGCATAAATAATTTAGTAAAATTTTCCTTCAATACTTTGGAGCTAATTTGCTTACTAATTTGGAATTTCCAACTTAGGCTAATTTAATCATAAAATCGGTACTCTGCATTTGCATTTTATCATGACTTGCAAAAACTTTTGCCAAAAAGATTATCCTAAAAAATCTAGCATCTTTACTGTATGAAAAATCATCCTTAGGAGACAGTGGTCTCCCTGAGATTGACCTTGGGCTTGTCCAAGTAAAATAAATTTGATCACATGAATATAATTGAAATCATAAATTTAGTGGTCATTTTGATTAATCCTAGATTGCCCGCTTACCACGAACACAAGTGTTAATTCCACATAATTAGTGAGGGCATTTGAGGGTTCATCAGATCACATCTTTACTAGGGAGGCACGACTTAGGATAATTTTTGGACCATTTAGAAATTTGTTTTTCCACCTCCCAGGAAGTCTGACCCCTAGTCTTTCTTGTAATTATTGCTCTATTTATTTTTTCCCGCATTTTTATTTCTTTATTTATTCCTTTATTATATTCAAGTCATCTCTCTATCCACCATTTTATTTTTGTGTGAGTTACCCGATGCATTTGAAACAACTTTTTGTGCATTAGACGTTGTCTCTTCATGGGTTGAGCTATCTAAAAGGACACATTTAAAATTAAGATCGAGTTGAGTCGTGAGAGAGTGTAGAGTCATTTGGATTTATTTTTGCATTTTATTTAATATTTCTAATAATGTGTAATAATTACATATCTACAATGATTCCCGTTTTGATTCTTACAGCTGTACCTGGACTTTGAACATCTATTCTTGTGATGTGTTAAGACCTGTTTCACTCTCGTGTTGAGGGTGGGGCTCAACTAGAGTGGCTCGTAAGTTAGAACTGCACTTGCAGCTCTTAGAGCTTTTGCATAGGTCAATTATCATATGCTTGTGCTCATGTAATCTAGGAACACACTTCACATTTAATAATATGCACCTTAGAACAATATACTTAGTCAAATTAAATTCAAACTCTTCCTGTCTAATAGAACTTCCTGCTAGGTGCAGTTTTCTCTAACTTACATTCAATTAGCATTAAAGATTCAATTTGTATTGCATCATGCATGTAAAGTGCAAGGATCACTATAAGTCTTCCATGCATCGTTGACTTTATCAATTGCATCGGATTTTCTTGACTGCCTCCCCCTTGGTTTTATAACTTAGGATAAACGTAAATCGATACTAATCATTATGCGACTTAGTCAAGTGATAATCTAACTTAAAATTAGTACTGCTAATTAGAATTGACCAAAAAATTAATTAAAATTAAAATTTGTTTTTGGGAGAGGAATGCCACAATTATACGTAGATACCTACCTCTAAACAAAGTAGGTGAGGGCGTACACGCTAAAGGGGTTAGAGCCACAATCCTTGAACTTGCACCCTGTCTCCAGGTCCGACTCTTATGGGATTGGGACATGCAAGTGCTTGCCTTCGACCTTAGGGATATGTTTTAGTGTATATCTTCTCACTACTACCCTTTGAGGCATGATATAACCCGACAGCCCAAGCAGATCATCTCTTTGATTGGGATATAGTGGGAGCATACGATGGGCATCAGGCAACTCACCATGTGTGCTTGTGTAACAAGATTGTTTTATCACTTAACTAAAATCGAAAACATAACTATCAAACCTTTGTGACCATCACCGTGTTAAGTTGGTGAAACTATGGTTTTCTCTTGTGTTTGTTTTTGTGTCTGTGTGTGTGTGTTATCCTTTTGTGCAATTGCATGTTTTCACCTCAATCCACTTTCATTTCTATTTGAAGATGGTGGCTTATCGGTCTCTGTACTTGAACTCTTCATGTAACTTCCCATTAACTGATTACCGATCATCTTCACCATTTCACTCATCTCTGAACCCTCTCTTCGAGATAGTTCCTCCTCATCTACCTTTTTATTCCATGCCCCACCCTAAATATGAAGTCAGAGCTTCGACTGACTTCTCCATTTATTCGCACTTCTCACTTTCACCATATTCTCATGCTCTTGATCCACTTCCATTCTGGACCGACTCAACATATTCTTGGGTGCTTGCTGGAATCAAGGAACCATTCGAAGAGCGATCCATTGTTGAGATAGATGACTGGTAGAGTTACTTACCCTCATAAGCTTCATTTCCTCCTCATATGATTGATGGGATGGGTCAACAATTTACAGATACATATCCTAACTTGACCACAAGGTATAACATGGTCGAACAAACAAATCGAATAGAGAGGCATGCACCATATGATTTTCCAAACTTGATTGACCTTAACGGTCAATCTCGCATTGACCATCCCTCATACCACCCATTCAGAGAACCTACACATACAAGGAATTGGACCCATGATATCTATCAACCATTGTTTATTACCTCCACCATATGAAGCTCCGACCAATATCTACAACACATATGGTCTATACTCGACCTAGAATTACATGCTAGAGTGTAGGTATGTTGAGTATGAGACCCCAAGTTCTCAACAATATCCTCCAAATGAATAGACTACTCCCATGATTTGTCATGGGAATATTTTGGATGACAACATTTCTAGAATTATTATGAGACATGAATTAATTGAGAGTAAATTGAGAAATTTCACTGACCAAATAATTTCATTTGTTTCCAGCTCGGGTATGGAAGTAGAAAATCAAATAATCAAATTTGATTTAAAAACCTAGATGACACGATGAAACCCATACACTCTGTACAGCTGGAGTCTATTCTGTCTCCCTTTTCTATTGACCAGTTTCCATCCAATCCAGAGTCTGACCATTCTCCTATCAAAAAGACCAAAAAATTAGCGATGAAAAAAACTTAAAAAAAATGGACCCAACCCTGAGGGAAGAACTCGCTAAGAAGCTAATTTTAAAGCTTCTGTTAGTAAAGGCCATAGATCACTTTCCCGACCTCAAAGGATTCGTGAAGAGTAGATTAATGCCCATGAGGACATGTAATGAGAGAACCTGGTCAAAGGGACAACGAGTGTCTATGGCCACCTCCTTGGTGATGGGGAGAAAGAGTAAGAGCCACGGAGTGAAGCAGTTTTCCCGAGTTGAGTGTGAAATCATAGGCACATTTACCCATGCGAGAATAAATGATGACTCATCTATAAATATCCTCTCGGCCTCTATGTTTTACAAGCTCAAACACGGAACAAGTAGGAAGTCAAGGGCGATCGTTCAGTTGGCTGACCGGTCCATCAAACAGTTGAGAGGGATTATTTTGTTCATCGTTACTTTCAAAGGTGCTCCACTCAGAGTGGACTTCACAGTCATTGATATTGAGAACCAAGGAGAATTAACCTAGTCTCCTATTAGTTTTGAGAAGCCATTCTTAGCCTTGGCTAAGGAAACTGCATATTGCAGGACTCTGACAATCATTTTTCCAACATTGGGAAATACCAACTCACGTGACTTTTAGAACACACTCCAATCAAAGTGCCCCAATTAGCCACATACAATCATGACCTTCAAGAGACAGATGAGTCTCCTCTCTACACTACTGTTGATGAGATAACTGTCGAGCCGACTAAGCCCAACACCACCAAGGAGTCTTCGCATCCAAAAAGGGATAACATTATCACAAACAGAAATCGTCCATGTCCCCTTATGAAATTCTCATAGGCCACCCAGACTCAGGTGGCATCAACCTACCCAGCCATCTCTAGTGTTGCCCAAAAGGTGAGGAATTTAGGAGAAGATACACCTGAGACAGACACAATCATTTCGGACGTTCTTGATCCTAACTGTGATTTGATACAAGAGCCTGCCAAATCCATGCCATCTGAGAGCACTACCACGTACCCGATATGTGTGCTGACCTTATAAGAGATATACGACATACAAGGTGACTCATCCGATGAAGAAACCATGGCCTGCACCTCACAGACTCAGTATAGAAGGGCCACATCCTCGAGCCCGGTTGCTAGTGGAGGGAAGAAGCACTCCTCTCCTTCCCCTCTCCTTGATTCAGTATCTAGCAAATCGGCAAGTATATAACGATAGACATGTCTGAGGATGACTTTCCTAGTCCTAGTAGATGTACCAAAATAATTTGTTATGACCATTCGGACACTTCCTCACGAGTATTCTTCATTTGAGGTCGAGTTGGACAACCATGTGAGTTGGAAGACAAAGCACAATATTAGATGGATATCCTCCACCATACACTATTACTCTTATGAAGATGACTCTTACAATGTATGGGATTTTGCTTCTTCTTCCTCCATTCCACCTACTCCACCTCCCTATTCTCATTCACCTCATTCATGCAAGAAGGTTTATTACAAACCTTCTTGTGACTTGTATATTCTCACTTCAACTTGTATAGTTTTTCTTTATTTTTGTTACCTCCCTCTCCTGTGACTCATATCACTCATCCTGGTTACATATTGTTTTAATTTTGTGGCTATACTTAGGATGACCATATCCTAAGTACAGGGGGAGAGTGACCCAAGTGGCTCCAACTTTTATTTTTCATTTATTCCTCGGTACATTCACAAACCCATCGATAATCACACTTACACCATCTTATATACTTAGGCTAACCAGAGCCTAAGTATGGTGGGGGACAAATGCCCCCTCTGTATATTCATTCATCAATTCATTCTCTTCTTGACCTTGAATGTCCCATTTTTGCTCTTCTTCTACACTTAGGCTGACCTGAGCATATGTATAGCGGGCAGGTCGACTTCTATACTTCCATTCTTTTCACTCTCTTACTCTTAGAATGAGATATGTCTCTTTATCACTTTTTACGCTCTGAAGACATAGTGAAGGTTATGGGATCGCACAAGTTGCTTAGGGAAACGGAATTTAAAAATTTTAAAGCGATGAAACCACATGATCTGAGAACACTTTTTGAATCATTTCATCTAAATCACATAGAAGATATAGGAAAACCTCTTGAAGAATAGTTGCGATTGAAGCCTCTAAAGGAAGAGACCACATGTCTCAAGTCCGACCTGACGGAGGAGATTCTTGCGTGCACGTTGATGAGACACATTTGTCTCGCAATCCAAGATGTAGATATATGCAACAGATCTCCTAATTTTATCACACGAAATCCCAGGTCTTCTTCACGTACTAGGAGCATCGAGGAAGATGAAGATCCACGAGCGGTCAAAGTGGCAACACGACGGTGTAGCCGCGATGATAGTCTTCTCTAGGTCTAGAGGTGGACAGCGACTCTTAAGAGTGAGAGAGAGACTGGGGGCATGTATGATGAGAGAGAGAGAGAGAGCTTGTGAGTTCGATTGTGTAAAAGAAGATCTAGGGTTGCCTCTTCTTTTATAATATTTTGGGATCCATGGATCACAATCCATGGACAACATAAAATCAACGGTTGAGTTTGTTTTGTGTTTCTTTCAATGGCCATGATTTTATTGTAAAAATACAACAACAATTAATTTAATTTAATTTAATTTATATTGAATAATCATAAATATAAATTAATTCAATCAAATCAATATACGATGAAGGATTACGAAGGAGACAAGCCTCCTTCCAATTAGGGGGGAGACCACCTTGAGTCATAAATCAAGTGTGGTCGTCCACCCTCCCATTTTGAAGGGGGCTCCTTCTTCCTATTATTTAAGATCTCATATCTCGTATAATCCACCATTATATACAACAACTTTTATTGTATATTATTTCACAAAAATAATTCCAATTATTCCATGACAAATTCAATCATACCATTAGAAATTGTGAATCATATTCACATACCCAAAATAAGATGTAAATTTTATTTTTGATTAATTATCCAATGTGAATCCAATTCACATCAACATTTAATTTGTAAAAACTATTTACAAATATTTTTCTCTAATATATTATAATTCACATTTATAATATATATGATTAATATGGATAGTACTATCCACATTATTCATATCCATGATAATTAAATCACATTTAGTTATATTGGATCATCATTCTCATCCATCTAAATAATATGAATCACATTCACATTATTCATGATAATTAAATCACATTTAATTATCAATTTCGCAATGCTCAGATATACATTTTAACAATGGAATTATTCTTGAGCTCTTTCAAGAATAATGCGCTCTCTCTGTGGGTCCTTGAAGATAAGGACATGGAGATTGTACATTCCACGTATAGTGACTTGGATATTGAGATCACATCTCAAATCAAGATCTTAGGGACCTCTAATAGATGCTTGATTAAATCAAAGCCATAGATATAATCTTCTCATTGCATATGAATCACATTCAGATCAATGTCTAACATTTGGACTAAGATTATATTACTTCTCTACTAAGAGGAGACACTAAAATCCAAACATGATTCATCTCTTCCTCGGAATGGAAGCGTCATAGTCATACATTCGTTTATGATCACATCACCCTCGAGTATTCCTAAAACCCGTATATCCTCCATATGGGAAGACCTAGAATAAACCCGAAGATTTAGATCAATTTTACATTTTCTTCTTCCGGGTTTTATCATTAAGTTTCTCATTCGGTCATTGGGATTTGGTATCGATCAAATGCATTCCAAAAGCATATATCATACCTACAAATGCTTGACATGCTTACAAAGCAAGATGACCATGCATCGAATTTGATCGGTCCCAATACCTCATGAGGGAGCTCATGTCTTCCGGTTCACTAGTGAACATCTATGATCCCTATGAGAGATCATATTACTTATATACCTTTGTATGCATACCAGCTCGTCAGTGTATAGACCTTGATTACATCATCAACCTATTGGTCTTCCAAGTGTCCATACTCATATATATAGCAATACACGTCTCCGGTAAGAGTATGCATGCCTATATCGTGACAGTATACGACATAGGTCTTGGTTATCTCGGTCTTGTTAAGTCAACTCTTTGACCTAACTTATTCGACACCTCTGAATTTCCATTCCTATGCATAGGACCTACATCAAGAGGTCGGTTAGATATCAGCCTATAGAGAGGATTACCATCTCCTTCTCAAGATGGAGATCATCTCTTAGTAATCATTTGACGGTGCTTGATGAGTCCTCAATATAACTCTTTAGATATCATCCAAGCACTGACCTCTATGATTCAACCATTGAATCAACAGTTGTATGATTATTAAGATGACCACGATACATAACATTAATTGTACTAAGGGACCTTAAAGTCCATTCATTCATTTAATCTCAAATAGGGAGTGAAATAAATCAATAACTATTATTGATATGGAAAAGATTACAATAATATTTATTGTAGAATGGTTCACCTTGGGCTCTCATGGCTAACAATCTCCCACTAGCCCTCAAAACCATTTAGGAAAAATCTGGAAACCCATACTCATAACATGCTGGTCAAAAACCTTCTGTGTGAAAGGTTTGGTAAGCAGATCAGCAACGTTGTCAATAGAGGCCACCTTGGTGATGATGATGTCACCATGCTTTTAAACCTCCCAAACGTTATGTTATTTCCTTTCCACATGCTTGCTCTTTTGATGCCATCTGGGCTCCTTCACCTGAGCTGTCTTTCGTGATATCATAGAGTAATAGGATGGGAGTATTAGAAAAAACTACGCCAAGTTCCAGGATAAACTTCTGTAACCACACCACCTCCTCTGCAGCATTCGATGCGCAATATATACGGATTCTACCGATGAATCAGTTGTTGTGTCCTACTTCTTGCTTCTCCAGCTCACAACACAAAAATTCAAAATTAACACAAACCCTAATGTTGACTTTAACTCATTAATATTAGACTGGAAGTCAGATTCTGTGTATCCTAAGACTTGGAGATCACCATAACCATAGACCAAAATGTAATATTCCATTCATATTAGATACTTAAAGATGTTCTTCACTGCATTCCAGTGTTTCTCTCCATAGCAGGATTGTCAATGGCGTACCACTCCTACTGCATGGCATATATCTAGCCTTGTGTACATCATGACGTACATCAGGCTTCCCACAACTGATGCGTAGGGGCATCTAACCATGGCTTTCTTATCCTCAGCACTTTGAGGAGCCATCCCTTTAGATAGGCGGATACCATGTCTTAAGGGAAGGAAGCCTTTCTTGAAATTCTCCATATGAAAATGTTTCAAGATCATCTTAATGTACCCATGTTGTGACAATTCCAAAATCCTTTTCTCTCTATTTATGGACAACTTCAAACCCAAGATATAAGAGGCTTCTCCAAGATCTTTCATCTCAAAGGTATGGGACAACAAAATCTTAACACTAGTCATCATCCCTATATCATTCCTATTGATAAGGATGTCATCTACATAAATCATGATGAACACAATGGCGCTCCCACTAAGCTTTTTATACACACATGGTTCATCAAGATTCTGAACAAAATCCTAACTCTTTACAGTTTTATCAAATTTGATGTCTTGTTATGAGAAGCTTGCTTGAACCCATAGATGGATTTCTTCATCTTGCGTACTTTGCGTTCCTCGGTTATGAAGCTCTGGGCTGCTTCATATATACATCCTTCTCTAGGTATCTATTGAGGATAGCCATCTTGACATCCATCTACCAGATGTCATAGTAAAGATATACAGTTATAGCTAGCAGTGCCCTGATGGACTTAAGCATAGCCACATGTGCGGATGTCTCATCTCCCCATCAGGCCCCCATATAGATATCCTCCTCGAGGTATCCATTGAGGAAAGTCATCTTGATGTCTATCTACCATATGTCATAGTCAAGATATGCAGTTATAGCTTGCAGTTACCTGATGGACTTAAGAATAGCCACAGGAGAGAATGTCTCATCATCCCATCAGGTCCCCTTTTTCTATTGAAGATACATTTATACCCAATAGGTTTTACCCCTCTAGGTGGATCATCTATGGTTCATATACCATTCTTATGCGTGGAGTCTTTTTGAAGCTTCATTGTTAGCATCCATTTATCCATGTCATGATCTGCAAGTGCTTCATCAAATGAAGATGGATCATTGTCAGTTTTACCTGACACATGGAATCCATTCCTTTCAAGTGGTGCAACCACCCTCGAACTCCTTCAAAGAGTTATGGGTGTAACATCTTCATTTACTTCTTCAGTTTCTAGCTCAGGAAGCTCAGTATCCCCATGGGATTCAATGAGTTACTTTACTTCATTTTTGTCTTGACTCTTAAGGAAGTCATTCTCTATAAATTTTACATCTCTAGAGATGAATACCTTCTGAGTCTCAAGGTCAAAAAGTTGGTATCCAATACCATCCTTTATATACCAAATGAAGTATCACTCTTGAGTGCGAGACTCTAGCTTACTTACATCCAAGTTCTTTACATGGATTAAGTAACCCCGAATCTTCAAGTTTCTAACACTGGGTTTGGTACCATTCCTAAGCTCATGAGGAGTTTTAGATACAGATTTGATAGGAATCATATTCAGGATGTATATTGTAGTCTCTACTACATATCCCTAGAATGTAAGAGGTAAATGTGCTTTACTCATCATTGAATGGGCCACGTCCATGATGGTCATGTTGCATCTTTCAACAACACCACTAAGTTGGGGAGTTCCAGGAGGAGTGAGATCGGAGAAAATTACTTTCTCTTTGAGGTATTCCTTAAATTCGTCTGAGAGGTACTCACCACCTCGACCAGATCGAATATGTTTAATTTTCCTATCAGTTTGGTTCTCAACCAAATCCATGAACTCTTTGAACTTTTCAAATGTTTCAGATTTATGACTTAGTAGGAAGATAAACACGTATCGCGAATGGTCATCAATAACGGTCAAATAATATCGACATCCATTTTGGGTCACAATACTGAAGGGACCTCATACATCAGTATGTATTAGGTCAAGAATACCTGCACATTTTGTAACCTTGTTACGAAAAGGCATCCTAGTTATTTTACCTCAAATACAATTTTCACAGGTAGGCAAAGTTTGGACCTATTGAAAATCTAAGGGTCCACCCTATATCAATCTATTGATCTTGTCAATAGATAAACAATCAAGCATTTGATGCCAAATCATATTTAAATGATTTCCATCCTCTCTGGTTCTTTTAGGATTTTTATTAGTGTTAGTTACATTCATGACATATTCGTCAATGCATAATTCATTAAGTCAACCAGAAGTTAGAAAATCATCCGCAATATATTTATCATAACGACTTATGAAAAGTTTATTATAAAGTAAAAACAAATATTCATTTCTAACAAACTTAGATACAGATATAAGTTTCCTTCTAACATCTAGAACATACAGACACTCTTTAAGTACTAGTACTCTTCCACTAGATAATGATAGTATGTAGGTCCCAATGGTGATTGCTGCAATAATTGCATTAGATCTCATCTGGTTGACTATCTCCCCTTCATAAAGATTCCTAATTTCCTAAAATAGAAGTAAGAAATGTCATACATGAACAAAAGCACTAAAATAGATGATCCAACTACCTTCTCTTCCTATGAGAAAATTGGTTTCAACAATAAAAGTAGAATTTGTACATGTCGGGGTTATACTTTTATCTACATATTTAAGGTACTATGGACAGTTACATTTCTAGTGCCTCGGATTCTTGCAGTGATGACAAACATTGGTTTTCTTTGATGCCATCATTGTGAAGCTTTAGAAGATGAGCCAACACCTTGATTCTTCTTCTTTTTCTTCTTCTGGGCTAGACACTTCCGAGATCCTTTCTTTTGATCGTGCTTCCCTTTGACCTGTGCAGCCATTACACTGTCAGAGGGATTCTCCTTCTTCATAATATCTTCTGCATACTTTAATGAAATTATGAGTTTAATGTTAGATAAGCTTGTTTTATTCATGTGGTACGATGCTACATAATTGGTGAAAGACTTAGGGAGAAATAACAAAATGAAATCAGACCGCATGTCTTTGTCCATCTCAGCCGCAAGAGTCTCCAGTTTTGAGAGGTATCCAAACATTTTTATTACAAGTTCTCAACCGAAGTTACTTCCAACATTTTGCAGCAAATAAGTTCTTTCATGACATTATAACATTGTATGTGGTTTACATCACCGAACATATCTTTCATATTATGCATTATATCATCGCAAGAGTCCATCTCCACATGTTGTTTCTGCAGTACATTGGATAAGGATCTCATAATATAACACCAAGTCAATGTATGATCTTCATCATACTTTTCATTGAACTTGGTTTCTTCAAGTGTGGTAGGGTTTGCATACCTATCCTTGGACAACACATACAAAATGTAGTCTTCAGAAAGGACAAGATAAAAATTATGGATCCAATTGAGTAATTTGGTCCGGTCAATTGATTGACCTCTAGGAATCTGCTGAATGGGTTCAAGGATTTCATTGTCTAAAAATAATAATGCACTATATTAGAACATATAAAAAATTATATATTCAAAAATAAATTCGTTGATGAAGTATTTTTAATCAAATTAGTCTTCCTTTTCAACTCTGAAAGTCCATTCTCTTAATCACTTTCAAAGCTAGAGATATACTTACCGTTATATCTCTAGCAATAATTGGGATATCATTTTCTATCTATATTACAACCCAATAATATGAGAAACTATAACTCAGATAAGAAGAAGTAGGAACTCATTACCACTCCTAAGGTAATGTTGACCCGTTGTTAATTGAATTATCTATCAATAGGATTAGAGATTACTATGCGCAATCCAATATCTCCTAATAATATGAAGAACATATATTAGGGTCACTATGCATACGGCCTTAATTTTTTGAGAAGCAGAGAGCCCGATCCATGTGTGCTTGTATGGAGGAGCTGTCACAACGGACAGGTGTCTCTTACATACAATCCATGGCGATAAAACCCTTCGCCATGATGGGAGACCATGGGTGTCATTTATATGGTCCTCCATATCATGTTAAAATTGTAATCATGTCATATGAATCACATTCACATACTTAAGTATTAGAAGGGAAATACAACTCTATTCATAATAGAGTATTTTAATTGGATCTAGGTAATTTAATCATATTAATTCAATTATCAATCCAATTAATCAACCAATAAAACAATTAGGATTTTCTTGATATTACTATATAGTATACACCCTTGCAAGTACGTATTATCTTGTAGTTTAATAATAAGAATACAACTTGACTTATATTATTCTTTACTCAAAATCGAATCCAGGCAGTACAGTCAAGTTATGACGGCAGGGAGCATTTCCTTGACATGAAAGGCGTTATTTAGTAAGCCAGGATAATGTACCCGGACTAGACACATTCACCATTCCAATTGAGAAAAATACAGAATAATGCCAATGTATTTGCGGTTCTATCGATCAACTTTGATGATCGCTATTATACTATATAATAATCACTCAGAAAATATTGGGCATCTTAAAATAATTTTGAAATCCTAAAATTTCTAAGCATATCAAACAATCATGTTTTACATGTAAAAGTTGTCCTACAACTATTGTAGGATAAACTATGGTTTTCAAGAAACATTCATTCAATGGTCAATAATGTTTAATCAATTATTTTCTTAATTATTAGGCATAAAATGTAATCAAAGCAAAATCATGACTTCAATGATTTCCATTGAATAACAAGCACATTAAGCAAAAAGATTTGAGGATCCAATCATCATCCGACCCATCGAAGAGATACAGGTGTAACATCTTCATTTACTTCTTCAGTTTCTGGCTCAGGAAGCTCAGTATCCTCAAGGGATTCAATGAGTTCCTTTACTTCATTTCTGTCATGACTCTTAAGGAAGCCATCCTCTTGTAGTGATGATTGGCGTCGATTTTCTTCAACGCCATCATTGTGGAAGCATTAGAAGATGAGCCAACATCTTGACCCTTCTTCTTCTTCTTCTGAGCTAGACCCTTCCAAGACCTTTGCTTCCCACTGCGCTTACCTTTGACATGTGCAACCATTGCACTGCTAGAGGGATTCTCTTTCTTCATTACATATTCTGCAGACTATAATGAAGCCATGTGTTCATCGTTAGATAATCTCATTTTATTCATGTGGTACGATAACCCATAATTGCTTAAAGACTTAAGGAGAGACATCAGAATGAAGTTGGACTGCATATATGCATCCATCTCAGCCCCAAGAGTCTCCAGTTACGAGAAGTAACCAAACATTTTGATTACATACTCTCAGACCGAAGTCCCTTCCTGCATTTTGCAACGAATAATTTCTTTCAAGACATTATAACATGGTGTATGCTTTATATCACCGAACAAATATTTCGGATTATACATTATATACTGGCAAGAGTCCATCTCCACATGATGCTTATGCATCACATTGGATAAGGATCCTAGAATATAACACCGAACCAATGTATGATCCTCATCATACATTTCATTGAACTTTGTTTCTTTCAGTGTGGCAGGGTTTGCATACTCATCCTTAGATAGCACATACGATAGGCAGTCTGTAAAAAGTACAAGATCCAAATTATGGGTCCAATCCGAATAATTTGGTCCGGTCAACTGATTGACCTCCAGGATCCTACTATGTGGGTACAAGGATTTCATTGTCTGAAATAAATAATGCACTATACTATAGCATAAAAATAATTATATATTCAAAAATAAATTCTTTGATTAAAGATTTTTAATCAAATTAGTCTTCCTTTTCAATTCTGAAAGTTCATTCCCTTAATCACTTTTAAAGCAAGAGATATACTTATTGCTATATCTCTAGCAAGAACTAGGATCTAATTTTCTATATTTGTTACATCCCAATAATAAGAGAAACTGTAACTCAGATAAAAGAAGCGGGAACTCATTCTGCCTTGTAAGCCCAACTTGCATTTCCCAATTCAAACTTTAAGACCCAAGCCCACCACCAATAAGGTGATGTTGGCCATTGTTAATTGAACCAATCGTCAACAGGACTAGGACTAGCTATGTGCAATCCAATGTCACCCCAATAATATGAGAACTGATATTTGGATCACTACGAATACGACCTTACTCTTTCAAGAAGCAAAGAACTCGATCCTTGCACACTTATATGCAGGAGCTGTCACTTCGGACTTGTGTCTCGTACATATAATCCATGGCGATAGAACCCTTTACCATGATGGGAGACCATGGATGTCATTTATATGATCCTCCATACCATGTTCAAATTTTAATCAATTATTACGAATCATATTCACATAATTAATTTTCTTTCAAGGGAAATAAAACTCTATTCATAATAGTGTATTTTAATTGGATGTAACTAATTTAATCATATTAAATGAATTATCTATCCAAATTAATCAACCAACAAAATAATTAGGGTTCACTTGATATTACTATATACTATATACCCTCATAATTACGTATTATTTTGTATTTTAAAAATTATAGTAAAACTTGACTTACTCATATTATTCCTTCCTCAAAATCGGATACGGCTAGTAACTCGAGTTATTCTAGGAGGGAGCATTTCCTTGGCATGCAAGGTTTTAATTAGTAAACCAAGCCTGCATACCCAGATTAGACACGTCCACCATTCCGATTGAGAACAATACTACATAATGCCAATGTACTTGCGGTTCTATCGATCAACTTTATGACCGCCATTATACTATATAATAATCACTCAAAAATATTAGGCATCTTAAAATAATGTTGATATCCTAAAATTTTTAAGCATATCAAGCAACCATGTTTTTGCATATAAAATTGTCCTACAACTATGGTAGGAGAAACTTGGGTTTTCATGAAACATTCACTCAATAGACAATGATTTTTAATCAATTATTTTTATAATTATTCGAAATCATAATTAATCAAGGCAAATTCATAACTTCCTTGATTTCCATTGGATAACAAACACACTAAGCAAAGAGATTTGATTATCTAATCATCATGTGACCCATCTCCACTAAATATGGAATATCTAGGGCAAACGGAGTCGGAATTGTGCAAAATAAATTCGACCAGTTTTATAGTTTGATTCTCTACTTTATACAGGGTTTATTTCATGATTCATGATGGAAAAATAGTAAGTAAAATTAATTTTCTCATAGATCCTTTAATACATGCAAAAATAATTTCGTGGCGGAAACAATTCTTTAAATCTTAATTATGCACTTTGGTACCAATAACGTGTTACTATTTTTAGGACATATTTAGACATTCTAGATACATTTTAATAACCAAAAAACATGCCCAAATAATACATAAACAATAGGTTTTTATTTTAGAGAAAAACCAATTCGAAACTTGCATCCAATGTAAAACAACGAGTCCTCGTGCAACAAAAAAACAAACCTTGTTCACCTAGGGTTTCAGATCTATATCCAAGATCTCAAACCTAGATCTGATACCACTTGAAAGTTATGAGGAAAAAGTATGAAGCGCATCACATAAATGTGAAAATTGCATCATATGTGATCGGGAGTGACTAGTCGCACTTGTTGTTCGGGACAGTGGAATTTAACAGTTTTAAAGCGATGAAACCACTTGATCTGAGAACACTTATCGAAACATTTCATCTAAACCACATAGGAAATATAGGAATACCTCTTGAAGGGTGGTTGTGATTGAAGCCTTTAAAAAGAGAGATCACTTGTCTCTAGTCCAACCTGATGAAGGAGATGCATGTGAGTGCAGTGATGAGACACATCCTTCTCACAATCCAAGATGTAGATCCAAACAATGGTTCTCCTAATTTTGTCATACAAAATCTAAGGTCTTCTTAGCATACTAGTAGTACCTAGGAAGATGAAGATCCACGAACAGTCAAAGTGGCAACACGACGGCGTAGCGGCGACAACGATCTTCTCTAGGTCAAGAGGTGGACAGCCGCTCTTGAGAGAGAGAGAGAGAGAGAGGGAAGCATGTATGATGATCAGAGAAATAGAGAACTTGTGAAGTCCATTGTGTAAAAGAAGAGCTAAGGTTTCCTCTTCTTTTATAATATTTTGGGAGTCTGTGGATCACAATCTATGGACATCACAAAATGAATGGTTGAGATTGTTTTGTGTTTCTTTCAATGGCCATGAGTTTTTTCGTAAAAATATAACAAGAATTATTTTAATTTAATTAAATACATATTGATTAATAATCAATATAAATTAACTCAATCAAATAAATATATCATGAAGGATTAGGAAGGAGGCAAGCCTCCTTCCAATTAAGGGGGAATGTCCACCTTGAGTTTAAGTGTAGTTGTCCAACCTCACATTATGGAAGGGAGTGATGAATCTATAATTCATCACTCTTAAAGTTGAAAATAGAGTCTTGTTCCTGAGTATTTAGCAGCATATTTTCCCTTATCTTGCATAATTAGCATTCATGCATGCAAAAATAATATATGCATTTAGCATCCATATTTGCATTAAATAAGAAGCCCAATTCACCTGTAAATATTCACAATTATTCACCATTATTCACTTATTTATCTGTATTTTATACTCACTCCAAAGTCAATAAAACCTTCCTTATACTGTGTATACTACTAACTAATAAAATAAGGAAAAGGCCAAAAATTCCTATCTTGTAAAATTACCCAATAAAACCCCAAACCCAGTTGAAGACCCCAGACCTTAGAATTCAAATATCCACCTCATACAACCTCCGAATTAGGTCTACTCACTTTCAAATTAATACACATTCAAAGACCTTCAAAATGAGACATATTTCATTTAAATCGGAGCTCGTATGCAAAACTTGGGTTTTGGGGCCCCTTTGTACATTATATGTATGCATATATGTACCCTTGTACCTTTGTATCTTATTTGACCTCATCTCCGTTTTTGTCAACATGAAACTTGTAGATCACATTGAGATCTACAACTTTCATGTTTTGAGTTTTTTCAGATTCGGCCATCTTCTCTCCCTAAATCCATATTCTCTTTCTACCATTCAGATCAGGCCTCGTGGCGCCCTCTGATTGCGCCACACGGCCCTCTCACATCGCGCCCCGTGTGCTTCGTCCTCCGCCGTCCGATCCCTTTCCCTCTCTCCTGATCTGGGCCATCCAATGTCGCAACTCATCTTGACCATCCGATCAAGCTCAAATCAAATCAGGGCCGTCTGCTAGCACCTCTCTCACAGGCGTCCACGCATCCTATTTTCTCCACCTTCCAATGACGCTCCTTCTCTCCTCATTGCCACCGTTCATCCCTCCTTTGATCCCTACCATTTGATTAGAGCCTGGTCTTCATCACAACCCTCCATCCCCGCCTAACTCTTAGCTCGCCACGTGGTATCTCGCAGGCCGCACGATCATCCCCAGAGGACCTCCATCCCAGCCGTGCTTTCCGCTCATGCTATCAACCGCCCGATCAACCTTCTCAGTCTATCTGGGCCAGTGGTCAGCACTTCGCCCTCAGAATGCCACGTGGTTGTGCCTTCGCCCTTCGATCAGATCTTCAGATCTAATCCAGGCCATCCTCTTGCATCCTTCTCTTGACCGTTTGATCACTCGATCCAATGGTCCAGAACCCGTCGTCAACCTCCAGACGCCCCCTCGCCCACGTCGTCCACCTTGTGGAAGCACCGCCCCCTTTCTATTTTTGGCACCACTCTATCCATCCTCTCCACTCCCTCTCACGTCCATCTCGTATCCCACTCTACCCTCATCCTCGCCGACCTCCTCAATCGCCATGAACTTCACCCACGTCGCTCCACGATCTCCACCAACTTTGCCATCCCGTCTCCTACAGCCTCACCTTCAACCTATAAACACTCCACCACCAGTGACTGTCGACCGCATCCGCCACTGCAGAGAGGAACCCCGAGCTCCTACCCTCCTTTTGGTGACAGCAATTAGGCGAGAAGTCGAGCGACGACGGCTCTATTCCTCCAACGAGATCCACGACCCTGCCCCGCCGTACCACAACTCCTCCCGTGAGTTGCACGAGCTCAGGACCCCTACCGACATTCGAGCGACGACCAGTAGCTCAATTCCGAGCTTCTATCCCCAGGTAGCACCCTCCACCCCCCCCTCTGATATCCTTCTTCATTTTCTTCCTTTTTCTCGAAATTTATCTGCCTCCTCCGACCACTCCCGCTCTCGCCTGACCATCCTCTGAGCTCCACCATGGAGCTCTGATATTCGCAACCTACTTCATTCACCCTGACGACGCATCGCTCCTCATTCCGACCAAAGCTCTGCCATCTTGGCGGAGGAGCACCACCGCACCTCCTTCGTTCCACTCCAGACCTCCCGTTGCACTCACCTTCACCCCACAAACACACAGCACACCTCTGAAGGATATGGCTAGATCCTCAAGCGCATCACGGAAGCGTGAGCGTCGTATCCAATACGACTAAGAGCGACTAGTCGCACTAGTAGCTCGATGCAGCGGAATTTAAAAAATTTTATACGACGAAACCACATGATCCAAGAACACTTCTCGGATCGTTTCGTCTAAACCACAAACAAGTAATTTGGATTACCTCTTGAAGCGTGGTTGCGATCAAGTCTCTAAACGAAGAGACCTCCTGTCTCAAGTCCGATCCGACGGAGGAGACGCTTGCGAGCGCGGGGATGAACCGCGTGCTTCTCGCAGTCCATGTTGATGATCCAAGCGGCGGATCTCCTGATCTCGACACACGAGATCCAACGTCTTCTTCACGAGCGAGGCGCACCGAAGAAGATGGAGATCCACGAGTAGAAGAACGGGCAGCATAACGACGATGCCGCGACGATGGAGAACCTCTCCATGGTATCCATTGTGGACGGCCATGAGAGAGAGAGAGGGCTGACCTCTAGAGAGAAAGAGAGAGGGAGAGAGAGATGCTTCTCAAGCATTATGTGTAAAGAGAAAGCATGGGTATGCCTCTCTATTTATAGGGTTTTGGGATCCATGGATCTCAATCCATGGGACAACACAAATCCAATGGTTCTCATTGATTGTGTTTCTTTCAATGGCTAAGATTTATGTTGGTAAAAACCAACAACAATTAATTTAATAAAAAACAAATATATGTAGAGTATAATTTGATTTATATTAAATCAATCTCAATTAGAGAAATATGAAAGGAGGCAAGCCTCCTTCCATAAGAGGGGTGGACGGCCACCACATTCCTTGTGGGAATTGTGGCCGTCCACTCTTCCTATATGGAAGGTGGATGTCTCTCCTTCTATATGAGATTGTATTATCTCATAATTATCTCTAATATCTCTCAACAACTTTTGTTGAATATTATTTCACAAAAATAAATCCAATTTATTTTGTGAACATTGCAATCATGCCATTGGAAATTTGTGAATCACATTCACAACCCAAAACAAAATGTAATTTATATTTTCAATTAATTGGACAATGTGTATCCAATACACATTAATAATTAATCTACTAATATAAATTATATTTAACTCTCTCCAATACATTATAAATCACATTTATAATATATTATGAATAATTGGATATTACTATCCACATTATTCTTATCCATAATAATTAAATCACATTTAATTATATTGGATAACTTATTCTCATGTGCTCAAATAATATGAATCACATTCATATTATTTACATCTTTGATAATCAAATCACATTTAATTATCTAAGATAACTCTCCTTATAATGTGAATCAAATTCATATTATTCATGATAATTAAATATCATTTAATTATCCATTTTCTCAATGCTCGGATACATATATCAACAATAGAATTATCCATGAACTCTTTCAAGGATAATGCGCTTTCTCCGCGAATACTTGGAGATAAGGACAGGGCGATTGTATTGTTCCACGTATAGTGACATGGATATTGAGATCATATCTCAAAATCAGATCTCGGGCCTCCCATAGATGCTTGATTAAATCAAGACCATAAATCTAATCTTCTCATTGAATCTGAATCACATTCAGATCAATGTCCAACACTTGGACTAAGATGAGATTTCTTCTCTACTGAGAGGAGTCACTAAAATCCAGACCCGTTTCATCACTCCCTAGGAATGGAAGCGTCATGGTTATACAATCGTTTATGATCACATCACCCTCAGGTATTCCTAATACCTGTACATCCTGCATACTGGAAGACTCAAGTTAAACCCGAAGTATTAGATCAACTTTATACTGTCTACTTCAGGGTTTTATCAGTAAGTTTCTCATTCGATCATTGGGAGTCGGTATTGATCATATACTTTCCAAAAGCATATATCATACCTAGGTCTTGATCATATACTTTCCAAAAGTATATATCAAACCAACAAATTCAGTCAAGCTTCCAAAGCGAGACGACCGTGCGCACGGAATTTGATTCTTCCCAATATCTCATGAGTGAGCTCATGTCTTCCGGTTCAGTAGTGAACTTGTATGATCCCTTTGAGAGATCGTATTACTCATATGCCCTTATATGCACACCAACATGCCGGTGTATAGACCTTGATTAGGCCATCAACCTATTGGTCTGCCAAATGTACATACTCAGACATATAGTAACACATCTGTCTCCGGTCAGAGGATGTGTGCCTATATCATGACAGCATATGATATAGGACTTTGGTTATCTCGATCTCGTTAAGTCAACTCTTTGACCTAACTCATCTGACACCTCCGAATCTCTATTCCTATATAGAGGACCTACATCAAGAGGTCGGTCAGATATCAACCTAAGTGAGATAAGATTGCCATCTCCTACTCAGGCTGGAGATCATCTCTTAATAATCATTTGACGGTGCTTGATGAGTCCTCAATCTAACTCATTAGATATTCATCTAAGCACCAGCCTCTATGATTCAATAATTGAATCAACAGCTGTATGATTATTAAGATGGCCATGGTACATAACCTTAATTGCACTAAGGGACCTATTATGCAAATTATGTATTCTTCATTTCAGATCAAGGAGTGAATTGCAACAACATTTATTGCATAATGGCTCGCCGTGGGCTCGCATTTCCAATAATCTCCCACTAGCCCAAAGAGCCATTAATGGGCTAATCATTTAAACCCACACTCATGTGACAATCATAGGCTATTTAGAAAATAGCTAGGTAAGCTGATCAGTCACTCCGTTCCCAAGAGACTACGCCAAGTCCTTTTACGGCACTTGCATATCTCCTAGTAACAGTGCTCGCATCCAATGCGAATGTTGCATCTCATGCAACCGATACTCAATTTTGTTGGTTATAGTGTCCTTGACACTACATCTTATTAATTATCATAACCAGTATTCCCATAATCCTTATTAGAATACCTTCATTCCTGAAGATCTCTATCTCCTAAGGTAACTGCAGTCAAGACCCTTATAGATCACTATCTACAAGATCTTAAACTTTTGAAGATAAGACTTTGAGATCACTATCTCCAAGTTTTATCATCTTTGAAGATATTATTATTATTATTACTGCAATCAAGTGTTTTATCTCCATAGCAGGATTAGTAACAGTTTACTACTCCCACTGCATGGTAGACATCTGGTTCTTGCACACATCTAGAATACATTCAGCTTCTCATAACTGATGCACAAGTGCAAGCAGTTCTAGCATTCACTTCCTCAACTCTTTGAGGTGCTATCCCTCTAGACAGGTCACTACCACATCTTAAGGGAAGGAAGCTTTTCTTGGAATTGTCCAGAAAATGGAATAAGTCCAAGGTGTACTACTAATGCGACAGTCCCAATACCCTCTTCTCTTTGCTTCTGAACAACTTCAGAACTAATATCTAAGAGGTATCCTTGAGATCATATCTCGAGGTATGGGATAACCAGATTATAAAATACTTATTATTTATTCTTATATCATTCTAAATGATTAGAATAATATCTACATTAAGCACGATGAACACAATGGCACTCCCACTAAGCTTCACATGGTTCATCAAGATTTTATCTGAAATCACAACATTTATAATTTCATCAAATCTTATGTTCCATCTACAAGAAACTTATTGGAGTCCAAATATGGAGTTCTTCAGCTAGCACACCTTGCTTTCCTCAACCATGAAGCCCTGGGGCTACTTCATATGAATATCCTCAGAGAGGTATTCATAGAGGAATGCAATCTTGACTCACATCATGAAGATGCCATAGTCAAGTTGTGCAGCTATAGTTAGCAATATTCTGATGGGTTAAAGCAAGGTCACTGGAGAGCAAGTCTCATCGCAAGCGATGTCTTCTCTTCGGTGTGTAGCTCATGGCTACGAACCGTGCTTTGAAGGTCTCTACCTTCTCATCAGGTTCCCTCTTTCTCTTGAAGATCCATTTACATCTTAATGGGTCTGACCCATATAGGTGGATCCTCGAGGGTCCATATACGACACTTGTATATGAAGTCTACATTAGACTTTTATTGCTAACATCCATCTTTCCATGTCATGATCCTCAGGAGCTTCATCACATGAAATCCGATCATTGTCAGATTTAACTGACACATGGAATCCATCCTCAAACTTATTTGAAGAGGTATTAATGTTTCATCTTTAATTATCTATTTTAGTTTCCGATTTCAGGAGCCTCATTATCTTTTCAAGATTAAATGAGTTCCTTTACTTCATTTTCATCTTGATTCTCAAGAGAGTCATCCTATAAGAATCATATTCTCAAAGATGAGATTTTTAAGAATCTCAAGGTCATAAAGTAGGTATCCAATACCATCCTTTATTTTCCTAATGAAGTAGCACTCTCTAGTGCTAGATTCCAGCTTACTTGCATGGAACCTTATTAAGTATATAATACAGTCTCTACTACATATATATCTTGGAAACTTAAGAGATAATTATTCTAGGATTAATCATTGATTAAATCATGTCACACATGATCAATTATATCTCCCTACAACTCCTTTGAGTTAAGGTTCATTAGGAGGATTGAGATAGGAATGATATTCATATCTCCATAAGGTATTTCTTGAATTCATCTAATAGGTACGGGCTACCTTGGTTAGATCAAATTCATTTCATCTTCCTTCAAACTTTGGTTCTAAACCAAAATTACGAAATCTTTGAACATTTCAAAGGTTTCTTAGGTGAAGAGAAGAGATCTCATATCATACATAATCATTAACAGATGTCACATATCCATAATGTTTACTATGATATAGATGATCTGCATACATCAAAATGTATGAGATCCTTAATACCTAGGCATCTTACACCTTTCCCAAGGAAGGATGTATTAGACATTTTACTTTGAATACAATATTCACAAGTATGTGAGATTTGAATCTTTAGACAATCTAAAGTTTCATGTCTTACCAGTCCATTGATTTCATCAACAGACATATGTCCAAAATTTGATGCCAGATCATTGTCAAATGATCTTTATCCTCCTATTGATCTTTTAAAGGTTTAATTTTCAGTATTAGAAATCTCAATGAACCATTCAATAATTTTCTAATTTAATAGAGTCCACTAGATTTTAGATTACTATCTGAAATATTTCCATCATAACTCTTTATGATAGATTTATTACAGAATTCATGTTTATATCCAACGATTAGAAATAAACAATGAGTGTATTCTAATATCTAGGTCATAGAGACATTCTCTAAGACTAAGGGCTCCCACTGAAAATATGAAGTCTATTGATCTCATGGAAACTATTGCAACACTTGCATCACTTTCAACATGGATGATCAATAAACCTTAAGATCAAATTTCTAATATTCTAATACATATGCAACCAATTGCAAGTGTTATTAGAAGATTGAGATACAATTATTAGACTTTACCTTATCAAATAAGTAAGTCAATTTCAATGATTATATGTAGATTATACTGATGCTCTATCCGAGTCCTTTTCTGAGGATTCTAGATAGACTTGATAGTCATACTATCAACACATCAACTTATTGCAGTATTGGCATTCATCCAACTCTTTGGATGTCATATGGAAGTCACAGAAGTACAGTCAACTATTTGATTATACTTCTTGCTTGAGTCCAACCCATGCTTCCCTTGTGCTCCCTTTATCTATAAACAACCATTGCTTAAGAATAAGGATCTCTTATGTTAAAATAAAAAATTTCAATATAAGAGTATTTCAACATTTATACAAGCTTCACCCAATTCATACAATATGAATATTATGAAGCTTCATGAATGACTAGAGTATAGATAGTAGAATGATGACACTCATCATCTACATCCATCTAAACTCTTAAAACATAGGTTCAGGTAGGTATTAAAATAATTTGAATACATCATCTCTTATAGAGCTACCATTCTGCATGATGTAGAGAACCACATCATTCATGATTAAATGTCGAGAGCACATATGTATGCCAGAATATCTTTATTGATTTTATAAGGATTAATTTGATAATCACGATCATCATCGACATGTCACTTCAAAAGTACATTCGATAAGATCAAGACTTATAGAGACATACAAACCCTAGGGTTTTAGTCCTATTGTCTATTTAATTATCACTTCTCATTGTTATGAGGAAACTTGCACATTGCAACCACATACATTGTGTGTCCAATTGCAAGTACAATATCTGGATTATAGGGTCCAATCCACGATATTTTACCTGTTATTATTGAGTATAATATTGAGTGGGTTTAATGAAGGATTATCTGAAATAAGAAATTTGAAATTTGCATGAGTGTATATATTTATATATGTACATGTTTTACTTTGAATTAGGAATTTTATATCAAAGTTGTCTTGCCATGTCAACAATGAAAGTTCATTCCCTTAATCACTTTCAATGTAAGAGATATACTTACCATCATATCTCAAGCAAGATCTGGGATCTCCTTCCTTATCTTTGTTGCATCCCAATAATATGAGAACCTATAACTCGGATAAAAAGAAGTGGGAACACATTCCGCCTTGCAAGTCCAACTTGCATCTCCCAATTCGGTCTTTAATACCCGGGCCCACCACCCCTAAGGTGATGTTGACCCGTCATTAATTGAACCAACCGTCAACAGGAATACAACTCGCTATGCGCAATCCAATATCGCCCCAATAATATGAGGACCCGATATTGGGGTCACTACACATACGTCGTTACTCTTTCGAGAAGCGACGAGCCCGATCCAAATGGATTATATGCAGGAGCTGTCACTTCGGACAGGCGTCTCCTACATATAATATCTGGCGACGAAACTCTTCGCCTTGACGGGAGACCATGGATGTCACTTATGTGATCCTCCATATCTTATTCAAATTAAATTAATTTCTATGAATCACATTCATATAATTAATTCTTCCAAGGGAATTATCAACTCTAATCATATTAGAGTATTCTTAATTGGATATAATTAACTTAATCATATTAAACTAATTATCAGTCTAATTTAATCAATCAAACTTAATTTTATGCTTGAATATATATATGGTATTATTCTCAAAGTACGTATTAATTCGTATTTTAATAATTTAGAAAAATACATCATAATCCCTCGGACATTATCCCGGCCCTACCCGCTGTCATGGCCAGTACCGACGGGAGTGGGGCGGATCACATACGTTGCAACCCGCTGACCCAGCGATCCCCGACTAGACACCATATCCGCCTCGGGAAAGGATAATGCCAAATTGATTATTTTGTACTTGAGATGATCATCGGTTCTTCAACCGAAATTATACCATATAGTAATCAAAATAATTTTGATTTTAAGGAAATTTGCTAGGCAAATTTCCAAGTCCTATTCAAGCAAGAAGTTTGATGATTGTAATTCCAATTAAGGTTTAGATCAAATCTAATCAATTAATTGGTTGGGGCCAAGTCAATTAGGCAAATAATCATGTTTCAATATTTCACAAATATTTTTCAAGATTATTTCACGAAATTAACAATTAATTTCATTAATAGACAATCACATGGTTCTTGATTAGGAAAGCAATTTCAGCAGTGACCCCTACTTACTAAAATTGGCATATCTCAATCATATTAAATCCAAATTAAGCAAAGTCAATTTCTAAAGTTTGCTAATTTGATTTAGGACAGAACTTAAGTGATGTTTCACGCATTTCGAGGTAAGTCTAAACAGTAATTAACATTTTAATCACGTTCAGATTCACAGTTCCCGCAACAGTGCATACATGTTCATTAAAACGACCATATCTCGAGCATACGAAATCCGATTTACGCAAACTCAGATCCTATGGTTTCCTTATTTAATGGGGAACATAATCCATGTATAAAATTCGTGTTTAAACAATTTAAACAGTGCCGAATTTATTTACTAAACAGATCTGCGAAATCAAATGCGCTGAAAACTTTCGCGACCTTAGCGAACCCAAGTCGTCCTTGGTTAACGAATCACTATTCGAAACCGTTGACCTAAGGCTCTGATACCACTTGAAGGATATGGTTAGATCCTCAAGCGCATCACGGAAGCGTGAGCATCGTATCGAATACGACGAAGAGCGACTAGTCGCACTAGTTGCTCGATGCAGCGGAATTTAAAAAAATTTATACGACGAAACCACATGATCCAAGAACACTTCTCGGATCGTTTCGTCTAAACCACAAACAAGTAATTAGGATTACCTCTTGAAGCGTGGTTGCGATCAAGTCTCTAAATGAAGAGACCTCCTGTCTCAAGTCCGATCCGACGGAGGAGACGCTTGCGAGCGCGGGGATGAACCGCGTGCTTCTCGCAGTCCATGTTGATGATCCAAGCGGCGGATCTCCTGATCTCGACACACGAGATCCAACGTCTTCTTCACGAGCGAGGCGCACCGAAGAAGACGGAGATCCACGAGCAGAAGAACGGGCAGCATAACGACGATGCCGCGGCGATGGAGAACCTCTCCATGGTATCCATGGTGGACGGCCATGAGAGAGAGAGAGAGGGCTGACCTCTAGAGAGAAAGAGAGAGGGAGAGAGAGATGCTTCTCAAGCATTATGTGTAAAGAGAAATCATGGGTATGCCTCTCTATTTATAGGGTTTTGGGATCCATGGATCTCAATCCATGGGACAACACAAATCCAATGGTTCTCATTGATTGTGTTTCTTTCAATGGCTAAGATTTATGTTGGTAAAAACCAACAACAATTAATTTAATAAAAAACAAATATATGTAGAGTATAATTTGATTTATAGTAAATCAATCTCAATTAGAGAAATAGGAAAGGAGGCAAGCCTCCTTACATAAGAGGGGTGGACGGCCACCACATTCCTTGTGGGAATTGTGGCCGTCCACTCTTCCTATATGGAAGGTGGATGTCTCTCCTTCTATATGAGATTGTATTATCTCATAATTCTCTCTAATATCTCTCAACAACTTTTGTTGAATATTATTTCACAAAAATAAATCCAATTTATTTTGTGAACATTGCAATCATGCCATTGGAAATTTGTGAATCACATTCACAACCCAAAACAAAATGTAATTTATATTTTCAATTAATTAGACAATGTGTATCCAATACACATTAATAATTAATCTACTAATATAAATTATATTTAACTCTCTCCAATACATTATAAATCACATTTATAATATATTATGAATAATTGGATATTACTATCCACATTATTCTTATCCATAATAATTAAATCACATTTAATTATATTGGATAACTTATTCTCATGTGCTCAAATAATATGAATCACATTCATATTGTTTACATCTTTGATAATCAAATCACATTTAATTATCTAAGATAACTCTCCTTATAATATGAATCAAATTCATATTATTCATGATAATTAAATCACACTTAATTATCCATTTTCTCAATGCTCGGATACATATATCAACAATAGAATTATCCATGAACTCTTTCAAGGATAATGCGCTTTCTCCGCGAATACTTGGAGATAAGGACAGGGCGATTGTATTATTCCACGTATAGTGACATGGATATTGAGATCATATTTCAAAACCAGATCTCGGGCCTCCCATAGATGCTTGATTAAATCAAGACCATAAATCTAATCTTCTCATTGAATCTGAATCACATTCAGATCAATGTCCAACATTTGGACTAAGATGAGATTTCTTCTCTACTGAGAGGAGTCACTAAAATCCAGACCCGTTTCATCACTCCCTAGGAATGGAAGCGTCATGGTTATACAATCGTTTATGATCACATCACCCTCAGGTGTTCCTAATACCTGTACATCCTGCATACTGGAAGACTCAGATTAAACCTGAAGTATTAGATCAACTTTATACTGTCTACTTCAGGGTTTTATCAGTAAGTTTCTCATCCGATCATTGGGAGTCGGTATTGATCATATACTTTCCAAAAGCATATATCATACCTAGGTCTTGATCATATACTTTCCAAAATTATATATCAAACCAACAAATTCAGTCAAGCTTCCAAAGCGAGACGACCGTGCGCACGGAATTTGATTCTTCCCAATATCTCATGAGTGAGCTCATGTCTTCCGGTTCAGTAGTGAACCTGTATGATCCCTTTGAGAGATCGTATTACTCATATGCCCTTATATGCACACCAGCGCGCCGGTGTATAGACCTTGATTAGGCCATCAACCTATTGGTCTGCCAAATGTACATACTCAGACATATAGTAACACATCTGTCTCCGGTCAGAGGATGTGTGCCTATATCATGACAGCATATGATATAGGACTTTGGTTATCTCGATCTCGTTAAGTCAACTCTTTGACCTAACTCATCTGACACCTCCGAATCTCTATTCCTATGCAGAGGACCTGCATCAAGAGGTCGGTCAGATATCAACCTAAATGAGATAGGATTGTCATCTCCTACTCAGGCTGGAGATCATCTCTTAATAATCATTTGACGGTGCTTGATGAGTCCTTAATCTAACTCATTAGATATTCATCTAAGCACCAGCCTCTATGATTCAATAATTGAATCAACAGCTGTATGATTATTAAGATGGCCATGGTACATACCCTAATTGCACTAAGGGACCTATTATGCAAATTATGTATTCTTCATTTCAGATCAAGGAGTGAATTGCAACAACATTTATTGCATAATGGCTCGCCGTGGGCTCGCATTTCCAACGGCCTCGGCTATCGAGCTAACCCCTGCAGGTACACTCTCCTTCATCGGCCGGAAGCTTCGTCGGAGCTATCTCGACCTTCATTGCCTCCGGCCTATGGACCTCCTCAGCTCCATCCATATCCTCCGGCAGCTCCCTGACGCTTCCCCGATCTTCCCCAGCTACTTAGGAGCCTCCGGTGATCAACATAGAGACAGAATCGAGGTGGAGGAGGAACTGTTGCTTCGCCGAAGCCCAACCACGTCCGCCGCAGGAGGTTGTGGACCAGAGGAACACAAAGAACAGTAGCCATTTGATCCTCACGATCGAACAGTTGTGATTGAGCCACGTCGCCCGCGCCTCGCCTCCGTCGGATCAGGAGGATCCAACGCTCATCAACCGGCCACGTCGCCGTTTCCCCAAGCTCCAGATGCCATTGGATTCATCTTGATCCAAGGGGCTACAACACGCCACGTCGCTTCATCTCAGGAGCCCTCATCCTCCGTTGGATCTTCACTCGATCTAACGGTCCCAGGCGCGCCACGTACCAGCTTCAGTAGCTGTTAGATCTCATCCATCTAGCGGTCCAGCGAGCGCCACGTCGCCTCCTCTGAGCCTCCTCCCCGAATCTTAGGCTCGGAGCTTCAGAAATTGACCCGAGCCACGTCCGATCCTGTTGCGCACCCGAACCGACATCTGAGCTGCTGACGTCTCCCGAGCCTAGCACTGCACGTGTTTCTCACACGCGGGCTGGATAAATTACTCTGAGGCCCCTAGAAGTTTTGCAAATTACAAATCAGTCCCTACAAGGAGCATTACATCAGGCGCACATGTTTCAGTGGGCATTTTGCACACATACCCCCAATATTATAGGTAATTATAGTTAAGTCCCCGTCAGCATGTTTAAATTTCAGTAATTTATTTTCTGTATTTGCAATTTGGTCCTTATCTTTGCATGCAGGTTTAGGTGTCCATTTGGCATGATTTTTTAGTTCTAAAAATTGCATGATCTAGCTTATGTTATCCTCTTTCTTATGTGACACATGTTGAATTTTTGTGACATCATTGGAATTTATTATTATTTAATTGGTGAAATTGTCTATAATTTGCCCATTTGATGCTTTTTAATTCATATTAAATTCCTTGTTGCTCCAAAAATCATCAAAAATTCACAGTAGACTTAGGATAATTTATTTTATGTGCCCAAAAATTATCTCATTTGCACGCATCACGAGGTCTGAATAAATTAATTTGTGATTTCCTTAATTGATTTTTAATAGGTCGAATTCACATAGAATTTCAAGTTTATCAATATTCCTTGATTCATCTTAGATCTATCTAGAATAATTTTTATATCTGGAAATAATGTGTTTTGGTATTTATTAAAATTGATTTTGTAAAAATAACTTTGCATTCATTTTTAATTCACGGTAAATTCATACAATGTCAGAAAAATCAAAAAACATTAGTGTAGCTTAATTCCATTGCATTTCATATTCTGGCCAAGTTTCGTAATTTTTGGACTTACCTTGATTATATTTCTGATTTAACTCATAAACTAGCCTGATATTGCATTATCTTTCTTTTAAATTGAATAAAAGTTGCTAAAAATTACCAAAAAGAATCTTCTGAAAACCTAACCTCTAACTTCGCTTAAAATTTACCTAAGGAGGCAGCTGCCTCCCTGAGTTCGACCTTTGGCTTGCCCAAGTAAAATAAATCTTCTACTTGTGATTAATTGAACTTTAATTAAAAGTGGTTTTTGATCAGTCTGTATTTACCTGACTACAACAAACGAAACGATCATTAATTTGATTGAATTAACAAGGGTAGATACGAGGCTCTTCAGATGGCATCATTGTCGGAGAGGCACGGCTTAGATTAATTTCTAGAGAATTTCTGAGTGTCTGATTTTCCATCCCTGGGTAGTCTGATTCTCGGTTTTCTTGTTAATATTTTTCTCTCATTTAATTTTGAGTATCTTGTGTCGTCCTTTATTTGACCTCAATCTATTTTTGTGCGAGCAACATGAGGAGTCGAAGGCGCTTCGAGGAGCTTGCATTTTGAACTTTTTGAGTGATTGTGAAGACTTGTAATTTTTGTTATTTTTCATTATTTTTGCATTCTTTCCAGCGGTTCCCGTTTGGGTTCTCGCGTGTGTAAAAATAGTGGAAACGTGTCCCTGTGTGCTGTGTGGATTGAGTTTTAGATTAGGCTTGCACTAGTGGCTCCTCGAGCCACTTTAGGATTTGCTTGTGCTCATAATTCTCTAGGACCATACAACACACATAAAAGACGCACTTAGACCACAGATCTAGTCAAATCAAATCTGTGCTTCACTCGCTAATAGAACTGCCTATCTAAGAGTGGATTTTATCTTCTGCATTTGTATATAGTGTAAAAAGCTTTCAATTCTATTCTACATCCTGCATAAAAGAGAAGGGATCACTGTAAGTCTTCTTAACTCAGCATAACATCATTGATTTTATCGTGCATCAGCTTTTCTCGACTCCTTTCTCTTGGTTTTTCAAAACTTAGGTAAAAAGGAAATTGGGACTACACGATAGGCATGTTGTGTGGTTGGACCTAATCAGTGATAACTTAACTTAAAATCGAGATTGCTAAACATAATTGACCCAAAAAATCAATAAAATCGGAAATTCTGCTTGCGGGAGGTTAACCCCCGACCTTGTTTTCAGGTTGAGTGAGGGTACTTGAGTGTGTGTGTGTGTGTACACCTCAAGGCAGAGCCCAAATCCCCGCCTTCCATATCATGTACCAACTGATCCTAGCAGATATCACGAGTTGAATTTTTCAGGTTCACTGACTAGTACCAAGTAGCCTCCGCCAGTTCACAGGTAGATAGGGGCGAACCAGCGGTACTTCACGACAAGTTGCTAGTAACCTCCCGGGGTGATTGTCAGCCTCCACCTACTTGCTGGTAGATAGGGGAAGGTCTTTGAATCCATCAACTTGGGATAGGAGCGAAGAAAGGAAGGACGCATGTATCTTAGACGACAGATTAAACAGGGAAGACGCATCCGGCTTTGAGCTGACTTCCCTATAGGCCACATAACCTTTGCTATTTGCTTGAAAAGCACACTTAAAATCAACCAGAATAATCGGACTCGGTTTCAGGTCCTTCGCCGTGTTGAGTGTGAACACACGGTTTGGATTCAATTGCTTGCTTCAGGTAGGAGTAAAATCCTATCTTCACTTAGAATTCCCGATTCTTCTTCTCGCCAATCCAAGATGACTGACTGGGGGGATATCGACTCTTGATTTGCCAATCTTTCTCTGAGCCCCCATGAAGCTCATCTTCACCGACCCAAGCACAACTTGGACCAACCAGAGCTCATGACCCTCTTGAGTTCTGGATCCCTCAAACTCAGGGTGATTACTCTCAAACCAACCCTTTTCTCTCCTCTGATCTTACTGAGGAAGACCATCACCTCGGTAGGAATCCCATCCTTGATTTGTCCTCTAACGAAGTCCATTTTCCATTCCTAGGGATAGAGGACAAGATGCCACCTAAGCAACCCCCGGACGATGAGGAACACAGAGATAATCCAATACAACAAATCCTTGCTCGCCTCGCCACACCCGAACAACAAAATGCGGATCTTACGGCAAGGATGGGATAGATCATTACAGCAGGAGGAATCGACCAACCCATGGTTGATGCTTACAACCCAGCAGAAAATGAGATACATAGTTGGTTGGCACAATGGTTCCCTCTGAAGCGTTCGAGCTAAAACCCCACTTTCTGAGCCTGCTATCGAAGTTTAATAGAAATGCAAAGGAAGAAACATATGCCTTCCTCACAAACTTCGAGCGTGTTTGCAACAACCTTTGTCACCCTAGGGTTGGGCAGGATTATATCAGACTGAAGGCCACCTGTTTGCCTTAGGAGATAAGGTAGCTCATTGGTTGAAAAATCTCAGGGTGACATGTACAACCTGGATGCAATTCAAGGATTTATTCTTGAAGAAGTTCTACCCCCTCAGTAGGACAAATCAGATGAGAACCAAGATCGCTAGCTTCTCCCAGGGAATCAATGAACCATTCCATGAAGCCTGGGATAGGATTATTGACCTAATTCATAAATGCCCTTGCCATTGCATTTCAAAGGCGATCTTAGTCCAGACCTTGTTCTGTAGCATGACCCCAGAGATGCAGGGGTTAGTAAGTGCCGCCTGTGGAGGAAGTTATCCGAACAAGAATGAAAATGTTGTATGGAAAATCTTGGAGCAGATGGCAGAAACAGGCTGGTCACAGGCCACCAGGGCCTATCAGTGTTCTCCCTTGATCCTATCCAACGAGACAACTAGGAGGGTTGTAGCAGATCTGACATAGGACCTCATTCCAAGTATGGGGATGATAGCTGACAAGTTAACCATTGTCGAGCAGATTCACAAGAGAGTCACTCACCTTGAGTCACTCTCGAGATTGCTGAAACAAGTAGAGGAACTTACTGAGAGGGTAGCCAAGATAAAGTTACACGTCTCTTCTACACCACCTGTACCTGTACACTGAGTTCATCTTGTACAGGAACAGGCACCGGAGCCTCACAGTGGCTGGGTAGAGGAGCAGACTTACACTCAGCAGGACCAACATGCACCGCCACAAGTGGAGACAGGATACGAGGAGCCTCCCAGGTGTTCGAGACCAAGGGGTTGTGGTACAACCATGACCCCGTCGGCAGACAGTCGGGGATAGGGAACAGTCAGCCACACCAACCTTCCCTAGCTTACCAGGAAAACGGCTCCGTCCCCGCACCACGCTTCGTACAGTCCTGGCCCGAACGAGGGTACCAGCTTCAGCAGCACCAGCAGCAACAGCGCACGTTCCACTCAGGCCAGTAGAGCCCTCCACCACCGTCCCATCATCAGCAATATGGGAATGGCCAGCAGGACCAATACAAGAACTCATCCACGAGTCAACATCAACAGAACCAGCCCACTAGTGAATTGGACTCCCTCACCTTGGCGATCCAGACCCTTACTGATAGGGTCCAACAAATCCAGAATGACTATCTGGATATGAGAACCGATCTGAATCGTGTTTCTCGTACCCAGGACCAGCAGATGGTGCCAAAGACCCCAATACCTGCTAAGGTTCAGGCCAATCCAAATAGCTTGAATCAAGGTCAGAACCGACCACGAGATCAGGTATACTATTCAGATAATTCTTTATATGAACATGAGATCCTTTCGTATGATAATGTAAACCATATGTCCCTCAGGAGCGAAAGGATCGTGATCATAACTGATCGGGCACGAGCACCGGAGGAAGAAGCTGCCAAGTCTCTACCTGAGGAGAACTTGGAGGCAGAGGAATAGCACCACCACCACCACCACCGGCAGAAGAAGAGGACTTCTAAGTCCTCAAAGAAGTAGGAGAACATCACCAGTAGGGAGTCCAGCGAGACCAATGAAGAGCCCGCACCTCCATCTGAGGAGGATGTTCCAGTAGTCACAGAATATGCATCACCGGTTTTGCAGCAGAAATTTTCTTTAAGTCAGAGTCAGAGTTAGTCAGTCTCTGAGTCATGTACAAAACTCAGTTCCAAGTTTAAATGAAAACCTTTCAGTTTCAGAATCTGAGTTTGCATCAATAATCTCTTTCCCCTGAGCCCTTAAGGGTGGAAAGAAGAAAACTAAAAAAATACAAAAAGATGACCCTGAGATAGCAAAGTTTTGCAATAAACACGTCAAGATCACAATCCCCTTTGACAAGTATGTGGAGATGACACCTGCATTTCAGAAATACCTTAAGGTGAGATGCATACCTACTAGGGTTAGCAGGAAGACCAAAATCCATGTTGAGAAACACGTTCTGTCAGTAGCCATAACTTGTGCAATAAAGAATTCGTTTCTAAGGAAACGAAGAGACGTGGGTGCACATTATGTGGTGAGTCATGTCGATGACACTGCGTTTGCACGCACTCTCCTTGATAACGGATCCTCAATCAACTTAATGCCTACAGCCCTCTTTGAGCGGATAAATCTCGGATCTCTTAGGAAATCTAGAGCCCAACTTCAGTTTGCTGATAAATCAACCAAGTGGTCTTAAGGAGAATTGAGGAATGTTGTCATCAAAGTCGAGGGCCATGAATACATGGTGGACTTTACCGTCCTTGATATGGAGACCCCTCATAATTGGAGAGATTCCCAGATCATATTAGGAAGGCCCTTCCTCAGAACAGCAGAGGCCTTGTTTGATTATTAGATTGGGAAAATCCAGTTCCAAACTCCAAGCGGAGATGAGGAACTTGAGATGAAGCATACCAGATGGTAGAGACCGGATTCAGAATCCATCACCGAGTACTCTTCATCCGAAGCAGATTGCAGTCATGTAGACACTGTTGGGCCATGGAGACAAAACCCATCTAGCACCGATGAGTTCCTCTCCACCGGAGAAGATCTTGTACATGAGTCAGTTTGCGAGGCCTTTAGAAATGAGTACAGCTCGGAATATGCATCCCCCTACATCTTTGATGACTTAGAGGCCCAGCTGGGCCTGTCAGTCCTTCTCTCTTTAGGACAATCAGAAGATGAGGATGATGAGTCGGATGTGGCTTTCACCGATTGCTTGGAAACCTTTGACGATCTGACTCCAGAGCCAAATGAATTGGTGGCAGCAATTTCAAGAACCGATCCAGCCACTAACAGCACTGAACCAGATTCGATTTAGCCAGACTTCCTCGATGATCACACATTACCTGTGCTCAAACCTTTACCCACAACACTTAAGTATGACTTCCTTGTGGGACAAGAGAAGAAATATCCGGTCATCATCAGCTCGCGATTGACCTAGGAGCAGGAATCTCGCTTGCTAGAGATCCTAGAGAAAAACCACAAGGCGATAGGTTGGAACATCTCTGATCTCCACGGGATAAATCCCGCTCTGTGTTCGCACCATATCTACTTCGAGAATGAAGCTAAACCCTCTCATGAATTCCAACATCGGTTGAATCCAAATTTACGAGAGGTAGTGAAGAAGGAGATAGAGAAATGGTACGACACGAGTTTTATTTATTCTATCTCTGACTCCAAATGGGTGCCCCAATCCATGTTGTCTCGGAAAAGTCGGGAATTCAGACGACCACCAATGAAGACAGATAGGAGATCGTGACGCGAGTACCCACGTCGTGGCACATCTGTGTGTATTACAGATGCCTGAATGCTGCGACGAAGAAGGATCATTTCCCCCTACCATTCATTGATCCTATCCTGGAGAGATTAGCGGGGAAAGAATTCTTCTGCTTCTTGGATGGGTTCTCAGGCTACAATCAAGTAGCCATAGCTCCGGAGGACCACGAAAAGACAGCGTTCACATGCCCCTTTGGTACCTATGCTTTCAGGCACATGCCCTTTGGGTTATGCAATGCTCCCGGTACTTTTCAAAGGTGCATGATTGTTATATTTGCCGAAATGGTCGGCAAATTCCTGGAAGTCTTCATGGATGACTTCTCGGTCCACAGCGATTCCTTCGATTCCTGTCTTAGGAATATGGACCGAGTCCTCAAACGATGTTGTGAGGTCAATCTGGTGCTCTCCTGGGAGAAAAGTGACTTTATGGTGACGGAGG
Source organism: Ottelia alismoides (assembly GCA_037367405.1). NCBI lineage: Eukaryota > Viridiplantae > Streptophyta > Magnoliopsida > Alismatales > Hydrocharitaceae > Ottelia > Ottelia alismoides. The sequence continues at coordinate 449,050 of JAZKJV010005735.1, forward strand.
GCATTGTGTTGGGTCATGTCATCTCCAAGAGAAGAATGGAGGTTGACCCTGCCAAGGTGGATGTGATCAGACGACTCCAACCACCAACCAACGTGAAACAGTTGTGGTCGTTCCTCGGGTATGTCGGATTTTATCGGTGATTTATCAAGGATTTTTCTAAGATTTCCCGACCGCTAACTGATCTTTTAGGCAAGGACATGGAGTTTATTGTTGATCACAAATGTTTTGAGGCCTTTAAGATATTACAAGGAATGATCATGGACGCCCCGATCCTACAAGCCCCAAATTGGTCTCTGTCTTTTGAGATCATGACGGACACATCGGACTTCGCTGTTGGGGCTGTGTTAGGACAGAGGAGGTAGGGCGTCCCATTTGCAATACACTATGCAAGCAAAGTGCCTGATACTGCTCAGCGTAACTATACAGTTACGGAAAAAGAGATGCTTGCAGTAGTGTTTGCCTTGGATAAATTCAGATCTCATTTAATCAGATCCAAGGTAATTGTGTTCACTGACCACACAACGCTACGTTATTTAATGGAAAAGAAGGACGCAAAGGCGCGTCTTCTTAGGTGGATTCTGCTTATCCAAGAGTTTGATTTGGACATTTGTGATAAACCTGGAAAGAAGAACGTAGTAGCTGATCACTTCTCCTGTCTCGAGGATCTTAATGCTTCTGAGAATTCACCGATTCAAGACTCCTTCCCTAACGAGTCGATTTTTGTTGTTGACTCACTCCCATGATATGCCAATATCATGAACTATCTTGTCTCCAAGAAGGTTCCCCAAGATTGGCCCAAGAGCTACATAGACCGACTGAAGTTGGATTCTAGACATTACCATTGGGAGGATCTGATACTTTTCTTTGAAGGGTCGGATTGTGTCTGGAGATGGTGTATTCCTCAGGAGGTATACCAGAGTTTCTTTTCTTTATGCCACAATCTGGAGGCAGGAGGACACCACTCCGAGAAGAGGACTGCATGGAAGGTACTTCAGTGTGGCTTATACTGGCCGACTCTATTTCACGATGCCATCACCTTTGCGAAGTTGTGCCCAGTATTCTAGAGAATGGGAGGAACCGTTGGTTCCAAGGATGAGATGTCGATGCAGCCTGTCATCATTTGTGATGTCTTTGACGCATGGGGCATCGACTCCATGGGCCCATTCCCTGTTAGCCATGGATTTGAATACATCCTCCTTGCAGTAGACTATCTGTCCATGTGGGTGGAGGCTATCCCAACCCGAGCCGCAGACAGCAGGACTGTCTGTAGATTCATTAGAGATCATATCATCTCTAGGTTTGGGATCCCTAAAATGTTGATATCAGATGGGGGTAGCCACTTTGTAAACAGAGATGTGAAGAAGCTCTTGAAGGATTACGGCATCGAACACTGTGTCACTAGTCCTTACCACCTACAGACTAATGGTATGGCTGAGGTGTCAAATAGGGAGGTGAAAACCATACTGCAGAAGCTTGTCCAGCCAGACAGGAAGGACTGGTCTCAGATCTTGGATCAAGTCTTGTGGGCTTATAGGACAGCTTACAAGACACCATTAGGAATCTCCCCATTCAGGATGGTATTCCGGAAGCCATGCCATTTGCCCTCAGAATTAATACACAAATCAGAATGGGCAATCAAGAAGGTCAATTGGAACACACACCTAGGGCAGAAATAAAGAGAAATGGATCTGAATGAGCTTGTGGAAGTCAGAAACCGAGCATACGACAACAATTTGGTGTACAAGGACAAAGTGAAGCGTTGGCACGATAGATATATCAGACGAAAGACCTTTGTTCCTGGACAGAAGGTATGGTTGTTCAATGCAAGGCTGAAGGTTTTCCAAGGCAAGCTGAAATCCAAGTGGAAGGGCCCATTCATTGTCCCTACGGTGCATGATAGTGGATGTGTTGAGATCTCAGATCTCGCAGATGACGCACCTATATTCCTAGTAAATGGACAACTATTGAAGCACTTCATCGAACCCAATGAATAGTTAATCCATGTTGAGGAGATAGTATTCATGCACGAGACAGATTCAGCAGTTACACATAGAGCCACGCATGAGACCTTGTAGTGGTAAACTCTCTCCATCAACAACATCTGGAAAGATTCAGACCATGATCCTTGTATATACCCATCATTCCTGTATATTCTACCCCTCCCTCCCGCGACTCTAATCACTCACCCCAAATTCATATATCTTCATTTACGACTATACTTAGGATGACCAGATCCTAAGTATGGGGGGAGAATCACCTGAGTCCATTCACTGTACATCCTCCTGATCACATCGGTCCTCATACCACTCCCGTCCTATACTTAGGCTGACATGAGCCTAAGTATAGGGGGGGACCAATGCCCATCTTGTGTATATATTCATCCACTTCCCCTCTTGACCTCGTCCGCCCTGTTTTTGATCTTCTTCTACACTTAGGCTGCCAAAGCCTAAGTATTGGGCGGCAGGACAACTTCTATACTTGTTTCTCTTTTCACTTCCCTACGCTTAGCACGAACTATGTCTTTTTCCTCGCTTTTTGTGCTCTGAGGACATAGCACACGCTAAGTATAGGGGGCGTGTATATATTACATATATACTTTACCCATAGCTCGTACTTTCACGTATTTTTGTATATACTACGCAATAATCACGGGATGGGTAAAATTAAAGAAAGTTTTTTTGTAAAATATTTGTATATTGTATAACACTTGTATAATACTTATATAACCCTTACAAATTATTGTAACATAGGAGGTATACAATTGTTTTTGAAAAAAAATGAAAAAAAGAGAGAAAAAATCAAAATCAAAGGCTTCTTTTTTACTATTGCATATCATCTCTACATCAGAAAAGATAGAAAAAGAGTCTTTCATTTCAATAATCTACAAAGCATGTCATCTGCACCTCATCCGCATATCATGCATATGCAAGGTGAAAAGCTAGTGGGTTCTGAACCAAGTTATGAGTAGATGATGAGGAGGGACTTGATTTTACCTTAATCCACCTAATTTCAGGGGAACCTTACAGGAACTGGAGTTAAGATTTCTCTGGTTAAGTGACTTAATTCTTTGAGTCCCCAAGTCTATGTTCACATGTCATCTTGATTAGTTTAAGTAGAATATCTCGTTCACACGCATGATTATTTTAGATAGTGACCTAACTTGGACAAGCACAATGCACGTAACTCTTCATTGATAAGGTGGTGAGGAGGTAGAATCCTTTAGCTTGGAGTAGCACACGGGTGGAAACATATGTCCTCCTCTAGGGAGGGTAGTGCATCTCAACCTAGTCTGGTGGTGTTGACATCTAAAGACGGGACGTTGTGGGTTGCAATAATGCTTCAAAAGAGGGATAGTCTACTGGCTCAAGAGGAAAAACTCCTGATGTACATGATGCACCTTGTATATAGTTCAAAAAAAATGCAAGAACTCCAAAAAAATAGGACATGTCAAAGTGAAAATAAAATACCTGTCGGAGTATGTATATTAGCAAGAAGTCTGCAGCTGGATGACTTGGCTACACTGGTCAAGCATCCTGGGATGGCTAGCTACACTGGCTACCGTCCATTCTTTTCTCCACCCCCTCCTCTTGAGCCGGTCGCACTTGAACATAGAGGGGAATACCCTGCTCCTCGAGGAAAGAGTTACTGGACCGGGGAGGCTACTTCTTAGCCATTTCTGATGCGGAGAGTTATTTTACACTTACACAGTACAAGTAAGATCATAGTCAACAGAAATTTGCGTTTGAGGATTTGTTCTGACCTGACTATTGAGGAGTCTTGAATAGAAGACTTGTGGAACTTGAAGGCTGTTAGGTCTACCACACAATTAATCCAAAGGTCGAGTCAAACTCCATTTTCAACTTTTGTTCATGACCTTGGTATGGAACCCAAAATCATTTTACTCTTGCATTTCATTTTAGTTGCTCGAGGACGACCAAGGTTTAAGCATAGGGGTTTGATGAATCTGTAATTCACCACTCTTAAGTTGAAAATAGAGTCTTGTTCCTGAGTATTTAGCAGCATATTTCCCCTTATCTTGCATAATTAACATTCATGCATGCAAACATAATATCTGCATTTTAACATCCATATTTGCATTAAATAAGAAGCCCAATTCACCTGTAAATATTCACCATTATTCACCATTATTCACTTATTTATCTGTATTTTATACTCACTCTAAAATTAATAAAACCTTCCTTATACTATGTATACTACTAACTAATAATATAAGGAAAAGGCCAAAAATTCCTATCTTGTAAAATTACCCAATAAAACCCCAAATCTAGTTGAAGACCCCAGACCTTAGAATGCAAATATCCACCTCATGCAACCTCTGATCTAAGTCTACTCACTTTCAGATTAATACACATTCAGAGACCTTCAAAATGAGATCAATTTCATTTAAATCAGAGCTCGTATGCAAAACTTGGGTTTTGGGGCTCCTTTGTACATTATATGTATGTATATATGTACCCTTGTACTTTTATATCTTATTTGACCTCATCTCCATTTTTTATCAACATGAAATTTGTAGATCTCATCGAGATCTACAACTTTCATGTTTGAGTTTTTCCAAATTCTACCATCTTCTCTCCCTAAATCCATATTCTCTTTCGACCATTCAGATCAGGCCACGTGGCGGCCTCTGATTGCGCCATGCGGCCCGCTCACATCGCACCGCACGCGCTTCGTCCTCCGTCGTCCCATCCCTTTCCCTCTCTCCTGATCTGGGCCATTCAATGTCGCAACACATGTTGACCAACCGATCAAGCCCAGATCAAATTAGGGCCGTCTGCTAGCGCCTCTCCCACAGGCCGCCACGCGTCCCATTTTCTCCACCATCCGTTGGCGCTCGTTCTCTCCTCATCGCCACCATTCATCCTGCCTTTGATCCCTACCATTCGATCAGAGCCTGGGCTTCATCACAGTCCTCCATCCCTGCCTAACTCTTAGTTCGCCACGTGGTATCTCACAGGACGCACGATCATCCCCAGAGGACCTCCATCCCAGCTGTTCTTTCCGCTCATGCTACAACCGCTCGATCAACCTTCTCAGTCCATCTAGGCCATTGATTAGCGCTTCGCCCTCAGAATGCCACATGTATGTGCCTTCTCCCTTCGATCAGATCTACATATATAATCCAGGCCATCCTCTCGCGCCCTTCTCATGACCGTTGGATCACTCGATCCAACGAACCAGAACCCGTCATCAACCTCCAGACGCCCCCTCGCCCACATCGTCCACTTTGCGGGAGCACCGCCCCTTTCTATTTTTGGCACCACTCCGACCACCCTCTCCGCTCCCTTTCACCTCCACCTCGTAGCCCACTCTAACCTCATCCTCACAGACCTCCTCAATCGCCATGAACTTCAGCCACGTCGCTCCACGATCTCCACCAACTTTGCCATCCCGTCACCTACACCCTCACCTTCAACCTATAAATACTCCACCACCGGCGACTGTCGACCGCATCTGCCACTGCAGAGAGGAACCTCGAGCTCCAACCCTCCTTTTGGTGGTAGCAATTAGGCGAGAAGTAGAGAGACGACGGCTCTATTCCTCCAGCGAGATCCACGGTTCCGCCCCGCTGTGCCACAACCCTGTGAGCTGCACAAGCTCAGGACCCCTACCGGCCTTCGAGCGACGACCAGGAGCTCAATTCCGAGCTTCTATCCCCAAGTAGCACCCTCCACCCCCCCTTCCGATCTCCTTCTTCACTTTCTTCCTTTTTCTCGAAATTTATCTGCCTCCTCCGACCACTCCCGCTCTCGCCTGACCATCCTCCGAGCTCCGCCATGGAGCTATGATCTTCGCGACCTACTTCATTCTCCCCGACGACGCATCACACCTCACTCCGACCAAAGCTCTGCCATCTTGGAGGAGGAGCACCACTGCACCTCCTTCATTCCACTCCAGGCCTCCCGTAGCACTCACCTTCACCCCCACAAACACACAGCATGCCTCGGCTATCGAGCTAACCCCTGCAGGTACACTCTTCTTCATTGGCCGGAAGCTTCGTCGGAGTTATCTCGACCTTCATCGCCTCCGGTCTACGGACCTCCTCAGCTCCATCCATAGCCTCCGATGGCTCCCTGACGCTTCCCCAATCTTCCTCAACTACTTAGGAGCCTCCGGTGATCAACATCGAGCGAGAATCGAGGCAGCAGAGGAACAGTCGCTTCGCCTGAGCCCAACAACGTGCGCCGCAGGAGACGGCGGACCGAAGGAACACGAAGAACAGTAGCTGTTTGATCCTCACGATTGAACTACTGTGATTGATCCACGTTGCCCGTGCCTCACCTCCGTCGGATCAGGAGGATCCAATGCTCATCATCCAGCCACGTCACCATTTCCCTGAGCTCTAGATGCCGTTGGATTCATCTTGATCCAACGGGCCACAATACGCCACGTCGCTTCATCTCAGGAGCCCTCATCCTCCGTTGGATCTTCACTCGATCTAACGGTCCCAAGAGCACCACGTACCAGCTTCAGTAGCCGTTAGATTCATCCATCTAGCGGTCTAGCGACCGCTACATCGCCTCCTCCGAGCCTTCTCCCCGAATCTTAGGCTCAGAGCTTCCAAAGCTGACCCGAGCCACGTCCGAGCCTGCTGTACACCCGAACCGACATCCGAGTCACTGACGTCTCCCGAGCCAAGCACTGCACGTGTTTCTCACGTGCAGGCTGGGTAAATTACACTGAGGCCCCTAGAAGTTTTGCAAATTACAAATCAGTCCCTACCAGGAGCATCACGTGAGGCGCACGTGTTTCAGTCGGCATTTTGCACAAATACCCCTAGCATTATAGGTAATTGCATTTAAGTCCATGTCAGCATGTTTAAATTTCAGTAATTTATTTTCTGTATTTGCAATTTGGTCACTGTCTTTGCATGCATGTTTAGGTGTCCATTTGGCATGATTTTTCAGTTCTAAAAATTACGTGATGTAGCTTATGTTGTCCTCTTTCTTATGTGACACGTGTTGAATTTTTGTGACATCATTGGAATTTATTATCATTTATTTGGTGAAATTTTCTATATTTTGCCCATTTGATGCTTTTAAATTCATATTAAATTACTTGTTGCTCCAAAAATCATCAAAAATTCACATTAGATAGGATAATTTATTTTACCTTGTGCCCAAAAATCATTGCATTTGCACGCATCACGAGGCCTGAATAAATTAATTTGTGATTTCCTTATTTGATTTTTAAAAGGCCAAATTCAAAAAGAATGTTAGGTTTATCAATTTTCCTAGATTAATCATACTTAGATATATCTAGGATAATTTTTATATCTGGAATAATGTGTTTTGGTATTTATTAAATTTGATTTTGTAAAAATCACTTTGCATTCATTTTTAATTCACAATAAATTCATACAGTGTCAGAAAAATCCAAAATAATAGTGTAGCTTAATTCCATTGCATTTCATATTCTGGCCAAGCTTCGTAATTTTTGGACTTAATTTGATTATATTTCTAATTTAACTCGTAAACTAGCCTGATTTTGCATTGTCTTTCTTTTAAATTGCATTAAAATTGCTAAAAATACCAAAAAGAATCTTCTGAAAATCTGACCTCTAACTTCGCTTGAAATGTACCTAAGGAGACAACTGCCTCCCTGAGTTCGACCTTGGTCTTGCCCAAGTAAAATAAATCTACCGCTTGTGATTAATTGAACTTTAATTAAATGTGGTTTTTGATCAGTCCGTATTTACCTGACTACAACGAACGACACGATCATTAATTTGATTGAATTAACAAGGGTAGATACGAGGCTCTTCAGGGAGCACCTTCTTCCTACTATATGAGATCTCATATCTCATATAATCCTTCATTGTATACAACTTTTATTTTATATTATTTTACAAAATAATTCCAGTTTTTTTGTGATAATTTCAATCATGCCATTGAAAATTGTGAATCATATTCACACACCAAAAATAAAATGTAAATTGTATTTTCAATTATATGTCTATGTAAATCCAATTCGCATCAACATTTAATTTGTATATACTATTTAGAAATAACTCTCTCTAATATATATAAATCACATTTATTATATATATGATTATCATGGACAGTACTATCTACATTATTCATATACATGATAACTAAATCACTTTTAATTATATTGGATCGTCATTCTCATACATATAAACAATATGAATCACATTCTCATTATTCATGATAATTAAATCATATTTAATTGTCAATCTCTCAGTACTTAGATATACATTTTAATAATGGAATTATTCTTAAACACTTTCAAGAATAGTGCACTATCTCTACGAATACTTGGAGATAAGGATAGGGTGATTGTATGTTCCATGTATAGTAACTTGGATATTGAGATCACATCTCAAATCCAGATATCGGGACCTCTCATACATGCTTGATTAAATCAAAGTCTAGATCTAATCTTCTCACTGCATCTAAATCACATTCAAATCAATGCCCAACATTTGGAATAAGATTATATTACTTCTCTATTGAGAGGAGTCACTAAAATCAAAACTTATTTCATCGTTCCCTCGAAATGGAAGAGTCATGGTTATACAATCATTTATGATCACATCATCCTCGAGTATTCCTAATACCCATGCATCTTGCATACTAGAAGACCTAGAATAAACTCGAAGATTTAGATTAATTTTATACGATCTTCTTTAGGGTTTTATCATTAAGTTGCTCATTCGGTCACTGAGAGTTTGTATCGATCATATGCTTTCCAAAAGCATATATCATACCTAAAATTCTTGTCATGCTTCCAAAGCAAGACAACCATGCATGGAATTTGATCGGTCCCAATACCTCATGAGTGAGCTCTAATGAACATGTATGACTCCTTTGAGAGATTGTATCACTCATATGCATTTGTATGAATACATTTGTCTTCGATCAGAGGATGCATGCCTATATCATGACAGTATACAACAAAGGTTTTGGTTATCTCGATCTAGTTAAGTCAACTCTTTGACCTAACTTATCTAACGCCTTCGAATCTCTATTCTTATGCAGAAGACATGCATCAAGAGGTCGATCCTATTTAACCTATAAGAAGGATTGTCATCCCCTTCTTAGGCTGCAGATCATCTCTTAATAATCATTTGATGGTGCTTGATGAGTCCTCAGTCTAACTCTTTAGATATCATACAAGCACTAGCCTCTATGACTCAACCATTGAATCAACAGTTGTATGATTATTAAGATGGCCATGGTTCATAACCCTAATTGTACAATGGGCCTTATAGTGCATTCATTCATTTAATCTCAGACAGGGAGCAAAATAAATCAATAAATTTTATTGATATATCAAAGATCATAATAACATTTATTGTGGAAATGGTTCACCTCAGGCTCACATGGCTAACACATAGCATACCCTAATATAGGGGTATATATATTACATATATACTTTACCTATATCTCGTACTTTCATTTATTTTTTGCATATAAAAAATATGGGATGGGTAACCTTTAAAAAATGGTAAAAAATGTTTGTTACGATAAATATTTGTGAAATTTGTAAAATACATGTATATTGTATACATGTTGTAAAATGTTTATAAGTTGTTTAAACCAAACTATCTTTGTGAAATTGTTGTAAAATCCTCATAAATAATACGTGTGTGTAAACTGTTGTATGATATGAGGTATAAATAAGGTTTTGTTAAATAAAACTTGCTTCTCATTCATTCTTGTTAAAAAAATCATTCAAAAACTTATACTTTATTCATGTGCGCTACATTGCATTTGTGCATTTCATTAGCATATTATATCTATGCAAGGTGGAAAGTCAGCAGGTTCTGAACCGAGTTATGAGTAAAAATCGAAAATAGACTTGACCAGACCTTAATCTACTTTATTTTTAGAAGAACTTCATTGAGAAGTAGGACTTTAGAAACTTCAAGTCATAGAGTTAATTCTCCAAGTTCACAACATAATGTCTAGACTTTGACTCTTAGTATCTAACTTGGTTGCCTCATTCTGAGTGGGCTCTTGGATAAGGAACTAATATGTACTGTATACCACATACTTAGCTCAACTTAGACAATGTGTTGGAAGACTGTATGTCTTTTTTCTTTTGTAGCATGGACATCTAAAGACATGAATGGGTTGAAATAAAACTTCGGATGAGGATGGACTGCTAGCATAATTTTTTCTAAGACCCCAAAACATGGGTGGAATAAAAGATTCTATCTCCATCAGGGCATAAAAGATCAATGTAGAGAAAACACAAATATTACCAAAAAGAAGCCCATTCCAAAAAGAATATCATTTGAACACAATGGTCCAAGCTTCAGATAGGTTGCAGTCTTGATGGAGACTTGGCTACACCTGTCAAGCTTCATAGAAGAGTTGACTATATTGCTCACTCTCCACTTCTTTTCTCCTTCTTCTAGAGTTCTCCCCATACTCGTTGTGAACTAGCATGTTCTTGGACGTAGAAGAAAATACCAATTCCCCGAGGAGGAGTAACTGGAGGAGGAGATTGCATGTTAGTTTGGCATCAAGGATGTAAAGAGCTAACACCCTCCACTCACCAGAGACAACTTATCAGTGTTCATGTGGGATGCTTTGGAAGGGGGTTGATCTAAGATAAATTCTGAGTTAGTTTTGGATAACGACTGAGTAACTTGGAGATTATTGTTCACAAAACCCTAATTCTTATAAGGAGTTCAACCACATTGTTAATACAAAGGTCGAGTCAAGCTCCCTTTTCACCTTTTTTTCATGACCTTGGTATGGAATCCAACATCATTTCACTTATGCATTTCATTTTAGTTGCTCGGGGTGAGCAAGGTTCAGGTATATGGGTTTGATGAATCTATGAATAATCACTTAAAAGATTAAAATAGATCTATGTTCCCAACTAATTAATTGCATATAATCATCTATATTTCATATTTATAATTCATACATATGGAATTAATATTCATACTTTGCCATGCATAATTACATAAATAAGAAGCCAAAAATCATATGTACATTATCACATGTATATTATCATAACTTCCCTTATTTTTAATTATTTTTCTTAAAATCCAAATAAAGAAAAATTAACTTCATTGTGTACATATTACTAACATTAACAAAGGAAAAATATCAAAAAAAATATTAGCTTGTATATATGCTCAATAAACCCAAACCCTAAGTTTGAGATAAAAATCCGTAAATGTGAATATCTCTCCCATACAGTCTCTTATGAACCCCTGCTCACCTTTGAATTAATATACATTCAGTTATCTACAAAACAAGGCCAAATTCAAAAACATCGGAGTTCATATGTGAAACTTAGATTTTGGGATCTCATTGTATAATGTACATATTGCCTTATTTTAGCCTATTATTTTATGTACAAAAATAAATTTTTAATTTATCTATTTTCTTTGATTTATATTTTAATAAAATGTGCAAAAATCCAAATCAAAATTGTATCAAATGTCAAAGAAAATAAATCATTATGAATCTGTATATGTCTCTTTTATTGTATTTCTTTATATTTTTAATTAATAAAAATACAAAAAAAAGAGTAATGTATGGTATTTATTTTATATTTTATATTATTTTTTTTGAATTTTATTTTATTTAAAAAATCATTAAAAATTTGTAAAATACAAAAATATGGTATTTTATTGTTGGACATTCGAGCCCACGGCGAGCCATTATGCAATAAATGTTACTGTGAATATCATTCCCTGATCTGAAATGAAGAATAAATAATTTGAATAATATGTCCCTTAGTACAATTAGGGTTATGTACCATGGCCATCTTAATGATCATACAGTTGTTGATTCAATTATTGAATCATAGAGGCTGGTGTTTGGATGAATAACTAAAGAGTTAGATTGAGGACTCATCAAGCACCATCAAATGATTATTAAGATATGATCTCCAGCCGGAGAAGGAGATGACAATCCTTTCTCTGGAGGTTGATATCCAATTGACCTATTGATGCAGGTCCTCTACGTTGGAATAAAGATTCAGACGTGTTAGATAAGTTGGGTCAAAGAGTTGACTTAATGAGATCGAGATAACCAAAGTCCTATGTCGAATGTTGTCACAATATAGGCACGCATCCTCTGAACAGAGACAGATGTGTTACTATATGTCTGTGTATGTATATTTGGTAGACCAATAGGTTGATGACCTAATCAAGGTCTATACACCAGTGCGCTGGTGTGCATATAAGGGCATATCAGTCATACGATCTCTCAAAGGATCATACATGTTCATTACTGAACCGGAAGACATGAGCTCACTCATAAGATATTGGGAAGAATCAAATTCCGTGCACGATCATCTCGCTTTGGAAGCTTGACTAAATTTGTAGGTTTGATATATACTATTGGAAAGTATATGATCAAGACCTAGGTAAAATATATAATTTTGGAAAGTATATGATCGATACTAACTCCCAATAATCAAATGAGAAACTTAATGATAAATCCATGAAGTAGACAGTGTAAAATTGATCTTATACTTCGGGTTTAATCTGGGTCTTCCAGTATGCAGGATGTACATGTATTGGGAATACCTGAGCGTTATGTGATCATAAACAATTGTATAACCATGACACTTCCATTCCTAGGGAGTGATGAAACAGGTCTGGATTTTAGTGACTCTTCTCAGTAGAGAAGTGATCTGATCTTGGTCCAAATATTGGACATTGATCTGAATGTGATTCAGATGCAATAAGAAGATTAGATTTGCGGTCTTGATTTAATCAAGCATCTATGAGAGGTCCGCAAGGTCTGGATTTGAGATGTGATCTCAATATCCAAGTCACTATACATGGAACAATACAATCGCCCTATCCTTATCTCCAGGTATTCGCGGAGAAAGTGCATTGTCCTTGAAAGAGTTCAGGATAATTTCACTGTTGATATATGTATCCGAGCAATGAGAAAATGGATAATTAAATGTGATTTAATTGTCACAAATAATATAAATTTGATTCATATTATATGAAGAGTTATCTAAGATAATAAAATGTGATTTGATTATCAAAAATGTAAATATTTGAAGGTGATTCATATTATTTTGGCACATGAGAATAGAAATCCAAGATGATTAAATATGATTTAATTATCATGGATATGAATAATGTGGATAGCACTATCCACATTAATCATATATATTATAAATGTCATTTATGGTATATAAGAGAGAGCTATTTGTAATTTACATTTGTTGATTATATGTTAATGTGAATTGGATTCACATTGAACATTAAATTAAAAATGTAAATCATATTTTATTTTGGGTTGTGAATTTGATTGACAAATTTTCAATGGCAAGATTGCAATATTCACAAAATGATTATGAATTATTTTTATAGAATAATTTACAACAAGTGTTGTTCTAAATATTGGATATTTCCATGGAATAATGTAATCTCATGAGATTACATGAGATTGCCACCGAATCCCATATTATGGAAGGAGGCAATCTTCATTCCATAAATCTCCATGCTTGATTGATTTAATTTGGGATTAAATCATATTGATTTATAAATACATATTATTTTTAATTAAATTAATTGTTGTTGGTTTATACTAACAAAATCTTAGTCACTAAAAAGAACACAAATCAATGGGAGCCATTGGATTTGTGTTGTCCATGGATTGAGATCCATGGATCCCAAAATATTATAAAAGGAGAGGCACCCCCTTTGCTCTTATTTACACGATGAGAATCAAAATCTCTCTCCCTCTCTCTTTCTCTCTACACGCCCTCTCTCTCTCATATGACCGTCCACCATGGAAGCCCTAGAGAGAGTCTCCATCGTCGCAACATAGTCGTTATGATGCTCGATCATTTGCTCATGGATCTCTATCTCCTTTGACGTGCCTTGCTCGTGAAGAAGATGTTGTATCTTATGTGATGAATTTTGGACATGCGAGCCCATGGTGAGCCATTATGCAATAAATGTTATTGCGAATATCATTCCCTGATCTGAAATGAAGAATACATAATTTGCATAATAGGTCCCTTAGTACATTTAGGGTTATGTACCATGGCCATCTTGATGATCATACAGCTGTTGATTCAAATATTGAATCATAGAGGCTGGTGCTTGGATGAACATCTAAAGAGTTAGATTGAGGACTCATCAAGCACCATCAAATGATTATTAAGCGATGATCTCCAGCCTGAGTAGGAGATGGCAATCCTTTCTCAGTTAGGATGATATTTGACTGACCTCTTGATACAGGTCCTCTTCATAGGAATAGAGATTCGGAGGTGTCAGAATAGTTAGGTCAAAGAGTTGACTTAACGAGAACGAGATAAACTAAAGTCCTATATCGTATACTGTCATGATATAGGTGCGCATCCTCTGACCGGAGATAGATGTGTTACTATATGTCTGAGTATGTACATTTAGCAGACCAATGGGTTGATGACCTAATCAAGGTCTATACACAGGCGCGATGGTGTGCATGCAAGGGCATATGAGTAATACGATCTCTCAAAGGGATCATATAGGTTCAGTTTGAAGGATATGGAGAAATCCTCAAGCGCGTCACGGAAGCGTGAGCGTCGTATCGGATACGATGAAGAACGACTAGTCGTACTAGTTGATCAGTGTAGCGAAATTTAAAAAATTTATTCGATGAAGCCACATGATCCAAGAACAATTCTCGGATCGTTTCATCTATAACCACAACAAGTATAATGCAATACCTCTTGAAGCGTGGTTGATCGAGTCTCTAAGAGAAGAGACCTCCTATCTCATGTCCAATCGTCGGAGAGATTGCTTGCGAGCGCGGGGATGAACCGCGTAGTCCTCGCAATCCAAGAAGTTGATCCAAGCACGGTTGCTCCTGATCTCATCGCACGAGATCGAACGTCTCCTTCGTGAGTGAAGCACTCCAAGTAGACGGAGAACCGCAGAGCGTCGAAGCGACAGCGCGATGGCGTGGGCGTCGACGATCCTCTCCACTAGGGTATGGTGGACGGCCACCAAGAGGATAGGGTTGGTAAAAGCCAACAACTTGTGATTTAATTTTGATTAAATATATTTGATAAATCAAATATATATTAATACCAATATAATCAATCAAATAAGGAGTGAAAATACAAAGGAGATCATCCTTCCCATTTAGAGAGAGTGGACGGCCACAAATTCCATAAAGGAATTGGTGCCGCCACCTCCTTCCCATATGGGGAGGGCAATCTCATGGATTTCCATGAGATTGCATCTCTCCTTGTTTTTCTCTCTACTTATTTCCAACAACTATTTGTTGGGATTTTATTCACCAAAAAATATTCTGAATTAATTTTGGGAATATTGCAATCTTGACATTGGAAAATTGTGAATCACATTCACAACCCAAAACAAAATATAATTTACATTTTCAATTAATTAGACAATGTGTATCCAATACACATTAACAATTAATCTCCAAATATAAATTATAATTAGCTCTCTCTAATACATTATAAATCACATTTATAATATATTATGAATAATTGGATATTACTATCCACATTATTCTTATCCATAATAATTAAATCACATTTAATTATATTGGATAATTCCTCATACATCATGATAATTAAATCACATTTAATTATTAATTTCTCATTGCTTAGATCTTATGGAATTATTCTTGAACCATTCAAGAACAATGCTATTTCTCCTCAAATGCTTGGGGATAAGGACATGGCGATTGTATTGTTCCACATATAGTGACTTGGATATTGAGACCACATCTCAAATCCAGATCCCATGGACCTCTCACAGATGCTTGATTAAATCAAGACCGTAAACCTAATCTTCTCATTGCATCTGAATCTCATTCAGATCAATGTCCAGTATATGGACTAAGATTAGGTCACTTCTCTAATGAGAGGAGTCACTAAAATCCAGTCATGTTTCATCACTCCCTCGGAATGGAAGCGTCATGGTTATACAATTGTTTATGATCAAATCACCCTTCAGGTATTCCCAATACCTGTACATCCTGCATACTGGAAGACTCATGCCGAAGATATAGATCACTTTTGCACTGTCATCTTCAAGGTCTGATCACTAAGTTTCTCATTCTTGGTCCTTGGGATATGGTATAGATCATATGTTTTCACAAAGTATATATCATACCTTCAAATTCATATCATGCTTCTAAAGAATGATGATCATGCATGGAATTTGGTCAATCCCAATACCTCATGAGTGGGCCCATGTCTCCCGGTTCACAAGTGAACCTGTATGATCCCTTTGAGAGATCATATTACTCATATGCCCTTACATACACACCAGCTCACCGGTATATAGACCTTGGTTAGGTCATCAACCTATTGGTCTGCCAAATGTACATACTCAGACATATAGCAATACATCTGTCTCTGGTCAGAGGATGTTTGCCTGTGATGTTACAATATTCATCATAGGTCTTTGGTTATCTCGATCTCGTTAAGTCAACCCATTGACTCAACTAATCTGATACATCTGAATCACTATTCCCATGCCGAGGACCTGCATCAAGAGGTCGATCAGATATCAGCCTAATGAGAAAGGATTACCATCTCCTTCTCAGGCTGGAGATCATCACTTGTCAATCATTGATGATGCTTGATGAGTCCTCTATCTAACTCCTTAGATATTCATTCAAGCATCAACCTCTATGATTCAATTAATGAATCAACAGCTGTATGATTATCAAGTTGGCCTTTGTACATTACCCTTATTATACAGAGGGACCTTATAGTGCATTCATTCATTCAATATCAGAAAGGGAGTGAAACATAATCAATAACTTTTATTGATAAATCATTAATTACAATAACATTTATTGTAGGAATGGTTCGCCTCGGGCACACTTTGCTAACAATCTCCCACTAGCCCTCAGAACCATTTAGGAACAATCCTTAAACCCATACTCATTACATGCTGGTTGAAAACCTTTTGTGTCAGAGGTTTGGTAAGAGGATCAGCAACGTTGTCGGCAGAGGCCACCTTGGTGATGAAGATGTCACCACACTTTTGAATCTCCCGAATGATGTGGTATTTCCTTTCTACGTGCTTGCTCTTCTGATGCCATCTGGGTTCCTTCGCTTGGCAATGGCTCCCGTGTTATCATAGAGTAGCGGAATGGGAGTATCAGAGGAAACTAAGCCAAGCTCCTGGACGAACTTGCGCAACCACACCACCTCCTTTGCAGCATCTGATGCGGTAATGTACTCGGCTTCTGTTGTTGAATCTGTTGTAGTGTCCTGCTTCTTGCTTCTCCAGCTCACAGCACCACCATTCAACAGAAACACAAACCCCGATGTCGACTTTTGATCATCAATATCCGATTGGAAGTCAGAATCTGTATATCCCAAGACTTGGAGATCACCGTCTCCATAGACCAAGATGTAATCTTGCATCTGTCTTAGATATTTAAATATGTTCTTTACTGCATTCCAGTGTTGTTCTCCATAGCAGGATTGGCAATGACATACCACTCCCACTGCATGGCAGATATCTGTCCTAGTGCACATCATAGCATACATTAAGCTTCCTACAACTGATGCATAAGGAAATCCAGCCATGGCTTTCTTTTCCTCAACAGTTTGAGGAGCCATTCCTTTAGACAGGTGGATACCATGTCTTAAGGGCAGGAATCCTTTCTTGGAACTATCCATACGGAATCGTTCAAGAATTTTCTTCATGTATCCATGTTGTGGCAATCCCAATATCCTCTTCTCTTGGTTTCTGAACAACTTCAGACCCAATATGTAAGAGGCTTCTCCAAGATCTTCCAAATCTTTACACTGATCATCATCCCTGTATCATTCCCAATGATTAGGATGTCATCTACATAAAGCACGATGAACGCAATGGCGCTCCCACTAAGCTTCTTGTACACACAAGGTTCATCAGGATTCAGCACAAAATCATAACCCTTTATGGTTTCGTTAAATCTGATGTTCTAGCTACGAGAAGCTTGCTTGAGCCCATAGATGGATTTCTTCAGCTTGCATACTTTGCCATCCTCAGTCATGAAGCCCTGGGGCTGCTCCATGTAGATATCCTCCTCGAGGTATCCGTTGAGGAAAGCCGTCTTGATGTCCATCTGCCAGATATCGTAGTCAAGATATGCAGTTATAGCCAGCAATGCCCTGACGGATTTAAGCATAGCCACAGGAGAGAATGTCTCATCATAGTCGATGCCTTCTCTCTGTGTGTAACCCTTGTCTACGAGCCGTGCCTTGAAAGTCTCTACATTCCTATCAGGTCCCCTCTTTCTCTTGAAGATCCATTTGCACCCAATGGGTTTTACCCCTTTAGGTGGATCCTCTAGGGTCCATACACAATTCTTATGCATGGAGTCAATTTCTGACTTCATTGCTAGCATCCATCTATCCATGTCATGATCCGCGAGTGCTTCATCAAATGAAGTAGGATCATTGTCAATCTCACTTGACACATGGAATCCATACCTTTCAGGTGGTGCAACCACCCTCGAAATCCTTTGAAGAGGTATGGGTGTTTCATCTTTATTTACTTCTTCAGTTTCTGGTAGGAAGCTCGGAATCCTCATGGGATTCTATGAGTTTCTCTACTTCATTTTTGTCTTGACCTTTAAGGAAATCATCCTCCACAAATTTCACATCTCTAGAGATAAAAACCTTTTGGGTCTCAGGGTCATAGAGCTGGTATCCAATACCATCTCTAACATACCCAATGAAGTAGCACTCACGAGTGCGAGATTCCAGCTTACTTGCATCCACGTTCTTCGCATGGACAAAGCAACCCCAAACCCTCAAGTGCTTAACACTAGGTTTGGTTCCATACCAGAGCTCATGAGGAGTCTTAGGTACAGATTTGCTAGGAATCTTATTCAGGATATATATTGCAGTCTCTACTGCATATCCCCGGAAACTAAGTGGCAAATGTGCTTTACTCATCATTGAACGGACCATATCCATGATGTCCTGTTGCGTCATTCAGCAACACCATTAAGTTGGGGAGTTCCAGGAGTAGTGAGATTGGAGACAATTCCATTCTCTTTAAGGTTTTCCTTGAATTCGTCGGAGAGGTACTCGCCCACCTCGATCAGATCGAATCCGTTTAATCTTCCTATCGGTTTGGTTCTCAACCAACATCTTGAATTCTTTGAACTTTTCAAAGGTTTCAGATTTATGACGTAATAGGAAGACAAACCCGTATCGCGAATGGTCATCAATAAACGTCAAATAATATCGATATCCATTTCGAGTCGCGGTACTGAAGGGACCACATACATCGGTATGTATTAAGTCAATAATACCTTTGCATCTAGTAAACTTGTTACGAAAAGGTATCCTAGTCATTTTACCTCGAATACAATGTTCATAGGTAGGTAAAGACTGAACCTGTAGAAAGTCCAAAGTTCCATCCTTTATCAATCTATTAATCATATCAACAGATAAATGACCAAGCCTTTGATGCTAAATCATGTTTGAATGATTTTCATTATTCTTGGATCTTTTAGGGTTTTTATTAGTGGTTGTAACATTCATGACATGCTCATTAATGCACAATTCATAGAGTAAGCCAGAAGTCAAAATACCATCTGCAATATATTTATCATAATGATTTATGACTAACTTATTACAGACCAGGAATGAGTATCCACTTCTAACTAGCTTAGATACAGATATCAAATTCCTCCAAACTTCAGGTACATAAAGACACTCTTTAAGTACTAGTACTCTACCACTAGATAATGATAGCCGACAAGTCCCGACGGCGACTGCTTCAACACTTGCATAAGATCCCATCTGGATGGTTTCAATGATAAAAGTAGATTTCATACCTGCTGGGGCTTTACCTTTGTTGACCGACTTCAGGTAATCCGAGCAATTATGCCTCCAGTGCCCCGGCTTTTTGCAGTGGTGATAGACGTCAGTTTTCTTTGACGCCATTAGAGTGGATGCATTGGAAGATGAGCCAACACTTTGTCCCTTCTTCTTTCTCTTCTGGGTCGGGCCCTTCCGAGAACCATGCTTCCGACCGCGCTTCCCTCTGACCTGTGCAACCATTGCAGTGCCAGTGGGACCATCTTTCTTCATTACATCTTATGCAGACTTTAATGCAGCTAGAAGCCCAGCATTTGTCAATTCCAACTTATTCATGTGGAATGACATCACAAAGTTATTGAAAGATTTGGGCAATGATAGCAGAATGAAATCAGATTGCATGTCTGCATCCATCGTTACCCCCAGAGTCTCTAGCTCCGATAAGTACCCAATCATTTTGAGTACATGTTCACGGACTGAGGTCCCTTCCTGCATCTTGCAGCGAACAAGTTCTTTCATAACATTGTACCGCTGGGTGCGGTTAATGTCACCAAACATATCCTTTCGATTCTGCATGATCTCCTGGCAAGTACTCATCTTCACATGTTGTTTCTGAAGAACATTGTTGAGAGAACCCAAGATGTAGCATCTAGCCAAGACATGATCCTCATCATACTTGTCATTGAATGCTTTTTCTTCCTTAGATTTAGGGTTTTCAAGCTTGTCTTTAGAGAGCACATAGCTGATGCGCTCCGCCGAGAGTACAAGCTCCAAATTACGGATCCAATCCGAGTAATTTGGTACGGTCAATTGGTTGACCTCCAGAAGCCTGTTCAGTGGGTTCATGGACTTCATTTTTTGAAATTGAGAATGCACTATATTAGAATATAATATATTCAATTCAATTTTATTTGATTAAGGCATTTTAAATCAAATTAGTCGTGCTATGTTAACTATGAAAGTTTATTCCCTTATTCACTTTCAAAGTAGGAGATATACTTACTGATACATCTCAAGCAAGAATTGGGATCTCCTTTTTATCTTTGGCATATCCCAATAATATGAGAACTTATGACTCCAATAAAGAGAAGCGGGAACACATTCAGCCTTGCAAGTCCAACTTGCATTTCCCAATTCGGTCTTTAATACCCGGGCCCACCACCCCTAAGGTGATGTTGACCCGTCATTAATTGAACCAACCGTCAACTGGAATACAACTCGCTATGCGCAATCCAATATCGCCCCAATAATATGAGTATTCTATATTGGGGTCACTACGCATACGTCCTTACTCTTTCGAGAAGCGACGAGCCCGATCCAAATGGATCATATGCAGGAGCTGTCACTTCGGACAGGCGTCTCCCACATATAATATCTGGCGACGAAACCCTTCGCCTTGACGGGAGACCATGGATGTCACTTATGTGATCCTCCATCTATTATTCAAACTTAATTAATTACTATGAATCAGATTCATACAATTAATTCTTCCAAGGGAATTATTAACTCCAATCATACTAGAGTATTGTAATTGGACATAATTAACTTAATCATATTAAATTAATTATCAATCCAATTCAATCAATCAAACATGATTGTTATGCTTGAATATATATGGTATTATTCTCAAAGTACGTATTAATTCGTATTTTAATCATTAGAAAAATACAACTTAATCCCTCGTACATTATCTCGGCCCTACCCGCTGTCATGGCCAGTGCAGGCGAGAGTGGGACGGACCACATACGTTGCAACCCGCTACCCCAGCGATCTCTGACTAGTCACCATATCCTCCTCGGGAAAGGATAATGCCAAATTGATTAATTTATACTTGAGATGATCATCGGTTCTTCAACCGAAATTATACCATATAGTAATCAAAATAATTTTGATTATAAGGAAATTTGCTAGACAAATTCCCAATCCTATTCAAGCAAGAAGTTTGATGATTGTGTTTCCAATTATGATCTAGATCAAATCTAATCAACTAATTGGTTGAGGACAAGTCAATTAAGGAAATAATCATCTTCTAATATTTCTCAAATATTTTCTATAATTATTTATTGAAATTAACAATTAATTTCATTAATTGACAATCACATGGTTCTTGATTAGGAATGTAATTTCAGCAGTGACCCCTACTTACTCAAATTAGCATATCTCAATCATATTAAATCCAAATTAGACAAAATCAATTTTCATGGATTGCTAATTTGATTTAGAATAGAAATCAAGTGATATTTCATGCATTTCGTGGCAAGTCTAAATAGTAATTAAAATTTTAATCACGTTCAGATCTACAGTTCCCGCAACAGTGCATACATGTTCATTAAAACAACCATATCTCGAGCATACGAAATCCGATTTATGCAAACTCAGATCATATGGTTTCCTTATTTAATGGGGAACGAAATCCAAGTATTAAATTTGTGTTTAAACAATTTAAAAAGTTCTGAATTTATTTATTAAACAGATCTGCGAAATCAAATGCGATGAAAACTTTCGCGGCCATAACGAACCCAAGTCATCATCAGTTAGCGAATCATATTCGAAACCGTCAACTTAAGGCTTTGATACCACTTGAAGGATATGGAGAAATCCTCAAGCGCATCACGGAAGTGTGAGCGTCGTATTGGATACGACGAAGAACGACTAGTCGTACTAGTTGTTCGGTGCAGCGGAATTTAAAAAATTTATTCGATGAAACCACATGATCCAAGAACAATTCTCGGATCATTTCATCTATAACCACAACAAGTATAATGCAATATCTCTTGAAGAGTGGTTGATCGAGTCTCTAAGAGAAGAGACCTCCTGTCTCAAGTCCGATCGTCGGAGAGATTGCTTACGAGCGTGGGGATGAACCGCATAGTCCTCGCATTCCAAGAAGTTGATCCAAGCACGGTTGCTCCTGATCTCGTCGCACGAGGTCGAACATCTCCTTCGTGAGAAAAATACTCCAAGTAGACAGAGAACGCAGAGCGTTGAAGCAGTAGCGCGGTGGCGTGGGCGTCGACGATCCTCTCCACTAGGTTATGGTGGACGGCCACTAAGAGGAGAGGGAGAGAGGGCTGTCGTGTAATGAGTAAGAGAGAGAGATGTGTGCTACAATAGCATGTTAAATGGAGAGCGTGGTATGCCTCTCTATTTATAGGATTTTAGGATCCATGGATCTCAATCCATGGGACAAATAAAATCAATGGATGAGATTGATTTATGTCAATCCAATGGTGAAGATTGTTGTTGGTAAAAGCCAACGACTTGTGATTTAATTTTGATTAAATATATTTGATAAATCAAATATATATTAATACCAAATTAAATCAATCAAATAAGGAGAGAAAATACAAAGCAGGTCATCCTTCCCATTTAGAGGGAGTGGACGACCACCAATTCCATAAAGGAATTGGTGCTGCCACCTCCTTCCCATATGGGGAGGGCAATCTCATGGATTTCCATGAGATTGCATCTCTCCTTGTTTTTCTCTCTACTTATTTCCAACAACTATTTGTTGGGATTTTATTCACCAAAAATAATTCTCAATTAATTTTGGGAATATTGCAATCTTGACATTGGAAAATTGTGAATCACATTCACAACCCAAAACAAAATATAATTTACATTTTCAATTAATTAGACAATGTATATCCAATACACATTAACAATTAATCTACAAATATAAATTATAATTAGCTATCTCTAATACATTATAAATCACATTTATAATATATTATGAATAATTGGATATTACTATCCACATTATTTTTATCCATAATAATTAAATCACATTTAATTATATTGGATAATTCCTCAAACATCATGATAATTAAATCACATTTAATTATCAATTTCTCATTGCTTAGATCTTATAGAATTATTCTTGAACCATTCAAGAACAATGCTATTTCTCCTCAGATGCTTGGAGATAAGGACAGGGCGATTGTATTGTTCCACGTATAGTGACTTGGATATTGAGATCACATCTCAAATCCAGATCCCATGGACCTCTCACAGACTCTTGATTAAATCAAGACCGTAAACCTAATCTTCTCATTGCATCTGAATCTCATTCAGATCAATGTCCAATATATGGACTAAGATTAGGTCACTTCTCTAATGAGAGGAGTCACTAAAATCCAGACCTGTTTCATCACTCCCTCGGAATGGAAGCGTCGTGGTTATACAATCGTTTATGATCAAATCACCCTTCAGGTATTCCTAATACCTGTACATCCTGCATACTGGAAGACTCATGATCATCCCGAAGATATAGATCAGTTTTGCACTGTCATCATCATGGTATGATCACTAAGTTTCTCATTCTTGGTCCTTGGGATATGGTACAGATCATATGTTTTCACAAAGCATATATCTTACCTTCAAATTCATATCATGCTTCTAAAGCATGATGACCATGCATGGAATTTGGTCAATCCCAATACCTCATGAGTGAGCCCATGTCTCCCGTTTCACAAGTGAACCTGTATGATCCCTTTGAGAGATCATATTACTCATATGCCCTTACATGCAGACCAGCTCGTCGGTATATAGACCTTGGTTAGGTCATCAACCTATTTGTCTACCAAATGTACATACTCAGACATATAGCAATACTTCTGTCTCTGGTCAGCGGATGTTTGCTTGTGATGTGACAGTATTCATCATAGGTCTTTGGTTATCTCGATCTCGTTGAGTCAACCCATTGACTTAACTAATCTGATACCTCCGAATCACTATTCCCATGCAGAGGACCTGCATCAAGAGGTCGATCAAATATCAGCCTAATGAGAAAGGATTGCCATCTCCTTCTCAGGCTGGAAATCATCACTTGTCAATCATTGATGATGCTTGATGAGTCCTCTATCAAACTCCTTAGATATTCATTCAAGCATCAGCCTCTATGATTCAATTAATGAATCAACAGCTGTATGATTATCACGTTAGCCATGGTACATTACCCTTATTGTACAGAGGGACCTTATAGTGCATTCATTCATTCAATATCAGTAAGGGAGTGAAATATAATCAATAACTTTTATTGATAAATCATTAATTACAATAACATTTAATGTAGGAATGGTTCGCCTCGGGCTCACATTGCTAACACAGTTACCGAATCAGAAGGCATGAGCTCACTCATGAGATATTTGGAAGAATCAAATTCCGTGCACGGTCATCTTGCTTTAGAAGCTTGACTGAATTTGTAGGTTTGATATATACTTTTAGAAAGTATATGATCAAGACCTAGGTATGATATATGTTATTAGAAAGTATATGATCGACACCGACTCCCAATGATCGAATGAGAAAACTTAATGATAAAACTCTGAAGTAGACAGTGTAAAACTGATCTTATACTTCAGGTTTATTCTGAGTCTTCCAGTATGCAGGATGTACAGTTATTAAAAATACCTGAGGGTGATGTGATCATAAACGGTTGTATAACCATGACGCTTCCTTTCCTATGAGTGATGAAACGGGTCTGGATTTTAGTGACTCCTCTCAGTAGAGAAGTAATCTGATCTTAGTCCAAATATTGGACATTGATCTGAATGTGATTCAGATTCAATGAGAAGATTAGATTTGCGGTCTTGATTTAATCAAGCATCTATGGGAGGCCCGAGATCTGGATTTGAGATGTGATCTCAATATCCAAGTCACTATACGTGGAACAATACAATCGCCCTGTCCTTATCTCCAAGTATTTGCGGAGAAAGCGCATTATCCTTTTAAGAGTTCAGGATAATTTCATTGTTGATATAAGTATTGGAGTATTGAGAAAATGGATATTTAAATGTGATTTAATTATCATGATTAATATGAATTCGATTCATATTATAAAGAGAGCTATCTAAGAGAATTAAATGTAATTTAATTGTCAAAGATGTGAATAATGTGAATGTCATTCACATTGTTTGGGAACATGAGAATAGAGATCCAAGATGATTAAATGTGATTTAATTATCATGGATATGGATAATGTGGATAGTACTATCCATATTAATCATATATGTTATAAATGTGATTTATAATATATTAGAGAGAGCTATTTGTAATTTACATTTGTTAATTAAATGTTGATGTGAATTGGATTCACATTGGACATTAAATTGAAAATGTAATTTACATTTTATTTTGTGTTGTGAATATGATTCACAAATTTCAAATGGCAAGCTTGCAATATTCACAAAATGATTATGAATTATTTTGTAGAATAATTTACAACAATTGTTGTTGTAAAATTGGAGATACATGGAATTATGTAATCTAAGAAGATTACTTTTGAGAAGCCTCCTTCCATATTAGATGGATTGGACGGGCACCCATTCCTATTAGGAAAGGGTGGTTGTCCACTCCATAAACATGGAAGGAGGAACTCTCCTTTCCATTATCTCCATATGTTGTTGATTTAATTTTGGGATTGATTTATATTGATTTATCAATATATATTTAATCTAAATTAAATTAATTGTTGTTGGTTTTTACCAACATAAATCTTAGCCATTAAAAGAAACACAAATCAATAAGAGCCATTGGATTTGTGTTTCCCATGGATTGAGATCCATGGATCTCAAAATATTATAAAAGGAGAGGCACCCCTTTGCTCTTCTTAACACACAAGAGAACATAAGTCTCTCTCTCTCTCTCTCTCTCTACACGTCAACCCTCTCTCATCCACTCTCATGGTCGTCCACCATGAATGCCCTATAGAGAGTCTCCATCGCCGCAGCATCGTCATTACGCAGCTCGATCGTTTGTTCGTGGATCTCCGTCTCTTTCGGTGCGCCTCGCTCGTGAAGAAGATGCCGGATCTCGTACGTCGAGATCAGGAGATCCGCTGCTTGGATCATCAACGTTGATTGCGAGAGGCACGCGATTCATCCCCATGCTAGCAAGCGTCTCCTCCATCATATCGGACTTGAGACAGGAGGTCTCTTCGTTTAGAGACTCGATCGCAGCCATGCTTCGAGAGATAATCCTATTACTTGTTTTTGGTTTAGATTAAATGATCCGAGAAGTGTTCTTGGATCATGTGGTTTCGTCGCATGAAATTTTTTTAATTTCCGTTGCATAGAACAACTAGTGCGACTAGTCGTTCCTCGTCATATTCGATACGACGCTCACGCTTCCGTGATGCGCTTGAGGATTACCCTGTATCTCTCTAGTGGTATCAAAGCCAGGTTGAAGTTTTTGGATATGATCCATAAAACCGAAGGCGACTTGGGTTCGTTAGGGTTGCGAAAGTTTTATCGCATTTTATTTTCATATCTCTATTTTGTGATTATTTTTAGCCCTGTTTAAATTATTTAAATACAAAAATCAAACTTGAATTTTGTTCCCCATTAAAAAAGGAAAACATAGCATCTGAATTTACGTAATTTGGATTCTGTTTGCTCGAGATATGTTTGTTTTAATGAACATGTATTCACTGTTGCGAGAACTGCGAACCTTAACATGATTAATGAGTTAATTACTGTTTTGATCCATCTCGAAATGCGTGAAATATCATTTAGGTTCTGTCTTAAATCAAATTAGCAATATTTGAAAATTTATTTTGTCTAATGTGGGTTTAAATTAATTGAGATATGTCAATTTTAGTAAGTAGGGGTCACTGCTGAAATTACAGTCTCAATCAAGAACCATGTGATTGCCAATTAGTGAAATTAATTGTTAATTTCATGAAATATTTATGGAAAATATTTGAGAAATATTGAATGATGATTATTTACTTAATTGATTTGGTCTCAACCAATAAATTGATTAGATTTGATCTATATCATATTTGGAAACACAATCATCAAACTACTTGCTTGAATAGGATTGGGAATTTGTCTAGCATATTTCCTTATAATCAAAAAAGTTTTGATTATTACTATATGGTATAATTTCGGTTGAAGAACCGATGATCATCTCAAGTACAAAGTGATTGACTCAGCATTATTTTTTTCCTGGGGCAGATACGGTGTCTAGTCGGGGATCGCTTGGGTAGCGGGTCGCACCGATTGCGGTTCGTCCCACTCCTGTCGGTACTGGACAAGATAGCGGGTAGGGAACGAATGATGCCTGAGAGATCGTGATATATTTTTCTAATTATTAAAATTCGAATTAATACGTACTTTGAGATAATACCATATATATATTCAAGTAAAAACAATCAAGTTTGTTGATTGAATTGGATTGATAGTTAATTTAATATGATTGAATTAATTATGTCCAAATGAAATACTCTATTATGAATAGAGTTATTATTTTCATTGGAAGAATTAATTATATGAATATGATTCATAATAATTAATGAAATTTTGAATAAGAGATGGAGGATCACATAAGTGACATCCATGGTCTCCCGTCAAGGCGAAGGGTTCCGTCGCCAGATAATGTATGTAGGAGACGCTTGTCCGAAGTGACAGCTCCTGCATACGATCCATTTGGATCGGGCTCATCGCTTCTCGAAAGAATAAGGACCTATACGTAGTGACCCCAATATCTAGGCCTTATTATTGGGGCGACATTGGATTGTGCATAGCGAGTTGTATTCATGTTGACGGTTGGTTCAGGTAATGACGGGTCAACATCACCTTAGGGGTGGTGGATCCGGATGTTAAAGACCGAATTGGGAGATGCAAGTTGGACTAGTAAGGTGGAATGTATTCCCGATGTGTTCCTGCTTCTTTTTAACCGAGTTACAGGTTCTCATATTATTGGGATGTAACAAAGATAAGGAAGGAGATCCCAGATCTTGCTTAAGATATAATGGTAAGTATATCTCTTACAATGAAAGTGATTAAGGGAATTAACTTTCATTGTTGACATGGCAAGACAACTTTGATATAAAAATTCCTAAATCAAAGTAAATTATATATGTATATATGTTTATGCAAATTTCCTATTTCAGATAATCCTCCTTTAATCTCACTCAATGTTATACTCAATAATAACCAGTAAAATATCATGGATTGGACCTATGATCCAGATATTGTACTTGCAATTGGACACATATTGTATGGGGTTGCAATGTGCAAGTTTCCTCATAATAATGAGGAATGATAATTAAATAGACAATGGGACTAAAACCCTAGCGTTTGTATGCCTCTATAAGTCTTGATCTCATCGAATGAAGTGACATGTTCATAATGATTGTAATTATCAAATAATCCTTATAAAATCTAAGAAGATGTTCTGGCATACATATGTGCTCTCGACATATAATCATGAATGACATGGTTCTCTGCATTATGCAGAATGGTGGCTCTATAGGAGATGATGTATTCAAATTGTTTGAGTACCTACATGAACCTAAGTTTTAAGAGTTTAAATGGATGTAGATACGATGAGTGTCATCATTCTACTATCTATACTAGTCATTCATGAAGCTTCATAATATTCATATCGTATGAATTGAATGAAGCATGTATAAATGTTGAAATACTCTTATATTGAAATTTTTGATTTTAACATAAGAGATCCTTTATCTTGAGCAATGGTTGCTTATAGATAAAGGGAGCGCAGTGGAAGCATGGGTTGGACCCAAGTAAGAAGTATAGTCAAAGAGACGACGGTACTTCTGTGACTTCCATATGACGTCCAAAGAGCTGGATGAATGCCAATACTGCAATAAGTTGATATGTTGATAGTATGACTATCAAATCTATCTAGAATCCTTAGAAAAGGATCAGATAGTACATCAGAGTAATACATATAATCATTGAAATTGACTTACTTATTTGATAAGATAAAGTCTAATAATTGTATCTCAATCTTCTAATGACACTTGCAATTGGTTGCATCTGTATTAGAATATTAGAAATTTGATCTTAAAGTTTAATGGTCATCCATGTTGGAAGTGATGCAATTGTTGCAACAATTTTCATTGGATCAATAGACTTCATATTTTCAGTGAGCGCCCTTAGTCTTAAGGAATGTCTCTGTGACCTGGATATTAGAATACACTCATAGTTTATTTCTAAATGTTGGAAATAAACATGAATTCTGGAATAAACCTATCATAGAGAGTTATGATGGATATATTTTAGATAGTAGTCTAACATCTAGTGGACTCTGCTAAATTAGAAAATTAATGAATGATTCATTAAGATTTCTAATATTGAAAATTAAACCTCTAAAGATCAATAGGAGGATAAAGATCATTTGACAATGATCTGGCATCATGTTTTGGACATATGTATGTTGAAGAGATCAATGGACAAGTAAGAGATGAAACTTTAGAATGTCTAAAATTTTAAAACTTGCATACTTATGAATATTGTATTCAAAGTAAAATGTCCAATACACCCTTCTTTGGGAAAGGTGTAAGATGTCAAGGTATTCAAGATCTCATACATATTGATGTATGTGAATCATCTATATCATAGTAAACATTATGGATATGTGATGTCTATTGATGATTATTTGTGATATGAGATTTCTTCTCTTCACTTAGAAAACATTGAAATGTTCAAAGATTTCACAATTTTGGTTTAGAACCAAAGTTTGAAGGAAGATGAAATGAATTTAATATAACCAAGGTAGCTTGTACATATTAGATGAATTCAATGAATACCTTATGGAGATGTGAATATCATTCCTATCTCAATCCTCCTAATGAACCTTAAGAGTTGTAGGGAGATACTGTGACATGATTTGATCAATGATTAATCTTAGCATAGATATCTCTTAGTTTCTAGGTATATATATATGTGGTAGAGACTACATATATATCCTTAATAAGGTTCCATGTGATTAAGCTGGAATCTGGCACTGGAGAGTGCTACTTCATTAGGAAAATGAAGGATGGTATTGGATACCTACTTTATGACCTTGAGATTCTTAAAGGATCTCATCTCTAAGAATGTGATTCTTAGAGGATGACTCTCTTGAGAATCAAGATGAAAATGAAGTAAAGGAACTCATTCAATCTTGAGAAGATAATGAGGCTCCTGAAATCAGAAACTAAATAGACAACTAACGATGAAACATTAATACCTCTTCAAATATGTTTGAGGATGGATTCCATGTGTTAGTTGAATATGAAAATGATCTGACTTCATGTGATGATGCTTCTGAAGATCATATCATGGAAAGATGGATGCTAGCAATAAAGTCTAAGGTAGACTTCATATACAAATGTTGTATATAGACCCTCGAGGATCCAACTATATGGATAAGACCCATTATGGTGTAAATGGATCTTCAAGAGAAAGAGGGAACCTGATGAGAAGGTAGAGACCTTCAAAGCACGGTTCGTAACCATGAGCTACACACCGAAGAGAAGATATCGCTTGCGATGAGACTTGCTCTCCAGTGACCTTGCTTTAACCCATCAGAATATTGCTAACCATAGCTACACAAGTTGACTATGACATCTTCATGATGTGAGTCAAGATTGCATTCCTCTATGAATACCTCTCTGAGGATATTCACATGAAGTAGCCCTAGGGCTTCATGGTTGAGGAAAGCAAGGTGTGCAAGCTAGAGAACTCGATCTATTGGACTCAAATAAGCTTTTTATAGTTGGAACATTGGATCTGATGAATTCATAAATGTTATGATTTCAGATAGTATCTTGATGACCATGCGAAGCTTAGTGGGAGTGCCATTGTGTTCATCGTAATATATGTAGATGATAATATTAAGTGTTTTATAATATGGTTGTTCAATACCTCTAGATGTAATATCAATGATACCTCTTAGATCTTAGTTCTGAAGATGTTCAGAAGCAAAGAGAAGAGGGTATTGGGACAGTCACACTAATAGTACACCTTGGACATTTCCATTTTCTGGAAAATTCCAAGAAAGGCTTCTTTTCCTCAAAGATATGGTACTGACCTATCTAAAGGGATAACACCTCAAAGAGTTGATGATGTGAATGCAAACTGCTTGTTCTTGTGCATCAGTTCCAAGAAGCCGGGTGTGTGCTAGATTTGTACAAAAGCTAGATGTCTACCATGCAGTGGGAGTAGTAAACTGTTACTAATCCTACTATTGTGATAAAACACTTAATTGCAGTAATACCGATATCTTCATAGAAGGGAAAACTTTTGAGATAGCGATCTCAAAGTCTTATCTTCAAGAAATTAAGACTTTATAGATAGTGATATAAAAGGTCTTAACTACGGATACCTTACGAGAAAGAGATCTCCAGGAATAAGGGTATTCTGATAAGGATTGTGGTAATACTGATTATAATATTTATTGAGGTGTAGTGTCAAGGACACTATGACTGATATGATCGAGTATTGGTTGCATAAGATGCAACATTCGCATTGGATGCAAGCACTGTTACTAGGGGATATGCAAGTGTCGTAATAGGACTTGGCGTAGTCTCTTGGGAACAGAGTGACTGATCAGCTTACCTAGCTATTTTCTAAATAGCCTATGATTGTCACATGAGTGTGGGTTTAAATGATTAGCCCATTAATGGCTCTTTGGGCTAGTGGGAGATTGTTGGACATGCGAGCCCACGGCTAGACATTATGCAATATATGTTATTGCGAATATCATTCCTTGATATGAAATGAAGAATATATAATTTGCATAATAGATCCCTTAGTAAAATTAGGGTAATGTACCATGGCCATCTTGATGATCATAGAGTTGTTGATTCAAATAGTGAATCAAAGAGGCTGGTGCTTGGATGAACATCTAAAGAGTTAGATTGAGGACTCATCAAGCACCATCAAATGATTGTTAAGAGATGATCTCCAGCCTGAGTAGGAGATGGCAATACTTTCACAGTTAGGCTGATATTTGACCGACCTCTTGATGCAGGTCCTCTTCATAGGAATAGAGATTCGGAGGTGTCAAATTAGTTAGGTCAAAGAGTTGACTTAACGTGATTGAGATAACCAAAGTCCTATATCGTATACTGTCAAGATATAGGCACACATCCTCTGACCGGAGACAGATGTGTTACTATATGTCTGAGTATGTACATTTGACATACCAATAGGTTGATGACCTAATAAAGGTCTATACACCGGCGCGCTGGTGTGCATGCAAGGGCATATGAGTAATACAATCTCTCAAAGGGATCATACAGGTTCAGTTACCGAACCGGAAGACATGAGCTCACTCATGAGATATTGGGAAGAATCAAATTCCGTGCACGGTCGTCTCGCTTTGGAAGCTTGACTGAAGTTATAGGTTTGATATATACTTTTGGAAAGTATATGATCAAGACCTAGGTATGATATATGCTTTTAGAAAGTATATGATCGATACCGACTCCCAATGATCGAATGAGAAAACTTAATGACAAAACTCTGAAGTAGACAGTGTAAAAAGTATCTTATACTTCAGGTTTATTTTGAGTATTCCAGTATGCAGGATGTACAGTTATTAAAAATACCTGAGGGTGATGTGATCATAAACAGTTGTATAACCACGTCGCTTCAATTATTAGGGAGTGATAAAACGGGTCTGGATTTTAGTGACTCCTCTCAGTAGAGAAGTAATCTGATCTTAGTCCAAATATTGGACATTGATTTGAATGTGATTCAGATTCAATGAGAAGATTAGATTTGCGGTCTTGATTTAATCAAGCATCTATGGGAGGCCCGAGATCTGGATTTGAGATGTGATCTCAATATCCAAGTCACTATAGATGGAACAATATAATCGCCATGTCCTTATCTCCAAGTATTCGCGGAGAAAGCGCATTATCCTTGAAAGAGTTCAGGATAATTTCATTGTTGATATAAGTATACGAGCATTGAGAAAATGGATAATTAAATGTGATTTAATTATCATGATTAATTTGAATTCAATTCATATTATAAAGAGAGCTATCTAAGATAATTAAATGTGATTTAATTATCAAATATGTGAATAATGTGAATGTCATTCACATTGTTTGGGAACATGAGAATAGAGATCCAAGATGATTAAATGTGATTTAATTATCATGGATATGGATAATGTGGATAGTATTATCCATATTCATCATTTGTGTTATAAATGTGATTTATAATATATTAGAGAGAGCTATTTGTAATTTACTTTTGTTAATTAAATGTTGATGTGAATTGGATTCACATTGGACACTAAATTGAAAATATAATTTACATTTTATTTTGGGTTGTGAATATGATTCACAAATTTCAAATGGCAAGATTGCAATATTCACAAAATGATTATGAATTTTTTTGTAGAATAATTTACAACAATTGTTGTTGTAAAATTGGAGATACATGGAATTATGTAGTCTAGAAGTTTGAGAAGCCTCCTTCCATATTAGATGGAAGGGACGGCCACCAATTCCTATTAGGAAAGGGTGGTCGTCCACTTCGTAAACATGGAAGGAGGCACTCTCCTTTCCATTATCTCCATATGTTGTTGATTTAATTTTGGGATTGATTTATATTGATTTATCAATATATATTTAATCTAAATTAAATTAATTGTTGTTGGTTTTTACCAACACAAATCTTAGCCATTAAAAGAAACAGAAATCAATGAGAGCCATTGGATTTGTGTTGCCCATGGATTGAGATCCATGGATCCCAAAATATTATAAAAGGAGAGGCACCCCTTTGCTCTTCTTAACACACAAGAGAACATAAGTCTCTCTCTCCCTTTCTCTCTACACGTCAACCCTCTCTCAACCTCTCTCATGGCCGTCCACTATGGATGCCCTAGAGAGAGTCTCCATCGCCGCAGCATCGTCGTTATGTTGCTCGATCGTTTGCTCATGGATCTCCATCTCCTTCGGTGCACCTCGCTCGTGAAGAAGACGTCGGATCTCATATGTCGAGATCAAGAGATCCGCCACTTGGATCATCAACGTGGATTGCGAGAAGCACACGATTCATCCCCACGCACGCAAGCGTCTCCTCCGTCGGATTGGACTTGAGACAGGAGGTCTCTTCGTTTAGAGACTCGATCGCAACCACGCTTCAGGAGATAATCCTATTACTTTTTTGTGGTTTAGACGAAAGGATCCGAGAAGTGTTCTTGGATCATCTAGTTTCGTCGCATGAAAATCTTTTAATTTCCACTACATAGAACAACTAGTGCGACTAGTCATTCCTCGTCGTATTCGATACAACGCTCGTGCTTCCGTGATGCACTTGAGGATTATCCCATATCCTTCAAGTGGTATCAGAGCCAGGTTGAAGGCTTTTGATACGGTCCATAAAACCGAAGGTGACTTGGGTTCGTTAGGGTTGCGGAAGTTTTATTACATTTCATTTTCGCATCTCTATTTTGTGAATATTTTCGGCCCTGTTTAAATTGTTTAAACACAAAAATAAAAGTTGTATTTTGTTCCCCATTAAATAAGGAAACCATAGGATCTGAGTTTACGTAATTTGGATTCCGTTTGCTCGAGATATGGTTGTTTTAATGAACATGTATTCACTGTTACGGGAACTGCGAATCTTAACATGATTAATGAGTTAATTACTATTTTGATCCGCCTAGAAATGCGTGAAATATCACTTAGGTTCTGTCCTCAATCAAATTAGAAATCTTTTAAAATTGATTTTGTCTAATTTGGATTTAAACTGATTGAGATATGTCAATTTTAATTAGTAGGAGTCACTGCTGAAATTACAGTCCTAATCAAGAACCATGTGATTGCCAATTAGTGAAATTAATTGTTAATTTAATGAAATAATTATGGAAAATATTTGAGAAATATTAAATGATGATTATTTCCTTAATTGACTTTGCCTCAGCCAATAAATTCATTAGATTTGATCTATATCATAATTGGTAACAAAATCATTAAACTACTTTCTTGAATAGGATTGGGAATTTGTCTAGCAAATTTCCTTATAATCAAAAATATTTTGATTATTACTATATGGTATAATTTCGATTGAAGAACCGATGATCATCTCAAGTACAAAGTGATTGACTCGGCATTTTTTTTCCCGAGGCGGATATGGTGTCTAGTCGGGGATCGCAGGGGTAGCGGGTCGCACTGGTTGTGGTCCGTCCCATTCCCGTCAGTACTGGCCATGACAGCGGGTAGGGAACGAATGATGCCTAAGAGATCATGATGTGTTTTTCTAATTATTAAAATTCGAATTGATACGTACTTTGAGATAATACCATATATATATTCAACTAAAAACAATCAAGTTTGTTGATTGAATTGGATTGATAATAAATTTAATATGATTGAATTAATTATTCCAATTGAAACACTCTATTATGAATAGAGTTATTATTTTTGTTCCCCATTAAATAAGGAAATCATAGGATCTGAGTTTACGTAATTTGGATTCGGTTTGCTCGAGATATGGTTGTTTTAATGAACATGTATTCACTGTTGCGGGAACTGCGAATCTTAACATGATTAATGAGTTAATTACTATTTTGATATGCCTCGAAATGCATAAAATATCACTTAGGTTCTGTCCTAAATCAAATTAGCAATCTTTGAAAATTGATTTTGTCTAATTTGGATTTAAACTGATTGAGATAAGTTAATTTTAGTTAGTAGTTACTGCTGAAATTATAGTCCTAATCAAGAACCATGTGATTGTCAATTAGTGAAATTAATTGTTAATTTCATGAAATAATTATGGAAAATATTTGAGAAATATTGAACGATGAATATTTCCTTAATTGACTTGGCCTCAACCAATAAATTCATTAGATTTAATCTATATCATAATTGGAAACACAATCATTAAACTACTTGCTTGAATAGGATTGAGAATTTGTATAGCAAATTTCATTATAATCAAAAATATTTTGATTATTACTATATGGTATAATTTCCATTGAAGAACCGATTATCATCTCAAGTACAAAGTGATTGACTCGGCATTATTTTTTCCCGATGCGGATATGGTGTCTAGTCGGGGATCGTTGGGGTAGCGGGTCGCACCGATTGTTTTCCATCCCACTCCCGTCGGTACTGACCATGACAACGGGTAGGGAACAAATGATGCCTGAGAGATCATGATGTGTTTTTCTAATTATTAAAATCCGAATTGATACGTACTTTGAGATAATACCATATATATATTCAAGTAAAAACAATCAAGTTTGTTGATTGAATTGGAATGATAATTAATTTAATATGATTGAATTAATTATGTCTAATTGAAACACTCTATTATGAATAGAGTTATTATTTCCCTTGGAAGAATTAATTATATGAATATGATTCATAATAATTAATTAAAATTTGAATAAGAGATGGAGGATCACATAAGTGACATCCATTGTCTCCCGTCAAGGCGAAGGGTTCTGTCGCCAGATATTGTATGTAGGAGACGCATGTCCGAAGTGACAGCTCCTGCATACGATCCATTTGGATCGGGCCCGTTGCTTCTCAAAAGAGTAAGGACGTATGCGTAGTGACCCCAATATCGGGTCCTCATATTATTCGGACGATATTGGATTGCGCATAGCGAGTTGTATTCCTGTTGATGGTTGGTTCAATTAATGACGGGTCAACATCACCTTAGTGATGGTGGGCCCGGGTATTAAAGACCGAATTGAGAGATGCAAGTTGGACATGCAAGGCGGAATGTGTTCCTGCTTCTTTTTATCCGAGTTACATATTCTCATATTTTTGGGATGTAACAAAGATAAGGAAGGAGATCCCAGATCTTGATTGAGATATAATGGTAAGTATATCTCTTACATTGAAAGTGATTAAGGGAATGACCTTTCATTGTTGACATGTCAAGACAACTTTGATATAAAAATTCTTAAATCAAAGTAAATTATATATTTATATATGTTTATGCAAATTTCTTATTTTAGATAATCCTCCTTTAATTTCACTCAATGTTATACTCAATAATAACCAGTAAAATATCATGGAATGGACCTATGATACAAATATTGTACTTGCAATTGGACACATATTGTATGTGGTTGCAATGTGCAAGTTTCCTCATAATAATAAGGAATGATAATTAAATAGGACTAAATCCTTAGGGTTTGTATGTCTCTATAAGTCTTGATCTCATCGAATGAAGTGACATGTCGATAGTGATCGTAATTATCAAATAATCCTTATAAAATCTAAGAAGATGTTCTGGCTTACATATGTGCTCTCGACATATAATCATGAATGACATGGTTCTCTGCATTATGCACAATGGTGGCTCTATAAGAGATGATGTATTCAAATTATTTGAGTACCTACTTGAACCTAAGCTTTAAGAGTTTAAATGGACATAGATACGATGAGTGTCATCATTCTACTACCTATACTAGTCATTCATGAAGCTTCATAATATTCATATCGTATGAATTGAATGAAGCATGTATAAATGTTGAAATACACTTATATTGAAATTTTTGATTTTAACATAAGAGATCCTTTATCTTGAGTAATGGTTGCTTATAGACAAAGGGAGCGCAGTGGAAGCATGGGTTGGACCCAAGTAAGAAGTATAATCAAAGAGTTGATTGTACTTCTGTGACTTCCATATGACATCCAAAGAGTTGGATGAATGCCAATACTGTAATAAGTTGATGTGTTGATAGTATGACTATCAAATCTATCGAGAATCCTTAGAGAAGGATCAGATAGCACATCAGACTAATCTACATATAATCATTGAAATTGACTTACTTATTGGATAAGATAAAGTCTAATAATTGTATCTCAATCTTCTAATGACATTTGCAATTGGTTGCATCTGTATTAGAATATTCGAAATTTGATCTTAGAGTTTAATGGTCATCCATGTTGGAAGTGATGAAATTGTTGCAACAATTTCCATTGGAACAATAGACTTCATATTTTCGGTGAGATCCCTTAGTCTTAGAGAATGTCTCTGTGACCTGGATATTAGAATACACTCATAGTTTATTTCTAAATGTTGGAAATAAACATGAATTCTGGAATAAACCTATCATAGAGAGTTATGATGGATATATTTCAGATAGTAGTCTAACATCTAGTGGACTCCTCTAAATTAGAAAATTAATGAATGGTTCATTAAGATTTCTAAACTGAAAATTAAACCTTTAAAGATCAATAGGAGGATAAAGATCATTTGACAATGATCTGGCATCATGTTTTGGACATATGTCTGTCGATGAGATCAATGGACAAGTAAGAGATGAAACTTTAGAATGTCTAAAATTTTAAAACTTGCATACTTATGAATATTGTATTAAAAGTAAAATGTGCAATACACCCTTCTTTGGGAAAGGTGTAAGATGTCAAGTTATTCAGGATCTCATACATATTGATGTATGTGAATCATCTATATCATAGTAAAAATTATGGATATGTGATGTCTATTGATGATTATTTGTGATACAAGTCTTCACTTAGAAAACTTCGAAATGTTCAAAGATTTCACAATTTTGGTTTAGAACTAAAGTTTGAAGGAAGATGGAATGAATTTAATCTAACCAAGGTAGCTTGTACCTATTAGATGAATTCAAGGAATACCTTATGGAGATGTGAATATCATGCCTATCTCAATCCTCCTAATGAACCTTAAGAGTTGTTGGGAGATACAATTGATCATGTGTGACGAAAATGAATTTAATCTAACCAAGGTAGCTTGTACCTATATCGTATAATGTCATGATATGGGCACGCATCCTCTGACCGGAGACAGATGTGTTACTATGTGTCTGAGTATGTACATTTGGCAGACCAATAGGTTGATGACCTAATCAAGGTCTATACATCGGCGCGCTGGTCTGCATATTAGGGCATATGAGTAACACGATCTTTAAAAGGGATCATACTGGTTCATTACTCAACCGGAAGACATGAGCTCACTCATAAGATATTGGGAAGAATCAAATTCCGTGCACGGTCATCTAGCTGACTAATTTTGTAAGTTTGAAATATACTTTTCGAAAGTATATGATCAAGACCTAGGTATGATATATGCTTTTGGAAAGTATATGATTGATACCAACTCCCAATAGTCAAATGAGGAACTTAATGATAAATCCATGAAGTAGACATTGTAAAATTGATCTTATACTTCGGGTTTAATCTGGGTCTTCCAGTATGCAGGATGTACAGGTATTGGGATTACCTGACGGTGATGTGATCATAAACAATTGTATAACCATGATGCTTCCATTCTTAGGGAGTGATGAAATGGGTCTGGAATTTAGTGACACCTCTCAGTAGAGAAGTGATCTGATCTTGGTCCAAATATTTGACATTGATCGGAATGTGATTTAGATGCAATGAGAAGATTAGATTTGCGGTCTTGATATAATCAAGTATCTATGAGAGGTTCGCAAGATCTAGATTTGAGATATGATCTCAATATCCAAGTCACTATACGTAGAACAATACAATCGCCATGTCCTTATCTCCAAGTATTCACGGAGAAAGCGCATTATCCTTGAAAGAGTTCAGGATAATTTCATTGTTGATATATGTATCCGAGCATTGAGAAAACAGATAATTAAATGTGATTTAATTGTCATGAATAATATAAATTTGATTCATATTATATGAAGAGTTATCTAAGATAATTAAATGTGATTTGATTATCAAAGACGTAAATAATGTGAATGTGATGCATATTATTTAGGTACATGAGAATAGAGATCCGAGATGATTAAATGTAATTTAATTATCATGGATATCAATAATGTGGATAGCATTATCCATATTAATCATAAATATTGTAAATGTGAATTATGATATATAAGAGAGAGCTATTTGTAATTTACATTTGTTAATTAAATGTTAATGTGAAGTGGATTCACATTAAACATTAAATTGAAAATGTGAATCACATTTTATTTTGGGTTGTGAATTTGATTCACAAATTTCCAATGGTAAGATTGTAATATTCACAAAATAATTATGAATTATTTTTATAGAATAATTTACAACAAGTGTTGTTGTAAATCTTGGAGATTTCCATGGAATAATGTAATCTCATGAGATCTCATGAGATTACATGAGATTGCCACCAAATCCCATATTATGAAATGAGGCAATCTTCATTCCATAAATCTCCATTCTTAAATTAAATCATACATATTTAATCTAAATTAAATTAACTGTTGTTGGTTTTTACCAACAAAATCTTAGCCATTATAAGGAACACAAATCAATGTGAGCCATTGGATTTGTGTTGTCCATGGATTGAGATCCCTGGATCCCAAAATATTATAAAAGGATAGGCACCCCCTTTGCTCTTCTTTACACAATGAGAATCAAAGGTTCTCTCCCTCTTTCTTTCTCTCTACACTCCTTCTCTCTCTCATATGGTCGTCCACCATGGAAGCCCTAGAGAGAGTCTCCATCGTCGCATCGTCGTCGTTATGTTGCCCGATCGTTTGCGCGTGGATTTTTGTCTCCTCCGGCGTGCCTTGCTCATGAAGAAGACGTCATTTCTTGTGTGACGAGATCAGTAGATTCGTCACTTGGATCATCAACATGGATTACGAGGAGTACGTGTCTCATCCATGTGCTCGCAAGCGTCTCCTCCGTCTGATCAGACTTGACACAGGAGGTCTCTTCATTTAGAGACTTGATCGCAACCATGCTTCAAGAGGTAATCCTAATACTTGTTTGGGGTTTAGATGAATCGATCCGAGAAGTGTTCTTGGATCATGTGGTTTCATCGCATGAAAAAATTTTAAATTCCGTTGCATCGAGCATCTAGTGTGACTAGTCGCTCCTGATCGCATACGATGCGATCCTCACGCTTCCGTGATGCGCTTAAGGATCTAAACATATCCTTCATTTATATCTATAGAGTACCACTAAAAATGCATTATGTACAGATGATCTTTTTTGGTTTTGGTCCCTTCACAAAAGTTGTAGATCTCGTCGAGACGAACAACTTTCATGAAGATCACCTTTTGATTTGACATAATGTTTTATTTTTTTATTTTTTCTTTTTATTTTTGAATTTTCTGGGAGCAACACGTGGTAGCTCCTAGAGTCGCCACATGTCCCCCCACTCCCTTTTTATTTTTTGATTTCTTATTTAATTATTTATTTATTTTCTTTTATTATTTTTTCCCTCCACATGGCAGCTCCTATAGCCACCATGTGGCACCATCTTGGTCCCTTCGATCAAAGGGGGATTGCATGGTGGAGACTTCGTCTCCCACCTTCGTTCCCTCCATCCAGGACCCAACCGCCCCTCTGCCTCATGAGACAGCGCCTCCTCCTCTTCCCATTTCAAGCGCCTCTCTACCTTCCTCACACCCATCTCTCCCTTTCTCCTCTACTCACTCGCACCATCTCCACCTCACCTTGCCGCAAACCTCAATGAAGACTAATTGTCCATAAATCCATAACTGCCTCACCTTCACCAGGACATCAACAATTTGTGAGATATTAGGCCCCGGTCCCTCATCCTTCACCGATGATAGAG
Organism: Ottelia alismoides; assembly: GCA_037367405.1. Lineage (NCBI taxonomy): Eukaryota > Viridiplantae > Streptophyta > Magnoliopsida > Alismatales > Hydrocharitaceae > Ottelia > Ottelia alismoides. Next base: position 491,127 of record JAZKJV010005735.1, read on the forward strand.
ATGTTAAGAGATTAGAGCGACGACGATCCTCTCTATTCATGGTGAGATTTGGTGGGTGATTTCCACTGTAGCAACTCTATCTATATGTGTTGTAGAGCTTTGAAGGACTCTGCCATCCTTCTTGAGGCGACGACTGGCCGGAGCTCGAGCTTCAACCAACTCTAGGAGACACGCTCATCCCCAGGTAACTCTCATTTCTTTTTCGTCTTTTGCTTCTTCCTCTTCTTCTTTTACTTCTTGTTCTATTTCTTTATGTTGCTTCTCTTTCTTTCTTATTTCTTCTTTCTTCATTCTTCATCCGTTCTTCTTTACCTTCATCACATCTTCACTCTGATACACCTCATCGACAACCATCTTATCCATGTGCCACAACTGTCACTCACCTTCGACCGCACTCCTGCTTGCACTCCTCCATATCGCTCGAGGTGACGATCACAAGAGTCGAGCCATTGCCTCCACCTTATGACCATCAGCTCACACCGCCGGCTGCATTGCCTCACCGCCACGCAACTGGTCTGCGTAAGCTCCGCCACCATCATGGTTGCCTTGCCTTTGCCTGAACCCCTCTCACCATCACCCCCACTGAGCCGCATGCCTCGGGGAACTTGAAGCTACCGTCGAGCATCACGTAGAGGTTAGGGTGACCATGCCTTAGAGGCTCCTAGCCTTGGATTGAAGCCTCAAGGCTCGGATCACACGAACCCCCTTGTGCCAGCCACGTGGAGGCTTGGGCTTCTGCACCATAGCTCCAATCCAAGCCATTATACGAAGCTACCTCCGAGCCTCTCCCCGACCTATAGGGGGGCAATTTGCAATGAAGCTGCTTCACATTCTAGAAACTACGAAGAAGTCCTTGTCAACAAAAGCATGTGTCGCGTATGTATGTGCCCAAAAAAATTACATAAATACCTTTCCGAGTATTGGTAATAACATTTTAGCCCCTGTGCATGTTTATTTAAGTTTTATTTTTATTCTATTATGCATTTAGACCCCTCAGTTTGTGTGTTCATTTGAACCATCATTTGAACCATCATTTGACATTCATTTTTAATTCCAAAAATTGTAGTATATGTTCAACTAATTCTCTATCATTTGATGAAATAAATGTGTTTTTATGAGTTGTGATTGATTTATTAATATTATTTCGATGATTATTTACTTACATTACCCAATGTGAGCTCTATAATTCGTATTAAATCCATCATTGCTCTAAAAATCCTAGAATATTATCTTAGGAAGAATTAGTTGTGTCATGTACTATGCTTAAAAATCATTGTATTTTCATGTTTAATTTGTTTAAAATAAATTGTATTATGATTGATGTAATTGATTTTTTAATTCTCTATAAACTCAACATTTTTAAGAGTTATAATTTTTCATAGATAGATCTTACTTAGAACATCTAGGATAATGTTAATTCTTGAAAATAATTATGTTCGCTTTTTATAAAAATTAATTAACTAAAAATCACATAGCCTGCATTGTTTAATTCGTAGAAAATTCATTGTGTATCTAAAAATTCCAAAAAAAATATAAGTAGGTTAATATCACCCTTTTTAACTTGCTATTAAATTTTCATAATTTTTGCATATCATTTGCATGAAATATTACAGAAAACCCTAAAAAAGTGTTCATTTTTCTTGCATCTATTTTATGTCCTCAAAATAAAAATTGTGTTCATGATTCTTTATTGCATGAATAATTAAGGAAAGTTTGCCTTCTGGACTTTTGAGCTGATTTGCTTGCTAATTTGGAATTTCCATCTCAAGCTCATTTAATCTAACCTTAAAATTGGCATCTTCGATTCGCATTTCATCATCATTTGCATAAAAAAATGCCAAAAATATTCTCCTAAAAACCTAGCATCTCAATAATCTAAAAATCTTCCATAGGAGACAGTGGCCTCCCTAAGTTCGACCTTGGGCTTGCCCAAGTAAAATAAATTCGACTACTTTGCATTTAATTGAAAATATTTATTAAGTAGTCATTTTGATTAATCCGAATTTGTCTTCCTACAACAAACATAAGTGTTAATTAAACACAATTACTAAGGGAATATTACGATTCAACATGGGCTTGCCCATTTAGAGTCGAAGATAGGATAAATAAAGCCAGTCTCACACCACTTCATTATCTCTTTCATGACAACTTCCTGGAGATTAGGATTCAGCCTGCACTGAAATTCGTGGGATGTCTTGTTGTCATCCTCTAAGTAGATATGATATGAACACATTCAAGAGGTAACCCTAATACTTGTTTTTGGTTTTAGATGGAATGATATGAGAAGTGTTCTTGGATCATGTGGTTTCATCGCATGAAATTCTTTTAAATGCCGCTGCCTCAGGCAACTAGTGCGACTAGTCGCCCTCGATTGCATACGATGCGATCCTCATGCTTCCGCGATGCGCTTAAGGATCTTACCATATCCTTCACTCTCTTGCTAGAGATTCTTTGGAATGTTTCAGATCTTCGAGGGATATCAAAGATGTAAATAATGTGAATGTGATTCATATTATTTGGGTACATGAGAATAGAGATCCAAGATGATCAAATGTGATTTAATTGTTGTGGATATTGAATAATGTGGATAGCACTATTTATTTTAATCATATATATATATATATATTATATGTGATTTATAATATATAAGAGAGAGTTATTTGTTATATACATTTGTTAATTACATTTGTTGATGTGAATTGGATTCACATTGGATAATTAATTGAAAATGTAATTCACATTTTATTTTGGGTTGTGAATGTTATTCACAAGTTCCAATGGCATGATTGAAATGTTCAGAAAATAAATTGGATTTATTTTTGTGAAATAAATTTGCTTGCAAATTATTGGATATACACATGAGATATGGATTCTCATGAAATTGGAAGGAACCACCTTGCCATATGAAGAGGGTGGACGGCCACCCTTTCTTTATGGAATGAGTGGTTGTCCTCCTTATTCTTATGGAAGGAGGCTTGCCTCCTTCCTATTTCTCCAATGAAGATTGATTTAATATAAATCAAATTATATTCAATATGTATTTGATTTAATAAATGAATTATTTTTGTGTTTTTTACAATAAAATCTTGGACACTAAAAGAAACAAAAATTAATGTGAACCATTGCATTTGTATTGTCCATGGATTGAGATCCATGGATCCCAAAATATTATAAATAGAAGGGTCAAGCTTCCAAAGCGAGACGATCGTGCATCGAATTTGATTCTTCCCAATATCTCATAAGTGAGCTCATGTCTTTCGGGTCAGTCAATGAACATGTATGATCCCTTTGAGAGATCGTATTACTCATATTCCCTTGCATGCACACCAGCGTGCAATGTATAGACCTTGATTAGGTCATAAACCTATTGGTTTGCCAAATGTATATACTCAAACATATAGTAGCATAACTGTCTCCGATGAAAGGATGTGTGCCTACATCGTGATAGCATATGTCATAGGACTTTGGTTATCTCGATCTCATTAAGTCAACTCTTTGACCTAACTTATGCAACACCTCCAAATATCTATTCCTATGCAGAGGACATACATCAAGAGGTCGGTTAGATATCAACCTTCAGCGAAAGGATTGCCATCTCCTTCTCGGGCAGGAGAACATCTCTTAATAATCATTTAAAGGTACTTGATGAGTCCTTAATCTAACTCTTTAGATATTCATCCAAGCACTAGCTTTTATGATTCAATAATTTAATCAACAGATGTATGATCATTAAGATGACCATGGTAAATAACCCTAATTATACTAAGGAACCTATAATGCAAATTAGTTATTCTTCATTTCAGATCAGGGAAAGATATTTGCGATAACATAAGGGCTCGTCGTGGGCTCGCATGTCCAACAATCTCCCACTAGCCCAAAAAGCCATTAATGGGCTAATCTATAAACCCACACTCATGTGACAATCATAAGCTATTAAAAAATAGCAAGGAAAGATGATCAATCACTCTATTCTTGAGAGACGACGCCAAGTCCATTTACAACACTTGTATATCTCCCAGTAACAGTACTCGCATCCAATGAGAATGTTGCATCTTATGCAACCAATACTCAATATTGTTAGTTATAGTGTCCTTGACACTATAGTTCAATAATCATTCTAACCAGTACTTAATTATATTATCTTTATTAGAATACCCTTATTCCTAGAGATCTCTATCTCCCAAGGTATCCATAATTAAGACCTTTTAGATCTCCATCATAAAAGCTCTTGAAAATAAGATTTAGAGATCACTATGTCTAAAGTCTTGACATCTTTCAAGATATTATTATTACTACAATCCAAGTGTTATATCTCCATAGTAGGATTAGTAACAGTTTACTACTCCCACTGCATGGTAGACATCTGGCTTTTCTACACATTCAGCATGCACCCGGCTTTTCATAACTGATGGATAAGGGTAAGCAGTTTAGCATTCACTTCCTCCACTCCTTGAGGTGTTATCCCTTTATATAGGTCAATACCGTATCTTAAGGGAAGGAAGCCTTTCTTGGAATTTTCCAGAAAATAGAATATGTCCATGGTGTGCTACTAATGTGATGCTCCCAATACCTTCTTCACTTTGCTTCCAAACAACTTCAGAGCTAAGATCTAAGAAGTATCCTTGAGATCATATCTCAAGGTATGGAATAGCCAGTCAATAAAACACTTATTATTATCCTTATGTCATTCTAAATGATTAGGAAATCATCTACATTTAGCACGATGAACACAATGGCACTCCTACTAAGCTTCACAAGGTTCATCAAGATTCTATATGAAATCATCACATTTATAATTTCATTAAATCTAGTGTTCCAACTACGAGAAGCTTATTTGAGTCCATAGATGGAGTTCTTAGCTTGTACACCTTGCTTTCCTCAACCATGAAGCCTTGGTGCTACTTCATGTGAATATCCTCAGAGGGGTATTCATGGAGGAATGCAATCTTGACTCACATCATGAAGTTGTCATAGTCAAGTTGTGTAGCTATAGTCAACAATATTCTGATGGGTTCAAGCATGATCATTGAACAACAAGTCTCATCGCAAGCAATGTCTTCTCTTTGGTGTGTATCTTGAGGATACAAGCCATGCTTTGAAGTTCTCTACATTCTTATCAAGTTCCCTCTTTCTCTTGAAGATCCATTTACATCTAATAGATTTTACCCATATAGGTGGATCCTCGAGGGTCCATATACAACACTTGTATATGAAGTCTACTTTAGACGTTATTGCTAACATCCATCCCTCCATGTCATGATCTTTAGAAGCTTCATCACATGAAGTAAGATCATAGTCAGACTTAATCGACACATAGAATACATCCTCAAACTTATTTGAAGAGGTATTAGTGTTTCATCTTTAATTGTCCTTTTAGTTTCCGATTTCAGAAGCCTCATTATCTTCTCAAGATTAAATGAGTTCCTTTACTTCATTTTCATCTTGATTCTCAAGAGACATCCTCTAATAATCACATTCTCATATATGAAATCTTTTAAGAATCTCAAGGTCATAAAAGTAGGTATACAATGCCATCCTTTATTTTCCTAATAAAGTAGCAATCTCTTGTGCTAGATTCCAACTAATTTGCATGAAACCTTATTAAGGATATATATTGTAGTCTCTACTATATATCATGGGAACTAAGAGGTAATTATGCTAAGATTCATCATTGATCAAATCATGTCACACATGATCCAATTGTATCTCTGATGAATGCGAAATTCGCCTCTTTAATAATGATGAATTCTAGTACAGGAGGCGAAAATCGGTCGATCAAAAACCACAATCTTTGAATGTTGTAAAATATTTTTCTTGGCAAGTCTACCAAGGTCAAATACAGGGAACGGTGATCATTAGTTGCATGGTTTTAAATTAAATGAAATAATTAATTAATGTTTGGTTAATTTCCGTGTTGGGAAAATATAATACAAATGCGAGAAATGCAATGACAAGGAAGTAAACAGAGACACTAATCCGACTCAAGATCTGTGACTTTTCACGATTTAAATCATCAATTAACACAGTCCATTAATCCTTAATTCACATCACAGATCGAAGGAGATCGCGTCCAAAAATATTTATCAAAATAACTCCAGAAGCAGGCAAGAGGGTAAATATTTTTTATACTATCCTGCAAAATATTGAGTCGAGGCAAACAATTATATCGATAAATCTTTATTCTCTAATTGAATCCTCAATTAAATAAAATTTGATCCTGCAAAATAATGTGAGATCAATTCCTACCCTTCATAAACACACCCCAGTAAGGATTGATTCTTCAATTTGTGTTGTCAATAAATACAAGAGGGATAGAAAAATATGTCCTCAATTGAGCCCCTGTATTTATCGAAGAATAACAATCGACAACAATGAGAGGAAGATGAATTCAATTTAAACCTTTAATAGAATTCCTGCAAACAGATCGTTAATTTCTTCATAAAAATGTAAAACAATTATGTCAAAATTAGCCTACAAGAGTCAATAATGATCCTCAAATAATAATTATCGATAAACAACCTCGGATCTGTCCACAAATTATGTTAAGTGATAGAGCATGAAAAGAGCTTCAAAATGACATATTATATGCTAAAAACGGAGTTCATATGAGAAAGATATGCTCAAATGAATTTACAGGGACTAAAATATAAATAAAATAAAGTTTTTCTTTCAAGAAGGTTCGATGAGGGGCTTATCTGTAATTTAGCAAATTTGGAGGGACCCCTCTGCAATTTACCCCTAGCGGGGTTATATTTATAAATTCAGGAAATTGCAGGGGTGTTAGTGCAATTTGCCCACAGCGTATGTCCAACGGCTCGGGAATGGGGCGGAGGTTTGGGCACCCGGGGCTCCACGTGGCGACGGTTGGAGGTTCTGGCGATCGAGGCAGAGGCTCGAGAACCCGAGCCTGTGGTTCGAGGGCCGAGGCGCAGGCTCAGGTGGCGAGCCTATGGTTTGGAGCCGGAGCTGAGGCTCGGATTTCCGAGCCTTGATGTGGCGGCGGGAGGGCGGCTCGTTTCAGCTGAACCTCAAGGCGTGGAGGGAGGCCTGGGATGTGACGCAGTGCCTTGCTGGACCGTTGGATCAAAGGTGATCCAATGGTTGTGGAGTCTGGCAGAGGAGGCCGGGCGGTGGCGAAGGGCGGATGCCTTGGTGGAGTCGCTCGGCGGAGCGCAGCGATGAGGGCCCGGCCACACACGGTCGAGCAGGCTGGAGTGGTGTGGGGCGTCAGGCGATCCTTTCACCTCTGTCAACACACGACTGGAGGTGCAGCGATGGCTTCCAACGGCGGGACTCGCGCAGGAGGGTTCCGTGGTAGAGTGGAGGAGGCGAGGCCGTCGGTTGTTGGTGGCAATTAGACCAAGGTTGCGGCTGCCGAGGTTGGCTGTGTGGCACGGGCGGAGGTGCAGACCTAGAGGTACGGCTCGACGGCAAGCAAATGCGGTCGAAGCATAAGCAATCTTTGTCGAGGAAGCTGCGACGAGGATGAACACTCCTCGGATCACATCGCAGATGATGGATCGATTTGTCACTACCGGAGGATTCTCATGCTGATGAATGGCAGATGGGTTTAGAGGAGGCCGGAGGTGAGGCATTTATAGGAGGCGGGTCGACGGGTGTTATGAGAGGAAGAGGAGTCGGACGGCTGGAAGGAGTGGAGGTGGGCAGCGATCGTTACTCGTACGAGGCGTAACGGGCGGCGGCGTGAAGGTGGGCAGAGGAGAAATGGCTGGTCGTAGAATCTGGGAAGGGGAGGGGGTTGATCACATGTCGTGTACGTGCACGCAGGAGGAGAAGGCGGCATGTGTGTGGCATGTGCGAGAGGAGAGAGAAGTGCAGCATGTGGGGGTGCCATGTGGCACGCCCTGGAGCTGCCATGTGGTGCCCCCAAAAAATTTCAAAATTGAAGAGAGAAAAAAGTAAAAAAATACGAGGATACCTCGGATCGAAAAATTTCCTTAATGAAAGATGTTTGTCTCGACGAGATCTACAACTTTCATGAAGAACCCAGGAATAAATAAGGTCACATGTGCGAAGTGGGATTTTGGTGGTTCTCCATGTGTATAGAAAACCGGCTTTTTGGTGTTTTGTATTTTTTTGATGGTTTTAGAGAGGATAAAAATCTAGAAAAATACGTTAAAATACAAGAAAATTAATTACACACTTTTAATTTTTTTGGATTTTTAGTAAATAAGAAATAGGAAAATAAAATAGAAGTAAGAAACATACAATTTTTGTATAGACTCACAACGGACACTTGGACTCAGTCAGTTTCGTTGATTTCAGTTTTAATCTGGATTTAGACTTTTGTGTTGCTTAATAAAACTTTCATCAAAGGACACAACTGAAGAAGAAAAAAATTAAAAAGGTTAATTGTGTACATAAAAACTCAGGTAAAAAATAGCAAAAAGTCAAAATGCGCAAAAGAGGCCCAAAACCCAACTTTCACATATGATCTCCGAATTTTACAAAATTGGTCTTGTTTTGAAGGTATTTGAAAATGGAGTACTTTAAAGGTGAGTAGACCAAAATCAGACGCTATATGAGGGAGATTAACTCATTTTAGTCCGTCAGATGTGAAATCAAACTTTTGGATTATTTGACACTTATTTAAGTTAGTAATTTTTTGTATTTTTATTTTTTCTTGTTAGTAATATCCACACAATGAAGGTGGTTTGGGGTCAATCAGAGTCAGGATGAATTAACTAAAAATATGAGAAGTTAGCGGCTTTTTGGGCTACTTTACAATTGGAATTTTTAATGCAATTATGCATGATGAAATGCAAATATTATTAACACATGTATGACAGCTAATGATGCTCTATTAATGATTAACTGCATGAGAATTTTAGAGAACAAAGTCTAATTGACCAATTTTAGCAAGATGAATACGGAATTCATCATACCCCTATAACAAGGTGTTTATGGTTATCTATGTAATTTTACCATAGGTTCACGTGGGGTTCACATGCATCTCAACAGCTCAGGACTTAATTGTAATATCAATTTGTTTGGTGGATTCATCAGCAAATGGCCCAAAATATCATCGGATCATGTGAGAGGCACGCATCGCTTTTAAGCAGTTGGGCAGTTGATTCTAGAGCATCGAGTTTGACAGATCGGATGGTTACTATTGAGTATGGAGGTCTTCTTCATTCTTTTCGGATTTTGTCGGTACCAGGCAGTGTTGCCATCTCTTTGATCAGATGCTTGACGTGAAGAATATCTCGATCGGATCTTAGTTGTTTCGATGATGCTCGAATTCTTAGATAGTAATCGGTCTTCCTCAATTTGATGAACTGCTCCATACGGTGATCTTCAGTTATGATGATGCGATGGCGCTCTGAAGATAAGAGATCTCACGACTCGCGAGATGTCAATCTACACGGGTGTCGATCAGATGATTCGTGCATACGAAGCTCCCTTCCTATAGGCTGGAAACAAATCTCAAAGATGCTCCGCATGACTTCAGATCTCGATCTCCACAAGTACCTATCATGCACATATTATCTTATGTTAGAGATTAAAACCTCAATCGAAGGTTAAATCCAGATGAGAAGGAGGAATGGAAGGTTTTTTCGATGGTGGATGATTGGCACCTAGCCTCCATACACCGTACATGGCAAGTGTGGGGAGATTGCGTGAAGTGGAAGGTGAGATGGTAGAGATTGGAGGTGGAGTGACGATCGAAAGTCGGGTCTGATGTCAAACAAAGAGGAAGAATAAGAGCCTCCAATCTGGATGATAAGAAGTCATATCTAGTTCTAACGCTACTACGGGATTGAAATCAAGTCATACTTGGAATGAAATGGATCTAAGGTTACTGAGATGAATGAGGTACCTATGCGGTATCTTAGAGAAGCTTCGGGTCATCACCTCGATGTGGTGGCTACTCATTGATGTTCATCTTGCTGGAGGTGGAGCACGGCGATGAATCAGCGGATCTAAGGTGTGAATGCCCTAATCTTCACTATAATGAGGGGTCACTATTAGTCGCAAGCTCTCACAGCTCGCCAGAGAGGAGAAAATGGTCAAAAGATCAGAATTGGGCACATCTCTAGGTTATTTATAAGATGAGAAATGCTAAATTTCAAATAAAATTTTGGTGCGTAAAACAATGTGAGTTGAAGCGAAAAAACTATAGTCCGATGAAGAATTGTAGAGAAATGGATATCAGAACGGGAGCATTAATGAATGAATGACTTAGTTGAATACATCTCTGACAGTGCATGGGAATTTTCAAGGCTTAATTCGTAGAAGACCCTTAAATTGAGTGATCCTATAATTCTGGGCTCAACCATGCTTTAAACAGAAGGAATCCAACTTTTCTAAATTTCTGACTCTCTGTTTGTACATATAATATAAGGATATAATTTTTAGTGTACTGCATTCATGAGAGTCAAGTCGAGATATCACCCAAAGTTCCAATCCAAGAGACTCTCCTCTAGACCTAATCCTCAACACTAGGGAATAAGTCTATTCTTGCTTCAGTCAACTGTCTCATTAGTTTGTAAGACTTGAAAGTGTAGATGGACGGCCAGATGATGGAGGGCATAGGATTGTGTCTAATTTTCTCTCCCTCACATTGGAACAAGGTGCCTCTCGAGTGCCTTATTACTCAACATAAGTATATTTTTATTTTGTTGATCATCGTGTCCGTTAAGAAATTTTGGAGTCATCTGCACTTGTTTTTCTGGGAGTACACCGGGGTGTGTCTCTTTTGAGTATCTAAGATACCTTCCACACCCAGACTTGTATCGCTTACGATGTAGAGCCCTTTTATGGTGTCAGCCCAACTCCTTGGTCCTAATTAGCACTTTGGTCCAAGTGGACACTTTGAAAATGTTTGGGAGCGCTCGCCATTTGTGGAAGCTCATTTGTAATTTGACTTTAGATGATAGAGTTTTTCTTTGACATTTTTTTCTTTTCTTTTCTTTTGTTGGCTAGAACCACTGCTTTTACCAAAAGTTGGCGCACACTGATCAACAATTTCCATTAAGTTTCATCACACTCTGGCATATAAGTAAATATCAAAGAGATAGCATATGAATCTTGTTCACATATTGGCTAGGGTTTTGCTGACACTCAGGTTTTCTGAAGTCTTTATTAACTTTATCCCATCCTCGAATATCATTAGATCAGGTCTAAACTCAAATCTCTAGTCCTAGTTCCTCAAGTAATATCTCAACACATCTCATCAATCATGCAGTTGTGAAAGATATTGTATTGATCATATTCTAGATGAAGAGTGCAATATAGCGCTCAATCTTTCAAACTAGGGAAGTGTGGATAATTAAGTCAAAACCCTAATGACTAAGGCTGCTAACTCAGAATCTCAAGATCTCAGACATCAAGTGTCCTCAAAAATCCTCAAGCCTTGAGTGATAGTGAATGTGTCAGGAATATCTCAACCAAGAAATGCATGAAATGCTTGATGAAATGCAGGACCATGAGTGATTTTTTTGTTTTTTGTTTGTTTTTTTTAAAACACGTATTATAAACATAATATATACTACTTGTACCCATCCCCGATGTTAGATAAAAATGATTAAAGTACGAGCTATGGATAAAGTAGATAGAATATATATAAACACCCCATATACTTAGCTTGTGCTATGTCCTCATGCCACAAAGTGAAATGTAGACATAGCTCGTACTAAGTATAGCTGAGACAATAAAAATAGAAGTCGACATGCCCCCCTATACTTAGACTTTTGAGGGACTAAGCATGGACGAAAAGCATGAAATGAGGCAGTCGGGGGTGAACGGAAAGAATGGAAGTGATGTATACACAATGATATCAGTCCCCTTATACTAAGTATTGGGGAACCGAGGGCAGGTTGATGGATATACATGAGAGTATTGGATTCGAAGAGGTGTTCTATCTGGGCAGTTCAAATCTTTCATCAAAACTTATGCCCTCAGTGAAGGAGATCTATTCTACTTGTACCAATTGCGCGTTGGATTCGACAAAGTGTTTAAGTAGCTGACCGTTGACTATAGATGTCTGCGTGTTATCTGCGATCTCTGAGATCTCAAAACTACCATTATTGTGTACCTCTCTTATGATGAAGAGTCCCGTCCATTTTGATTTCAATTTACCTTGGAAAATTTTCAATTTTACATTTGATAACCATACTTTTTGCCCTAGGACAAAGGTCTTTTTTCGAATGTTCTTGTGATGCCATCTCTTTACTTTGTCCTTGTAAATGGTGTTGTTTTCATAAGCATGATTTCGGATTTCATATAGTTCATTCAAATCCATTTCGCTGTTCTTCTGCCCTTGGTGACGGTTCCAATTAATCTTTTTGATTGCCCATTCTGATTTATGCACAAGTTCTGTGGGCAAATGGCATGGTTTTCATATACCATTCGAAATGGGGAGGTGCCCAATGGGGTCTTATAAGCCGCCCGATAAGCCCATAGAACCTGGTCTAGGAGTTGGGACCAATTCTTCCTGTCAGGGTGGACGACCTTCTATAAAATTCCTTTAACCTCCTTGTTTGACACCTCGGCCATGCCATTAGATTTTGGATGGTAATGACTAGCGACACGGTGCTCGATGTTGTATTCCTTAGTCAACTTTTTCACCTCCCGGTTGATAATCACACTCTGGCATATAAGTAAATATCAAAGAGATAGCATATGAATCTTGTTCACATATTGGCTAGGGTTTTGCTGACACTCAGGTTTTCTGAAGTCTTTATTAACTTTATCCCATCCTCGAATATCATTAGATCAGGTCTAAACTCAAATCTCTAGTCCTAGTTCCTCAAGTAATATCTCAACACATCTCATCAATCATGCAGTTGTGAAAGATATTGTATTGATCATATTCTAGATGAAGAGTGCAATATAGCGCTCAATCTTTCAAACTAGGGAAGTGTGGATAATTAAGTCAAAACCCTAATGACTAAGGCTGCTAACTCAGAATCTCAAGATCTCAGACATCAAGTGTCCTCAAAAATCCTCAAGCCTTGAGTGATAGTGAATGTGTCAGGAATATCTCAACCAAGAAATGCATGAAATGCTTGATGAAATGCAGGACCATGAGTGATTTTTTTGTTTTTTTTTGTTTTTTTTTAAAACACGTATTATAAACATAATATATACTACTTGTACCCATCCCCGATGTTAGATAAAAATGATTAAAGTACGAGCTATGGATAAGTAGATAGAATATATATAAACACCCCATATACTTAGCTTGTGCTATGTCCTCATGCCACAAAGTGAAATGTAGACATAGCTCGTACTAAGTATAGCTGAGACAATAAAAATAGAAGTCGACATGCCCCCCTATACTTAGACTTTTGAGGGACTAAGCATGGACGAAAAGCATGAAATGAGGCAGTCGGGGGTGAACGGAAAGAATGGAAGTGATGTATACACAATGATATCAGTCCCCTTATACTAAGTATTGGGGAACCGAGGGCAGGTTGATGGATATACATGAGAGTATTGGATTCGAAGAGGTGGTCTATCTGGGCAGTTCAAATCTTTCATCAAAACTTATGCCCTCAGTGAAGGAGATCTATTCTACTTGTACCAATTGCGCGTTGGATTCGACAAAGTGTTTAAGTAGCTGACCGTTGACTATAGATGTCTGCGTGTTATCTGCGATCTCTGAGATCTCAAAACTACCATTATTGTGTACCTCTCTTATGATGAAGAGTCCCGTCCATTTTGATTTCAATTTACCTTGGAAAATTTTCAATTTTACATTTGATAACCATACTTTTTGCCCTAGGACAAAGGTCTTTTTTCGAATGTTCTTGTGATGCCATCTCTTTACTTTGTCCTTGTAAATGGTGTTGTTTTCATAAGCATGATTTCGGATTTCATATAGTTCATTCAAATCCATTTCGCGGTTCTTCTGCCCTTGGTGACGGTTCCAATTAATCTTTTTGATTGCCCATTCTGATTTATGCACAAGTTCTGTGGGCAAATGGCATGGTTTTCATATACCATTCGAAATGGGGAGGTGCCCAATGGGGTCTTATAAGCTGCCCGATAAGCCCATAGAACCTGGTCTAGGAGTTGGGACCAATTCTTCCTGTCAGGGTGGACGAGCTTCTATAAAATTCCTTTAACCTCCTTGTTTGACACCTCGGCCATGCCATTAGATTTTGGATGGTAATGACTAGCGACACGGTGCTCGATGTTGTATTCCTTAGTCAACTTTTTCACCTCCCGGTTGATAAAGTGGCTACCCCCATCAGATATTAATACTTTTGGAATTCCAAACCTCGAAATAATATTATCATTCAAAAATTTGCAAACAATTTTGCTATCTGCTGCTCGAGTAGGGATAGCCTCCACCCACCTAGATAAATAATCTACCGTGAGAAGAATATATTCAAATCCTTGACTATTAGGGAATGGGCCCGTAAAGTCAATGTCCCATGCGTCGAATACATCACAAATGATCACATGTTGCATAGGCATGGCATCTTTGGGACCAATAGTCCCTCCCATTCTCTGACAGACCTGGCAAGGCCTGACAAAATTGTAAGCATCGTTAAGCAAGGTTGGCCAGTAAAATCAACATTGTAGTATCTTCTCAGTGGTCCTCTTCTCAGAATGATGTCCTCCTACCTCCAAGGTATGGCAGAGATTCAGGATGCTTTGGTATTCCTCTTGAGGAATACATCTTCTCCATATGCAATCCGGTCCTTCAAAGAAAAGGAACGGATCCTCCAAATGTTAGTGTCTCGCTTCTGATATAAGTCGATTGATTTTATTCTTGGGCCAACCCTGAGGAGCTTTCTTGGAGACAAGATAATTCACTGTGTCGGTATACCAGGGGAGTGAGTTAATAGCAGAAATTTACTTGTCTGGGAAAGTTTCATGGATGGATTCAGATTTAGGGATTTTGTTATTTTCGATCTGTGATAAATGATCAGCCACGACATTCTTGACCCCATGTTTGTCTTTAATCTCCAAATCATATTTCTAAAGCAATAGTATCCACCTAAGGAGTCATGTTTTTGCGTCCTTTTTGGCCATTATGTATCGAATGGCAGAATGGTCTATGTAAATTGTCACCTTTGATCCTAGAAGTATAGATTGGTATTTTTTCAAGGCAAAGACTACAGCAAGCATTTCCTTTTCGGTCATAGTGCAACTTTTCTGTGCAGGGTCTAAAACTTTGCTTGTGTAGTGAATAGATTACAGGATTCCATCTTTTCATTGTCCTAACACAACCCCTACTACGAAATCGGATGCGTCTGTCATGATCTCGAAGGGAAGAGACCAGTCGGGAGCTTGTAGGATAGGAGTCTCAATGATCCTCCTTTTGAGCAGTTCAAAGGCTTCAAGATACTTATGATCTACCAAGAACTCGGTGTCTTTCCTTAGGAGGTCAGTTAGCGGTCGGGCAATTTTTGAAAAATCCTTGATAAATCTCCTGTAAAATCCGGCATGCCCTAGAAAAGACCGTACTTGTTTCACATTGGTAGGTGGCTCGAGTTTCTTGATCTCATCAACTTTGGCAGGGTCTACCTCCATTCCCTTCTTGGAGATGACATGCCCCAATACACTGCCCTCTTTTACCATGAAATGGCTTTTCTCCCAAGAGAGCACTAGATTCACTTCCCTACACTTTTGTAGGACTCGATCCAGGTGCTCTAGACAATCATCGAATGAATCACCATGGACCGAGAAGTCATCATGAAGACCTCCAATAAATCCCCAACCATTTCGGCAAAAATCACAATTATGCATCGCTGAAAGGTCCCGGGGGTGTTGTAAAGCTTAAAAGGCATGCTCTTGAATACGTATGTGCCGAAAGGACATGTAGAAGTAGTCTTTTCCTGGTCCTTGGGGGTGATGGCTACCTGATTGTAGCCCGAGTACCCGTCTAAGAAGTAGAAGTATTCTCTCCATGCCAATCTCTCCAGGATTTTATCAATAAAAGGTAGCGGAAAGTGATCCTTCTTTGTTGCGGCATTCAGGCGCCTGTAAACCACACAGACACACCACTACATGGGTACCCGTGCTGTGATCTCTTCTCCCTCCTCATTGGTGATAATTTGAAGTCCCGACTTTTTCGGAACAACATGCGAAGACGACACCCACTTGGAGTCAGAGATCGGGAATATGAAACCAGCCTTACACCATTTTTCGATCTCAGTCTTAACCACTTCCCTTAAGTTTGGTTCAACCTATGTTGGCATTCACGGGAGGGTCTAGCATTATCCTCCAGGTATATATGGTGTGATAAAAGGTTTGGGTTTATCCCTGGAAGATCAGACAATCTCCAGCCTATAGCCTTGCGATTTTTCTCCAAAACATTAAGCAGACGGATCACCTACTCTTCGGTCAGATGTGAACTGATGATCACCAGAAATTGTCCCTTATCTCCTTCAAGGAAGGCATACTTAAGTATAGGGGGCAATGGTTTGAGTTCTGGTAAGTCTGTATTGTTACCCGAATCTGGTCCTCTCAGAGGTGCTTCTTGGTGTGATGTGGATGCTCGGAGTGTATCAATATCGGCCACCATCGTGGTTGTTTCTGGGATCAGATATCTAATGATGAAATGTGGTGTGGCAAGCACCGCGTCCGATCTGTGTACCTCATTCCGAGATTGTCCATAAGGAGAATGGATTGACAGGTCCAGAGGGGCCTCTGAGTCTCCGAGAGTATAGGTAGATGCATAAATGACTTGGCAGAATAAATCATCAATAATTTCCTCTCCAGATGATGTTGATTCTATCATAGCAGTTGGGTTTTGTCTCCAGGGCCCAACTATTGTTTCTGTATATTCTCCTTCAGTTTCTGATTTTTCAGACTCGATGCTTGACTCAGTGTCAGGTCTTTGAAACCTAGTTTGCTTCATTTTAATTTCAACTTTTCCAAACTGGATACTCCCGGATGTGTAATCGAATATAGCTCTTGTGGTCCTAAGGAAGGGTCGCCCTAGTATCATTTGGGAGTCTTTCCAATTTCTAGGGACATCCATGTCAAGTATCTATGTTGATGACAACGTTTCGAATCTCCCCCTTAGGTCTCTTAGTTGATGTATCTACGAATAGAAGTACAGCTGCAGATTGCTTAAGAGGACCTAGATTCAGATGTTCAAATAGGGTTGTGGGCATGAGATTGATGGATGAGCCATTGCAAACTCGATTTCTTTGATTTGGCAAGTGACAAAGTGAGCACCCATGTCTCTTTTCTTCCTTGACATCTCATTTTTTATAAGACGAGATGTGGCAAAAGAGAGTATGTGTTTCTTTGTTCGTCTAGGAGTCTGTTTGTTGGCCCTTGTTGGTTTGCATCTCACCTTAAGGTACTTTCGAAAAGCCAGATCTCTTTCTTTCATCTCTTCTAGGGACAGAGTGACCTTAATATTTTCTTTACATATGCAGGCCCTCTCGTCATCATTTTTTGGTTTTTTATGTTTTTCTTCTTTCCGGCCATAAGAGCACAGGAGAAAGGGATGGACTTGTTGTGATCAAAAACATCACTTTTATTGAATGAAAAAATGTTTACATGACTCGGACTAAAAGCAGGGAAATTTGTGGTCAGTTGTTGCGGATGTCTTGATGGCATTTCTTCGTCAGACTCAGATTCCGACTCTCCATTATCTCCAGTGGTGCAATGTATCACGGGTGGTGTGGGTGGGTCTTCTTCTTTCTCCTCTTGTCTTTCTTCCTCAATTTCCTCAGGATTGTGTGAATTTGTGGACACTGAGGCTATGTGACTGTGTTCCTTCGCTTGATCAGGCATGGTTATGGTCCTTCCACTCCTAAGAGAAATATGATAAGAGTTATTATTCAACAAGATCTCATGTTCGGGTAAGGAATACTCAGAGATTAATACCTGATTCTGTTCGAGGCTATTTTTGTTAGCTTGGACTTGAGATGGAATTACGGTTTGGGGTGTGGTCACCTCGTCTGTCGATCAAGAGAGTTGATTTATTTCGACTCTAATGTCATGAATCTCTTCCAGCACTCGCTGGAGTTCAGCAGAGATAGAAGAAGAGGAGGACCCCTTGCCTTGCTTGGCCTGAGGCTGCTGATATCGTCTGAATTGGCCCGGTTGGCCTTGGCGTTGATTCTGCTGTGTCTGTGGTTGCGGGTTCTGATAACCCATGTGATATTGTTGTCGCTGCTGCGGTTGAGGCTGGTAGGTGGGTCGGGCTTGAGGTGGACGAGGGTTCAGAGTTGAGTTTTGGTCTGAACGGTTGACAGGTTACAGGTTATACCAAACTCTGTTTATCTCCATGACTTACAAAGGTTCCTCGTAAATAGATTGAGCAGAGGTTTGTTCAGTTTGATGGGACAAGACTTGGTCTCCACCCCAATGGCTCGGTTTCCCTACCCCTTGACCTTGAATGTAGTGAATTTGGTGTTTGGGGGCTGGGGGTGAAGTCAAGGCAGGTATCTAAATTTTAGATACCCTGTCAGCCAATTCCTCCATTTGCTTAGGCAATTTAGCCAATTTATCCATATCAGATGATTTATAGAGTTCGTCCACCTTTTTATAAATCTGTTCGACCATAATTAGCTTATCAGCTATTATTCCCATACAGCACTCTGATCGGTCGTCAGATTATTCACCATCTTTTTGGAGCCGACTATGTAAGCCCGGCTGGTGGTTTGTACACGACTGGATTCAGCAGGTCTTTCGAACACCTTGTAGATAATGTCCTCGTGGCATCCCATGTAGCTTCCTCCGTAGGATGCGCTCACTAACCCTTGGGTCTCAGGGTTTAATCCACTAACAAGACTTTGGACCAGCATCATTTTGCTTATCCCGTGTCCTGGGCATTTTTTGATTAGATCTGTGAATCTTTCCCAGGTTTCATGGAATGGTTCGCTCGGTTGTTAGGTAAATCTTGTGAGCTTGATCCTCATCTGATTGATTCTACTAACTGGGTAGAATTTTTTTAAGAACAAAGTCGTGAAAGTGGCCCATGTGGTAACAATTTCCCCTAAATTCTTCAGCCAGTAGGCCACCTTATCAGTCAAGGAGAAGGGGACAGCTCTCAGTCTTATGTAGTCCTGGCTAACCCTAGGGTGGCATAGGTTAGCGCATACTAGCTTGAAGTCACGAAGGAAGATGTATGGTTCTTCGTGGTTATTCTCTCCGAACTTAGGCAACAATACAAGGAAATGCGATTTGTGCTCGAACGCATCCTCGGTGGGTATTGGCCACAACCTGTTATAGTCTTCATATAATTCAAGGAGGTACGTATCTTCCATAGCATCCTCACCACGTTGCATTTCTGCCATCTGGGCTCTAAGGAGTTTATTGTGTTGTTCAGCAGTGGTTATTCTAGCCAAGAGTGCTCGAATGGGGTCATTGTCATTCTTGTCGTCACCAGGATTCTTCTTTGGAGGCATTGTGACTCACCTTCACAAGAAAACAGTTCAGAATTAAGTGTCGGAATTAAGTGAAGAATTGCTAAGGATAAAAGTTTCCTTAGTGGAGAAGTGAAATGAAGGGTTAGTCTGGGATTGACTGGACCCTGAAGGAGGAGGAGTGCTAAAGATGATGACCCTTAGACTAAGAGGAGTCGAGAAGAGTGTCTTCACAAGAATGCATACACAAAGCAAACATAAGTCAAATTCTCAGGTTCACCCACTCAACACTGATGAAGGCACGTCAGGGACCAGCCGCTTGTCTTTACGATTTTAATTGAGTGACAAAACAATCTTGAAAATTAAGCGAAGCTGTTAGGTACTGAAATATTTCACAAAGACTGTCCCAAGTTCGTACAACTAGTTGCACCTACTTTCAGCCAGTATAGGTGTAAGTAAAGACCGTTTAAACGGCTACCTGTGTCACTTGAGGATGGAGCCTTCCGCAATGTCCTCTAAACCACCCAATCTGCTAAGGGAAGTCGGACTGTAAAACGGCTACCCGAGACCCTCACTAAAAAGTAGCTAATTGTTTTTAAAATCAGTAGTCTGAGTGAAATTTCTCAGTTTTGGCTCTGTCCTAAGTGTGTGTTCTTGTCCTTACAAACAATGAGTGGGTTTCTCTCCACCAGACACAGGTTGATTTTATGTCAGTTTTAATTACAATCGCCTTGATTAGCGGTCTCAATTTTAAATTAAGGTTATCACTGAAGTTTAAATAAGCACAGAAATTCACACCTAACAAGCAGTCCCAATTCCTTTACTTTCTAAGTTCTAAAACTTGAGGAAGGAGAATCAAAAGATCCAATGCAAACGTAAATCAATTATGCATGCTTAAGAAGAAGACTTACAGTAAATCCTCAGGTTCTTCATGTGAGATGCAGTATAAGGAATTAAAATTTACACTAAATAATATGCACAGATGAAAAATGCCCTAAGCAGATAGTTCTATTAGCGAGAAGAATTTATTTCAAAATTTGGCTAATATTAAATGATCTATAGTGCGTTTAGTTAGTGAAAGTGTGGCCTAAGAATTATGAACACAGTCAATTATAAATAAGCAAGCATATATATGCCTAAGTCCTACACCACTCAAGTCAGGTCCCAACCACACAGAAGGGGTTGAAACAGACCCGACACACCACAGATAAGTTCAGTACAAATTATTACAATGGCTCAAAGAGAGGGACCCTGAGAATTATGCGAGAATTAATCTAAACTAAGCTCTCTCTCACAAAAATTAAAATTCAATTCTCCATCCATGCAGATCCTTGATAAAATCCCAAAATTTTGCTCCTAGTAATCTGCAAAGAGAGAAATTGCGGTTAGTAGTAGAAGTAAGAGAGAAATGCAGAAAAAAATGACAGAAATAATTTTCACAAAAATTAATTACAAAAATAATTTAAAACCGTAAAAATTCATCGTTCCCTAGCAACGGCACCATTTTATGAGAGCGAAATTCGCCTCTTTAATAATGATGAATTATGTATAGGAGGTGAAAATCGGTCGATAAAAAACCACACTCTTTGAATGTTGTGAAAAAATTTTCTTGGCAAGTCTACCAAGGTCGAAAATAGGGAACAGTGATTCTTATTTGCGTGGTTTTAAATTAAATTAAATAATTAATTAATGTTTGCTTAATTTCTGTGTTGGGAAAATATAATACAAATGCGAAGAAATGCAATGATAAGGAAGTAAACAGAGACACTAATTCGGCTCAGGATCTGTGACTTTTCACGATTTAAATCATTAATTAACATAGTCAATTAATCCTCAATTCACATCATAGATTGAAAGAGATCACGTCCAGAAATATTTGTCAAAATAACTCCAGGAGCAGGCAAGATGATAAATATTTTTTAGAACTATCCTACAAATTACTGAGACGACGCAAACGATTCTATCGATAAATCTTTATTCTCTAATCGAATCCTCAATTAAATAAAATTTGATCTTGTAAAATAATGAGAGATCAATTCCTATCCTTCATAAGCACAACCCGATAAGGATTGATTCTTCAATTTGTGTTGTCAATAAATACAAGAGGGATAGATAAATATGTCCTCAATTGAGCCCATGCATTTATCGAAGCCTCGAATAACAATCGACAGCAATTAGAGGAAGATGAATTCAATTTAAACCTTTAATAGAATTCCTGCAAACAGGTTGTTAATTTCTTCATAAAAATGTAACACAAATATGTCAAAACTAGAATCCAAGAGTCAATAATAATCCTTAAATAATAACTATTGATAAACAACCTCGGATCTGTCCACAAATTATGCTAAGTGATAGCGCATGAAAAGAGCTTCAAAATGACATATTGTATGCTAAAAACAGAGTTTGTATGAGAAAGATATGCTCAGATGAATTTGTAGGGACTAAAATGTAAATAAAAAAAGTTTTTCTTTCAAAAAGGACCCAAGAGGGGCTTATTTGTAATTTAGCAAAGTTGGAGGGACCCCTCTGCAATTTAACCCCTAGCGGGGGTATATTTGTAAATTTAGCAAATTGCAGGGGTGTCGGTGAAATTTGCCTATAGCGCACGTGAGGATCGGGAACGGGGCGGAGGTTTAGGCGCCCGAGGCTCCACGTGGCGACAGTTGGAGGTTCTGGCGACCGAGGCGGAGGCTCGGGAACCCGAGCTTGTGGTTTGGGGGCCGAGACACAGGCTCGGGTGGCGAGCCTACGGTTCGGAGCCAGAGCCGAGGTTAGGATTTTCGAGCCTTGACGTGGCTGTGGGAGGGAGGCTTGGTTCAGCCAAACCTCGAGGCATGGAGTGAGGCCTGGGATGTGACGCGGCACCCTGCTGGGCCGTTGGATCAAAGGTGATCCAACGGTTGTGGAGTCAGGCAGATGAGGCCGGGTGGTGGCGAAGGGCGGAGGCCTTGGTGGAGTCTCTCGATGGAGCACAGCGGCGAGGGCTCGGTCATCACATGGCCGAGCAGGCTGGAGCGGTGCGTGGTGTCAGGCAATCCGGCCACCTGCGTCTGCACACGACTGGAGGTGGAGCGATGGCTTCCAGCGGCAGGACTCATGCAGGAGGGTTCCGTGGTGGAGTGGTAGAGGAAATGCCACTGGCAGTTGGTGGCGATTAGACCAAGGTTGCGGCTGCCGAGGTTGGCTGTGCGGCATGGGCAGAGGCGCAAAACTAGAGGTACGGCTCTACGGCAAGCAAATGCGGTCGGAGCGGAAGCAAGCTTCGTCGGGGAAGATGCGACGATGATGAACACTCCTCGGATCATGCCGCAGATGATGGACTGGGTTGTTACCACAGGAGGAGTCTCATGCTGATGAATGGTGGATGGGTTTAGAGGAGGCCAGAGGTGAGCCATTTATAGGAGGTAGGTCGACGGGCGTTATGAGCGGAAGAGGAGTCAGACGGCTGGAAGGAGTGGAGGTGGGCGGCGGCCGTTACTCGCACGAGGCGTAACGGGCGGCGGTGTGAAGGAGGGCGGAGGAGAAATGGCTGGTCGCAGGAGCTGGGGAAGGGGAGGGGGTTGATCACGTGTCGCGCACGTGCACGCGGGAGGAGAAGGTGGCATGTGTGTGGCACGTGCCAGAGGAGAGAGAAGTGCAACAGGTGGGGGTGCCACATGGCACGCACTGGAGCTGCCACGTGGTGCCCCTATAAAATTTTCAAAATTAAAGAGAGAAAAAAAACGAAAAAGAAATAAGAAAAGACCTCAGATCGAAAAATTTCCTTCACGAAAGTTGTTCGTCTTAACGAGATCTACAAATTTCTTGAAGGACCCGGTAAAAAAAAAGAGGTCACATGTGCGAAGTGGTATTTTTGGTGGTTCTCCATGTGTATAGAAAACCGGCTTTTCGGACTTTTGTAATTGTTTTTGGTGGTCATAGAGAGGATAAAAATCTAGAAAAAAATATGATAAAATACAAGAAATTAATTACACATTAATCTAATTTTTTTGGATTTTTAATAAATAAGAAAATAGGAAAATAAAATAGAAGTAAGAAACACACAATTTTTGTATAGACTCACAACAGACACTTGGACTCAGTCAGATCTTTGATCTCAGTTTTAATCTGGATTTAGATTTTTGTGTTACTTAATAAAACTTTCATCAAAGGATGCAAGTGAAGAAGAAATAAAATTAAAAAGGTTAATTATGTACATAAAAACTCAGGTCAAAAATAGCAAAAAGTCAAAATGAGCAAAAGTGGCCCAAAACCCAACTTTAAAATATGATCTCCGAATTTTACGAAATTGGTCTTGTTTTGAAGGTATTTGAAAATGGAGTACTTTAGACCAAAATCGGACACTGTATGAGGGAGATATACTCGTTTTAGTCCGTCGGATGTGAAATAAGACTTTGGGATTATTTGACACTTATTTGAGTTAGTATTTTTTTGTATTTTTTATTTATTCTTGTTAGTAATATCTACACAATGGAGCGGTTTGGGGTCAATCGGAGTTAGGATGAATTAAGTAAAAATATGAGAAGTTAGCGGCTTTTTGGGCTACTTTACAATTGGAATTTTTAATGCAAATATACATTATGAGATGCAAATATTATTAACATATGTATGACTGCTAATGATGCTCTATTAATGATTAATTGCATGTGAACAGAGCCTAATTGACCAATTTTGGCATGATGAATACGGAATTCATCAAACTCCCTACAACTCTATTGAGTTAAGGTACATTAAGAGGGTTGAGATAGGAATGATATTCCTTTCTACACAATTATTCCTTGAATTCATCTAATAAGTACAAGCTGCCTAGACTAGATCAAATTCATTTTCATCTTCCTTTAAACTTTGGTTCAAAACCAAAATTATGAAATATTTGAACATTTCAAAGCTTTCTAAGGTGAATGAAAGAAATCTCATATCACAGATAATCATCAAATGATATCACATATCAACAATGTTTATTATGATAAAGACGGTCCACATACATCAATATGTATGAGATCTTGAATACCTTGACATCTTACACCATTCCCAAAGAAGGTTGCTCTGGACATTTTCTACTTTGAATACAATATTCATGAGTATGTAAGATTTGAAATTTCAGATAATCTAAAGTTTTATTTCTTACTAGTCCATTGATCTCATCAATAGGCAAATATCCCAGGCTTGATGCCAGATCATTATCAAATGATCTTCATCCTCCTTTTGATCTTTTAATGTTCAATTTTCAATATTAGAAAGTCAATGAACCATTCATTAATTTTCTAATCTAGTAAACTCCTCTGTATGTTAGATTACTTTCTAAAATATATCCACCATAGCGTTTTATGATAGGTCTATCTCAGAACTCATATTTATTCCCAACATTTAGAAATAAACAATGAGTGCATTCTAATATCTAGGTCATAGAGACATTCTCTAAGACTGAGGGCTCTCCCACTGAAAATATGAAGTCTATCTATCCAATAGAGACTGTTGCAACTATTTCATCAATATCCATGGATGACTATTAAACCTTAAGATCAAATTTTCTGGCCTTCTAATACATATGCAACCAATTGTAAGTGTTGTTAGAAGAATGAGATACAATTATTAGACTTTTATCTTATCAAATAAGAAAATCAATTTCAATGATTAAATGCAGATATAAATTATCCCAATGCACTATCTAGGTCCTTCTCTAAGGATCCTAGATAGACTTAATAGTCATACTATCAATACATCGTCTTGTTGCGGTATTGACATTCATCCAACTCTTTGGATGTCATACGGAAGACACAGAAGTACAGTCATTTCTTTTACCTTCCTTCATACGTGGGTCTGACCCATTGATGAATACTCATTCATCACTCTTTATTCTTTTATTTTAGCTAAAAATCTTGGCAAAGCATCATGTATATAGTTGCAAATACAATAAATTAGCAATAAGCAAGCATTTGTTAATATTCCACGATTAGCATGTATTTGTGCAAAATAAAAGAATAAAGAATAAAAGAAAACGAAGAAAATATTTAGAATAAATATTGAGTGACCTAAACCCAAGAGAGGGCCAAGAATTGGCCTGATCGCCAAATAAAATAAGTAGAGAGAGATGGGGCCACTCTACCTTGTACATATACACCCTTTATGTATATAAATTATTTTTACAAAAATAAAAACAAAAAAGTGTTTTTATTCCCTTGTATCTATCTCTAAAAATAAAACAAAAATTAGATAATAAAAATAAAATAAAACTCTCTCTCACCTTGTATATAATACATGTAAACATGTATCTTTCCCTATTTAATTTATATTTGTAAATAAATAATAAAAATTAAATAAAAATTATTTAATAATCCAAATACTATGTTGTGAATAAATAAAATATAAAATTGGAGTATTTATATAAAAATAAGAAAATAAAAATAAATGTACAAAATACATAGGTATTTTATACCTGTATATAATATAATATATTGTATATACCATAAATTATTTTTCCTAAATATAAATAAAAATCACAGAAAATAGTTCAGAAAATAACAAATATTTTTCATTTTGTGTACTTTTTGATTTAAAATCATTTGCTATTTTAAATTGATTTTATAATTATTTTTGACCATCTATTTTCTGATTGGTCCAGGAGGAATGTTGACCCCGATCAACTACCCCTCCCGGACCTCCCCTCGTGCGGATCCGGGTATTGTTCTCGTTTCTCCCAATTATCCCAACCGGATCCTGCACCCTCTTACGCTGATTTTGGCAGCCGCATCTCCCCAGTGGATCGGTGATCCTCGCGGATCCCTAGGGAGTCACAGATCGCCCTCGGTCTGCGCACCCCGACCCATTTCCTCCAGCTACCTGGGACGTGCTATATATTCTTCACTCACCTCCCCAGCTCCGCAGCTCGTGCCGCACACCCTTTTGATACCCTAGAAAGCTCTGCCTTGGTGACAGCAACCGGAGACCACCTTTGGTCATCGGAAAGCTATTGTGTAGTCGTAGCTCGCCTCTCGTGGACGGAGCACCGCTGTGACGAGCCTCCTCTGCTAGCCGCAGCGAAATCGAGGCAAAGACCCCTTTCGTGCGCATCCCCTAGAGCTCAGGATCACGTTAGGACCCTCAGGTAGCTCTCATATAGATCCTGGTTCCTTTCTTTCCCGAATCTTTCAGTTGTCCTTCACTGTTACTCCGCCAGCTCCGACCAACCGGTCGGAGCCTCTTCGTCGTCATCCACCCATTCTGATTAATGCCTCCGCTCATCCTCCATCCTTCCACAAGGTCTGATCATCCTGACCTTGGCTCAGATTGCCAGGATCAGGCCCTAGGTCTCATCTACCGCCTTCGCCGAAGACCCCCTTCCATTCGCCCCTGCTTCTCTCTATTATAGGCTAAATAACCCCGACCGGAGCCTTGCTCCGAGTCCGAGCTTTCTCCTGCAGGACTTAGCACGCGTGGAACGAACCAGATAGCCTTTGACCACCCTTGCCGGATCTCTCCTAGGTCCCAGCCATTGCTTCGTAGATCCGACCGTTCACGACTCCATCCGAGCCGGCCATTCGACGTAGAAGTGCCCCACGTTTCTTTTGGCACCGGCCGATCGTTCATCGAAGCTTCCGATTCTCGTTGACGCTCTGGCGAAGCTCGCCCAAGCATTGTTCTTCCAGAGCCTCTCTCCACCGTCCGATATCCCGCACCTACCAGATACCATCCTCGCCGTCCATCGTCAGGCGCTGTAAGGCCGTTAGATGTCAGATCTAACAGCCCCCGTACCTGCCACGTCCCCGACATTTGACAGCCGTCAGATCTGATCTCTGGTGCGCCAGAGCCGCACTTTCACGCCCAGCCAATGGCCGCCACCTGTCCAGCCATGCGCAGCTCACATGCTGCATGGGTAATTTGCTCAGCCTACCCTGCTTTTATTTCAGTTTGTCGTTTAGTCTATAAAATAAAGTACATAGTTCGGCCATTTTGCACTTTCGTACATGTAGTTGTCCTTATTCGCTCTTTAGTCCTGTTTGTGTGGACCCACGTGCTTCGTCACGTGTGTATTTGGGATATTTCCAGTATGTACATTAGATTTCTTTACTGTTATGGTTTGAAGTTTTAGTTTTCATATTTGCAAGTATACCCCTGTGCGTGCGGATTTGTAACATGTGCTGATATTTGTGGAAAAATTGCAGCCTGGGCCATAGAGTTTTCACGCATGTTATTATTAAGCGCTAGGACATATTTTTTTGCAGTTTGGTCCATGTATGCTATGTGTTTTATTTTTGATTTAATAAATAGAAAAAATTATCCAAAAATCACGAAATTTTGACACATGGTTCCTGCCATAATGTAGGAATTTTAGTGAATTTTTGGCTTTGTTTTGTTTTCATTTACTATTTTTACAAATTCAAAAACCTTAAAAAGTGTCACTGTTTGTTTTAAAAATCAATTAAAAATATTAAAAAACCTTGAAAATTCTGAAAAAATTCTTGATTGCTTCTGTGCGGTTGCTTGAATTACTTTCAAATTTTCATCTTGTTTCCATTTATAAAAATCTTAAAAATTGAAAAAGAGTAAAAACCTTGGAAAAATCATTAAAAATTCTCAAAAAATCAAAAAAATGTGTTTTCTTTGTTTATAGGTATATTTTATTTTTTTAGTTTTATATAAAGTTGTTGCTCGAATTTCACATGTATTTTAATTAATTTTATTATGCCTTTAGATTCCAGTTGTATATTGGTTTTTATTTCTGACTTTGTTTGATTTTTAGAAAATTAATTAAAAATCATAAAAATCTAAGAAAATTTACAAAAACATTTGATTATTTAAAAAAACACAAAAATATTTTTATTCTAAATTTTTTAGTGTTTTTGGAGTATTAAATAATTGTGTGAGTGTTGATTTTTTATTTCCTTTTAGCCTTTTTCTTATATTAAAAATCATAAAAAAATTAAAAAAATTAAAAACCACCATTTCTCTTCTCTTTTTGGACTCCCGACTACTCCGTAGCTTTTGCATTACGTGCTCCTTGTGTTCGACCCTGGTAGCTATACCAGGTAAAATAAATTAGCGAGACCGCTTTGTTCTATTTGATTGATTGATTTGTGTATTGGTGGTCTTATTTTCTTGTTGAGATTCGGTCCGAGTGGTTGAGGTCGTAACGACCCTTGATACCATTTTACCCCAGTCGCTCGGGCAGCCCATCAGAATGGCATCGTTGCCAGGGAGCACGGCTTAGTAGTCGGTTTTCCCTGTTTTAGCTTTATTTTTGTTTTTCTTCTTTTTATTTTCCTTTTATTTGTTTTCTTTTTCTTTTTCTTTTTGTTTTTGTTTTTGTTTTGTTTCTTGTTTTTGTTTTATTCCTTTTTTTTTCCTTTTATTTTGTTTTTTTAAATAACTGTGGTCTGACATATTTCCTGTTTCCCTTTCTTACAGAAGCTCAACAAGCAAGGGCAGCGATCTTCGGAGAGCCGAGGCACCCGAGTGACTTGGAGGTGGCTCGTTTCTACATCGAGCCGTTGGAGAGCATAGGAGAGGAGGAGCAGAATTTTGGAGGAGTAGTATAGTTTAGCCTTAGTTTTAATTTCTGTTATTTTTGTTGTAATAATACAGGACAGACTTGGACTCAGACTTAATGTGATCTCAGGGTCTATTTCGTCGAGCACTGGTGTCCTCGGGGGACCTCACCATGGATTTTTGCCGGTTTTGTTTTTTACCGCATTTTCTTTTATTTTTTATTCTCGAAGTTTTTGGCCCTTAGACTTAGAATTTCCGAATTCATTGTGATGTAATTACTTAAGGCCCAACCCTAATTGCATATATGTTCCTATAGATCGTTAATTGGACCTTATTAATTAATTCACAAAGAAAAAGTTAACTCGATCACTTGAGGGGTCACGTGCTGCTAGAGGCTGTATACAGTGCTGGCAGGATCCGTTGTGGCGGACACCGATCAGCATCAGAGACCGGACCCCGGCCCCTCTTGTTAACCTGATAGCTAAAGTTCTTCACGAGCAGAAATTATTTATCTAAGGTTGATTTCTTCTTGCATCATATAGATAGGTTTATTTTAGTCTTTTATTTTATGTGCGGATCACTTTGCATGTAGAGAGCTGGAGTCAGGTACACATTTCTTACTGTACATGCATCATAGTGTTTGATCGTGCATTGGCTTTTTTGACTTCTCCCCCTGTTTTTGGACTTAAAATAATTAGGAGAACCAAAAATTTCATTAAGCATTGTTTGCTTTGAAAAATTCCTATTAAGAAAAACTATAAAATTTGGACTATTAAAGCACACATGATCCTAAAAGACACCTGACTTAAAAATTTATCTTGGGAGAGTAATACATTCATTGTATGGTTTGGATGAGCGAGAGTGTGACCCGCAGACTAGGCTAGAGCCACATCTGACCTCGCCTCAGACTACTGATTTCGGGTTAGTCGTTCTCCAGTGAGGATCACTCCGATTTCTGGTAAAGTAGGCCGCGATATCCTTAATAGAGCGAGTCGATCGGGTATCCGCTAAACGGTCCACGACTTGTACTGGCCGGGAAAGATCTAGCCTTTGCGAGTGCCAAGACCCGCTCTCCGAACCTGAGTTTGACTCCACCCTGTTCCCCCTAGACCACCCTTCTACCAGTCCTGATGTGCCTGAGCAGAGACTGCAGCAGACAGTTGATGATTTATCGGCACCTGAGTTTGGGTCTTTTGCCTTTACAGAGACCATGGCCAACAATGAGGAGCACACCGATGGACCCAGTGGGAACCAGACCTATGTACTAGATCAGGGTGCCATCAACAACTCCCTGTTATCCTCTCTGGAGACCATGCATCGTCAGATCAGAGACCAGGGGGATTTCATGGTGGACAAGCGCCGAGAGATGGAGCAGATGAGAGCCGACAGAGAGTAGCGCAGACCCGGTGGAGGAGGAGATAACCCTGATAGAGAGCCTGAGGAGCCAGTATAGCCAACAGCACCTGCACTCCGATGAGAGAGTTGCACAACCCTGGTGCAACTCTCACCCACAGATGGATACAATTGTCAGCCATTTTGGGAGATTTCAAGCTCCCATCTCAGACTATCCAGCTTCTACCCCGACTACACGGACTCGCTACAGTGGAGCCACACCTCCACCTCCAAGAATTTGAGATGATCCGCAGTACTGTCCATGATCGCCTTTTAGACGAGGATACCATCAAGATGATGACTTTTCCGTTCTCCCTTGTAGACAGAGCAGCCAACTGGTTGAAGCACCTAGGGAGATTCGTCACATCCTGGGAACAGCTCCGGGACGAGTACTTAAATAAGTATTATCCACTCGGCCGTACAATGCATCTCGAGCCCTGATCAACAACTTTTCCATGCTCCCCAACGAGCAATTTCATGAGGCAAGGAATAGGTTCAGGGAGCTCACAGACCGGTGCCCTCATCATGATATATCTAAGCCCAACCTTGTCCAGAGTTTCTTCTGCAGGCTTACACCGGAGTTGCAGGGGCTAATTAACGCATCCTGTGGGGGCTTATGCTTCACCAAGGATGAGGATCAGGTCTGGGCCATCTATGAGGAGATGGTGGAGAATTATACAGTTATGTCCCATACCCGACTATATGCACAGGGGAAGCCCACACCACAGGTCGTTTCCTATTAGAGGATAGCACGGGTCGATGACGGTCCATCTACATCATCAGCAGCCGTAGCACAGGCAGAATTGACGGCTGCTGATATGGGGATCATCAGCGAGAAGTTGGACCGCATCGAGCTTATCAAGAAGAAGCAGTGCTAGGGCATGTCTCAGATAGATCAGATGGCACAGACGCTGAGTGACCTGAAGACCCAGATCATGTGTCTCCAGGAGGCACATACGGCTTCTCAGCCCCGCCTTAGGTCACGGGCAGATCCCAGCAGCAGCAGCTCGACCCAGCCCTCCATCCACTACCGACAGGTGCATCATATTCAGCCGGAGCAGTTCTAGCAGCAGCACCAACAGTATATCCATCCACCACCATCTCAGGATAGCCAGATGGTGGTCTACCAGCCAGATCAGCCCATGGCAGTTCTCCCCACAAACACCTACGAGCAGGAGTCGTTGATGGATGTCATCGGGATTTCGTATGACCAACCTCAACCTAGGATCTGACGAGACCATCCCGGATTCTGTTGGTCGACCGGAGGTACCTCTTCCCAGCAGCAGCCTCCAACTCAGGGTGGCCAGTTTAGCTAGCAGTAATAGCTACCCCAGTTCCCACAGCCACATCCACCTTACCAGCAGCATGGTTCTCATCCCTATCGATAGGGACAGTCGCGGAGGCAGCAACAGCAGCCTCAGTAGTTTCATCCCCATTATCCCTCTTCTCCATCACAACAACAGCCTCACTTTCAGAGAGGCCACCTGTTCGGTTCTCATGGGCCCGCTTACGAGAACCCATCTTTAGATTACTTAGCCCGCCTTATCTCCGATCAGCAGGCTACCTTCAGCCGGGAGATGGACGAGTTCTGTAAGAAGATTAGGGAGATAGTGAAGGGCAAGGCCGCCATACCCGCTCAGATCGAGTCGAACCCGAACAACCTGAAAAGGAAGTTTGAGCAAGTAGAGTTTACAGAGGTTACCACTCCTAGTGATCCACTTGGTGATATTTCTACATACACTTTTGATGCTGACTTTGGTACACTTAGGAGCAGTAGGATGACAGCCGGTGGTGCCTCATCTGAGCGACAGCCACATGCAGACTCAGGAGCACCAAATGAGGAGGAGAGCGGTGCTGATGATTCTCATGATGATGTTGATGATGGTGGTGCTGACACCGATGTTGATCCAGCTGACGGTACTGAGGCCGTCACTTCACCAGATGCAAGAGGTGGTGCTGATGCCACCAGAGATGATGTTGAGCCAGAGTGCGGTGTTGATGCCGTGAGTCCAGATGTTGTGGGTGGCACTGAGGCCACCCATTCTATTCCTGTTGCATTTCCTTTTGCTTCCATATCTCAATACTATTCTGGAAAATGTAATAAAGGAAAGGGTTCTTCATTTGTGAATCCATCTGTGATGCATGGAGATGTTTGTATGGATTCTACTTTACTACAGCAACATGGACCTGATCCTAGTCCTCCATCTGAGGAGGGCCCATCCATCTCCTTCCCTCAAGCAGTCCGCTTGGCGAAGGGGACTAAAAAAGAAAATCCAAAAAAGTCTCAGCAGATAGAGTTCAGCCAGCAGATGATAGACAGATTCCAGATACAGCTGACACTACAAGAGGCCTTGGATCACATCCCTCTCTTCCTGAAGAACCTTAGAGAGAAGACCACTATTCGTAGGAAGAAGAGGAACCATCACTCAGAGATCCATGTGCTCACTCGAGCCACCTGCTTCGCCATCCAGAACTGCCTTCCAGCCAAGAGGCCAGATGCAGGAGCTCCCTATGTCATATGCCACATACATGAGCAGAGGTTCGATCAAACTCTATTAAACAATGGTTCTTCCATCAACCTACTTCTGACAGCCTTACTCGATCGGTTCAAGTTTGGCCCTCTCCGAGAGAGCAGGACGGTCCTTCAGTTTGCTGATCGATATGTCAAGAGGCCGAAGGGGTTGCTGAAGGACATGGTCGTCACAATTCAGGGCATGAAATTCCTCATGGACTTCGTTGTGTTGGACATGGAGATCCCTGAGTTTGTGACTGATACCCCCATCATTTTAGGACGCCCGTTCTTGGCCACAGCCAAGGCAGTGTCCGATCATGATAGCGAGAAGGTATACTTTCGCATCGAGGGTGAGAGTATACAAATAGAGACGATCGATGAGACTAGAGCACGAGATTCAGCTTCCTCAGAGCTGCTTACAGATTCAGAGCAGATGACAGAGGCAGAGCGAGACATCCACCAGGAGTGCGATTTTGTGATCACAGACGATGAAGTAGCTTGGTCAGACCCCATTTCACGAGCCATCCTCTCACCTTCAGATCCGTTGATGCACGGATTCCAATAGAGAAGATCTTAGAGAGTGCATTGCTTGTAGAAGACACCTTTCAGGCAGCAGATCGCATTCAGGAGATCGAGACAGTAGATATTTCCTTTGATTCAGATTCAGATCCCTCAGAGTCCGATATTGATTGGGCAGAGTTTGATGAGTTGATTCCATGTATGATTATTACAGAGCCAGCAGCTAGGGTGGAGATTGATCCTATTCAGAGCACAGATACACCAACAGAGCAATCTTCACTAGATTTTCAGGTTCAGCGATAGTTCTCCCATGCAGATTTGGTCGCTTTCACTCAGACCTTTCAAAGGTCAGATCCGCTAGCTCCCAGTT
Source organism: Ottelia alismoides (assembly GCA_037367405.1). NCBI lineage: Eukaryota > Viridiplantae > Streptophyta > Magnoliopsida > Alismatales > Hydrocharitaceae > Ottelia > Ottelia alismoides. The sequence continues at coordinate 524,713 of JAZKJV010005735.1, forward strand.
GTCCAGAGCCGAATCCCTTGCTGCAATCGTTGAAGTATAGGTTCCTTGCGGGTGAGCATGAGATGCACCCAGTCATTATCTCAGCGGATTTGACTGGAGAGTAAGATACTCGTTTGATGGAGGTTCTTGAAAAGAACCGCAAGGCGATAGGATGGGAGCATAGCTGATCTCCAGGGGATAAGTCCAGCCATGTGCTCCCACCATATCTATCTCGAATAGGACGCAAAGTCGTTGCATGAGTTCCAGCGGTGGCTGAACCCGAACCTTTGGGAGGTTGTCATGAAGGAAATCTTGAAATGGTGGAGCACCGATTTTATCTACCCCATCTCCGACTCCAAGTGGGTTAGTCCATTACATGTGGTGCCCAAGAAGACGGGTATCACTACAGTTGTGAGTGAGTCTAGAGAGGAGATCACTACCCGAGTGATGAATACTCATTCATCACTCTTTATTCTTATATTTTAGCTACAAAAACCTTTGCAAATGCATGTATATATTTGTAAATATAAATAATTACCAAAATCATGCATGGTGTAAATAGTAATAATTAGCATGTTTTTGTGCAAAAATAAAAGAATAAAGAACAAAAAGAAAAAGAGGGAAATATTTAAAATAAATATTGAGCAACCTAACCCAAGGGAGGGCTCAGCATGGGCCTGACCGCATAAAAGCCAAAGTAAAGGGAGATAGGGGCTCATGTGTGTAAATTGTAAATACAATAAAAGTATTTTCCTCCAAAAATAGAAGAAAATGGGCTTGTAAATACTTGTATATATTTATAAATATAAAATCAAGATAAAAATAGAAAAAATCAAAAAGAAAACAAAAATAGATCACTTGTATATATCCACCTTGTACATACAACCACACTTATATTTATTCCACCTTATAAATAAATAAAATTAATTTTTATAAAATTTGTATATATTCTACTTTTTATGTTTTAAATAAATAAAATAAAAACCATTAAAACAAAAACAAAATAAAAAGAACAAAATTAAAAACCAAAAATAATATTGTAAATATACCATGTATATATATATGTACATATGTATTTATTTCACTATTGTATATAAATAATAAAAATAAAATAAAAATATCTTTTTATTCCTTATTTTATGATATAAATAAATAAAATATAAAATGGGAATAAAAGTGTATAAAAATAACAAATTAAAAATCAAAAAGAAAAATCCATATATTGTACACATACCTATATATAGCTCTATTATGTAAATACCTTATTTTTACTTTGAAAAATTAATTAAAAATCACTAAAAATGGAAAAAAATAAAACAAAAATTTTTCATTTTTTGAGTTTTCAATAATTCGGCCATCCTGTATTTTTAAATGAATTTTCAATATTTTCTGAGGGGGCCTCCTCTGATTGGTCCACAGGGGAATGTTGACCGCCCGGTCAACTCCCCCTGTGGACCACTTCCCGCGGATCCAGAGCAACCGACCCGACTTCTTCATTTTCTATCTGCTCGATCCGACCGCCGAATACCTTAACCCCAGGCCCTGATTAATCCTTGATCATCCATGACCCACGCCCTGGGTGGATCTTAGGGATCCGAGGCACGAGCAACTCACCCGATCCCTTTCTTCTCGGATCCCTGAGCATATAAAATTTCATCTCCGGCGACCTATTCCTCTATCTTTGGATCTCCCCCTCGACGCCTGTGACCTCCTCCGGAGTGCCTGAGTGACAGTCGCGTTCTTCGGAGTAGCAGCGAGGCCCGGGAAGCCGGGAGCCACTGATCTGGTGGCTTTCATCGCCGTGCGCCGTCGCGAGCGTGCCCAGCCTCGGGGAGACGACGCCCCCTTGCTGGCAATGACCCAGGAGCTCGCTGAGCTTCAGCCTAGTCGACCGCCTCCATCAGGTGGCCTTTTTAGCCCGTAGAGTAGCTTAGTTTAGGGTTTTTAGTTTCCGGTAGCCGTAGCTCCGCCAGCTCCGCCCTTCGTCTCCGTCCATCCACTTGGCCATCCGACACCGCCACCACGTCCACCAGACTCCTCTCCACCTTCTCTGACCTTCCATTTCCCCCTGACTCGCCCTGGAGTAGGAACCTCAGTTCTCCCCCTCCGTCGCTCACCGGAGAACCGCCATACCGACGCACCGGCCATCCATTTTACGCTCTGACGGGTCGAGGCAGTTTGCCCTCGACCCCTCTTTCTTCATGTGCAGGTATCAGGCCTATTCGACCTCATCTGGAGGTCGAGACTTCAGAGCACAGGAGCTCCAGGTCATCCGCGTCGCCGGAGCTTTCCAGAGTTCACCACCTTCATCGGAGCATCGCATCAGCAGCGGAATTTCACGGCGGAGCTTTTCCGCACTTCAGGAGCAGCAGGGAAGGACCGTAGCGCGTGCATCGGGCCGGCGAAGCCCGCCGGCAAACTGTTCTTCCGCCATCTTTCCCGACCGTCAGATCAGCCTCGAAGCTCCAGATTAAATCTCGTCCGTTCATTTACGGAGCAGCACTGACCGCCCGATCCTTGAGGTTCGATCGCCACCGTTGATCCAGCGAGGTTAAGACACGACGCGTTGCAGCCGTCAGATTTAGCACGTGGCTTCACCTCCTCCGTCCGATCCGAGCCAGGCCCCCTTCGCAGCCCCACGTCGCAGCTCAGCCGTTCGATCATCCACGTGGGCTCTTCCCACCCGTCGGATTTCTCCGAGGGTTTCACTTGTTGCGCGCCCACTTCTCTCCACCGTTCGATCTGCTACGTGGCACGCATCCAGCCCTCGGGATTTAATAAGGGGTATTTGTTCTTAGGCCCCTCTACTTTTCGCATTTAGTATTTAGTCTTGTAAATACATAGTTTAGTTCTTTTATTTTATTAAAATTGCACTAAGGACCCTACTGTTTATCATATTTGCATTTATACCCCTGTTTGATGTGTAAGCGTGCATCGACACGTGGTTTTTGGTGTATTTGCATTATTGGCCCCACGTTTTTGGCTTGTTACGTTTTATACTTTTATAAATAGGAATGACAATCAGGTCCCCCCAGGCCTGAGTCACTTGTATCGTGCGTCGCCCGGGGGGTATTTTGCATTCCTTACCCTATAGTTTCCAAGCTTGTTCCCCAGGGGTCCCAAAACTTTATTATAATTGCAGTTAGGTCCCTATGCACTGTTGCTTGATTTTTATTTTTAATAAAAATAGCAAATTAATTCCAAATTCAATGAAAATTGGATACATGGCTCCTGCCATATTGTAAAAATTTTTAGAATTTTTGGAGCAATTTTTGGTTTTATTTGCTATTTTTAAAAATTCAAAAAAACCTTTGTATTTACTGTTTGATTTAAAAATTCACAAAAAATATTAAAACTTATCTAAAATTACAAAAAAATTAGCTACTGTTTCTTTTGTTGTGTTTGATTTTTTGGTTAATTTTGGTCATTTTTCATTTTATAAAACTCATAAAAATTACAAAACACCTAAAAACTTATAAAAATTCTAATAATTAATCTAAAAATCCAAAAATCATAAATCCAGTGCCCAAATTTTCCTTAAACTTTCTAGTTTATTGGAAAATTACCTCCATGAGCTATCTAGGCCCTTTTGCATTTTGAATTGGCCTTTTTCTTCTGATTGGACAGTGTCTTCAGTTTCTTACCTTGTTTGATTTTTAGAAAATTAAATAAAAATCAGAAAATAACAAAAATTCACTAAAAACAGTAAAAATTATAAAATACATAAAAACATTTTTATTTGAATTTTTGCTTGATTTTGATGCATTAAATAAATTGTTGAATTGCCTTGTTTCTTTGTTTTCCTTATTTTCTTAATTCATTAAAAATCCAAAAATATATAAAAAGACTAAAAATCCACCAAAAATAGCTTTTTTTATTTTATTTTATTTTTGACTACTTTGTAGGCCGCAAGGCCATCACGTGCTCCTTGTGTTCGACCCTGATCGCTATACCAGGTTAATAAAATAGCAAGACCGCTAGTGGATATTTGAGTGATTGTTATCATATTTGGTGGTCTCTTTTTCTGGATTGACCGAGTCTGATTGCTTGGGTCACAACGACCATTGACGACCTTTTACCCGAGTGTTCAGAGCGAGTCATCAGAATGGCGTCGTTGCCAGGGAGCACGACTTAGTAGTTTTTTTTTATTTTCATTTTCTTTTTCGCGGCTTTCCGCGGCTCTTTCAGAGTCTGTGGCTTTTCGCGGCTTTTTGTTTTTATTTTATTTTTGCTTTATTTTGTTTTATTTTATTTTCTTTTATTTTTGTTTGATTTTTGTTTATTTATTTTATTTGTCATTTTTGCACATATACCCTTGTCTTTTATTTCTTGTCCATATTTGATTATATTATTGTTGGTTTGACACTTGTCTTCTTTCTTGCGAGGGCCCGAGGACCGAGGCGGCAGCTTTCGAGAAGCCGATGCAACCGCGGGACTTGGAGGCGGCTCCCTTCTGCACGGAGGCGTAGGAGAGCGTGAGAGAGTAGACGAGCGGGCGAGGATTAGTTTAGCTTTTTATTTTCATTTCATTTGATTATTGTAATAATAGAGGGGCAGACTCAGACTTTGGACTTGGCTTGACTAGCGGGTCTATTTCGCCGAGCACCGGTGTGCTCAGGGGACCCTTAGGGTTTTTCACGGTTTTCCGCGGCTTTTTGGTTTTCTTGCTGCCTTTTACGGTTTTCAGCGGTTTTTCTCGAGCCCCTAGACTTAGGATTTTCTGCTTGACTGTGCTGTAATTAGTAGGATCCCCACACCTAATTATCTGCATGTTCCTATAGTGCGATTAATTGGATCTACTAATAATTCATTAATAAAAATAATTGACTCACTCCCTTCATAGCCTACGTGCCGTAGCCTACCCTGCCAAGCGCTGCTCCTGAACCCGATGTGTAGGGAGGAGGAGGCGTAGACCGAGATCGGACCTTTGGCTTGAATGATTGGTGACCAGTTAGATGGTTCTTCGAGTAGAATTGCCTGTTTAGGACTCGGTTTTCACCGCTGCACCATATAGGTTGTCTATTTCAGTCTTTACATTTCTGTGCGGATCACTTGCATGTAGAGTGTTGGAGACAGGTACGCATTTCTATCTCTGCATGCATCATTGATTTCTTCGCGCATCGGCTTTTTCGTCTTCTCCCCCTGTTTTTGACTTAATAATCAGGAGAACCGAAAAATTCGTTAGGCGTTTCTTTTTATTAAAAAATATCTAAAAACAAAAACAATAAAATTGGGACTGCTAATCACACTTGACCTAAAAGACACCACTAAAAATCTGTCTTGGGGAGAGTAACCCACTCCTTGTTTGGTTTGGATGAGCAAGAGAGTGACCTGCACATTAGGATAGAGCCTCCGATCTTTCTTGACTGATTACCGGCTTTCAGTACGGGACAGTCGGTTGAGAAATATCTGGATACCTATTTACCTCACGTAATCGCTCTGATAGACTGAATGATCACCTAAAATAAAATCGACAAGATAATTGACTGATCCCTTTCGGTCTTCAGCTTTGTGTGCGTAGGTGAATTTGGGGTTTGCTTGTTCATCTTGTGTGATTTCCAGATCCCTTCGATCCTCCTCTCTTTCCATCTGCCTTCCACCCTCCCTCCCTTCACTCTTCTTCTCTTCTTCTCCTTTACCCCTGGATGATGGATCCCCCTCACTTCGAGCCGACTCTTACGGCTTCTTCTCCATCTTCTGACCATCATTCCAGTCCACCTTCTAGGGAGGTTGGATCTCCGACCAACCTCCCGCTCCCTCCCTTCCTTTCATCTCACCACTCTGGGCATGTTGTGCGAGACGTCCGAGGATACCAGATAGAGCAGATGCGAGACCCGGACGATGATGTTGCTGAGTTGAGAGTGCACTCCGTTGGTGATCAGAGAGAGCAGTGGAGATTATCAGACATATCCTATTCCGGAAGGATGGAGGAGCAGATAGCACATGGAGCTCAGTCAGCTTCTACACTTGGTCCATTTGTCTTGGATTTGGATTACATTCAGCGACTACCGACATTTTCAGGAGAGGCGCACGAGGAGCCGTATCTTCACCTGTCCGCATTCGAGAAGTGTTATAGAGCACAGAGATATTCAGACGTCACTGCAGAGGAGCTGATGAGAAGGACCTTCCCCTTCACACTTCACGACAGAGCCATGAGATGGAACCGACGATTGGGGAGGACATTCCAGACGTGGGGAGAGCTACGTCGAGAGTTCCTACAGAGATACTTCCCTCCACGTAGAGCAGATTTCAAGCGGTCTTTGATCACAGATTTTTCAGTTGACCCCCAGGAGCCATTGCACGAGGCATGGCCGAGGTTTCTTGACCTCTTGAAGAGGTTTCCAGACCATGGACTTCCACTGACAGACTTGATAGAGATCTCAATGCGGGGGATGACCGCAGAGCAGCTTGCACTGGTGATTACCACATGTGGCAGTTCACACCGCAGTTCTGACATTCACTTCCTGGACACCGTCTCGAGCTTACTTTCACAGAGATCTTCTTCGCGAGATGCCATAGTCGGGACAACACATGCGGACGATGCAGTACCAGGGCGGTGTGTCACTTTACATGATGAGTCAGCTTCTACACACCAGCAGGAGGATTTGGATGAGACAGCACCACTGACAGAGGAGATGACTGCGATAGCAGAGGTTCGGACCCAGAGTCTACTTGAGTTCCCGTTGGTTTTCCAGTTGGAGTTCGAGTCAGTTCCAGAGTTTCCAGTCGACGAGTCGAGGATATCAGATTTTCTGATACTCCAGGAGCCGGAGGAGCCCCCGCTTTTGCAGCCATTGATTCAGACACTTCAGATTCCAGTCCCGGAGGAGTCAGTCTCCTTCCTGCAGAGACACTTCTGGGATGCGGACAGCTACCAGAACTCAGCCCAACAGCCACATCTCGAGGAGAGACACCACTTTGAGAGGACAGACACAGAGAGTCCCGTCTTCGAGCCTTTTGTCCTCCACTTTGTTGAGACAGATACACTTGCTGAGGACCAGTTGGCAGCCAGCATAGCCGCAGAGCGAGGATCTGCCACAGACACTTTGCCGGCTTCCACGGTGTTGACTAGTACCTTCTCCTGCTTCCAGATTGTCGAGACCTACACTTTCGATGATGATGCAGCCTGGTGCACCGAGTGGATACTTGATAGCAGTGCAGATGCCCATCTAGATCCTGATCCTCTTCTTCTCACTTTTGATCATGCATCTCTCCCCGAGGGTTGCCTGCGGGAGGATTCCACACTCGATGAGTACTCGGTTTCACCTTCTGAGAGTGTTTCCGATCTGGCGGAACACGAAACCGAGTCTCTAGATCATTCTGATTCTGAGTCTTCTCACCTCGACGACCCTCGCGAGGATGAGCCCATTCTGGAGATATTCGATGATTTGCCTGATCTGATTCTATTCCATTCATTGGATATCAGTCCTCTTAGAGAGTCTCCTGATCTTGACTATATATACCTTTTTGAGACACTGATTGACGTGGAGGATTCTATTACTGATCCATTCTTCTCCACGTTTGATTTCTTCGGCTCTATACTCTCACTCCAGTCTGACCCAGAGCCGCTGATTTCTTTTGTGCTATCGGATCCTAATCACTTATTTCCATATCCTTGGCTGGTAGCAGACACCCGCCTGATTGCATAACTGGATGTCTTACTTCACACTGTTGAGTTCGACGTTGTTCTCATACCGAGACTGCGACGACAGTATGGCATTCGCCTTACTGATGCCGTCCTGAACCTCGATACTGCATTGTCCTAGCCTTTGCGCCCAGCTAGGGGCGTAAAATCTAGCGCTTGTTGAGAGGCACCTCAACATTGTACTCTTTTGTATATACGTGTTTCGTCTTGTTTTGATCTTTCTTTCTTCCATTCTTATTTTCACCCCAGGTTTCACTTAGGATTATCTGTGCTATACTTAGGATATTGCTCATCCTAAGTATAGGGGGGGTGAAAACATCGGGTTGTTCTTCGTTCTGTTTCATCACTTCTGTTGTTGCCTATACTTAAGGCTCTTCACCTTAAGTATAGGGGGAGTGATGTCCTCTCCTCCTTGTATATATTCGTTGATTTTATTCGTGTTTTGCTACCCCTATTTTGCTGCCTATACTTAGGGATATTTTACCCTAAGTATAGGGGGGGTAGACCCTGTACATTCTACACTCGGGTTTCCCTTTTGTGTACAGCCTGCTATACTTAGGATTACTTGATCCTAAGTATAGGGGGAAGACCCGAGTTCCTTTAGACTTTCTATTCATTCATTCATCTTTGTATATAGTCTTCCTTTTCACTTCCTATACCTAGCACGAGTTATGGCTTCTTCATCGCTCTTGACTCTGAGGACATCGTTCGAGCTAAGTATAGGGGGGGTGTATATATTCCATATATACTTTAGCCATAACTCGTACTTTGTGTGAGTGTGTTAATAAATAAAATGGCTAAAAACCTTAAAAAATCACAAAAATTAAAAAATTTTCATGTACATAAACCTTCTTTTATTTGCACATACATAGCTAGTATACAAATTATTTTTGTAAAAATGTTTTCAAAAACCTTTTGTGTAAAGCTTGTGTAAATATTTTCTTATCAAAATTATGTATATAGTACAAAATTTTTCCAAAATGTTTTGAAAATCAAAAGTTTGCAAAATCTTGTGTAAATGTGTGTAAATACCTTTTGCAAAACTTGCACTTCATGCATCATCCATTCATGATTTCAAAACATTTTTCAAAAATTTTGCATGTTTGTAAAATTTGTGTAAATAGCATCTTTTGTACATATGTATATAGTTTTTCTGGATGATAGTTGACATTTAAACTAGCCTGGAATCAAATTGAGAAATGGAGCTTGATTAAGATCTTAATCCACCTAATTTATAAGAGGAACCTTATAGGGCTTAGGTTTAAGGCTTTTCAGGTCCATGGTGACTTAATTCTTTGAGTCCACTAGGCTATGATCACATGTCATCTCAATGAGCCTAAGTAGAGCACTTAACAACAACACATGACTCATATAGACAATGTCTTTACTTGGACACCAGCACTTTGCACCGAGCTCTCTACGGATGAGGTGGTGAGGAGGCAGTCTTCCTTGACTTGGGGTAGCATATGAGGGTAGTACTTCTAGGCGGAACCTCTCTTCTTCTTTTAGTGAAGGAAGTGCGTCTCAACTTGGTCTGGTTGCCATGAGGTCTAACGACAGGAGTTGTGGGTTGCAATAAAGCTTCAAAAGAGGGATAGTCTACTGGCTCAAGAGGAAAAACTCCTTGTATATATGCTGCAGATGTATATGTTGTATAGATGCACTTAAAAAAATGCAAAAAGAAAATAACTCCAAAAAAGTGGTGGGTCTGAGAGAAAATGATAACCCCACCGGAGTATGTATATAGAGTGCAATAAGCAAAGCTTGAGTTTCATGTTCCACCTTATGTAGCTTGCAGCAGGGAGACTTGGCTACACTGGTCAAGCTCCCAAGGATAAATGGCTACACTAGCCATGGTCCATTCTCTTCTTCCTCCTCTTCTTGAGCTGGTTGCACTTGAACTTGGAAGGGAATACCCCGCTCCTCGAGGAAAAAGTGGCCAGATTGAGGTCATAGAGTTACCTTGTTGGGGACGGTTGTCAAGTTGCCATTTCTGAGGTGGAGAGCTTAGACCTCACATTCACAGGACAAGGAAAGATTCATGGTCTTCAGGGTTTGTGATTGATGACTTGTTCTGATCTGGAGCATTGAGGAGTCTTGATTAGAGATTAGTGGAACTTAGAGGCTGTTGAGTCTTAAGCTTAAGTCCAAATAAGGTTCCGACACATTAATAATCCAAAGATCTGATCGAGCTCCATCCCTCAATTTAATGAAGGCAAGTTTAATAATCAACCGTGATCCATGTACACTCTTCTCTTTTTCTTTTTCTTTCTTCTTTCTCACTTCTTTTTCAAATAAGTGTTTGCTAAGGGACTAGCAAAGTTAAGTATAGGGGGGTGATGAATACTCATTCATCACTCTTTATTCTTATATTTTAGCTACAAAAACCTTTGCAAATGCATGTATATATTTGTAAATATAAATAATTACCAAAAGCATGCATGGTGTAAATAGAAATAATTAGCATGTTTTTATGCAAAAATAAAAGAATAAAGAACAAAAAGAAAAAGAGGGAAATATTTAGAAAAAATATTGAGCAACCTAACCCAAGGGAGGGCTCAGCATGGGCTTGACCGCATAAAAGCCAAAGTAAAGGGAGATAGGGGCTCATGTGTGTAAATATATTTGTAAATACAATAAAAGTATTTTCCTCCAAAAATAGAAGAAAATGGGCTTGTAAATACTTGTGTATATTTATAAATATAAAATCAAGATAAAAATAGAAAAAATCAAAAAGAAAACAAAAATAGATCACTTGTATATATCCACCTTGTACATACAACCACACTTATATTTATTCCACCTTATAAATAAATAAAATTAATTTTTATAAAATTTGTATATATTCTACTTTTTATGTTGTAAATAAATAAAATAAAAACCATTAAAACAAAAACAAAAAGAAAGAACAAAATTAAAAACCAAAAATAATATTGTAAATATACCATGTATATATATGTACATATGTATTTATTTCACTATTGTATATAAATAATAAAAATAAAATAAAAATATCTTTTTATTTCTTATTTTATGATATAAATATAATATAAAATGGGAATAAAAGTGTATAAAAATAACAAATTAAAAATCAAAAAGAAAAATCCATATATTGTACATATACCTATATATAGCTCTATTATGTAGATACCTTATTTTTACTTTGAAAAATTAATTAAAAATCACTAAAAAAAATAGAAAAAAATAAAACAAAAATTTTTCATTTTTTGAGTTTTCAATAATTCGGCCATCCTCTATTTTTAAATGAATTTTCAATATTTTCTGAGGTGGCCTCCTCTGATTGGTCCACAGGGGAATGTTGACCGCCCGGTCAACTCCCCCCTGTGGACCACTTCCCGCAGATCCAGAGCAACCGACCCGACTTCTTCATTTTCTACCCTCTCGATCCGACCGCCGAATACCTTAACCCCGGGCCCCGATTAATCCTTGATCATCCATGACCCACGCCCAGGGTGGATCTTAGGGATCCGAGGCACGAGCGACTCACCCGATCCCTTTCTTCTCGGATCCCTGAGCATATAAAATTTCGTCTCCGGCGACCTATTCCTCTATCTTTGGATCTCCCCCTCGATACCTGTGACCTCCTCCGGAGTGCTTGAGTGACAGCCGCGTTCTTTGGAGTAGTAGCGAGGCCCGGGAAGCCGGGAGCCACTGATCCGGTGGTTTTCACCATCTTGCGCCGCCTCAAGCGCGCCCAGCCTCGGGGAGACGATGTCCCCTTGCAGGCAATGACCCAGGAACTCGCTGAGCTTCAGCCTAGTCGACCGCCTCCATCAGGTAGCCTTTTTAGCCCGTAGAGTAGCTTAGTTTAGGGTTTTTAGTTTCCGGTAGCCGTAGCTCCGCCAGCTCTGCCCTTCGTCTCCGTCCATCCACTTGGCCATCCGACACTGCCACCACGTCCACCAGACTCCTCTCTACTTTCTCCGACCTTCCATTCCCCCTGACTCGCCCCGGAGCAGGAACCTCAGTTCTCCCCCTCTGCCACTCTCCGGAGAACCGCCATACCGACGCACCGGCCATCCATTTTCCGCTCTGACGGATCGAGGCAGTTTGCCCTCGACCCCTCTTTCTTCCTGTGCAGGTATCAGGCCTATTCGACCTCATCTGGAGGTCGAGACTTCAGAGAACAGGAGCTCCAGGTCATCCGCGTCGCCAGAGCTCTCCAGAGTTCCCCACCTTCATTGGAGCATCGCATCAGCTACGGAGCTTCACGGCGGAGCTTTTCCGCACTTCAGGAGCAGCAGGGGAGGACCGTAGCGCGTGCATCGGACCGGCGAAGCCCGCCGGCCAACTGTTCTTCCACCATCTTCCCCGACTGTCAGATCAGCCCCGAAGCTCCAGATTAAATCTCGTCCGTTCATTCACGGAGCAGCACTGACCGCCCGATCCTTGAGGTTCGATCGCCACCGTTGATCCAGCGAGGTTAAGCCACGACATGTTGCAGCCGTCAGATCTAGCACGTGGCTTCACCTCCTCCGTCCGATCCGAGCCAGGCCCCCTTCGCAGCCCCATGTCGCAGCTCAACCGTTCGATCAGCCACGTGGGATTTTCCCAGCCGTCGGATTGCTCCGAGGGTTTCACTTGTTGCGCGCCCACTTCTCTCCACTGTTCGATCTGCTACGTGGCACGCATCCAGCCCTCGGGATTTAATAAGGGGTATTTGTTCTTAGGCCCCTCTACTTTTCGCATTCAGTATTTAGTCGTGTAAATACATAGTTTAGTTCTTTTATTTTTGTAAAAATTGCACTAAGGACCCTACTGTTTATCAGATTTGCATTTATACCCCTGTTTGTTGTGTACACGTGCATCGACACGTGGTTTTTGGTGTATTTGCATTATTGGCCCCGCGTTTTTGGCTTGTTACGTTTTATACTTTTATAAATAGGAATGACAATCAGGTCCCCCCAGGCCTGAGTCACGTGTATCGTGCGTGGCCCGGGGGGTATTTTGCATTCCTTACCCCATAGTTTCCAATCTTGTTCTTCAGGGGGCCCAAAACTTTATTATAATTGCAGTTAGGTCCGTGTGCACTGTTGCTTGATTTTTATTTTTAATAAAATAGCAAATTATCTCCAAATTCAATGAAAATTGGATACATGGCTCCTGCCATATTGTAAAATTTTCTATAATTTTTGGAGACATTTTTGGTTTTATTTGCTATTTTTAAAAATTCAAAAACAGCCTTTGTATTTACTGTTTGATTAACAAATTCACAAAAAAATATTAAAACTTATCTAAAAATTACAAAAAAAATTAGCTAATGTTTCTTTTTGTTTGATTTTCTGGCCAATTTTGGTCATTTTTCATTATATAAAACTCATAAAAATTACAAAACACCTAAAAACCTATAATTCTAATAATTAATCTAAAAATCCATAAATCATAAATCCAGTGCCCAAATTTTCCTTAAACTTTCTAGTTTATAGAAAAATTACCTCCAGGGCTATCTAGGCCCTTTTGCATTTTAAATTGGCCTTTTTCTCCTGATTAGACAGTGTCTTCAGTTTCTTACCTTGTTTGATTTTTAGAAAATTAAATAAAAATCAGAAAAATACCAAAAATTCTCTAAAAACGGTAAAAATTATAAAATACATAAAATTATTTTTATTTGAATTTTTGCTTGATTTTTGATGCATTAAATAAATTGTTGAATTGCCTTGTTTCTTTGTTTTCCTTATTTTCTTAATTCATTAAAAATTCAAAAAAAATATAAAAATACTAAAAATCCACCAAAAACACCTTTTATTTTATTTTATTTTTGACTCCTTCGTAGGCCGCAAGGCCATCACGTGCTCCTTGTGTTCGACCCTGGTCGCTATACCAGGTTAATAAAATAGCAAGACCGCTAGTGGATGTTTGAGTGATTGTTATCATATTTGGTGGTCTCTTTTTCTGGATTGACCGAGTCTGATTGCTTGGGTCGCAACGACCATTGACGACCTTTTACCTAAGTGTTCAGACCAGTCATCACCGGGTACCCACTTCTTGGAGGGTCTGTGTGGACTACAGATTATTGAACCAGGCCACCAAGAAGGATAATTTCCCACTACCTTTTATTGATCAGATTATAGAGAGGCTAGCTTGGAAGAGTCATTACTGCTTTCTTGACAGGTACTCCGGTTACAACCAGGTGGCCATTGCGCCCGAAGACCAGGACAAGACCACATTCACCTGTCCCTTTGGGACATATGCTTTCAGACGGATGCCCTTTGGTCAATGTAACGACCCGGCGACATTCCAAAGGTGCATGTTGACCATCTTTTCGGACATGGTGGGTGAGTGCTTGGAGGTCTTCATGGACGACTTCTCGGTATATAGCCATGGGTTTGATGCTTGTCTTAACCACCTAGACCGCATCCTTCAGCGATGCATCGAGGTCCATCTTGTGCTATCTTGAGAGAAGAGTCACTTCTTGGTGACTCAAGGGACAGTGCTTGGTCATATCATCTCCAATAGTGGCATGGAGGTTGATCCAGCCAAGGTAGATATCATTAGGAAACTCAGTCCACCGTCCAACTTGCGATAGTTACGGTCTTTTCTGGGGCACGTCAGTTTTTACCGACGCTTCATTCATGATTTCAGCAAGATTGCCCGACCGTTGACTGATTTTCTAACCAAAGACACTGCGTTCATTATGGATGATAAGTGTCTTGCGTCGTTTGAGACTCTCAAGAGTATAGTTGTTGAGGCTCATGTCATTCAGCCGTCTGATTGGTCTCTCCCATTAGAGATCATGACGGATGCCTCCGATTTTGCCGTAGGGGTCGTGCTGGGACAGAGGAGGGATGGAGTACCATTTACCATTCACTACGTTAGCCGTACATTGGATGCTACGTAGCGGAACTACATTGTCACTGAGAAGGAGATGCTACTTGTAGTCTTTGCCCTAGATAAGTTCAGATCGTACATCATTGGATCTAAGGTGACTATCTTTACAGACCATACCGCCATCAGGTACCTCATGGCAAAGAAGGATGCCAAAGCGAGACTGACTAGATGGATCCTTCTACTCCAGGAGTTTGATATTGAGATTAAGTATAAGCCTGGAGTCAAGAATGTGGTGGCGGATCATCTCTCCCGATTAGAGCATCTTGAGGATTCTGAGCAGATTGATCCTATTTCTGAGACCTTCCCATATGAGGCGATCCTTGCTATCGCATTGCTCCTGTGATACACCAATATTGTGAACAATCTTATTGCCAAGAAAGTTCCATAAGGTTGGCCCAGGCAGCGACTTTAGACCTTCCTCGTGAAGGCCAAGCTCTACCATTGGGAGGATCCCGTCCTTATAATGAAGGAGGGGACAGCGTCTGGCGTCGGTGCATTCCTCAGCAGGAACACCATAGCGTCCTCACTTACTGCCACAAGCTTGAGGCAGGAGGACATCACTCTGGGAGGAGAACGACACAAAAAGTGCTACAATCTGGCCTATGGTAACCTACCCCCTTCAAGGATTCTGATGAATTCGTGAAGAGGTGTACTGACTGTCAGAGGATGGGAACTTGTGGACAGCGTGATATGATGTCGATGCAACCCATTCACTTCTGTGAGGTTTTTGACGCATGGGGCATCGATTTCATGGGTCCATTCCCTAAGAGTCAGGGATTTGAGTACATTCTGTTGGACGTTGATTATGTGAGTCGTTGGGTTGAGGCCATCCCCGTCCGAACCGCATATGCTAGGAATGTATGCAGATTTTTGAGGAAGAATATCATTTCACGGTTCGGGGTGCCTATAGTGTTGATATCTGATGGGGGTCTCATTTCGTCAACGACAAGGTAAAGGTCCTTGCAAGTGAGTTCAGCATAGACCATCGAGTAGCTACTCCATATCATCCTCAGACCAATGGTCTTGCTGAAGTGTCGTTAGGGAGATCAAAACTATATTGCAGAAGGTCGTCCGCCCTGACCGAAAGGATTGGTCACAACTTTTGGACTCGGTCTTGTGGGCATATCGGACTTCCTTCAAGACTCCTTTGGGTACATATCCCTTTCACCTCGTTTATGGCAAGCCCTGCCATTTATCTGTGGAGCTGAGACACAAGTCACTTTGAGTTGTCACAGACATACTTTTGGATCCAGTAAGTGTAGGAGACCAGAGGAGGGCAGAATTAGCAGCCCTGGAGGAGCTTAGAGATGCAGCCTTTTCGAGCAGCCTACAATACAAAGAGAGAGTGAAGGAGTGACATGATTCTCAAATCATCCACAAGCAGTTTGAGCAAGGACAGAGAGTATGGTTGTTTGATGCCAGGCTGAGATTATTTCCAGGGAAGTTGCAGAGCAAATGGAAGGGATCATACCTAGTCCGAAAGGTACATGACAATGGAAGCATTGACATATCTGAGATGTCATCTGAGTCTACCTTTCGTGTTAACGGGCAGCATCTCAAATCATATCTATATCACGAGCCACTGGTCGTTGACATCGCCCCTATTCATTTTGCGTGAGATGTGGTCTTTGACTCACATCTATTGCATTTCATGCCTGATTATCACTGTCTTCCGTTGTATATAGATCCAGATGTCCATATCATACCATTCTTCAGTCCAACACCCCACTTGCATCTCTGATTATGCTATACTTAGGGTGCACTTTACCCTAAGTATAGGGGGTGTCAGACTTTTGATTTCCTTTTTTATTCTTTTTACCACAGTTTTGCTGCCTATACTTGGGGATATTTTACCCTAAGTATAGGGGAGGTAGACCCTGTACATTCTGTCACTCGGATTTCCCTTTATGTACAGTTTATTATATTTAGGATTACTTGATCCTAAGTATAGGGGGAAACACCGAGACCCTTTCATTTCTATACTTTGATTCGTCATTGTAGTATACCATTCCTTTTCACTTCCCTATACTAAGCACGAGTTATGTCTTCTTCATCACTCTTGATTCACTCTAAGGACATTGTTCGAGCTAAGTATAGGGGGTGTCGTATATATTTCATATATACTTTAGCCATAACTTGTACTTTGTGTGAGTGTGTTAATAAATAAAATGGCTAAAATCCTTTTCTTAAAAACCATAAAATTTTAAAATTTCTTCTTGTACAAAAAATTCTTTCTTACACATAGATAGCTATTTATAAAAGTTTTTTTGTACAAATGTTCGTAAAAATGTTTTGTTTAAAGAGTTTGTAAATATTTTGATATCAAAATTATGTATATAATACAAGATTTTTGTAAAATGTTTGAAAAACAAAAAGTTTGCAAAAACCCTTGTGTAAATGTGTGTAAATATTTTGCAAAGCTTCTGCATGCATTCATTCATTCAAACATTTTTCAAAAATTTTGCACATTTTCAAAATTGCATAAAAGCATTTTTGTATAAACTTGTACAGTTTTTTTAAATCATAGTTGACATTTAAACTAGCCTGGAATTAAATTGAAAAATGGAGCTTGGTTAAGACCTTAATCCACCTAATTATAAGAGGAACCTTATAGGACTTAGGGTTAAGACTTTTCAGGTCCATGGTGACTTAATTCTTTGAGTCCACTAGGCTATGATCATATGTCATCTTGATGAGCCTAAGTAGAACACTTAACAACGCACACATGACTCTCACAGACAATGGCTTTACTTGCACCAGCACCGTACACATAGCTTTCTACGGATGAGGTGGTGAGGAGGCACTCTTCTTTGGCTTGGGGTAGCATACGAGGATAGTACTTCTAGGCGGAACCTCTCGTATTCTTTTAGTAAAGGAAGTGCGTCTCAACTTGGTCTAGTAGCATTGAGGTCTAAAGACAGGAGTTGTGGGTTGCAATAATGCTTCAAAAGAGGGATAGTCTATTGGCTCAAGAGGAAAAACTCCTTATGTATATATGTTGCACCATGTAGATATGTTGTACATATGCACATCAAAAAAATGTGTAAAAGAAAGAAAAACTCCAAAAAAGTTGCAGGTCTGATAGAAAATGCCACCGGAGTGTATATAGACAAATAAAGCAAAGCTTATGTTACCCATGCCCATCTCATGAATCTTGCAGCAGGGAGACTTAGCTACACTGGTTGGGCTCCCTAGTATACATGGCTACACTGGTCATGGTCCATTCTTTTCTTCCTCCTCTTCTTGAGCCGGTTGCACTTGAACTTAGACGGTAATGCCCCGCTCTTCGAGGAAAGAGTTGCCAGACTAGGGCATTAGAGTTACCTTGTTGAGGGGGTTGTCACTTTGCCATCTCTGAGGTGGGGAGCTACAAATCACTTCCACAGTACAAGGAAAGATTCATGGTCATTAGAGTTTGTGTATGTAGACTTGTTCTGATCTGGATTATTGAGGAGTCTTGACCATAGATTGGTGGAACTTAGAGGCTGTTAAGTTTTAAACCTAAGTCCAAATAAGGTTCTGACAAACTAATAATTTAAAGGTCTGACTGAGCTCCATACTTCAATTTAATAAGGGCAAGTTTAATAATCAACCTTGACTTCTCTTCTTTTTCTTTTCCTTTTTTTCCACTTCTTTTTCAAATAAGTGTTTGCTATGGGACTAGCAAAAGTAAAGTATAGGGGGGTGATGAATACTCATTCATCACTCTTTATTCTTTTATTTTAGCTAAAAATCTTGGCAAAGCATCATGTATATAGTTGCAAATACAATAAATTAACAATAAGCATGCATTTGTGAATATTCCATAATTAGCATGTATTTGTGCAAAATAAAAGAATAAAGAATAAAAGAAAAAGAAAAAGAAAGAAATATTTAGATTAAATATTGAGTGACCTAAACCCAAGAGAGGGCCAAGAATTGGCCTAATCGCCAAATAAAATAAGTAGAGAGAGATAGGGCCACTCTACCTTGTACATATACACCCTTTATGTATATAAATTATTTTTACAAAAATAAAAATAAAAAGGGGTATTTTATTCTCTTGTATATACCTCTAAAAATAAAAAAATTAGAAAAATAAAAATAAAAAGAATAAAAATAAAACTCTCTCACCTTGTATATAATACATGTAAATATGTATCTTTCTCTATTTAATTTATATTGGTAAATAAATAATAAAAATTAAATAAAAATTATTTTATACTCCAAATATTATTTTGTGAATAAATAAAATATAAAATTGGAGTATCTGTGTAAAAATAAGTAAATAAAAACAAATGTACAAAATACATAATTATTTTATGCATGTATATAATATAATATAGTGTATATACCATAAATTATTTTTCCTAAAAATAAAGAAAAACATAGAAAAATAGTTTAGAAAATAACAAACATTTTTCATTTTGTACACTTTTCGATTTAAAATCATTTCCTATTTTTAATTGATTTTATAATTATTTTTGACCATCTATTTTCTGATTGGTCCAGGAGGAATGATGACCCCGGTCAACTACCCCTCCTGGACCTCCCCTCGTGCGGACCTGGGTTTTATTCTCATTTCTCCCAATTATCCCGATTGGATCCTGCACCCTCTTGCTCCGATTTTGGCACCAGCATCTCCCCAGTGGATCGGTGATCCCCGTGATCCCTAGGGAGTCACAGATCGCCCTCGGTTCGTGCGCTCCGACCCATTTCCTCCAGCTACCTGGGACGTGCTATATATTCTTCACTCACTTCCCCAGCTCCGCAGCTCGCGCCGCACACCCTTTTTATACCCAAGAAAGCTCTGTCATGGCGATAGCAATCGGAGACCACCTTTGGTCATCAGAAAGGTGTTGTGTAGCCGTAGCACGCCTCTCGTGGCCGGAGCACCGCCACGACGAGCCTCCTCCGCCAGCCGTAGTAAAGTCGAGGAGAAGACCCCCGCCGTCCGCATCCCTAGGTTCTCAGGATCACGTTAGGACCCTCAGGTAGCTCTCATATAGATCCTGGTTCCTTTCTTTCCAGAATCTTTCAGTTGTGCTTCATTGTCGCTCCGCCAGCTCCGACCAGCCGGTCGGAGCCTCTTCGTCGTCATCCACTCGTTCCGATTAACACCTCCGCTCATCCTCCATCCTTCCATAAGGTCTGATCATCCTGACCTTGGCTCAGATTGCCAGGTTCAGGCCCTAGGTCTCATCTACATCCTTCGCCGGAGACCCCCCCTCCATTCGCCCCCGCTTCTCTCTATTATAGGCTAAATAACCCTGACCGGAGCCTTGCTCCGAGTACAAGATTTCTCATGCAGGACATAGCGCGTGTGGAACAACCTAGATAGCTTTGACCAACCTCGTTGGAGATCGCCCAGGTCCCTGCCATCATCACGTAGATCCGACCGTTCGTGACTCCATCCGAGCCGGCCATTCGACGCGGAAGGGCCCCATGTTTCTTTTGGCATTGGCCAATCGTTCATTGGAGCTTCGGATTCTCGTCGACGCTCTGGCGAAGCTTGCCCAAGCGTTGTTCTTCCAGAGCCTCTCTCCACCATCCGATATCCCGCACCTGCCAGATACCATCCTCGCCGTCCATCTCCAGGCGTTGTCAGGCCGTTAGATGTCCTGCCACGTAACCGACATCTGACAGCCGTCAGATCTGATACCTGGCGCGCCAGAGCCGCACTTTCACGCCCAGCCAGCGGCCGCCACCTGTCCAACCACGCGTAGCTCATGTGTTGCATGGGTAATTTGCTCAGCCTACCCTGCTTTTATTTCAGTTTGTCGTTTAGTCTGTAAAATAAAGTATACAGTTCAGTCATTTTGCACTTTCACACCTATAGTTGTCCTTATTCGCACTATAGTCCTGTTTGTGTGGACCCACGTGCTTCGTCACGAGTTATTTAGGATATTTGCAGTACGTACCTTGGAATTCATTACTAATATGGTTTGAAGTTTTAGTTTTCATATTTGCAAGTATACCCCTGTACATGCGGATTTGTGATATGTACTGATATTTGTGGAAAAATTGCAGCCTGGGCCCTAGAGTTTTCACGAGTGTTATTATTTACCCTAAGGACATGTTTCTTTGCAGTTTGGTCCCTATATGCTTTGTGTTTTATTTTTATTTAATAAATAGCAAAAATTGTTCAAAAATCATGGATTTTTGACACATGGCTCCTGCCATGGTGTAGGAATTTTAATGAAATTTTGGCTTAGTTTCGTTTTCATTTACTATTTTTAGAAATTCAAAAACCTTAAAAAGTGTCACTGTTTGTTTTTAAAAATCGACTAAAAATATTAAAAACCCTTGAAAAATTCTGAAAAAAATCTTGATTGCTTCTGTGTGATTTTCATCTTGTTTCCATTTAAAACTCATAAAAATGAAAAAAGAGTAAAAACCTTACAAAAATCATTAAAAAATTCCAAAAATTCAAAAAAAATGTGTTTTCTTCGTCTGTAGATAAATTTTATTTTCTAGTTTTATATAAAATTGATGCTCAAATTTTACAAACATTTTAATTAATTTTAATGTGCCTTTAGATTACAGGTGTACATAGGTTTTTATTTTTTACTTTGTTTGATTTAAAGAAAATTAATTAAAAATCAGAAAAATCCAAGAAAATTTACAAAAACATTTGAATATTCTAAAAGCACAAAAATATTTTTATTTTGAATTTTGAGTGTTTTTGGGATATTAAATAATTGTGTGAGTGTTGATTTTTTATTTCCTTTTAGCCTTTTTCTTATATAAAAAATCATTAAAAAATTTTGAAAAAATTAAAAACCACCATTTCTCTTCTTTTTTTGGATACCCGACTACTTCGTAGCTTTTGCATTACGTGCTCCTTGTGTTCGACCCTGGTAGCTATACCAGGTAAAATAAATTAGCGAGACCGCTTTGTTCTATTTGATTGATTGATTTGTGTATTGGTGGTCTTATTTTCTTGTTGAGATTCGGTCTGAGTGGTTGAGGTCGCAACGACCCTTGATGCCATTTTACCCCAGTTGCTCGGGCCGCTCATCACCCATGCTTCCACTGCGCTCCCTTTATCTATAAACAACCATTGCTTAAGACAAAGGATCTCTTATGTTGAATTCAAAAAAATTCAAGATAAGAGTACTTCAACATTTATACATGCTTCATTCAATTCATAATATATGAATATTCTTAAGCATCTTATATGACTTAAGTATAGACAGTAGAATGATGAAACTCATCATATCTACATACACCTTAACTCTTAAAGACTTTTGGTTCAGGCAGGTACTCAAATAGTTTGAATACATCATCTCTTATAGAGCCACCATTTTGCATGATACAGAGAACCATGCCATTCATGATTAAATGTCAAGAGCACATATGTATGCCAGAACATCTTCTTAGATTTTATAAGGATTATTTGACAATTACGATCATCAGCGACATGTCACTTCCAAAGTACATTCGATGAGAGATCAAGACTATAGAGACATACAAACCCCAGGGTTGTAGTCCTATTGTCTATTTAATTATCATTCCTCATTATTAAGAGGAAACTTACACATTGCAACCACATACATTATGTCTCCAACTGCAAGTAAAATATCTTGATCATAGATCCAATCCATGATATTTTACTGGTTATTATTGTATATAATCTTGAGTAGGTTTAACGAAGGATTATCTAAAATAAGAAATTTGCATAAATGTACATAAATATATACTTTACTTTGATTTAGGAATTTTTATACCAAAGTTGTCTCGCCTTGTCAACACTGAAAGTTCATTCCCTTAATCACTTTCAATGTAAGAGATATACTTACCATTATATCTCAAGCAAGATCTGGGATCTCCTTCCTTATCTTCGCCACATCCCAATAATATGAGAAACTATAACTCGGATAAAAAGAAGCGAGAACACATTCCGCCGACAAGTCCAACTTGCATTCTCAATTCGATCTTAAACACCCGGGCCCACCACCCCTAAGGTGATGTTGACCTGTCATTAATTGAACCAACCGTCAACAGGATTAGAACTCGCTATGCGCAATCCAATATCACCCCAATAATATGAGGATCCGATATTGGGGTTACTACTCATACGGCCTTACTCTATCGAGAAGCAAAGAGCCCGATCTAGATGCGCTTGTATGCAGGAGCTGTCACTTCGAACAGGCGTCTCCTACATACAATCCTTAGAGACGGAACCCTTCGCCTTTATGGGAGATCATGGATGTCACTTATGTGATCCTCCATATCATGTTCAAATTATAATTAATTATTATGAATCATATTCATTACAATTAATTCTTCCAAGGGAAATAACAAATCTATTCACAATAGAGTGTTTTAATTTTAGTTGGATCCCAATCAATCTAATCACATTAAATCAATGATCCAATTAATATCCAACATACATTCTTTATTGATACTTGAAATATGGTATTATATCAAATATATATTATTTCGAATTTTAATAATTAGAAAATACATCATGACATCTCTATCATTATCCCTTCCCTACCCAATGTCATGTTCAGTACCGATGGGAGTGGGATAGACTGCACACGGTGCAACCTGCTACCCCAACACTCCCCGACTAGACACCATATCCGCCTCAGGTTAGGATAATGCCAAATTGATCATTATGTACTTGAGATGATAATAGGTTTTTCAACCGAAACTATATAGTAATAATAAAAATCATTTTAATTATAAGGAAATTTGCTAAACAAATTCCCAATCATATTCGAGCAACTTTGTTTATCAGAAAGTAGATTGAGTAACGAATTTGTGATCTAGATCACATCTAATCAGTTATTGGTTAAGGCAATGTCATTTAAGGAAATAATTATCAATCAAATATTTCACAAATATTTATCCATAATTATTCCAGGAAATTAATCCATTTAATTTCATTAATTGATTAAATGACAATCATAAGGTTCTTTGTTAGGAAAGCAATTTCCAGTCGTGACCCTCACTAACTAAAATTAGAACATCTCAATCAGTTTAAATCCAAATCATGCAAAATAATTTTCCAAAGTTTTCTAATTTGATTGACACAGAACCTAAGTGATTTGCATGCATTTCAAGGTATTTCAAAACAGTAATTAACTCCTTAATTACGTCATGATTCACAGCCCCCGAAACAGTGGATACATGTTCAACTAAAATGATCATAAGCAATCGGATTCCAAATCATGCAAACTCAAATTCCATGGTTTCTTTATTTGATGGGGAACAAAATCCAAGTGATAATTTCGTGTTAACGAATTTAAACAGAGCTAAAAATATCCACAAAATAGGGCTGTGTGAATGAAATGCGATAAAAATGTCGCAAACCCTAATGAGCCCAAGTCATCCGAGGTTTATGGATCGTATACGAAACCTCCAACCTAAGGCTCGAATATCACTTGAAGGATATGGGATCCTTAAGATCCATAAGTGCATATCGGGAGCGACTGGTCGCACAAGTTGCTCGAGGCAGCAGACCTTAAAAAAAATCATGCGATGAAACCACATGATCCAAGAACACTTCTCGGATCATTTCATCTAAACCACAGACAAGTATTAGGGTCACCTCTTAAAGCGTGGTTGCGATTGAGTCTCTAAATGAAGAAACCTCATGTCTCAAGTCCGATCCGACGGAGGAGACACTTGCGAGCATGTTGATGAAACACGTGCTCCTCGCAATCCATATTGATGATCCAAGCAATGAATCTCCTGATCTCGTCACACAAGATACGACGTCTTCTTCATGAGCGAGGTGCGCCGAAGGAGACGGAGATCCACGAGCAAACGATCTGGCAGCATAACGATGACACTGCGGTGATGGAGACTCTCTCTAGGGCTTCCATGGTGGATGTCCACAATGAGAGATAGGGAGAGATGGCTGATGAATCTTGTATTCATTATGCTAATAATGGTCAATTAGGCTCTGTCCCCCAAGATTTACATGCATTTAATCAATAATAGAGCATCATTAGCATACATACATGTGTAAAAAATATTTGCATTTCATCATGCATAATTGCGATAAAAGTAGCCCAAAAAGTCGCTAACTTCTCTGTTTTTAATTAATTCATCCTAACTCCGATTGACCCCAAACTATCTCCATTGTGTAGATATCACTAACAAGAATAAATAAAAAATACAAAAAAATTACTAACTCTAATAAGTGTCAAATAATCTCAAAGTCTGATTTCACATCTGACGGACTAAAACGAGCATATCTCCCTCATACCATGTCTGATTTCGGTCTGCTCACTTTTAAAGTACTCCATTTTCAAATACCTTCAAAAGAGACCAATTTCATAAAATTCGGAGCTCATATGTGAAAGTTGGGTTTTGGGTCTCTTTTACGCATTTTAACTTTTTGCTAATTTTGACCTAAGTTTTGATGTACATAATTAACAGTTTTAATTTTATTTATTCTTCATTTGTGTTCTTTGATAAAAGTTTTAGTAAGCGACATAAAAATCCAAATCCAGATTAAAATCGAAATCAAAGAAACTAACTGAGTCCAAGTGTCTATTGTGAGTTTGTATAAAAATTGTGTGTTTCATACTTCTATTTTATTTTCCTATTTTCTTATTTATTAAAAATCTAAAAAATCATATTAGTGTGTAATTAATTTTCTTATATTTTATGTAATTTTTCTAGATTTGTTTCCTCTTAAAACCACCAAAAAAAATACAAAACTCCAAAAAATCGATTTTCTATACACATGGAAAACCACCAAAAATACCCCTTCGCTCGGATGACCTCTTTTGCCCCCGGGTCCTTCATGAAAGATGTAGATCTCGTCGAGACGAACAACTTTCGTGAAGAAAAGTTTTCAATCCGAGGTCTCCTCTTATTTCTTTTCTATTTTCTTTCCCTTTTTAATTTTGAAATTTTTTTGGGGTGACACGTGGCAGCCTCTGGGCATGCCAGGTGTGACCCCACCACATCTCTCTCTCTCACCTCTCTTTCCAGGGTCACGTGCCTAGCACGTGATCCTCTTCTTCTTCCCAGACGTTACACAGCTCTGCCCAACGGCCCCATCAGCACCCCCTCCCCTTCTTTCCCTCCGGTCGTGCATGTAATGCCTCCACGCCTTCACTCTGATGATGCTCCTCCCCGTAACAATCGCGAGCACATAACCGACGTCATCCCCCTCGCCTCCTATAAAGACACATTGACCTCCAGCCTCTTAACCCGTCCACCAACATTTTTAGGGTATCGCAAGGGCTGGTGACAGTAGCCCTATTCGAGCCATCGGCGTGATCATGGAAGCTTCCTCCCGGTTGTAGAAGCTATCGCTATTTTGCAGGGCTCAGACCCCTTCGCCAAGGGGCAGTGAGCAATGACAGTCAGGAGCATCTCCTCCCCTTCAGGCAAGTCAACCCTGCCTCCTTCTCTCGATCCCTCTACCTCTCCCTTCGCTGTCAATCCAGTCACCCACTTCCACCTTGACTCTTGCAAAGAGTCGAGTTCCTGACCTTCCATCTTCCTCGCTCGCATAGTGCCTCCGCCTCGTAGCTTGCTTTCCCACTAACATTGCAGGTTCATCACCTTCACTTCGTGACCTATTCTTCATTGTCCTCGCAATGCCTCACCAGCAACACCTCGCGTGACCGCACCACCTCCTCCATGCTCCAATCACGGCACTGTCCACGCTCCTCCCTGCACATCTGCTCGTCGTCGGCTTCTTCTGCTTCACTTTCCTCGCAGCCACCTATTGCCGCCCCGCACACGGTCTCCTCCTGTGCGAGGTCTGCAGCTGGAAGATCATCGCTCCACCTTTAGTCGTATGTCGACAGAGGTGGGCCGACCGCCTGACGCCCTGCGCCTTCGAGCATCACCGATCTCCTCCTCACCTCGACTTCGCTACACAGAGGCGCCGCCTCAGTCATTCGTCGCTCCTCCCCGCACCTATTATGCCTCCAGTGGCCATTGGATCAGGCCCACGTAGTGGATCTAATGGTTGTCGTCTCGCCACGTGTCACCAGCCGAGCCTCGCCCCTGAGCCTCCGCCTCGGTTCCCCCAAACCTCTGAACCACATCCTCATCGACCGAGCCTTTGGTTCGGGGCTTCGAACCTCAGGCCCGAGAACCGAACCTCAGGCTTGACCCCTCTGAGCCTCCGCCCTGACTCCTAGCATCCAGGCGCACATGCGATGCACGTGTACTGGGGGTAAATTGCAGCCGTACCCCCGGAGTTTTTAGAATTTACAAATATACCCTCGCTAGGGGTAAATTACATACCCCCCTCCACTTTGAAAATTATAGATAATCCCCTCCAGGGACCTTTTTGAAAGAAAAACTTTATTTTAATTACATTTTAGTCCCTACAATTTCATTCTAGCATATCTTTCTCATACGAACTCCGTTTTAAGCATATAATATGTCATTTTCAAGCTCTTTTCATGCTCTATAACTTGGCATAATTTGTGGACAGATATGAAGTTGTTTATTGATAATTATTATTTGAGGGTCTTTATTGACATATGCAGCCTAATTTTGACATATCTGTGCTTGAGAGATTAGCGGCATCTTCTGCAGGATTTCGGATGAGAATCTTTATCTGATTAACTCCTTGATATCATTGTAGATTATTCCCAATAAATTAATCTGTGCAGGGGGCTAAATCAAGGAAGACTTTAATTAATTTCCTTATTATTTCTCTGATTAAATAGTGATTTTGAGGAGCGAATTACAATGAGTCCTGACATGATAATTCATTACTCTCCTTGCAAATTGGATTTATTTGGATAAATTACAATTTGAATTTCTTTTTTTTATCTGTAATTGATTTTGAGGATTTATTGATCATATTATTTGAGGATTTAATATATCTAAAAATCACATCTCCGGGGCATAATCTTCTCTATTTAATTTCTTTGCATCGCATCTTCATCATTGCATTGTATTATATGGTCCCAACACAAAAATCAATCAAACATTAATTAATTATTTAATTTAATTTAAAACCATACAATTAAGAATTATTGTTCCTTGTGTTCGACCTTGGTACACTTGCCAAGAAAAATTCTCCACAATATTCAAATATTGTGATTTTTGATCGACCGAAATTCGCCCCGTATACTACAATTTATTGATTATTAAAGAGGTGGATTTTGCGTTCATCAAATGACGCCGTTGCTGAGGAACGATGAATTTTTAGGGTTTTAAATAATTTTTGTAATTGATTTTTTGTGAAAATTATTTCTGTGTCATTTTTTCTGCATTTCATTTTGCATTTTTCTCTTACTTCTGCTACTAACCACAATTTCTCTCTTTGCAGACTACGGGGAGCAAAAAATTGGGATTTAATCAAGGACATGTAAGGACGGAGAATTGAATTTTAATTTTTGTGAGAGAGAGCTTAGTCTAGATTTAATTCCTACATTATTCTCAGGGTCCCTCTCTTTGAACCCTTGTAATAATTTAGACTGAACTTATCGGTGGTGCGTCGGGTTTGTTTCAACCCCTTCTGTGTGGTTGGGACCCGACTTGAGTGGCGTAGGACTTAGGCACATATACGCTTGCTTATTTATCATTGATTGTGCTCGTAATTCTTAGGCCACACGTTTACTAACTAAACACACTATAGATCATTCAACATTAGCCAAATTTTAAATCAATTCTTCCTGCTAATAGAACTATCTGCTTAGGGTATCTTTCATTTGTGCATATCATTTAGTGTAATTTAAATTCCTTGTCTTGCATCCTGCATGAAGAATGTGAGGATTTACTGTAAGGCTTCTTCTTAAGCATGCATCATTGATTTACGTTTGTATTGGCTTTCTCGATTCTCGTTCCTCAAGTTTTACAACTTAGGAATTAAAGGAATTGGAATTGTTCGTTAGGTGTGAATTTTTGTGCTCACATAATTTCAGTGATAACCTCAATTTAAAACTGAGACTGCTAATCAAGGCGACTGTAAATAAAACTGGCAAAATAATTAACATGTGTTTGGTGGAGAGAAACCCACTCATTGTTTGTAAGGACAAGATCGCACACCTTAGGATAGATCCAAAAAACGAAAAGTTTCATTCAGACTACTGATTTAAATAACAATTAGCTACTTTTCAATGAGGTTCTCGGGTAGTCGTTTCATAGTTCATCTTCCCTTAGCAGAGTAGGTGGTTTAGAGGAAACTACAGAAGGCTCTGACCTCAAGTATCACGGGTAGCCGTTTAAAAGGTCCGTACTTACACCTATACTGGCTGAAAGTAGGTGCAACTAGTTGTATGAACTTGGGATAGTCTTTGTGAAATATTTTAGCACCTAACAGCTCCGCTTAATTTTCAAGATTATTTTGTCATTAAATTCAAATTGAAAAGATAAGCGGCCGAGCCCTAACGTGTCTTCACTAGTGTTGAGTGGGTAAATTGACGGGTTTTGAATTTTGTTTGTTTTGAGCGGGTCCTCTGTACATTCATACGCTCTGTGAGAAATCCCTTTGTACAATGGACTCTTTTGAAGATCTTCGTTCAGACTCTGCGAACAAATCTTCGAGCTCCTCAAACTACTCATCTCCTAAATTTCAAAATGACTCTCTTCTCGAAACCCCATGATAAGGAGACAACCCTTCTCTCCACACCATGGTTCACCCCACACCCCTATGGATTAGTCAACCTCAGACTAACCATCTTTCTTACTCCATCCCTGCCAAAGAAGCTTTTATCTTTGGTAGAAACACTAAACCTTCTAAGAACGAGCCTAACTCAGATTTATTTGCATCTGAAGGTGAAGAAGACCTGATGCCTCCAAAGAAGGACGAAAATGACAATGACCCTATTCGTGCGCTTTTGGCTAGAATCACTGCTACTGAACAACACAATGAACTCCTTAGAGCCCAGATGGCAGATATGCAACATGGTGAGGATGCTATGGAAGATACGTACCTCTCTGAAATTGATGAAGACTATAATTGCTTGAGACCGGTACCCCCTGAGGATGCGTTCGAACACAAACCACATTTCCTTGCACTATAGTCGAAGTTCAGAGGGAATAATCATGAAGAACCATATATCTTCATCTGTGATTTCGAGTTAGTCTGAGCTAAACTATGCCACCCTAGGGTTAGCGAAGACTACATAAGGTTGAGAGTTGACCCCTTCGCCTTGACTGATAAGGCAACTTACTGGCTGAAAAACTTAGGGGAAGTAGTCACTACATGGGCCACATTCAAGACTCTATTTTTAAAGAAATTCTACCCAGTTAGTAGAATCAATCAGATGAGGATCAAGCTCATGAGCTTTATCCAACGCTCGAGCGAACCATTCCATGAAACTTGGGAAAGATTCACAGACTTAATCCAGAAATGCCCACGACATGGGATAAGTAAAATGATGCTGGTCCAAAGTCTTGTTAGCAGGCTGAACCCTGAGACTCAAGGGTTTGTAAGTGCATCCTGTGGAGGAAGCTACATGAGATGTCACGAGGACACCATCTACAAGGTGTTCGAGAGACTTGCTGAATCTAGCCGTGCACAAACCACCAGCCGGGCTTACATAGCCAGCTCTAAAAAGATGGTGAATAATCTGACGACCGATCAAAGTGTTGATATGGGAATAATAGCTGATAAGCTAACTATGGTCAAGCAGATGTATAAAAAGGTGGACGAACTCCATAAATCATATGATATGGAGAATGCCAAAGCAAATGGAGGAATTGGCTGACAGGTATCTAAGATACATGCCCTGACTTCACTCCCCTCACCCATACACCAAATTCACTACATTCAAGGTCAAGGGGTAGGGTAACAGAGCCATTGGGGTGGAGACCAAGTCTTGTCCCATCAAACTGAAGAAACCTCCGCTCAAGATTTTTACGAGGAACCTCCACAGGTCATGGAGATTATCGGAGTTTGGTATAACCTAGAATCGGTCAACCAAACAAACCAAAACTCTACTCCAAGCCCTCGTCCGCCGCAAGCCCGACCCACCAACCAGCCTCAACCGCAGTAGCGACAACAGTACCGCACAGGTTATCAGAACACGCAACCACAACCACAACAGAACCAACGCCAAGGCCAGCAGGGCCAATTCAGACAATATCAACAGCCTCAGGCCAGGCATGGCTAGGGGTCCTCTTCTTCTTCTATTTCTCAGGAACTCCAGCGAGTGTTGGACGAGCTTTATGACATGAGAGTCGTCATAAATTGACTCTCACAATGAAGAGATGAGGTAACCACACCCCAAACCGTGATTCCAGCTCAAGTCCAAGCTAACCCAAATATCCTCCGACATAATCAGGTATTAATCTCTGAGTATTCCATACCTGAACACAAGCTCTTGTCGAATAATAATGCTTATCATATTTCTCTTAGGAGCGAAAGAACCATAAGCTTGCCTGATCGAGCGAAGGAACACGGTGACATAGACCCAGTGTCCACAAATTCGCACAATCCTGGGGAAATTGAGGAAGAAATACAAGAGGAGAAAGAAGAAGACCCACCCACACCATCCGTGATACACTGCACCACTGGAGATAATGGAGAGTCAGAACCTGACGAAGAAACGCCACCAAGACATCCGCAACAACTAACCACCAATTTCCCTGCTTTTAGTCCGAGTCATGTAAATAATTTTTCATTCAATAAAAGTGATGTTTTTTTATCACAACAAGTCCATCCCTTTCCCCCGTGCTCTTACGGCAGGAAAGAAGAAAAACATAAAAAACCAAAAAAATGATGACGAGATGGCCCGCATCTGTAAAGAAAATATTAAAGTCACTATGTCCCTAGATGAGATGATAGAAAGAGACACGGCTTTTCGAAAGTACTTTAAGGTGAGATGCACACTAACAAGGGCCAGCAAACATACTCCTAGCCAAACTAAGAAACACATACTCTCTGTTGCCACATCTCGTCTTATAAAAAATGAGCTGCCTAGGAAGAAAAGAGACATGGGTGCTCACTTTGTTACTAGCCAAATCAAAGAAATCAAGTTTGCAAGAACATTGTTAGACAATGGCACATCCATCAATCTCATGCCCACAACCCTATTTGAGCATCTGAATCTAGGTCCTCTGAAGCAATCTGCAGTTGTACTTCAATTCACAGACACATCAACTAAGAGACCCAGCAGGGAGATTCAAAATGTTGTCATTAACATAGAGGGACAAAATTACCCAGTAGATTTCATAATACTTGACATGGATGTCCCTAGAAATTGGAAAGACTCACAAATGATACTAGGGCGACCCTTCCTTAGGACCGCAGGAGCTATATTCGATTACACATCCGGGAGAATCCAGTTTGGAAAAGTGGAACTTAAAATGAAGAAAAATAGGTTTCAAAGACCTGACACTGAGTCGAGCACCGAGTTTGAAAAATTAGAAACTGAGATAGAATATATAGAAGCAACAGTTGGGCCCTGAAGAAAAAACCCAACCGCTATGATAAAATTAACCTCATCTGGAGAGGAAATTGTTGATAATTTAGTCTGCCAGCTCATTCATGCATCTACCTATACTCTAGGAGACTCAGAGGCCCCTTTGGACCTGTCAGCCCATTCTCCTTATGGACAATCCCAGAGTGAGGTACACAGATCGGACGCAGTGCTTGCCACACCACATTCCATCATTAGCGATCCGCTCCCAGAAACACCCATGATGGTGGTCGATATTGATACACTGCAAGCATACACATCACAACAAGAAGCACCACTAAGGGGACCAGATTCGAGTAACAATACAGACCAACCTGAACTCAAACCATTTCCCCCTACGCTTAAGTACACCTTCCTTGCAAGAAATAAGGGACAGTTTCCGGTCATCATCAGTTCGCATCTGACCGAAGAGCAGAAGATCCACCTGCTTAATATTTTAGAGAAAAATTGCAAGGCTATAGGCTGGAGATTATCTGATCTTCCATGGATAAACACAGCCCTGTGCTCACACCATTTACCTGGAGGATAATGCTAAACCCTCCCGTGAATGCCAATGTAGGTTGAATCCAAACTTACAGGAAGTGGTTAAGATTGAGATCGAAAAATAGTGTAAGGTTGGTTTCATATATTCCATCTCCGATTCCAAGTGGGTGTCGCCCTTGCATGTTGTTCCGAAAAAGGCGGGACTTCAGATTATCACCAATGAGGAGGGAAAAGAGATCACGAAACGGGTACCGACGTCGTGGCATGTCTGTTTGGAATTACAGGTTTGAATGCCGCAACAAAGAAGGATCACTTTCCGTTGCCTTTTATTGATCAAATCCTGGAGAGATTGGCAGGGAGAGAATACTTCTGTTTATTAGACGGGTACTCGAGCCACAATCAGGTAACCATCTCCCCCGAGGACCAGGAAAAGACTACTTTTACATGTCCTTTCAGCACATATGCATTCAAACGCATACCTTTTGGGCTTTGCAATGCCCCCGACACCTTTCAGCGATGCATGATTGCAATTTTTGCTGACATGGTTGGGGATTTCTTGGAGGTCTTCATGGATGACTTCTCAGTCCATGGTGATTCATTCGACGATTGCATAGCACACCTGGATCGAGTCCTCCAAATGTGTAGGGAAGTGAATCCGGTGCTCTCGTGGGAGAAAAGCCATTTCATGGTAAAAGAGGGTATTGTATTGGGGCATGTCATCTCCAAGAAGAGAATGGAGGTTGACCCTGCCAAAGTTGATGTGATCAAGAAACTCGAGCCACCTACCAATGTAAAATAATTACGGTCTTTTCTTAGGCATGTCGAATTTTACAGAAGATTTATCAAGGATTTTTCGAAAATTGCCCGACCGCTAACTGACTTCCAAGGGAAAGACACCGAGTTCCTAGTAGATCATAAGTGTCTTGAAGCCTTCGAACTCCTAAAAAGAAGGATCATTGAGACTCCCGTCCTACAAGCACCCGACTGGTCTCTTCCCTTCGAGATCATGACAGACGCATCCGATTACGCAGTAGGGGTTGTGTTAGGACAACGAAAAGATGGAATCCTATATGCTATTCACTATGCAAGCAAAGTTTTATACCCTTCTTAGAAAAATTATACTGTGACCGAAAAGGAAATGCTTGTTGTAGTTTTTGCCTTGGAAAAATTTCGATCTATACTTCTAGGATCGAAGGTGACAGTTTACGCAGACCATTCTGCCATTCGATACTTCATGGCCAAAAAAGATGCAAAAAGCACGACCCCTTAGGTGGATACTATTGCTTCAGGAATTTGATTTGGAGATTAAAGACAAACCTGGTATTAATAATGCCGTGGCTGATCATTTATCACAAATCGAACATAACAGAATCCCGGAATCTGAATCCATCCATGAAACCTTCCCAGACGAGTCAATTTCTTCTATTGACTTACTCACATGGTATGCCGACACGGTGAATTATCTTGTCACTAAGAAAGTTCCTCAGGGTTGGCCCAGGAATAAAATCGATCGACTCATATCTGAAGCGAGACACTACCATTGGGAGGATTCGTTCCTTTGCTTTGAAGGACCAGATTGCATATAGAGAAGATGTATTCCTCAAGAGGAATACCAAAGTATCCTCAATCTGTGCCACATCCTGGAGGCGGGAGGACATCATTCTGAGAAGAGGACCGTTGAGAAGATACTGCAATGTGGATTTTACTGGCCGACCTTACAATTTTGTTAGGTTGTGCCCCGTTAATGAATCTCGGATTCATCACTATAAATCTCATTTATTAAGCTCAAATCCCTCAAAATCAATAGCATTCTGCATCTATTCTGCATAATTAGCATTCATGCATGTTTCAATAAGAATTGCATTTTAGCACTAATTTCTGCACAAAATAAGAAGCCAAAAATCTCAGCCAAAATTGACCTGTAAATAGCCTAACTTCCCTGATTTTTAACTCCTTCATGCTAACTCCAAATGATCCAAAACTACTCCACTATGTACATATCACTCACAAGAATAAATGAAAAATACAAAAAAATAATTACTCCAAATAAGTGGACCAAAAACCCAAACCCTAGTTTTAGGATTTCCGGACTAAAAACCCCATATCTTCCCCATCCAGTGTCTGTTTTGATCCTACTCACTTTTGAACTAATGTACATTCAATTACCTTCAAAACAAGACCAAGTTCAAGTGAATCGGAGCTCATATGTGAAAGTTGGATTTTGGGCCTCTTTTGTACATTGTGTATTTTAGCAGTTTTTGACCTGATATTTTATGTACATATTTTCTTAATTAATAAAAATCTAAAAAAATAGATTAAGTGTCTTTATTTAAATTTGTTTTTTCCATATTTTTTTCCAGATTTTTTATCTGGTTTAAAAATGACAAAAAAATTACAAAACCAAAAAAATATAGGTATTCTATGTACTTGGGATACCCCAAAAATATCTCTTTGTTCATTTGATCGATTTTGTTTTGTTATCTTTCATGAATATAGATCTCATCGAGACTAGCAACTTTTGTGAAGAAACTTTTTCGATCAGAGGTAGTTTGCTATTTATTTTGCATTTTACAAAATCTTTATTTTTCGATTTTTCTGATGCTGACACGTGGCCGCCCCTGGGGCCGCCACGTGTCAGCCATTTTTGGGCTTTATATTTATTCGTTTTTAAAAAATAATAAAAAAAAAAGAAAAAGGCACCGCACGTGCGTCGCAAGTGCCTCCAGGCACGTGCCCCGCCCCCTTTCCCCCTTTTGCGCCACGCGGCGACCTCCTGGCCATCCGATCATCACCCGATCGGATGGCCCAGGAGTCGTCTTCCACCCGTGCCTTCCCCAATTCGGTCGCCGCCGCCCCACTCTGTTATCTCCGCCGCAATTCGTGGCCACCTTCCATAGCCAACCGCCTCTGCAAATCTCGCCAACCTCCTCCGCATATCTCGTAACCTCCTTCCATCGCCGAAGGCAACCCTCGACCTATAAATAGACCACGCCAACCCACGCCTCCAAGCATCCACCGATTGACATCAGAGAAAGGGAGGGCCTCCGCCAGAGGTGACAGCTCCAAGCAACGCCCCCCCCCCCCCCCCCCCCCCCACCCTCGACCTGCGGTAAGATCCGAAGCCTTCGGGCTTCGTTGCAGCGCACCACCCTGCCGACTACTTTTGCTCTGACATCCGTCGTCAAGCCAACCGTCATCAACTCTATCTCCGACATCTCCAACGACTTCGACGCATCATCGACAGCCCCTCAGCTCCGCCTTGGCCGCCGCAAGCTCCATCAGACGATCACCT
This sequence comes from Ottelia alismoides, assembly GCA_037367405.1. Taxonomy (NCBI): domain Eukaryota; kingdom Viridiplantae; phylum Streptophyta; class Magnoliopsida; order Alismatales; family Hydrocharitaceae; genus Ottelia; species Ottelia alismoides. The sequence continues at coordinate 560,306 of JAZKJV010005735.1, forward strand.
CTGCAGGGCTCTACATCACCAGATGCTTCACCTCCAACACCCAACGATTCCCCACGATCATCTTCTTCGACAATACCGGTCATCGCCTCCACCACGACGCTCCGTCGGTAGGACTCTCCCCCGCCTATCCCCCCTCCGCAACCTCCTCCGGCTATCCTACCCCTTGTAACCCTATTTAAAGGCCATCGCCACCACCGACTTAGCCCATCCGCCGATTCACCACTGCGATGAGGTCGTCGGTGACAGCGTCACCTTCTCCAGCGGCGATATCCGAGGGAAGCCTCCCTCGTTGCAGAAGCGGCTCCGCTGCCGCTCTTCCTCTACTTCAGCTCCGGTTCGCCCCATAGAGCCTACTACATTGTCAACGCCGCCTTCCTCGTTATCTCCCCCACCGATCTTCACCAACACCTCCACGCTCATTCTCCTACGCTACTCCTCCGCCTTCAGCAACCAACGCCGCCTTCGACCTCCAATGCTCCGGCCTTACTACGTCTGCAACATCAATCTCCACCACCTCCGAGCCTTCGTCTCCGACATCACGACGCCATCTCCAGCAAGCTTGGCCCGCAACTTCTCCGACCAGCTCTACCAACGAGACATTCGTCATCGACACCGCGCTTCCATCGTCCTCTCCTCTACTGCGGAGTGTGTCACCCAGTTGAGGAAACATCTGAGGCTGCCTCATCCGGTCACCGCCACGGCAGCGGCGTTTCTCAGCCACTCCTTCAGCCGCTCCACCACAACCGCCGGGTGTGACGCTCGAGGCCCTCCTCAGCTTCTACTCCGGTCACGCTTCCAGGAGGACCATCTCACTGCAGCAAGAGCCCGGCCCTCTCTGCCACTCCGATGCTCCCTCACGCATGCCGTATCTACAGCGCAGGACCGCCCCTCGTCCGCCACCGTAGGCCGGGCCCAGCCCCGAGATCCCCCGTACGTGACCCGCACGTGTGTGGGGGGACGTCATCATACGTCAGCAGTAGCACCCCGGGTTCACGTGTTGCGCACGTGCCCCTGGGCAATTTGCAGAAACGCCCCCGATCATCCTCTGAATTACGCACCAGCCCCCGCCGACCAGAGGGCATGTGCCACGCACGTGTCCCTCTGGAAATTTTGCAAGGAGGACCCCTAAAGTATTGGTAATAACAAATAGGCCCCCTACACTTTGCACTTATTTTATTTATTATATTGCAGTTATATCCATGTGTTCCTATGTGATTTCTGACTCGTACATTGCATATTTTATTTATCCAAAAATAGAATTGTGTTCCTCAGTTAATTCTCTACATTCTATCATATCGTGGATATTTTTGTGATTGATGGTTGATTAATAATTAATTTTTTTGTGGAAAACTGCATATTTTGCCCATTTTGTTCTTTTAAATTTGCAATTAATTAACCGTTGTTCTAAAAGTTTTCGAAAAATCACATGTTGTAGAATTAATTGTGCTTGACATTGTTCCCAAAATGAATTGCATTTGCATGCATAATTTGCCCTGTAAAAATCATTTTGCATATTTCAGTGTTTGATTTTTAATAGGTATTAGATCTCACATTTTCAAGGTTTAGGATTTTTCTGAGGTCCATCATGTAGTGATAGACTTTAGTTAATTTTATCCCTTGAAAATAAGTGGGTTTAATATTTATTATAATTAAATATTGAAATTCACTCTGTTTACATTTAAAAATTCATAAAAAAATTCATATTGCATGTAAAAAATCTAAAATAATTACAGTGCATTCATTTCGTCATATTCTACATCATGGCCAAGTTTCATATTTTTCGGACATCGTTTGATCGTAATTCACATTTCAGTCCCTAAAATAGGTCGAAATTGCATTTGCATCCTTTATTGCATTAAAAATTCCAAAAAAAAGATCGCCTTGGAAACCACACAAGAATTTTGATAGACATAATTCTAGGTTGCTTCTTTGCCTCCTTGTGATCGACCTTAGGACTTGCTCAAATAAAATAAACATAAAACCACTCGACTAAAAATTGATTAAATTATTTTGTGGTTATTTTCTTGATCGATTCCGATTGCCACCTACAATGAACGACAAATCATATTTTTACGCATGACGATATATACACATCTTCTTAACACTGCAATTTCGGACCCGCCAGATGGCGACGTTGCCAGGGAGGCTAACGACTTATTTTTGTATTTTGAAATCTATGTTCGGTTTTCCGTATTCGGGTGGTCTGACCCCCGAATCTTTCATTGTAAATTCCATTTTTTTTCTCTGCATTTATTTTCAGCATTTATTTCTTTTATTTTATTTTTGTTTTTTTTGAGTCACTCTCTTACATTCTCTCTCTTATTTTTCTTGCGAGGTACCCAGCGTACGTGGAGCAGTTTTTCAAGAACCGAAGCATCTTCACCGACATCCGAAAAAAGTCACAATTAATTTAAGATCGAGTCGAGTCATGAGAGAGCGTAGAGTATAGGTTTTTAATTTCTGCAATTTTATTTTTTGTAACTAATTGCTCTTTTACAGCAGTGTCTGTTTGGACTCTCGTGTGTGTAAAAAGATCTTGAACTCTATCTGTGGTGTGTCATGGCATGTTTCACTCTCCGGTGAGGGTGGGGCCCGACTTGAGTGGCGATTAGGATAGACCTGCACACACAGCTCTCAGAGTATTTTATATTTTTGATTGTGCTTGTAGGAATTAGACCACTGTGCACTATTAATTGAGATGCACATTAGATCATTGAATTTAGGCAAAATTCAACTCAATACTTTCCCGCTAATAGAACTTTTTGCTAGGTGCGGTTTTTCATCGGCTTGCATTCATTTAGAATAATTTTTCAATTCTGTATTGCATCCCACATGAAGATTGCGAGGATTCACTGTAAGTCTTCTAACTGAGCATACATCATTGTTTTCATGTGCATCGGCTTTTCCCGAACTCCTCCCTCTTGTTTTGTCACATAAACTTAAAAGGAAATTGGGATTGGACGGTAGACGTGTATTTGCGCTCATTTAATTTGTCAGTGATCACCTAATTAAAATTGGGACTGCTAAATATAGTTGATTTCAAAATAATCCATAAAATCAAGAATTTCTACGGGAGAGCAACCCCGACCTTGGATGTGTTTATTTTTCTGAGTGAGCGAGAGACGACACTTAAGGCTGGAGCCCAAATCCGAAATTTCATCTTGACTACTGATTCTACCAAAAATGATTAGCTACTTCTCAGTGAGGATCTACGGGTAGCCGGTAAACGGTCCGGATTTCCTTAGCAGAGTGGGTGGTTTAGAGGACACTACATAAGGCTCCGTCCTCAAGTAATGGGTAGAAGTTCTACTGTCCGTAATTACTCCCATACTGGATGAAAGCAGGTGCAACTAGTCGTAAGAATTCAGGCCAGTCATTACGAAAATTTCAGCACCTAATAGCTCGCTTAATTATTTTCCAAGATTGTTTTGTCACCAATTAAAATTGAAAAGATAATAGCCGGACTCTTATGGCTTCATTGTGTGAGTTGGTGAACCCGAGATTTGATTTGTGTCTGCATTGGTGTGCGTGAACCGATTTCGAAGATTAATATCCGCACATTTGATAAAATTTCTTTTGACTATCCCGTGCAATCATCTCTCTCCTTTCTTGATTTAAACCTCATCATGGAACTCTTGTCCAAAAACTCTTGCAGACCCAACCCCTCATTCCTTTCAGCTCTTTCAATAATGGCTGAACGTTTATCCGAGAATCAACAGAGCTATACTATGAAAATGAATTCGTATCGGTTAGACCCAAAACACCTCCTCCTAGTTCCACAAGAGACTCTCAACCATCAATAGATCCATCTCTCTCTACAGATGCGATCTACTCTCTGAATGACAACCCTTTGTATTCAGATCATACAAACCAACAACCGACTGAGGTCTCCACTTCTTCATACGTCAATCCACTCTATGTCGATCATATGATTCATCCTTCATATTCAGTAAATGTCAGTCTATCATTCATGAGAGATGATAACCAAATGATCGAATTGAACACTTCTTCACATCTTCCACCACCCCTACCTTGGAACACCAATGAACAATCATCATCTTGGATTGACCATGACAACCCCCTCTTCAGACATGATACTCATACAGAGGATTGGACAGACCACATAGAAACTCATCAACCCTTTATGCTGACTCCACAATATCAAAGTCCGACAACTCATAATCAAAGGATTGAACTCTACGCGGACGAACTCTACATACCTAGAACATATGAGCAGCCGCCTTCCATAATTATTGAGGAGATATTTTCAGAAATAATGATCATATATCTGATATTTCAAGAGACTCCTCTCCTAGAACATATAGGAAAATGGAAGAGGAAATTCAATTACAAAAACACACCCCAACTGCTCCCATGATTGGTCATGAAAAGATTTGTAGGATATTTTGAGGATGAATAAGAAATTTGATTTAATGGAGGATAGATTTCGAGAATTTTCCGATCAATTAATTTCAATCTCGGGTAGCTCGGATATAAAAATGAATGAGGAAATGATTGGATCTAAGATTGAAAATTTTGAGGATATTCAGGAATCTGGGGATGATTCTAACAGTGTCACTTATGCATATTATTCCCCTAGAAATGACTATGCCTCTGACTCCCACTCTGAACATCAGAATCCCTGCTCATCTGAGGAACACACTACATCACCACACCACACAGAAAATACCAAAAAATCAGAATATTTGAAAAACACAAAAAAATCGAAAATCCAGAAAATTTCATAAATATTGAGACTGAAGAAGATCTGAGGAATTTGGATCATGCTGTATGGGAAGCATTGGAAAAGAAATTAATTTTTGAACTTCCCTTTATACATGCCATTGAACACTTCCCTGACCTTAAAGGATTTGTAATGGAAAAATTAATGATCAAAAAGTCGAGAAGGATTAGAACAAAGACCGAAAGACATATCTTGCCAATGGCCTCCTCCTTGGTGTTGAGGAGTAAAACCAAGAGCCGCATAGTGAAGCGGTTGCCCAGATTTGACTGTGTAATCAAAGACACGATTTTAACCCATACTCGGATTGATGACGATTCACCGATCAATATCCTCCCGACCTTGGTATTCCATGAACTCAAACTCAGACCGATTCGGAAGATACGAGAGATTGTTCAATTGATTGACCGATCAATAAAGCGACAGAGAGGAATCATTTCTGTCATCATGAAATTCCAAGGTGCTCCGCTCAAAGTAGAATTCACGATCATTGATATTGAGCATCAAGGAGAATTCACCCAGTCTCCAATCATTCTCGGAAAGCCGTTCTTAGCATTGGCTAAGGCAAATATTGATTGTGAGACTCGGGAAATCAATTTTAAAGCATAAGAAGCACTACGATCTGACCCAGTCTTTGAGGAACCACAATTTTCTGAGGCAACCCACGAAGTCCCCGACAACCGTAACCATGAAATGGTAGAAGAGCCCTACCCCGCTGCTACACCTGAGATAGCGGTTATTGATGAGACTATTTGTTTAAAGAATCTCCCACCTGCTCCATTCCCCGCTGCTCTCACCATGGAGAATCAAGTACATAAATCATATGACCCGGAGACTTATGCATGGGCACACCCTGGGTCAACCTATTCTAACTACATGGATCATATCAACTTGACACAGGAATGCTCCAATGTCAAATCAATTGAAAATGAACAAGCGGAGACTCTCCCCAGTATTTCAATACATGTGGATCTCAAAATAGATAAATCCTTCTTCTACGATCCTGAGACATATGCATGGTCGCACCCTGGAGCAACATTCTCTGAATACTTGGACCAAATCATCCCAAATCGAGAGTGCACCAACATTCAGAAGACCAGGGACAAACAAGCAGGATGAAAACCAACCAAGGAGAAGAATTCTAATGGTTATTCATCTGGATACTTAAGTGAACCGACACCTTCACGAAGCAAGAAAAAGAAGGTCACCTTTGACCTTTCGGAAGAGGAATCGTCTAATGATCCCTCATCAGGTCCAGAAAAGGTAATATACATGAGTGAAGTATGTTCGGCTACTCTAAAGCCATATCTTCGCAAGGATCCAAAATTCGATTCTCGTTGGACAACTCCCGATCCTAACTACTATTCATCCAAAGCTGATGCTCCTACCCTCTTCATGTACACTGGAATTATTTCGTATGAACTGACTGAGACCGGTGCTTCTGAGTATTCATCCGAGGACAAACCACTTGATCCCAAGAAGGAACGAATTCTGAGAAAACAATTGAAGAAACAAAAAGACCAGAATATTTGGAGTATGTCCACTTTCGAATACTACTCCTCTGAGGATAATTCCGATGATGGATATCTTTCATCTGACTCAAACACTTCATCCACTATCCATCATGATTTTTCTGAGGATGACACTGATAATAGCTGGGAATCATATGATTCATCTCTGACTCGTTATTCTGATCTCCCATTGCAGGCTCACAAGAACATCATCCGAAAACCGCCTTAATCATCGGCTACCCACCCTCCCTCTGGACCACATCAGTCTCCTTGTACAGCTTCTTCCTCTACTTGGGCCAAGGCCTAAGTATAGGGGGACCGATGCCATTTGTGCATACCATCCTTCTCCTATCTTCCGATCGCTCAATTTCCAACCTTCTTCCATACTCAGAGCCTAAGTATAGGGGGAACCGACGCCCACCTGTATTTAATCTTTTCATCCACATATCCTGGCCGCTTTATTTTTTCCGCTCTTCTTCTATACTTAGACTGGTCACAGTCTAAGTATAGGGGGTGTTTCTTTTTCTTTTCCATTTTCACTCTCTTATTCTTAGCCCGAGCAATGTCTTCTTTATGCTTCTTGTGCTTTGAGGACACAGCACTCGCTAAGTATAGGGGGGTCTGTATATATACTTTAAATATTTTTTACCCATATCTCGTACTTTCGTGTAAGTCTATATGTATTTACAGGGTGGGTAATTAATTTGAAAACAAAAAAATAAACAAAAAGAAAAAGAAAAGGAGTTTTGCTACTAACACTGACTGTGCCCAAAATTTTTGAAAAAATTGGCTACTTATTCATTTTTGCATTAAAAAAATCAAATAAAAAAATTATGTCTGCATTCACACACCTACACTTCATCTAGCATCGCATTTATTTGCATCTGTGAAAATTCATTGGGTTATGAATCGAGTTATGAGCCGAAACCGAGAGTGGTCTGGACTTGACCTTAATCCACCTCATTTGCAGAGGAACTTCACTGAGAAATTGGATTTTAGAAGCTTCAGGTCTTTGAGTTCCACATGACAATGTACAGCATTTGACTCTTAGTGTCTAACCTGGTCTCTTCGTTCTGGGTACAACTCTAGAATAGGGAATTAATTTGTACTCTCGCATTATGCACTTAGCTCAACTCAGACGAGATGTTGGAAGATTGTGTGAGTTTTTTTCTGGTAGCGTGGAAATCTAAAGACCAGAGTACGGGTTGAAATAAAGCTTCGGAAAAGGGATGGACATCTGGGCACAATTTTTCTAAGACCCCAAAAATGTATGGAACAAAAATATTCTATATCCGTAGGGGCACAACAAGATCCAAGCAGAACCACCAAAAATTCTAAATACAAAGAAGCATTCTACCAAATAAAAATCTGACTAAAAGGTCCAAGCTTCAAGAAACCTGCAGATCTTGGTGGAGACTTGGCTACACTGGCCATCTTCACAAGGAGAGGTGACTACACTGGCCAACCTCCAGTTCTTTTCCCCTTCTATCTGCCCCCCCCCCCCAATTCGATTGTGAACACAGCGCGACAGACCTTAGAAGGAAATACCTGACTCCCCGAGAACGAGTTACTGGAGAGGAGAGGAGCATGGTAGTCCAGCATTCTGGATGGGAAGAGCTAAAACCTTTCACATACATGAGTCGGTTATTCAATGTTCAAAGGGTATACTTTGGGAAGAGGATTGATTAAAGATGACTTCTGAGCTGAAACTGTGACAATGATGTGTAGAACTTGAGGGTTGTTGATTTTAAAATTCTAAGTCTCATAGAAGTTCCGACACACAAATAATCCAAAGGTCGAGTTTAGTTTCACTTTCACCTTCATCTCATGGTCTTGATATGGAACCCAATCTCATTTCACCTCATGGCATTTCTTTTTTATGCTCAGGGACGAGCATGGTTTAAGTATAGGGGGATGATGAATCTCGGATTCATTACTCTAAATCTCATTTATTAAGCTCAAATCCCTCAAAATCAACAGCATTTCTGCATCTATTCTGCATAATTAGCATTCATGCTTGTTTTACGAAGAATTGCATTTTAGCACTAATTTCTGCACAAAATAAGACGCCAAAAATCTCAGCCAAAATTGACCTGTAAATAGCCTAACTTCCCTGATTTTTAACTCCTTCATACTAACCCTGAATGATCCAAAACCACTCCACTGTGTACATATCACTCACAAGAATAAATGAAAAATACAAAAAAATAATTAATCCAAACAAGTGGACCAAAAACCCAAACCCTAGTTTCAGCATTTCCGGACTAAAAACCCCATATCTTCCCCATCCAGTATCCATTTTGATCCTACTCACTTTTGAACTAATGCGCATTCAATTACCTTCAAAACAAGACCAAGTTCAAGTGAATCGGAGCTCATATGTGAAAGTTGGGTTTTGGGCCTCTTTTGTACATTGTGTATTTTAGCGGTTTTTGACCTGATATTTTATGTACATATTTTATTAATTAATAAAAACCCAAAAAAATAGATTAAGGTGTCTTTATTTATCTGTCTTTTCCATATTTTTTCGCATTTCTTTATCTGGTTTAAAAATGACAAAAATTACAAAACCCAAAAAATATAGGTATTTTATGTACATGGGATACCCCAAAAATACCACTTTGTTCATTTGATCGATTTCGGTTTTGATGTCAGACAAGTTGTAGATCTCATCGAGATGAGCAACTTTTGTAAAGAAATTTTTTCGATCCGAGGTCGTTTGTTATTTATTTTGCATTTTACAAAATCTTTATTTTTCAATTTTTCTGGTGTTGACACGTGGCAGCCCCTGGGGCCACCACGTGTCAGCCATTTTTGGGCTTTATATTTATTCATTTTTATAAAAAAAATTAAAAAGGCACCACACGTGTTCCGTACGTGCCCCACCCCCTTTCCCCCTTTTGTTCCACGTGGCGACCTCCTGGCCATCCGATCATCACCCGATCGAACGACCCTGGAGTCGTCTTCCACCCACGCCTTCCCCGATTCGGCCGCTGCCGCCCCGCTCCATTATCTTCGCCACGATTCGTAGCCACCTTCCATAGCCAACCGCCTCCGCAAATCTAGCCAACCTCCTCCGCATATCTCGGAACCTCCTTCCATCGCAGGAGGCAACCCACGACCTATAAATAGACCCCACCTACCCACGCCTCCAAGCATCCACCGATTGACATCAGAGAAAGGGAGGGCCTCCGCCGGATGTGACAGCTCCAAGCAACACCCCCCCCCCTTCCCTTGACCTGCGGCGAGATTGAAGCCTTCGGGCTTCATTGCAACGCACCCCCCTGCCGACTGTTTTTGCTCCGGCTTCCATCGTCGAGCCAACCGTCATCGACTCCATCTCCGACATCTCCAAGGACTTCGACGCATCATCGACAGCCCTGCAGTTCCACCTTGGTCGCCGCAAGCTCCATCAGACGATCACCTCCACAGGGCTCTACATCACCAGATGCTTCACCTCCAACAGCCAACGACTCCCCACGATCATCTTCTTCGACAATACCGACCATCACCTCCACCACGACACTCCGCTGGTAGGACTCTCCTCCGCCTATCCTGCCTCCGCAACCTCCTCCGGCTATCCTACCCCTTGCAACCCTATTTAAAGGCGATCGCCACCACCGACTTAGCCCATCCGTCGATTCACCGCTGCGACGAGGTCAACGGTGACAGCATCACCTTCTCCAGCCGGCGAGATCCGAGGGAAGCCTCCCTCGTTGCAGAAGCGGCTCCGCCCGCCGCTCTTCCTACTTCAGCTCCGGAGCTCCGGTTCGCCCGTAGAGCCTACGACTTCGTCAACGCCGCCTTCCTCATTATCTCCCCCACCGATCTTCACCGACACCTCCACGCTCATTCTCCTACGCTACTCCTCCGCCTTCAGCAACCAACGCCGCCTTCAACCTCCAACGCTCCGGCCTTACTACGTCTGCAACATCAATCTCCTCCACCTCCGAGCTTTCATCTCCAACATCACGACGTTGTCTCCAGCAAGCTTGGCCCAAACTTCTCCGACCAGCTCCTCCAACGAGACCTTCATCATCGACACCGTGCTTCCATCGTCCTCTCCTCTAATGCGGCGTGTGTCGCCCAGTTAAGGCAACATCTGAGGATGTCTCAGCCGGTCACCGCCACGGCACCGGCGTTGCTCACTCACCCCTTCAGTCGCTCCACCACGACCACCGGGCGTGACACCCGAGGCCCAGCTTCTACTCTAGTCATGCTTCCTGGAGGACCATCTCACCCGCAGCAAGACCCCGGCCCTCTCCGCAACTCCGACGCTCCCTCACGCACGATGTATCCACGGCGCAGGACCGCCCCTCTTTCGCCACCGTAGGCCAGGCCAGCCCCAAGACCCCCCGCACGTGACCCCCACATGTGTGGGGGGATGTCAGCATACATCAGCAACAGCATCCCGAGTTCACGTGCTGAGCACGTGCTACGTGGGCAATTTGCATAAAAGCCCCCGGTCATCCACTGAATTACGCACTAGCCCCCGCCGACCAGAGGGCACGTGCCACGCACGTGCCCCTCTGGAAATTTTGCAAGGAGGACCACTAAAGTATTGGTAATTACAAATAGGATCCCCTGCACTTTGCACTTATTTTATTATTTATTATATTGCAGTTATATCCCTGTGTTCCTCTGTGCTTTCTGACTCGTACATTGCATATTTTATTTATCCAAAAATAGCATTGTGTTCCTCAGCTTAATTCTCTATATTCTGTCATATCGTGGATATTTTTGTGATTGATGGTTGATTAATAATTAATTGTTTTGTAGAAAACTGCATATTTTACCCAATTTGTACTTTTAAATTTGTAATTAATTAACCATTGCTCTAAAAATTCCCGAAAAATCACATGTTGTAGAATTAATTGTGTTTGACATTATACTCAAAAAGAATTGCATTTGCATGCATAATTTGCCCTGTAAAAATCATTTTGCATATTTTAGTGTTTGATTTTTAATAGGTATTAGATCTCACATTTTCAAGGTTTAGGATTTTCTGAGGTCCATCACTTAGTAATAGATCTTAGATAATTTTATCCCTTGAAAATAAATAGGTTTAATATTTATTATAATTAAATATTGAAATTCACTCTATTTGCATTTAAAAAATCATAAAAAATTCATATTGCATGCAAAAATTCTAAAAAAAATTACAGTGCATTTATTTCGTCTTATTTTGCATCGTGGCCAAGTTTCATATTTTTTGGACATCGTTTGATCGTAATTCACATTTTAGTCCCTAAAATACGCCGAAATTGCATTTGCAACCTTTATTGCTTTAAAAATTCCAAAAAAAAAGACCGCCTTGGAAACCGCACACGAATTTTGATAGACATAATTCTAGGTTATTCCTTTGCCTGCTTGTTTTCTACCTTGGGACTTGCCCAAGTAAAATAAACATAAAACCACTCGATTAAAAAATTATTAAATTATTTTGTGGTTATTTTCTCGACCGATTCCGATTGCCGCCTATAACGAACGACAAATCACATTTTTACGCACGACGATAAATACACATCTTCTTAACGCTGCAATTTCGGACCCGTCACCTATCTGTCAGAGAATGGGAGGGACCATTGGTTCCAAAAATGTTATGCCTATGCAACCAGTGATCATCTGTGATGTATTCGATGCATGGGGCATTAACTTTATGGTCCCCTTCCCTAATAGTCGAGGATTTGAATATATTCTTCTCACGGTAGATTATTTATCTAGGTGGGTGGAGGCTATCCCTACTCGAGCAGCAGACAACAAAACTGTTTGCAAGTTTTTAAAAGATCATATTATTTCAAGGTTTGGAATCCCAAAGGTATTAATATCTGATGTGGGTAGCCACTTTGTCAACCGGGAGGTGAGGAAGCTGACTAAGGAATACGGCATCGAGCACCATGTCGCTAGTCCTTACCATCCACAATCCAATGGCATGGCTGAGGTGTCAAACAGAGAGGTTAAAGGAATTTTACAGAATCTCATCCGTTCTGACAAGAAGAACTGGTCCCAACTACTGGATCAGGTTCTATGGTCTTACTGGACGACTTATAAGACCCCATTGGGCACCTCCCCGTTTTGAATGGCATATGGAAAGCCATGCCATTTGCCCGCAGAACTCATGCATAAATCTGAATGGGCAATCAAACAGATTAATTGAACTGTCACCATGGAAAAAAGAACCGAGAAATGGATTTGAATGAACTATCTAAAATCCGAAATCATGCTTACGAAAACAGCACCATTTACAAGGACAAAGTAAAGAAATGGCATGACAAGAACATTAGAACAAAAAACTTTGTCCCCGGGTAGAAAGTATGGTTATTTAATGCAAAATTGAATATTTTCCAAGGTAAATTGAAATCAAAATGGACGGTACCCTTCATCGTAAGAGAGGTACACAATAACGGAAGTGTTGAGATCTGAGAGACCGCAGATAGCACACAAACATCTATAGTCAACGATCAGCTACTTAAACACTTTGTCGAATCCATCAAGAATTTAGTACAAGTAGAATAGATCTCCTTCACTCAGGGCATGGATTGTGAGGAAAGACTCAAACTGCCCGGATAGACCACCTCTTTGAATCAAATACTCTCCTGTATATCCATCATCCCGCTCTTGGTTCCCCAATACTTAGTATAAGGGGATCGATTTCATTGTGTATACATCACTTCTATTCTTTTTGTTCATCCTCGAATGCCTCATTTCACGCTTTCGTCTATGCTTAGTCCCTTAAAAGTCTAAGTATAGGGGGGCATGTCAGCTTCTATTTTTCTTGTATCTACTATACCTAGTACAAGCTATGTCTACATTTCACTTTGTGCCATGAGGACATAGCACTCGCTAAGTGTAGGGGGTGTTTGTATATATTCTATCTACTTTATCCATAGCTCGTACTTTAATCATTTTTTATCTAACATCGGGGATGGGTACAAGTAGTGTATATTATGTATATAATACATATTTTTCAAAAAAAACAAACAAAAAATACAAAAAAAACAACAAAAAAACCTTTTTGCATAAAAAATTTTTACTCATGGTCTTGCATTCCATCAAGCATCTCATGCATTCCTTGGTTGATATATTCCTGACACAATCACTATCACTCAAGGCTTGAGGATTTTGAGGACACTTGATTTCTGTGATCTTAACTTTCTGAGTTAGCCAGCCTTAGTCATTAGGGTTTTTGAACTTAATAATCCACACTTCCCTAGTTTGAAAGATTTGAGCGTTATATTGCACTCTTCATCTCTACCTTCAAAAAGAATATGATCAGCACATTTACTTTCACAACTGCATGATTGATGAGATGAGTTGAGATATCACTTTAGGAAGTAAAACTAGAGATTTGAGTTTAGATCCGATCTAATGATGTTCGAGGATGGGATAAAGTTAATAAAGGCTTCAGAAAACCTGAGTGTCAGCAAAATCCTAGCCAGTATATGAACAAGTTCATATGCTATCTTTTTTATATTTACCTATGTTCTAGGGTGTGATGAAACTTAATGGAAATGGTTGATCAGTATGCGCCAACTTTTGGTAAAAGCAGTGGAGCTAGCCAATAAAAGAAAAGAAAAAGAAATGTCAAAGAAAAGCTCTATCATCCAAAGTCAAATTCCAAATGAGCTTCCACCAATGGCGAGCGCTCCCAAACATTTTCAAAGCGTCCACATGGACCAAGCGCTAATTAGAACCAAGGAGTCGAGCTGACACAATAAAAGGGCTCTACATCGTAAGCAATACAAGTCTGGGTGTCGAAGGTATCTTAGATACTCAAAAAAGACACACCCCGGTGTACTCCCAGCAAAACAAGTGCAGACGACTCCAAATTCTCTTGACAGACACATTCATCAACAAAAGAAAAATATACTTGGGTTGAGTAATAAGGCACTCGAGAGGCACCTTGTTCCAATGTGAGGGAGAGAAAATCAGACATAATCCTATGCCCTCCATCATCTGGTCGTCCATCTACACTTTATAGTCTGATAAACTAATGATACGGTTGACTAAAGCAAGAATCAACTTATTCCCTAGTGTTGAGGATTAGGTATAGAGGAGAGTCTCTTGGATTGGAACTTTGGGTGATGTCTCGACTTGACTCTCATGAATGCAGTACACTAAAAATCATATCCTTATATTATATGTACAAACAGAGAGTCTGAAAATTAGAAAAGTTGGATTCCTTCGGATTAAACTATGGTTGAGCCCAGAATTTTAGGATCACTCAAATTAAGGGTCTTCTATGAATTGAGCCTTGAAAATTCACATGCACAGTTAGGGATGTATTCAACTAAGACATTCATTCACTGATGCTCGGGGATGAGCATGGTCTAAGTATAGGGGTATGATGAATCTCGTATTCATCATGCTAATTAGGGCCAATTGGGCTCTGTCCCCCAAGATTAACATGCATTTAATCAATAATAGAGCATCATTAGCATACATACATGTGTAAATAATATTTGCATTTTATCATGCATAATTGCATTAAAAATTCCATTTGTAAAGTAGCCCAAAAATCCGCTAACTTATCTTTTTTAAATTAATTCATCCTAACTCCGATTGACCCCAAACCACCTCCATTGTTTAGATATTACTAACAATAATAAATAAAAAATACAAAAAAATTACTAGCTCTAATAAGAGTCAAATAATCTCAAAGTCTGATTTCACATCTGACGGACTAAAACGAGCATATCTCCCTCATACAGTGTCCTATTTTGGTCTACTCACTTTTAAAGTACTTCATTTTCAAATACCTTCAAAACAAGACCAATTTCATAAAATTCGGAGCTCATATGTGAAAGTTGGGTTTTGGGCCTCTTTTGCGCATTTTAACTTTTTCTAAAACCTAAGTTTTGATGTACATAATTAACCCTTTTAATTTTATTTCTTCTTCATTTGTGTTCTTTGATAAAAGTTTTATTAAGCAATTTAAAAATCCAAATCTAGATTAAAACTGAAATCAAAGAAACTGACTGAGTCCAAGTGCCCGTTGTGAGTCTGTACAAAATTGTGTATTTCATACTTCTATTTTATTTTCCTATTTTCTTATTTACTAAAAATCCAAAAAAATAAGATTAGTGTGTAATTAATTTTCTTATATTTTAACATATTTTTCTAGATTTTTATCCTCTCTAAAACCACCAAAAAATTACAAAACTCCAAAAAACTGGTTTCTATACACATGGAAAAACTCCAAAAATACTACTTCACTCGGATGACCTCTTTTGCTCTTGAATCCTTCATAAAAGATATAGATCTCGTCGAGACGAACAACTTTCATGAAGAAAATCTTTCGATCTGAGATCTGCTCTTATTTCTTTTCTATTTCCATTCTCTTTTTAATTTTGAAATTTTTTGGGGCAACACGTGGCAGCCTCTGGGCATGCCACGTGTCACCCCAACTCATCTCTCTCTCACCTCTCTTTCCAGGGCTACGTGCCTAGCACATGACCCACTTCTTCTTCCCAGACATTACACAGCTTTGCCCAACGGCCCCTTCAGCGCCCCCTCCCCTTCTTCCCTCTGGCTGTGCATTTAATGCCACTACGCCTTCACTCCAACACTGCTCCTCCCCGTAACAGTCGTGAGCACATAACCGACGTCATCCCCCTCCCCTCCTACAAAGACCCATTGACCTCCGGCCTCTAAACCCATCCATCATCATTTTGAGGGTATCGCAAGGGCTGGTTACAGTAGCGCTATTCGAGCCGTCAGTGTGATCCTGGGAGCTTCCTTCCATTTGCAGAAGCTATCGCTATTCTGCAGGGCTCAAACCCCTTCGCCAAGGGGCAGTGAGCATCGACAGTCAGGAGCTGTTCCTCCCCTTCAGGCAAGTCAACCCCGCCTCCTTCTCTCGATCCCTATACCTCTCCCTTCATCGTCAATCCAGTCACCCACTTCCACCTCGACTCTTGCAAAGAATCGAGTTCCCGACCTTCCATCTTCCTCGCTCGCATAGTGCCTCTGCCTCGTAGCTTCTTTTCCCACTAACATTGCAGGTTCATCACCTTCACTTCGTGACCTCCACTTCACTGTCCTCGCAACGCCTCACTAGCAACACCCCGTGTTACCGCACCACCTCCTCCACGCTCCAGCCGCGGCACTGTCCACGCTCCTCCTAACACATCTGCTCGCAGTCGATGACTTCCACTTCACCGTCCTCGCAGCCACCTACCGCCGCCCCGCACACGGCCTCCTCCTACACAAGGTTTGCAGCTGGAATATCATCGCTCCACCTCCAGTCGTGTGTCCACGGAGGTGGGCCGACCGCCTGACAACCTGCGTATTCTAGCATCACCGATCTCCTCCCCGCCTCGACTCCGCTGCGCGGATGCACCGCCTCAGTCATCCGTCGCTCCTCCCCGCACCTGCGATGCCTCCAGTGGCCACTAGATCAGGCCCACACAGTGGATCCAATGTTTTCCATCTCGCCACACGTCACCAGCCAAGCCTCACCCCCGAGCCTCCGCCTCGGTTCCCCCGAACCTCCGAATCACAGCCTCGTCGATGGAGCCTTTGGTTCGGGGCTCCGAACCTCAGGCCCAGCATCGAACCTCAGGCTCGGCCCCTCCGAGCCTCCGCCCCAACTCCTAACCTCCAAATGCACGTGCGATGCACGTGCGTTGGGGGTAAATTGCATCTGCATCCCTAGAGTTTTCAGAATTTACAAATACACCCTCGCTAGGGGTAAATTACATACGGGCCACCCCCCACCCCGACTTTGCGAAATTACTGATAAGCCCCTCCAAGGACTTTTTTAAAGAAGAAAAACTTTATTTTATTTACATTTTAGTCCCTACAATTTCATTCTAGGATATCTTTCTCATACGTACTCTGTTTATAGCATATAATATGTCATTTTGAAGCTCTTTTCATGCTCTATCACTTGGCATAATTTATGGACATATCTGAAGTTGTCTATTGATAATTATTATTTGAGGGTCTCTGTTGACATATGCAGGCTAATTTTGACATATTTGTGCTTGAGATATTAACGACATCTTCTGCAGGAATTCGGATGAGAATCTTAATCTGATTAACTCCTTAATATCATTGTGGATTATTCCTAATAAATTAATATGTGCAGGGGGCTAAATCAAGGAAGACTTTAATTAATTTCCTTATCATTTCTATGATTAAATAGTGATTTTCAGGAGAGAATTACAATGAGTCCTGACACGATAATTCATTACCCTCCTTGCAACTTGGATTTGGTTGGATAAATTACAATTTGAATTTCTTTTTTTTATCTGTAATTGATTTTGAGGATTTATTGATCATATTATTTGAGGATTTAGTATGTCAAAAACTCATAGCTCCTAGGCATAATCTTCTCTGTTTATTTTCTTTGCATCGCATCTTCATCATTGCATTCTATTATATGGTCCCAACATAGAAATCAATCAAACATTAATTAATTATTTAATTTAATTTAAAACCACGCAACTAAGAATCACCATTCCTTATGTTTGACCTTGGTACACTTTCCAAGAAAAATTCTTTACAATATTCAAAGATTGTGGTTTTTGATCGACCGAAATTCACCTCCTATACTACAATTTATCGATTATTAAAGAGATGGATTTCACGTTCATCAATGGCGTGTAAAGAAAGAGAGAGGGAGAGAGCCTTATGTTCATCATCCCTTTGAAGAGCATCGGGTGCCCTTCTATTTATAATATTTTGGGATCCATGGATCTCAATCCATGGACAACACAAATCCAATGGTTTGCAATGATTTGGGTTTCTTTTAATGGCCAAGATTTTGTTGTAAAAAACAAAACAATAATTAAATTAATTAAATCAAATATATATTTAATATAATTTGATTTATATTAAATCTATGTTCATTGGAGAAATAGGAAGGAGGCAAGCCTCCTTCCATAAGAACAAGGAGGACAGGCACACATTCCATAAGGAGAGGGTGGTCGTCCACCATCTTCATATGGCAAGGTGGCTCCTTCCAATTTCATGAGAATCCATATCTCATATGTATCTCCAATAACTTGCAACAACTTTTTATTGCAAATTTATTTCACAAAAATAAATACAATTTATTTTGTGAACATTTCAATGATGTCATTGGAAGTTTGTGAATCACATTTACAACCCAAAATAAAATGTGAATATCATTTTCAATTAATTATCTAATGTGAATCTAATTTACATCAACATTTATTACAAATAGCTCTCTCTTATATATTATAAATCACATTTGTAATATCTATGATTAATATGGATAGTGTTATCCATATTATTCAATTACACAATGATTAATCACATTTGATCATCTTGGATCTCTATTCTCATGTGCCCAAATAATATGAATCACATTCAAATTATTTACATCTTTGATAATAAAATCACATTTAATTATCTTAGACAACTCTTCATATAAAATGAATCAAATTCATATTATTCATGATAATTAAATCATATTTAATTACCCATTTTCTGAATGCTTAGATACATATATCAACAATGAAATTATCCTGAACTCCTTCAAGGATAATGCGCTTTCTCCGTGAATATGTGGAGATAACGACATGGTGATTGTATTGTTCCACGTATAGTGACTTGGATATTGAGATCACATCTCAAATCCAGATCTTGCGGACCTCACGTAGAGGTTTGATTAAATCAAAGACGTAGATCTAATCTTCTCATTGCATCTGAATCACATTTAGATGAATGTCTAACATTTGGACCAAGATCAGATTACTTCTCTACTGAGAGGAGTCACTAAAATCCGGACCCGTTTCATCACTCCTTAGGAATGGAAGCGTCATGGTTATACAATCGTTTATGATCACATCACCCTCAGGTATCCCTAATACATGTACATCATGCATATAGGCAGACCCAGAATAAACCCCTAGTTTTATATTCTTTTAGACTTCTCCTTCAGGGTTTTATCATTAAGGTTTCTCATTTGATCATTGGGAGCTGGTATCGATCATATACTTTCCAAAAGTATATATCATACCCAGGTGTTGATCATATACTTTCCAAAAGCATATATCAAACCTACGAATTCAGTCAAGCTTCCAAAGCGAGACGACCGTGTGCAGAATTTGATTCTTCCCAATATCTCATGAGGGAGCTCATGTCTTCTGATTCAGTAAATGAACCTGTATGATCCCTTTGAGAGATCGTATTACTCATATGCCCTTGCATGTCGGTGTATAGACCTTGATTAGGTCATCAACCTATTGGTCTGCCAAATGTACATACTTAGACATATAGTAGCACATCTGTTTTCGGTCAGAGAATGTGTGCCTACATTGTGACAGCATACGTCATAGGACTTTGGTTATCTCGATCTCGTTAAGTCAACTCTTTGACCTAACTTATCCAACACCTATGAATCTCTATTCCTATGTAAAGGACATGCATCAAGAGTACGGTTAGATATCAGCGTTCAGAGAAAGGATTGCCATCTCCTTCTCAGGCTGGAGAACATCTCTTAATAATCATTTGACAGTACTTGATGAGTCATCAATCTAACTCTTTAGATACTCATCCAAGCACCAGCCTCTATGATTCAATAATTGAATCAACAGCTGTATGATCATTAAGATGGCCATGGTACATAACTCTAATGTACTAAGGGACCTATAATGCAAATTATTTATTCTTCATTTCAAATCAGGGAATGATATTTGCAATAACATTTATTGCATAATGGCTCGTCATGGGCTTGCATGTTCAACAGAGAGATTCTTGATCCTTGGTCAATCACGAATTGATGATGAAGGATACTATTCACGCTCATCCACAAAGAAGGCATACTTTAGATTTATCGAAAGCATCTTTAATTCTAGTGGAGTCTGAGTCGACTTATTAGTAACTTCTGAAACTATATTGGTGGGTGCCTGATCTTACAAAAAGGTGATGTCCACCTCTATCACTCTTGGCTTAGATAATAACATACTGAACATAACTGCAACAATTTCCTCTTGTTCATTTTGGGATGAATTTTCTTCTAATAATCTGATCAACTCATTCGCATGGATATCCATGTCAGCATAGGAACAAAAATTGACTACACTTTCCAAGTCTTCCTCTGGGAAGAAGATTTATTGTATCAAAATATCATTCACTAATTAGTCTGGATCTCTGATGTCCTCAACAACGTCACAGTCATCTGTTTGCGGTTATGGCTCACTTTTCTCAAAGGTGTTCTCAATGGCTTTCAATTCAGTGATCATATCCATTATAAACTTGTCATTGTGAGAGTGAAAGGTAATCTTTCCCAATGCATAATCACCTATCATCTCAGCTATTCGAAGGAACGGTCAACCAATTATGATAGATGCCTGGAGTAACGATACAATAGATTCCATGTCCAGGGCAATGAAGTCCACTGAGAATTGCATGCCATGCACTATTATGATAACGTACTCTAACACACCTCAGAGTTGCTTAACAGATCGATCAGCAAACTAAAGTATCATTATAGTTGCTTTGAGCGGACCCATCATGAATTCCTTGCGTGTAGATGTGGTCATGAGGTTGATAAAAGAGTCGCTATCGAGAAGAGGATGGTCGAACTTAGTCACATATTTCACAACTAATTAAAAGTGCTCCCAAATCCTTTCTCATTGATGGGAGATTGCTGATCACATTTACTGTTGACATGGTCATGATGTGTTTTTCTGCAAGGTTGTGTCTATTCTTATGAGGATTATGCTTTGATGCACATGCCTCTTTAAGTCCTTTCTTAACACTATGCATGTATTCTGCAGGTTTCATTAATGGCATTTCTAGAAAGATGTTATGTAATATTTCCACAATCCATGGATCTAACAATGTTGTTTTCAATTTTGTAATTTTTTGGGTATTTTTCATTGCATCAGTAAAAGGAATATTTTCATCATTTAAATCAACGTTCTTATTTACATGATAATCAAATTTTATAGACGGATGATTAGCATGGATACAAACATCCAAAACAAGCGGAGAACTAAAAACAGAAACATCAGCTTCGTCAACTTGCACGGGAGCTTCTACATGCGTTGGATTCTCCTTAGCTTGCACGGCTCGGTCTCGAATGTTATTATATTTTGGGTATTTTTCATTTTCTTCATTTTTTTGGTGTTGTTGCTCTAGTGCGACTGATGCGGGATCAGTTGCTTCAGACGATGATGGTTGGCCTTCAAAAGGTTATTCTTTCCCCCACGCAGTTGTAGACGATTTTATGGCCCAACCACTCTTGAGAGACATCATTAGATAACATAAATAAATTATTCGTTCCTGGCTCTGTGGGGGAGGATTCATGACAAGCTACCTACTCCTTTCTATAGAAATTATTGGGATTGGCTTCGAACTATGTAGGAATGATACTCTTTGCAACAATCAGATCATCCAACTTCTATCTCATCTCTATCAGGTTTTTCAGAGCTGAGCCAAGCATTCAAGTATGGGGTCACAGATACAGCCTCAATCAGCTCGGTGTGTCGGGTACACTTGTTTTGATAGTAGTACGGAGGATATAACTGGCAGTTCTGATAATAATGACAATGCGGGAACTATTGATAGTGTGGAGGAGGGGGATACTGGTTGTGATATTGAGAAGCTGGCTACTAGTGATATTGGTGTTGCTGGCGATATGTCGATTGTTGATAGTTTTGTCTCCATGTATGTGCGTTGTGTGGAGACTGGTAGTGAGAAGGCTAGTTCTGGACGGTTCTTCCACCTTGCAGTTAGTGGGACAGATGGATGGTAGAGAATTGACCCTACTGATGTCTGCCAGGATGGGCCAATTGTGCTTCATTGTTCCACGCACCATTCACTTCCTAATTTTGTTATGGAGGTAGAAATAATGACACGACATACGATGGCTGGGGCTCCTAACGATATATAGCCATCTATGTATGTTGTGTCTATTGTGATGGTGCCTGGTCAGGTGCCTGTAGTAGTACATATGTTGGACAAACGATGGCTTTCCTAGACTATGTTGTTGTGGTTGTTATGGTTCAACGATAGACATCCCGAATGTTGCACTCACAGACTGATATGAGTTGATTGAGCTCGCTAAGAGATCTAGCTTCTTTGTAATCTGGTCAAGCTTACCCATATTCTTTCTCCTTTATTTGATCACATTGAGTTTCTCGAGGTCTTGCGATCGCTTCTCAATGATGTCCGCTTTTGACCAATGGTTCCCAAAAATGCAAATGTTAGAACTCCTATAATAGTTGATAATAGAGGTCTTGTGAGGGTCTAAAATTATCCTCACTAAAAACAAAGACAAAAATGTCATTGAGGCAACCGCTTATGAAACCCCGTGTCATTCAATAATAAACCCACAATAGATATAGCAATGATAGCAGAAAAGTCAGCGTGGAGCTAAAATTTATTATAACTCTACAAATGTGTGTATAGGTATAAGTATGTGTAGAGTGTTGAACACAGGGAGTAAACTAGATACATCGGGAAAATTTAATTCAAAACTTGTGATATAAGTATGTGTAGAGTCTTTATATTTTTTATGAATTTTTTATTTTTTAATATTTTTTAAGGATTTTAATTTTTATCTTTTGTATTTGTTTTTAAATTATATATTTTTATAATTTCTTTTTATATTTTCTGATTGTTAATTTATTACTTTTTAAATAAGTAATATTCAGATATATAACTATATATACAAGGTAAGGTAATTAAATTATAATACTACTAAAAATGAATAAAATATATAGAACAAAATATTTTGGGGTTTTAAATAATTTTTATTAATTTTATGATTTTTAGAGAATTTTGCTAATTGTTATCTATTTTTAAAGTCAAAAATATATTAAAACATGGATTAGATAAACAGACCGAATTGTTTTGGAAATTAAGAATAACAAAAAGTGTCCAAAATTTTCCAAAGCAATTTTGATAGATAATAATAATATAAAAAAATATAAAATGGATTTGAATATTTTTAGAGTTGTTAGGAATTTCGTTTATTTTTAAAAAGTATTTTGGAGATTTTTAATTTTTATTATTTTGCTTTTCTATTTTTAGTGGTTTTTGGTCTGATGTTAGAAAATACAAAAATACACATAATATATTTTTTAGGAATTTTTCAAAATGGTTTTATATTTTTTTGAATTTTATAAGTTAATAGGGGGAAAACATGCTCTTTTGTTTTTTAGAAAATACTAAAAATGCCTAAAATCAAAATGCAAAAATATGATGTAAATCTACAAGCAAGCAAACACTTAAATCAATTTTTTAAACATTTTTATAGCATAGATGATAATTTTAATAAATAGGAAACATGCACAAAAATTAATGCACTAGTAGTGGCATATTTCAATTAAAAATAAACTTGAGGTTCTTTTTACAAAATACCAAAAATTATATAACTGCAATAAAAATTATTGGACTAAAAAAGGAACACAAATACTCGAGAGGGTATCTCTACAAAATCGCCATCTTGTGTGGGACCGCTCATGAGGTGACGCAGACTAGACTAAAAAGTAAATAGAGGAAAGCTTAGGACCTGGCTTGCAAATATTACAAAAATATTAAACTACAAAAATAAGTTACAGGACTAAATAATAAAGGCACAAAATTCATGGGTAAGAAGTGTAAATTACCCCAAAAGGCATCAGACCGAACGGTGGTGGATGCTTCACTTATACACATGGTGTACATAGGATACGTGATGATGCTTCGCTGATCTACGGTGGAGATCAGATCTGGAGCTCGATCGGACAAACGAGGCAAATGAAGATCAAAGGGCAAGGCAAATGAAGATCGGATGGCCATGATCAAAACTGGAGTAGAGGCGTGATCGGACGGCTTCTGCTTTGTATAAAGAACAAGGATGAATGTCGACTTCCTCGAGCTTCGACCACTGATTCTGGGCTACTCTGACCACCTCCATGGCTGCTCAGGTGCTTAAAATGTTCACGACATCGACTTCTATCGGCTGGAAGGCTCAAAAAGCTTCAGGGATGGCTGGAGTGCTCCCAAGAGGTCAGAGGAGCAAAGAAGCTCCAAGAACCTCTAGCGAGCGTCAAAATTTCCTCCATGTGGCTTTGCGCTTTAGAGACCTGCATAAAAAGAATGGGGAGTCAAGCACAAATTGCCTCAACTTGTTAGCAGGAAGAAAGGGTCAAAAATGGGGTGAGATGAAGGTTGCTCCGGTGAAGGGAGGAGGTGGAGCACCGTGATCTTGCTCTAGGGAGGAGCGGCGAGGTGTAGGAAATCGTCAAGGAAAGAAGGTGAGGTGGTTGGCGGGTGATGAATACTCATTCATCACTCTTTATTCTTATATTTTAGCTACAAAAACCTTTGCAAATACATGTAGATATGTGTAAATAGGAATAATTACCAAAAGCATGCATTGTGTAAAAACCTATAATTAGCATGTTTTTGTGCAAAAATAAAAGAATAAAGATTAAAAAGAAAAAGAGGGAAATATTTAGAATAAATATTGAGCAACCTAACCCAAGGGAGGGCTCAGCATGGGCCTGACCGCATAAAAGCCAAAGTAGAGAGAGATAGGGGCTCATGAGTGTAAATATTTATGTAAATAAAATAAAGATATTTTCCTCACCAAAAATATGCTTGCAAATACTTGTATATATTTATAAATATAAAAACAAAAGAAAAAGTCAAAAATAAAAAAAAAACAGAAACACCCCTTTTCATCTTGTATATAAACCACTCTTTCAAATTTATCTAACCTTGTAAATAAATAAAATCAATTTTTATAATTTTTGTGAATAGTCTATATTATATATTGTAAATAAATAAAATAAAAACAATTAAAATAAAAGCAAAATAAAAATAGCAAAATTAAAAATACAAAAATACATTGTACATGTACCATGTATACAGATGTACATATATATTTATTTTACCTATGTACATAAATAATAAAAATAAAATAAAAATACCTTTTTATTCCTTATTTTATAATGAAAATAAATAAAATATAAAATAGGAATAAAATTGCACAAAAATAATAATTAAAAAAATCAAAAATTAAAAACCCTAATTGTGCACATATACCTATATAGTACATACTATGTATATAACTTATTTCCGAAAATTAATTAAAAATCACTAAAAAATAGAAAAAAATAAAAGAAAAATATTTTGTGTTTTAACTTTTTGCAAATTCGGCCCCTAGCTACCCTTAATTTGCACTTGAAGATCCAGCCACGTGGCCTATTTCTATTGGGTCCTGGGGATGTTGACCACCCGGTCAACTACCCCCCCCAGGACCACCTCCCGCGGATCTGGGTCGTGGACCCGATTTCTCAAATTTTTACCCGCTCGACCCGATCACCATTCCACCTAACCCCGGGTCCTAATCCACCATTATGCATCCCTGATCCACGCCCGGGGTGGGTTATGGGGATCTGTGCTCCGACAAGCACGCCCGGACCTCTCTTAGCCGGACCCCTAGCCATATATAGTCGTTGCTCCGCCACCTCATTTCCCCATCTTTGGCCATTTGTTTCCTCCTCCTGTGAGCTCCAGAGAGTGCGTGAGAGTGACAGCTCGCGTCTGAGCCTGTTGAAGCGAGGAGAGGAGGCGAGTCCATCGATCCGGCGAGCTATGCCGCCGTCGCTCCGCCATTAGCTGGAGCTTGAGCCTCGGAGGGAGACGCTCCTCGAGGCGACGACCAGGAGCTTCCCCAGCTCCTCCACAGTCTCTCCAACCACCCAGGTAACCTTGTAGGTCCTTATTTTTCACTGATTTCCATTTACGCCCAAATCGCGCCGCCGCCGTCCATCTTTGATTCCGACCACTCCATCATCCCTTTCGATCATCAGAGTCGACCATCGCATCCGCCTCTCTCCGACGCACCTTCTTCACCCCTCCACTCAACCCAGCTCGCACAGGAGCTGGGATTAGCCGGAGCTCGCCATCTCGACCCATCAGCCACCGTCGCTACGCCTAACTGGGTCGAGGCAATTTGCCCTCGACTCGCGAGTCTCTTGGTGGTCTTTGCAGGTGCTACCAAGCCCATCTGAGAGCTTTGGTCATTCAGGCCAGGAGACCCAGCTCCGCCGATCTCGCCCGAGCTCCTCGGAGCTCGGCTGGATCATCGGAGCCTACCGGCAGACGCGGGAGCACTCCACCTTTCTTCTCCGACCTTCAGAGTGCTCCCAAGAGGAGCCTAGCGCACACCCGAGGCCGGCGAGTTTCGTCGGGGACCTGTTCTTCCAGGACCCTCCGTCGCCGTTCGATCAGCCCCCCTGCTCCAGATTACATCGTGACCGTTCGTTAGTGGAGCTGCAGATAGCGTCCGATCAGAGGAGGTCTGATCCCAGCTGTCGGATCTACACGTGGCTCGGCCCTGACCGTTGGATTAGTCCGAGAACCCCAGCGCTGGAGTGCCACCTTATCCAGACCATCTGATCCCACACGTGGCGACCATCCAGCGGTTCATCTTAATAAAGGGTAATTTACCCTTAGGCCCTGTCTTTTCTTTTATTTCGTTTTAGTCTTGTAAATATTTAGTTTAGTTGTTTAGTTTTAGGGTTATTTGCATAAAGGACCCGTACTTTATTTTCCTTGCATTTATACCCCTGTGCGTAGTATGCCACGTGCTTCGTCATGTGTTTTTCTGGTCTATTTGCAACTCATGCCCCTGTAGTTCTGGTTGTTATCAATGGAATGAATGTTTTAGTTTATTTGCATTTATACCCCTGTGCGTGATTTATTTCAACATGTGCGTGATATGTTGGGGATTTTGCGAATAGGCCCCTGGACTTTTGGTACCTGTTACCAATAAGTACTCGGGACTTATTTTTATTGCATTTGGGTCCCTGAGTGCCCCAGGCACGCGCGTGGCGCGTGTTTTGCTGGGTAAATTGCACCAGACCCCCCAGACTCCTGGGTATTTGCACTTTGGTCCCTGTGCACTGTACCCTTTTCTTATTTTTGAATAAAAAAGCAAAACACCTCCAAATCCAACGAAAATTGGACACATGGCTCCTACCATGGTGTAAAATTTTCGTGGATTTTTGAGGACATTTTTGATTTCGTTTGATATTTTTAAAAATTCAAAAACACTTAATTTTTCTACTGTTTAACTTTAAAAATCACAAAAAAATATTAAATAGTGTCTAAAAATTACAAAAAAAATGTCTATTGTGTGTTTTGTTGTGTTTGATTTTCTAGCCAATTTTGGCTATTTTTCATTACATAAAACCACTAAAAATTGAAAACACATAAAACCTTAGAAAAATTCTAGTAAATAAATTAAAAACCCAAAAACAATAAAACGGGTGCCTAAATTTTCCTCACTTTATCTTCTTTACAAGAAAATTACCTCCCAGCCATTTTGGGGCTCTTAGATATTTTATCTAGGCCTTTTTGGCTCGGCTGGACAGTACCTTTGATTTCAGTCACTGTTTGATTTTTAGAAAATTAAATAAACATTAGAAAATTCTCAAAAATTCAACAAAAACACTAAAAATTATAAAACACATAAATATATTTTTGTTTGCATTTTTGGTTGATTTTTAGTGATTTAAATAAATTGTTGAAGTGTGTTTTTAGTTGTTTTTCTTATTTCCTTAATTAACTAAAAATCCAAAAAAATATAAAATAAATTAAAAACCACTAAAAATATTTTCTTCTTTTATTTTATTTCTTTTTACTACTTCGTAGGCTGAGAGGCCGATCCGTGCTCCTTGAGTTCGACCCTGGTCGCTATACCAGGTTAATCCAATAGCAGGACCGCTATTTTGTGTTTTATCTATTTTATCTCTATTAGTGGTTCATTTTTCTTGATTGTCCGTGCTTGATCGCTTGGGTCACAACGACCTATTTAGTACCTTATACCTGAGTGCTCAGGCCTGTCATCAGAATGGCGCCATTGCCGGGGAGCACGGCTTAGTAGTTTTCCTTTTATTTTCATTTTTGTTTTCGCGGCTCTTTCAGAGCTCGCGGCTTTTTCGCGGCTTTTGTTTATATTTTATTTTTGTTTTATTTTGTTTTATTTTCTTTTTCTTTTATTTCTATTTTTTTTTGAGTGCTTATTTTATTTTATATTTTTGCATATATACCCTCATTTTCTTTCATTTATTTTTCTTCTTATTATTTGATTATTTTTATTGGTCTGACCACTTGTCTCTGTCTCTTGCGAGGGCCCGAGGACCGCGGAGGCGACTTTCGAGGAGCCAGTGCAACCGAGGAACTTGGAGGCGGCTTCCTTCTCTACGAAGCCGCAGGAGAGAGCGAGAGAGAGAGAGTTGAGTGGGTGAGGTTAGATTAGATTTTATTTTTATTATTGTAATAATACAGGGACACTCAGAGACTAGACTTGGACATTGCTTGAACACTTAGCGGGTCTGTTTCGCCGAGCACCGGTGTGCTCGGGGGACCCTTAGGTTTTTCACGGCTTTTTACGTGGTTTTGTTTTCTTTTCATTTTTTTCTGCCTTTTCCGGTGTTTACGCGGTTTTGATCGAGCCCCTGGCTTTAGGATTTTCTCTTGCTTGTGTCGTAATTAGTAGGGTCCCCACACTTAACTATTTGCATGTTCCTATAGTGCGTTAATTGGACCTACTAATAATCAATTAATAAAAATTATCGACTCATCTCCTTCGTAGCCTACGTGCCACAGCTCACCCTGTAAAGCGCTTTCTCCTACCCCCGATTTGTCGGGCAGAGGAGGGGTGGGCCAAGACCGGACCCTTTGGCTTGAAGGTCGGTGACCGATTAGACGGTTCTGCGTGTAGAAATTGCTCATCTAGGACTCGGTTTTTCCCGCTGCATCATTTAGGGTAGTTTACTTTTCTGTCTTTCAATTCTGCGCGGATCACTTGCATGTAGAGTGCTGGAGACAAGGTACGCATTTCTTACTCAGCATGCATCATTGATTTTATCGCGCATCGGCTTTTTCGTCTTCTCTCCCCTGTTTTTGACTTAATAATCAGGAGAACTGAAAAATTCGTTAGGCGTTTGTTTTCTATTTGAAAAATATTAAAAAGAAAAATCATAAAATTGGGACTGGATAATACTATTGACCCTAAAAGACATTCACCTTAAAAATTTTGTCTTAGGGAGAGCAACCCCCTCATTGTATGGTTTGATTACGCGAGAGAGTGACCCGCACCCTAGGAGAGCCCTCCCGTGTTATTCCCGACTGATTACCGACTTTTCCGTGCGGGCCAGTCGGTTGGGGTAGCATCGGGTATCCTAACAGGTCACGTAAGCGCTCTGATATCTTGTGTGTTCACCTAATAAAAATTGACAAGATAATTTGATCGATCTTTCACGGTCTTCAGCTCGCGTTGTGTTCGTGAACCGGGGGTTTGCATTCTGATCATAGTTTCTCCATATCTCATCCGCACTACTCGCCAGATCAAGATGATGGGTAGACGCTCTCTTAGGCAGCCTCTGGCTGCACCGCTTTCGGGCACGTCTACCCAATCATCTAGGTTGGCCCGCGAGAGCCAAGACCAGCTCTCCGAGCCCGAGTACGACTCCGCCCTGTTCCCCCTCGACCCCCTTTCTTTCGGACCTGAGCGACATGAGCCCGAGGAGAGATTGATAGATTTGACAGCACCTGAGTTGGGCTCATTTGATTTTGCAGCAGACGTCATGGCCGGCAGTTTAGAGGACCGCTCCAGGACTGAGCACATTGTGATGGACCAGGGAGCGATCAACTCCACCCTGATCAACTCGTTAGAGACCGTCCAGCAGCAGCTGAGGGATCAGGGAGCATTTATGATCGACATGAGGAGAGAGATGGAGCAGATGCGAGCAGAGAGAGCAGAGCGAGAGCAGAGGAGAGAGGGACCGAGGATCCCAGATGATGCGGATGCAGCAGCCGCAGCAGCAGCAGCCGCCGCAGCCGCGGCCGGAGGACCACCGAGACTGATGCGGGAGTTACACAACCCCGGATCGACGCTGACGCACCATTGGGTAGTACTTCTAGCGATCGTGGGGGACTTCAAGTTCCCCCCGAACACTTTGCAGCTACTCCCCCGCTTCCACGGACTCGCGATAGAGGAGACCCATCTCCACCTCCAGGAGTCCTTGATGATATGCAGCACTGTCCACGACCGTCAGGTGGGACAGGACACGATCAGGATGATCGCCTTCCCCTTCTCCTTAGCTGACAGAGCAGCCACCTGGCTGAAGCATTTGGGGAAGTTTGTTTACACCTGGGAGCAGCTCCGCACCGAGTACTTGAACAAGTACTATCCACTCGGGCGGACGAATGCAGCGAAGGCCCTGATCAGCAACTTCTCCATGCTCCCCAACGAGAAATTCCATGAGGCATGGGAGAGGTTCCGAGAGCTCACAGACAGATGCCCGCACCACGACATCTCGAAGCCGAACCTTGTTCAGAGCTTCTTCAGTAGGTTGACACCAGAGCTCCAGGGCCTGGTGAATGCTTCTTGCGGCGGGTCCTACTTCGCCAAGGACCACGACCAGGTCTGGGCCATCTACGAGGAGATGGCCGAGAATTACATGGTGATGTCCCAGACCCGGTTGTACACACAGGGGAGACCCCAGCAGCAGCCAGGACCCGTGCAGTACCAGAGGATAGCACGGGTCGACGTCGGTCCATCCAGTTCTTCCGCAGTTGCAGCAGCACAGGCAGAGTCGTCCGCTACGGATATGGGCATCATCAGCGAGAAGTTGGACCGGATGGAGCTGATCGAGAAGAAGCAGTGCCAGAGCATCACGCAGATGGAGCAGATGGCACAAACTCTGAGCGACATGAAGACCCAGCTCATGTGTCTCCAGGAGGCACAGACGGATTCACTTCCCCGTCTTCAGTCGCGAGGCGACACCGGCGGCAGCAGCAGCTTGTCCCAGCGCTCCAGCACCTTTCAGCAGCCTAGACAGGTTCACCTTGTACAGGCGGAGCCGTACCAGCAGCAGCAGCCCTCATACCAGTCCCCACCATCTCCAGACATGCAGATGGTGGTATACCAGCCGGATCAGCCTCTAGCAGTACTCCCGCCAGCCCCTTACGATGCAGAGCCGTTGATGGATGTCAACGGGATTTGGTATGACCGCCCCCAGCCTGGGATCCGACGAGACCATCCAGGATTCAGGTGGGGGAGTGGAGGTACTCAGCCCCAGCAGCAGTCATCCGATCAGGGAGGGCAGTATGGCCAGCAGAGAGATCACCAGCCGCAGCAGCAGCCCCCAGCCCACCAGCCATATCAGCAGTCGTCCTTCGTTCCTCGTCCCTATCAGCAGCAGGGACAGTCTTGGAGACGTGAGCAGCAGGCTCACCCACCACACCAGCAGCAGCATCCTTCCTCCTACCCCTCTTACCAGCAGCACCAGTTCCAGCAGCCTCAGCACCAGAGAGGATACCCGTCGGGCTCCCATGAGAGCCCCGCCTTGGATGACATAGCCCGCCTCCTCACAGACCAGCAGGCTACCTTCAGACGGGAGATGGACGAGTTCCGCCAGGAGATGCGGGACCTTGTGAGAGGGAAGGCCGCCATTCCTGCACAGATTGAGCCGAATCCGAACAACCTGAAGAGGAAATCTGAGCAGGTAGTTTCCACTGAGCATGCCACTCCTAGTGACCCATTTGATGATATGTCTTCGGATCTATTTGATGCTGATTTTGTTACACTTAGGAGCGGTAGAGCACCAGCAGGCGGCGCCTCATCTGAGCGACGACTCGAGGATCCACCCAGGGCGCCAGATGAGGAGGAGGAGGAGAGCGGTACTGAGGCCACACACGATGATGATGGTGGTACTGATGCCACCAAGGATGATGATTTCCACCGGCGGTACTTAGGCCGTCGCTTCACCAGTTCGAGGAGGTGGTGCTGATGCCACCAGAGTAGCAGAGCCAGCCCGCGGTACTGAGGCCGCGAGACGTCCAGCAGCAGAGCCAGCCCGTGGTGGTACTGAGGCCACCGGTGTTCATATAGATAGAGATGTTGTTTTTCCTCATGCTGATGTACCTCAGAACACTGTTTTGAATAAAGGAAAAGGTTTAGTTTCTTCTGGTCTCACTGTGGTGATTGATGTATGTGCGGATCCGGCCGTCGAGCCGTCTAGGCCTTTTCCTAGTTTTTCATCTGCGAAGGACCCTGTGATCCCCTTCCTTAGAGCCCTTCAGATGGGGAAGGGGAAGAAAAAAGAAAAAGACCCAAAAAAGAGAGAGCAGGAGGAATTCAGCCAGAGCATGATAGACAGATTTCACATCCAGCTGACCCTCCAGGAGGCTTTACAGCACATTCCCCTTCTTCAGCGATCTTTGAGAGACAGGACCACAGTCAGAAGGAGGAGGAGGAACCACACTTCAGAGATACATGTGCTGACGAAAGCCACGTGTTTCGCGATACAGAACCGTCTGCCGGCCAAGAGGCCAGATTCAGCGGGCCCATATGTCAGATGCCAGATTAGTGAGCAGAGGTTCGACCGGTCTCTATTAGATAGCGGATCGTCGATCAACCTACTGCCGGCAGCCCTTCTCGACCACTTCGAGTTGGGCACTCTTCGACAGAGCAGGACAGTCCTTCAGTTTGCTGATCGATCTGTCAAGAGGCCGAAGGGGTTGTTGCAAGACGTTATCGTTACAATTTAGGGCCTGAAATTCCCCGTGGACTTCGTAGTGTTGGACATGGAGATCCCTGATTCAGTGGCCGATACCCCCATCATCCTCGGTCGTCCGTTCTTGGCCACAGCCAAGGCGGTGACTGATCATGATAGCGGGAAGGTATACTTTCGCGTCGAGGGCGAGAGTGTACAAATAGAGACGGTCGAGGACTACAGAGCCAGAGAGAGAGCACGCTCAGAGGCCAGCACAGATTCAGAGCAGCTGACAGACGTCGAGCCAGACATCCACCATGACCGTGATTTTGTGATCACAGACGACGAGGCAGCATGGGTAGATCCTGCAGCACAGGCCATCCTCTCATTTTCAGATACAGCTGATGCTGAGATGATAGCAGAGGAGAGTTTGGAGAGCACAGCCCTGGTTCAGGATACCACAGAGGCAGCAGAGCCGGTTCTTGACCGCAACACGGTTTTCAGTGATGGTGGTGCTGAGGCCACCTTGTGTTACGGTGGTACTGATGCCACCACGTTTGATGCAGATCCCTCGTATTCAGAGTCTGATTGGGCAGATTGTGATGATCAGATGCCAGACCTGAGTCCACCTGAGCCTACAGATGAGGAGGAGGCAGATGCAGAGCAGATCAGAGACAGTACAGTAGAGCAGCCTTCTCCAGATCCAGTTTGCGAGAGTTCGCTTTATTTCTCCCAGGCAGATTTGGCAGACTTAGCAACATTGACACATTTCCTTCCGCAGCCAGATTTTCCAGCGCCCAGCTGTCCAGAGCTGAAGCCGCTCCCTACTTCGCTGAAGTATCGGTTCCTTGCGGGCAAACCTGAGATGTACCCAGTCATCATCTCCGCCTATCTGACTGGAGAGCAGGAATCCCGTTTGATGGGGGTTATTGAGAAGAACCGCAAGGCAATCGGATGGAGCGTAGCAGATCTCCATGGGATTAGTCCATCAGTGTGCTCCCACCATATTTATCTCGAGGAGGGGGCGAAGCCGTCGCGTGAGTTCCAGCGGCGACTAAACCCCAACCTGAGAGAGGTCGTGATGAAGGAAATATCAAAATGGTGGAGTGCAGATTTTATTTATCCCATCTCCGACTCCAAGTGGGTCAGCCCCTTGCATGTGGTGCCCAAGAAGACGGGCATCACGACTGTGATCAGTGAGTCGGGAGAGGAGATTGCTACACGAGTACCCACCTCTTGGAGGGTCTGTGTTGACTACAGGAGACTCAACCAGGCCACCAAGAAGGACCATTTCCCCTGCCTTTTATTGACCAGATCATTGAGAGACTGGCAGGGAAGAGCCATTATTGCTTCCTGGATGGGTACTCGGGCTACAACCAGGTGGCCATCGCTCCTGAGGATCAGGAGAAGACCACCTTTACCTGTCCCTTTGGTACATATGCCTTTCGATGCATGCCATTCGGGCTATGCAATGCCCCTGCAACTTTTCAGAGGTGCATGCTGTCGATCTTTTCGGACATGGTAGGGGAGTGTTTGGAGGTCTTCATGGACGATTTCTCGGTCTACGGCGACAGATTCGACTCCTGTCTTGACTGCCTAGACCAAGTACTCTAGCGATGTATTGAGTACCATTTGGTTCTATCTTGGGAGAAGAGTCACTTCATGGTGACTCAAGGGACGGTGCTTGGCCACATCATCTCCAACAGGGGCATGGAGGTGGATCCGGCCAAGGTTGATGTCATTAGAAAACTCGCACCGCCGTCCAATTTGAGGCAGCTACGGTCATTTCTGGGGCACGTTGGATTTTATAGGAGATTTATTCAGGATTTCAGCAGGATTGCCCGGCCGTTGACTGACCTCTTGACGAAAGACACCGAGTTTCTTGTCGATGACAAGTGTCTTTCGTCCTTTGCGACTCTCTAGCAGTGTGTGATTGAGGCTCCTGTCCTCCAGCCGCCTGATTGGTCTCTCCCATTCGATATCATGACGGATGCCTCCGATTTTGCCGTAGGGGCAGTGCTGGGATAGAGGAGGGATGGAGTTCCATTTGCCATTCACTACGCTAGCCGCACATTGGATTCCGCCCAGCGGAATTACACGGTCACAGAAAAGGAAATGCTAGCCGTAGTGTTTGCCCTGGATAAGTTTCGATCGTATATCATTGGATCTAGAGTGACTTTGTACACCGATCACACCGCCATCAGGTACCTCATGGCAAAGAAGGATGCCAAGGCTAGATTGACTAGATGGATCCTTCTACTCCAGGAGTTCGACATTGAGATCAAGGATAAGCCTGGAGTCAAGAATGTGGTGGCGGATCATCTCTCCCGTTTAGAGCAGCCTGAGGAGTCTGAGCAGATTGATCCCATTCGAGATACCTTCCCAGATGAGGCGATCCTTGCTATCGCCTCACTCCCGTGGTACGCCGATATTGTGAACTTTCTCGTTGCTGGGAAAGTTCCACAAGATTGGCCCAGGCAGAGGCTTGAGACCTTCCTTGCGAAGGACAAGTCCTACCACTGGGAGGATCCCATCCTTTACCACGAAGGAGGGGATAGCGTCTGGCGTCGGTGTATTCCTCAGGAGGAACACCATAGCGTCCTCACTTACTGCCACAAGCTTGAGGCAGGAGGACATCATTATAGGAGGAGAACGGCACAGAAGGTGCTCCAATCCGGCTTGTGGTGGCCTACCCTCTTCAAGGACTCTGATGAGTTCGCGAAGAGGTGTACTGACTGTCAGAGGATGGGCACTTGTGGACAGCGTGATATGATGCCGATGCAGCCCATTCACTTCTGTGAGGTTTTTGACGCATGGGGCATCGATTTCATGGGTCTATTCCGTAAGAGTCAGGGATTTGAGTACATTCTGTTGGCCGTAGATTACGTTAGTCGTTGGGTTGAGGCTATCCCCGCCCGAGCCGCTGATGCGAGGACAGTTTGCAGATTTTTGAGGAAGCACATCATCACGCGGTTCGGGGTTCCACGAGTTTTGATTTCTGATGGGGGATCTCATTTCATCAACGACCAGGTGAAGGCCCTTGCTAGCGAGTTCGGTATAGACCATCGTGTAGCCACACCTTACCATCCACAGACGAATGGTCTAGCCGAGGTGTCGAATAGGGAGATCAAGACGATATTGCAGAAAGTCGTCCACCCTGACCGAAAGGATTGGTCACAGCTTTTGGACTCGGTCTTGTGGGCATATAGGACGTCTTTCAAGACACCATTGGGTACATCTCCCTTTCGCCTCGTATATGGCAAGCCGTGCCATTTACCTGTTGAGCTGAGGCACAAGTCACTTTGGGCAGTCACAGATATTCTTATGGATCCAGATGGTATGGGAGATCAGAGGAGGGCAGAGTTGGCAGCCCTGGAGGAGGTTAGAGATACAGCATACTCAAACAGCCTACATTATAAGGAGAAAGTGAAGGAGTGGCATGATTCTCATATCAGCCACAAGCATTTTGAGATTGGACAGAGAGTATGGCTGTTTGATGCGAGGCTACGTTTGTTTCCAGGGAAGCTACAGAGCAAATGGAAGGGACCCTCCTTGGTCAGAAAGGTACACGACAACGGTAGCATTGATATATCTGAGTTGTCTTCTGAGAGTACCTTTCGAGTGAACGGCCAGCGGCTCAAGCCATTTTTAGATCATGAGCCGTGGGTCACTGATCTTGCCCCCATTCATTTTGCGTGAGATGTGGTCTTTGACTCACATCTAATGCATCTCACGCCTGAGTTTCACTGATCTTCCGCCTTGTATAAATCCAGATGTCCATATCACTATATTCTTTAGTCCCACATCCATTTATTTATCTTGTGATTATGCTATACTTAGGGTGCACTTTACCCTAAGTATAGGGGGGATGTGAGACCGTTTGGGTATTTCTTTTGTTTCTGCCTACCCCTGTTTTACTGCCTATAATTAGGGATATTTCACCCTAAGTATAGGGGGGGTAGACCATGTACATTCCCCACTCGGTTTCCCTTAGTATACAGCCTGCTATACTTAGGATTACTTGATCCTAAGTATAGGGGGAAGACCCGAGACCCTCTTGACTTTTCTATTTCATTCATTTTTCCTTGTATATAACCTTTCTTTTAACTTCCCTATACCTAGCACGAGTTATGTCTTCTTCATCGCTCTTGACTCTGAGGACATCGTTCGAGCTAAGTATAGGGGGGTGTGTATATATTTCATATATACTTTAGCCATAACTCGTACTTTGTGTGAGTGTGTTAATAAATAAAATGGCTAAAAATCACAAAAATTAAAAAAAAAATTCATATACATAAATTCCTTTTATTTGCACATAAATAGCTAGTGTACAAATTATTTTTGTAAAAATGATTTCAAAAATCTTTTGTGTAAAGCTTGTGTAAATATTTTCTTATCAAAATTATGTATATAGTACAAAATTTTTCCAAAATGTTTTGAAAATCAAAAGTTTGCAAAAATCTTGTATAAATGTGTGTAAATACTTTTTGCAAAACTTGCACTTCATGCATCATCCATTCATGATTTCAAAACATTTTTCAAAAATTTTGCATGATTGTAAAAATTTGTGTAAATAGCATCTTTTTGTACATATGTATATAGTTTTTCTGGATGAAAGTTGACATTTAAACTAGCCTGGAATCAAATTGAGAAATGGAGCCTGATTAAGATCTTAATCCACCTAACTTTTAAGAGGAACCTTATAGGGCTTAGGTTTAAGGCTTTTCAGGTCCATGGTGACTTAATTCTTTGAGTCCAGTAGGCTATGATCACATGTCATCTCAATGAGCCTAAGTAGAACACTTAACAACAACACATGACTCATATAGATTATGGCTTTACTTGGACACCAGCACTATGCACCGAGCTCTCCACGGATGAGGTGGTGAGGAGGCAGTCTTCCTTGACTTGGGGTAGCATATGAGGGTAGTACTTCTAGGCGGAACCTCTCTTCTTCTTTTAGTGAAGGAAGTGCGTCTCAACTTGGTCTGGTTGCCATGAGGTCTAACGACGGGAGTTGTGGGTTGCAATAAAGCTTCAAAAGAGGGATAGTCTACTGGCTCAAGAGGAAAAACTCCTTGTATATATGCTGCACATGTATATGTTGTACAGATGCACTCGAGAAAAAAAAGAAAAAAGAAAAAAAAATGTGCAAAAAGAAAATAACTCCAAAAAAGTGGTGGGTCTGATAGAAAATGATAATCCCACCGGAGTATGTATATAGAGTGCAATAAGCAAAGCTTGGTTTCATGTTCCACCTGTTGTAGCTTGCAGCAGGGAGACTTGGCTACACTGGTCAAGCTCCCAAGGGTACTTGGCTACACTGGCCTTGACCCATTCTCTTCTTCCTCCTCTTCTTGAGCCAGTTGAACTTGAACTTAGAAGGGAATACCCCGCTCCTCGAGGAAAGAGTGGCCAGATTGAGGTCATAGAGTTACCTTGTTGGGGAGGGTTGTCAAGTTGCCATTTCTGAGGTGGAGAGCTTAGACCTCACATTCACAGGACAAGAAAAGATTCATGGTCTTCAGTGTTTGTGATTGATGACTTGTTCTGATCTGGAGCATTGAGGAGTCTTGGTTATAGATTAGTGGAACTTAGAGGCTGTTGAGTTTTAGACTTAAGTCCAAATAAGGTTCCGACACATTAATAATCCAAAGATCTGATCGAGCTCCATACCCCAATTTAATGAAGGCAAGTTTAATAATCAACCTTGATCCATGTACATCCTCTTTTTCTTTTTCTTTCTTTCTTTTTCACTTCTTTTTCAAATAAGTGTTTGCTAAGGGACTAGCAAAGTTAAGTATAGGGGGGTGATGAATACTAGTTCATCACTCTTTATTCTTATATTTTAGCTACAAAAACCTTTGCAAATACATGTAGATATGTGTAAATAGGAATAATTACCAAAAGCATGCATTGTGTAAAAACCTATAATTAGCATGTTTTTGTGCAAAAATAAAAGAATAAAGATTAAAAAGAAAAAGAGGGAAATATTTAGAATAAATATTGAGCAACCTAACCCAAGGGAGGGCTCAGCATGGGCCTGACCGCATAAAAGCCAAAGTAGAGAGAGATAGGGGCTCATGAGTGTAAATATTTATGTAAATAAAATAAAGATATTTTCCTCACCAAAAATATGCTTGCAAATACTTGTATATATTTATAAATATAAAAACAAAAGAAAAAGTCAAAAATCAAAAAAAAACACCCCTTTTCATCTTGTATATAAACCACTCTTCCATATTTATCTAACCTTGTAAATAAATAAAATCAATTTTTATAATTTTTGTGAATAGTCTATATTATATATTGTAAATAAATAAAATAAAAACAATTAAAATAAAAGCAAAATAAAAATAGCAAAATTAAAAATACAAAAATACATTGTACATATACCATGTATACAGATGTAAATATATATTTATTTTACCTATGTACATAAATAATAAAAATAAAATAAAAATACCTTTTTATTCCTTATTTTATAATGAAAATAAATAAAATATAAAATAGGAATAAAATTGCACAAAAATAATAATTAAAAAAATCAAAAATTAAAAACCCTAATTGTGCACATATACCTATATAGTACATACTATGTATATACCTTATTTCCAAAAATTAATTAAAAATCACTAAAAAATAGAAAAAAAATAAAAGAAAAATATTTTGTGTTTTAACTTTTTGCAAATTCGGCCCCTAGCTACCCTTAATTTGCACTTGAAGATCCAGCCACGTGGCCTATTTCTATTGGGTCCTGGGGATGTTGACCACCCGGTCAACTACCCCCCCCCCCCCAGGACCACCTCCCGCGGATCTGGGTCGTGGACCCGATTTCTCAAATTTTTACCCGCTCGACCCAATCACCATTCCACCTAACCCCGGGTCCTAATCCACCATTGTGCATCCCTGATCCACGCCCGGGGTGGGTTATGGGGATCCGTGCTCCGACAAGCACGCCCGGACCTCTCTTAGCCGGACTCTAGCCATATATAGTCGTTGCTCCGCCACCTCATTTCCCCATCTTTGGCCATTTGTTTCCTCCTCCTGTGAGCTCCAGAGAGTGCGTGAGAGTGACAGCTCGCGTCTGAGCCTGTTGAAGCGAGGAGAGTAGGCGAGTCCATCGATCCGGCGAGCTACGCCGCCATCGCTCCGCCATTAGCTGGAGCTTGAGCCTCGGAGGGAGACGCTCCTCGAGGCGACGACCAGGAGCTTCCCCAGCTCCTCCCCAGTCTCTCCGACCACCCAGGTAACCTTGTAGGTCCTTATTTTTCGTTGATTTCCATTTACGCCCAAATCGCGCCGCCGCCGTCCATCTTTGATTCCGACCACTACAGCATCCCTTTCGATCATCGAAGTCGACCATCGCATCCGCCTCTCTCCGACGCACCTTCTTCACCCCTCCACTCAACCTAGCTCGCACAGGAGCTGGGATTCGAGCTCCTCCGTCTACCCCCTTCGCCGGAGCTCGCCATCTCGACCCATCAGCCACCGTCGCTACGCCTAACTGGGTCGAGGCAATTTGCCCTCGACCCGCGAGTCTCTTGATGGTCTTTGCAGGTGCTACCAAGCCCATCTGAGAGCTTTGGTCATTCAGGCCAGGAGACCCAGCTCCGCCGATATCGCCCGAGCTCCTCGGAGCTCGGCTGGATCATCGGAGCCTATCGGCAGACGCGGGAGCACTCCACCTTTCTTCTCCGACCTTCAGAGTGCTCCCAGGAAGAGCCTAGCGCACACCCGAGGCCGGCGAGTTTCGCCGGGGACCTGTTCTTCCAGGACCCTCCGTCGCCGTTCGATCAGCCCCCCTGCTCCAGATTACATCGTGACCGTTCGTTCGTGGAGATGTAGATAGCGTCCGATCAGAGGAGGTCTGATCCCAGCCGTCGGATCTACACGTGGCTCGGCCCTGACCGTTGGATTAGTCCGAGAACCCCAGCGCTGGAGTGCCACCTGATCCAGACCATCCGATCCCACACGTGGCGACCATCCAGCGGTTCATCTTAATAAAGGGTAATTTACCCTTAGGCCCTGTCTTTTCTTTTATTTCGTTTTAGTCTTGTAAATATTGAGTTTAGTTGTTTAGTTTTAGGGTTATTTGCATAAAGGACCCCGTACTTTATTTTCCTTACATTTATACCCCTGTGCGTAGTATGCCACGTGCTTCGTCACGTGTTTTTCTGGTCTATTTGCAACTCATGCCCCTGTAGTTCTGGTTGTTATCAATGGAATGAATGTTTTAGTTTATTTGCATTTATACCCCTGTGCGTGATTTATTTCAACATGTGCGTGATATGTTGGGGATTTTGCGAATAGGCCCCTGGACTTTTGGTACCTGTTACCAATAAGTCCTCGGGACTTATTTTTATTGCATTTGGGTCCCTGAGTGCCCCAGGCACGCGCGTGGCGCGTGTTTTGCTGGGTAAATTGCACCAGACCCCCCAGACTCCTGGGTATTTGCACTTTGGTCCCTATGCACTTAACCCTTTTCTTATTTTTGAATAAAATAGCAAAACACCTCCAAATCCAACGAAAATTGGATACATGGCTCCTGTCATGGTGTAAAATTTTCGTGGATTTTTGGAGACATTTTTTGTTTCGTTTGATATTTTTAAAAATTCAAAAACACTTAATTTTGCTACTGTTTAACTTTAAAAATCACAAAAAAATATTAAATAGTGTCTAACAATTACAAAAAAATTGTTTGTTGTGTGTTTTGTTGTGTTTGATTTTCTAGCCAATTTTGGCTATTTTTCATTACAGAAAACCACTAAAAAATGAAAAATACATAAAACCTTAGAAAAATTCTATAAATAAATTAAAAACCCAAAAACAATAAAACTGGTGCCTAAATTTTCCTCACTTTATCTTCTTTACAAGAAAATTACCTCCCAGCCATTTTGGGGCTCTTAGATATTTTATCTAGGCCTTTTTGGCTCGGCTGGACAGTACCTTTGATTTCAGTAACTGTTTGATTTTTAGAAAATTAAATAAACATTAGAAAATTCTCAAAAATTCACCAAAAACACTAAAAATTATAAAACACATAATTATATTTTTGTTTGCATTTTTGGTTGATTTTTAGTGATTTAAATAAATTGTTGAAGTGTGTGTTTAGTTGTTTTTCTTATTTCCTTAATTAACTAGAAATCCAAAAAAATATAAAATAAATTAAAAACCACTAAAAATATTTTCTTCTTTTATTTTATTTCTTTTTACTACTTCGTAGGCCGAGAGGCCAATCCGTGCTCCTTGAGTTCGACCCTGGTCGCTATACCAGGTTAATCCAATAG
Source organism: Ottelia alismoides (assembly GCA_037367405.1). NCBI lineage: Eukaryota > Viridiplantae > Streptophyta > Magnoliopsida > Alismatales > Hydrocharitaceae > Ottelia > Ottelia alismoides. The sequence continues at coordinate 602,328 of JAZKJV010005735.1, forward strand.
CAGGACCACTATTTTGTGTTTTATCTTTTTTATCTCTATTAGTGGTTCATTTTTCTTGATTGTCTGTGCTTGATCGCTTGGGTCACAACGACCTATTTAGTACCTTATACCCGAGTGCTCAGGCCTGTCATCAGTGGGTCAGAATGCAAGGCAGAGAACAATGGGATGGTTTGCCGGAGCAGAACTTTGGCGAACTCTGAATCAGTGAATCTATGCTAATACAGTCAATCAAAAGCTAAAATTGTTGGACATGCGGGCCCACAGCAAGCCATTATGCAATAAACGTTATTGCGAAAATCATTCCCTGATCTGAAATGAAGAATAAATATTTTGCATAATAGGTCCCTCTGTACAATTAGGGTTATGTACCATAACCATCTTAATAATCATACAGTTGTTGATTCAATAATTGAATCATAGAGGTTGGTGCTTAGGTGAATATCTAAAGAGTTAGATAGAGGACTCATCAAGCACCATCAAATGGTTGTTAAGTGATGATCTCCAGCGTGAGTAGGAGATGGCAATCCTTTCTCATTTGGCTGATATCTGATCGACCTCTTGATGTAGGTCCTCTGCAAGGTAATAGTGATTCGGAGGTGTCAGATTAGTTGAGTCAAAGGGTTGACTTAATGATGAATACTCATTCATCACTCTTTATTCTTATATTTTAGCTACAAAAACCTTTGCAAATACATGTAGATATGTGTAAATACAAATAATTATCAAAAGCATGCATTGTGTAAAAACCTATAATTAGCATGTTTTTGTGCAAAAAGAAAAGAATAAAGAGTAAAAAGAAAAGGAGGGAAATATTTAGAATAAATATTGAGCAACCTAACCCAAGGGAGGTCTCAGTATGGGCCTGACCGCATAAAAGCCAAAGTAGAGGGAGATAGGGGCTCATGAGTGTAAATATTTATGTAAATAAAATAAAGATATTCTCCTCACCAAAAATATACTTGTAAATACTTGTATATATATTTAGAAGTATAAAAACAAAAGAAAAAGTTAAAAATCAAAAAGAACAAAAATACCGCCTTCACCATGTACATGAACCACTCCCATGTATTTATTTTAACCTTGTAAATAAATAAAATTAATTTCCAAATATTCTATGTTATATATTGTAAATAAATAAAATAGGAACAATTAAAACAAAAACAAAATAAAAATAGCAAAATTAAAAATACAAAAATACATTGTACATATACCATGTATATAGATGTATATATATATATTTATTTTACCTATGTACATAAATAATAAAAATAAAATAAAAATACCTTTTTATTCCTTATTTTATTCTATAAATAAATAAAATATAAAATAGGGAAATAATTGCACAAAAATAATAATTTAAAAATCAAAAATTAAAAACCCTAATTGAGTACATATACCTATGTATTACATACTATGTATATACCTTATTTTTATTTCTAAAAATTAATTAAAAATCACTAAAAAATAGAAAAAAAAATAAAAGAAAAATATTTCATGTTTTAAGTTTTTGCTGAATCGGGCCCTAGCTACCCCTAAATTTATTTCAAAATTCAGCCACGTGGCCCATTCCTATTGGGTCCTGGGGATGTTGACCGCCCGGTCAACTACCCCCCCCCCAGGACCACCTCCCGCAGATCTGAGCTCTGGACCCGATTTCTCTGACTTTTACCCGCTCGACCCGATCCCCATTTCACCAAACCCCGGGTCTGAATCCTTCACCTCACATCCGACATCCTCGCCGGAGCCGCATCCTCGGGATCCGCGCGCTCCTGAGCTTGCCCGGACCCATCTTTCTCGGACCCCTAGCCGTATATAGCTGCAGCTCCGCCACTCGATTGCTCTATCTTTGGCCATTCGTCTCCTTCACCTGTGAGCTCCAGAGAGACCGCGAGAGTGACAGCTTGCGCCCCGACCTGTCGCAGCGAGGAGAGGAGGAGGACCCATCGATCCGGCGAGCACAGCCGCCGCAGCTCCGCCACCAGCGTGAGCTCCGAGCCTCGGAGCGAGACGATCCTTGAGGCGACGACCAGGAGCTTCAGCAGCTCCTCCCCAGTCTCTCCGACCACCCAGGTATCCCCTTAGGCTTCCTGTTTCCTTTAATTTCCGTTTACACCCAAATCGCGTCGCCGCCGTATATCTTCGATTCCGACCATCCCTTCACTCCGCTCGATCATCGGAACCGACCATCGCCTTCGCCATCTCCCCGCGCACCTTCTTCACCCCTCCAGCCAACCCAGCTCACACAAGAGCTGGGAGTCGATCTCCTCCGCCTACCACCTTCGCCGGAGCTCGCCGTTCCGACTCACAAGCCACCTTCGCCTCGCCTAACCGGGTCGAGGCAGTTTGCCCTCGACCCGCGAGTCTTCTGGGTTGCTTTGCAGGTCCAACAAAGGCCATCTGAGGCCTTTCGACGTTCAGACCAGGAGCCTCACCTCCGCCACCCTCGCCGGAGCTCTCCCGAGCTCGGCTGGGCCATCGGAGGGCATCAGTAGCTGCGCACCGCCACGCCGGAGCTTCTCCGATCCTCAGGCGCAGCAGAGGAGGCCAGGAGCGCTTCCACAAGGCCGGCGAGTTTTGCCGGCCGCCTGTTCTTCCTCGTCCTCCAGTTGCCGTCAGATCAGCCTCATCGCTCCAGATTCTATCCTAGCCGTCCGTTCTTAGAGCCGCAGATAGCGTCCGATCAGAGGAGATCTGATCCCAGCCGTTAGATCGACACGTGGCTCGGCCGTTACCGTTGGATCAGCCCGAGGACCCCAGTGCTGGAGTGCCACCTGCCCTCGACCGCTCGATCAGCCACGTGGCAGCCATCCAGCCCTTCCACATAATAAAGGGTAATTTACCCTTAGGCCCTGTCTTTATTTTTATTTAGTTTTAGTCCTGTAAATATTAAAGTCAGTTGTTTAGTTTTAGGGCTATTTGCATAGTGGACCCTGTGCTTTATTTTATTTGCATTTATACCCCTGCCAGTTGTGGACACGTGCATCGACACGTGATATTTTGTTTATTTGCAGTAGAGACCCCTGTAGTTCTGGATGTTATTGTATGAATGAAAACTTTTATCTATTTGCATTTATACCCCTGTGTGTGGTTTATTTGAGCATGTGCGATATATTTTGGGTATTTTGCATATGAGCCCCGGGACTTTTGGTACCTGTTACTAATAAGTCCCTCGGGACTTATTTTTATTACATTTGGGTCCCTGAGTGCCCCAGGCACGCGCGTGGTGCGTGTTTGCTGGGTATTTTGCACCAGACCCCCCAGAACTTTGGGTATTTGCACTTTGGTCCCTATGCACTGTACCCTCTCTTTATTTTTGGTTAAAATAGCAAAACCCATCCAAATCCAACAAAATTGGATACATGGCTCCTGCCATGGTGTAAAATTTTCGTGGATTTTTGAAGACATTTTTTATTTCGTTTGATATTTTTAAAAAATCAAAAACCTTTAATTTTGCTACTGTCTAACTATAAAAATCACAAAAAAAATTAAATAGTGTCTAAAAATTACAAAAAATTTGTCTTTTGTGTGTTTTGTTGTATTTGATTTTCTAGCCAATTTTGGCTATTTTTCATTACTGAAAACCACTAAAAAATTTAAAAACACTCAAAAAATTATAAAGATTCTAATAAATAAATTAAAAATCAAAAAATAATAAAATTTGTACCCAAATTTTCCTTGTTCAATTCTCTTTACAGAAAAATTACCTCCCTGTTCATATGGGGTCTTTAGATATTTTATCTTGCCCTTTTAAGCTCGGCTGGACAGTACCCTTTATTTTAGTCACTGTTTAATTTTTATAAAATTAAATAAACATCAGAAAATTCTCAAAAATTCACAAAAACACTAAAAAAATATAAAATACATAAAAATATTTTTGTTTGAATTTTTGGTTGATTTGTTGTGCTTTAAATAATTTGTTGAAGTGTGCTTTTCTTTGTTTTTCCTAATTTCTTAATCACTTAAAAATCCAAAAAAATATAAAAATATTTAAAAACCACTAAAAATATTTTCTTCCTTTATTTTATTTCTTTTTACTACTTCGTAGGCCGAGAGGCCAATCCATGCTCCTTGAGTTCGACCCTGGGTGCTATACCAGGTTAATCCAATAGCAGGACCGCTGTTTTGAGTTTTGACCGATTTTATCTTTATTGAGTGGTTCATTTTTCTTGATTGAGTGCATTTGATTGCTCGGGTCACAACGACCGATTAGTACCTTTATCTGAGTGATCGATTTTGTGCTCATCAGAATGGCGCCGTTGCCGGGGAGCACAGCTTAGTAGTTTTTATTTTATCTTTATTTTTGTTTTCGTGGCTTTTCGCGGCTCTTCCAGAGCTCGCGGCTTTTGTTTATATTTCTTTTTGTTTTATTTTTGTTTTATTTTTGTATTTTTGCATCTATACCCTCACTTTTATTTTCATTTCTTTTTCCTTATTATTTGACTATTTTTACTGGTCTGACCACTCATCTCTTTTTCTTGCGAGGGCCCGAGGACCGCGAAGGCGACTTTCGAGGAGCCGGTGCAACCGAGGAACTTGGAGGCGGCTTCCTTCTCTACGAAGCCGCAGGAGAGAGCGAGAGAGAGAGAGAGTTGAGTGGGTGAGGTTAGATTAGGTTTTCTTTCATTATTATTATTGTAATAATACAGGGACTCTCAGACTGGACTTGGACTGTGATTGGACTTAGCGGGTCTGTTTCGCCGAGCACCGGTGTGCTCGGGGGACCCTTAGGAGTTTTTCGCGGCTTTTTACGCGGTTTTGGTTTTCTTTTATTTTCTTACTGCCTTTTCCGGTGTTTACACGGTTTTTGCTCGAGCCCCTAGACTTAGGAATTTATACTTGCTTGTGCCGTAATTAGTAGGATCCCCACACCTAACTGCTTGCATGTTCCTATAGTGCGTTAATTGGACCTACTAAAAATCATTAATAAAAAAATAACCGACTCATCTCCTTCGTAGCCTACGTGCCGCAGGCCATCCTGTAAAGTGCTTTCTCCTACCCCCGGTTTGTCGGACAGAGGAAGGACGGGCCAAGACCGGACTCTTTGGCTTGGAGGTCGGTGACCGGTTAGACGGTTCTACGTGTAGAATTGCTCGTCTAGGACTCGGCTTTCTCGTTGCATCATATAGGTAGTTTTATTTCCAGTCTTTAAATTCTGCGCGGATCACTTGCATGTAGAGTGCTGGAGACAAGGTACGCATTTCTTACTCAGCATGCATCATTGATTTCATCGCGCATTGGCTTTTTCGTCTTCTCCCCCCTGTTTTAGACTTAATAACCAGGAGAACCGAAAAATTCATTAGGCCTTTGTTTTCTATTTGAAAAATACTAAAAAGAGAAACCATAAAATTGGGACTGGTTAACACTATTGATCTTAAAAGACGCTCACCCTAAAAATTTTGTCTTGGGGAGAGCAACCCCCTCATTGTATGGTTTGGATGCGCGAGAGAGTGACCCGTACCCTAGGTAGAGCCCTCCGGTGCTAGTCCCGACTGATTACCGACTCTTCCGTGCGGGCCAGTCGGTTGGGGTAGCATCGGGTATCCTAACAGGTCACGTAAGCGCTCTGATATTTTGTGTGTTCACCTAATAAAATTGACAAGATAATTTGACCGAACTTTCACGGTCTTCCAGCTCGCGTTGCGTTGGTGAACCGGGGGTTTGCTTTGTGATCATAGTTTCTCCAGATCTCATCCGCCTTACTCGCCAGATCAAGATGATGGGTAGACGCTGTCTTAGGCAGCCTCTGGCTGCACCGCTTTCGGGCACGTCTACCCAGTCATCTAGGTTGGCCCGCGAGAGCGAAGACCAGCTCTCCGAGCCCCGAGTACGACTCCCACCCTGTTCCCCCTCGACCCCCTTTCTTTCAGACCTGAGAGACATGAGCCCGAGGAGAGATTTATAAATTTTACAGCACCTGAGTTGGGCTCGTTTGATTTTGCAGACGTTATGGCCGGCAGTTCTGAGGATCGCTCCCGTCAGCCTGAGCACTTCGTACTGGATCAGGGAGCGATCAACTCCACCCTGATCGCCTCGTTAGAGACCGTTCAGCAGCAGCTGAGGGATCAGGGAGCATTTATGCTCGACATGAGGAGAGAGATGGAGCAGATGCGAGCAGAGAGAGCAGAGCGAGAGCAGAGGAGAGAGGGACCGAGGATCCCAGATGATGCGGATGTAGCAGCCGCAGCAGCAGCCGCCGCAACAGCGGCAGCCGCCGCAGGAGCGGCCGGAGGACCACCGAGACCGATGCGGGAGTTACACAACCCCGGATCGACGTTGACGCACCATTGGGTAGTACTTCCAGCGATCGTGGGGGACTTCAAGTTCCCCCCGAACACTTTGCAGCTACTCCCCCGCTTCCACGGACTCACGACATAGGAGCCCCATCTCCACCTCCAGGAGTTTCTGATGATATGCAGCACTGTCCACGACCGTCAGGTGGACCAGGACACGATCAGGATGATCGCGTTCCCCTTCTCCCTAGCAGACAGAGCAGCCACCTGGCTGAAGCATTTGGGGAGGTTCGTTTACACCTGGGAGCAGCTCCGCACCGAGTACTTGAACAAGTACTATCCACTCGGGCGGACGAATGCAGCGAGGGCCCTGATCAGCAACTTCTCCATGCTCCCCAATGAGTAGTTTCACGAGGCATGGGAAAGGTTCGGAGAGCTCACAGACAGATGCCCGCACCACGACATTTCCAAGCCGAACCTAGTTCAGAGCTTCTTCAGGGGTTGACACGAGAGCTGCTCCAGGGTCTGGTGAACGCTTCTTGCGGCGGGTCCTACTTCTCCAAGGACCACGACCAGGTCTGGGCCATTTATGAGGAGATGGCCGAGAATTACATGGTGATGTCCCAGATGCGGTTGTACACACAGAGACCCCAGCAGCAGCCAGGACCCGTGCAGTACCAGCGGATAGCACGGGTCGATGCAGGTCCATCTAGTTCGTCCGCAGTCGCAGCAGCACAGGCAGAGTCGTCTGCTGCGGACATGGGTATCATCAGCGAGAAGTTGGACCGCATGGAGCTGATTGAGAAGAAGCAGTGCCAGAGCATCACGCAGATGGAGCAGATGGCACAGACTCTGAGCGACATGAAGACCCAGCTCATGTGTCTCCAGCCCCGTCTTCAGTCGCGAGGCGACACCGGCGGCAGCAGCAGCTCATCCCAGCGCTCCAGCACCTTTCAGCAGCCTAGACAGGTTCATCTTGTACAGGCGGAGCCGTACCAGCAGCAGCAGCCCTCCTACCAGTCCCCACCATCTCCAGACATGCAGATGGTGGTCTACCAGCTGGATCAGCCTCTGGCAATACTCCCGCCAGCCCCCTATGATGCAGAGCCGTTGATGGATGTCAACGGGATTTGGTATGACCGCCCCCAGCCTGGGATCCGACGAGACCATCCCGGATTCAGGTGGGGGAGTGGAGGTACCCAACCCCAGCAGCAGCCAGCCGGTCAGGGAGGGCAGTACGCCCAGCAGAGAGATCACCAGCCGCAGCAGCAGCCCCCAACATATCAGTCACACCAGCCTTCGTCCTTCGGTCCTCGTCCCTATCAGCAGCAGGGACAGTCTTGGAGATGTGAGCAGCAGGCTCACCCAGCATACCAGCAGCATCCCTCCTCCTCCCCTCTCAGCAGCACCACCAGCAGTTCCAGCAGCCTCAGCACCAGAGAGGCTACCCGTCGGGCTCCCATGAGAGCCCCACCTTGGATGACATAGCCCGCCTCCTCACGGACCAGCAGGCTACCTTCATACGGGAGATGGACGAGTTCCGCCAGGAGATGTGGGACCTTGTGAGAGGGAAGGTCGCGATTCGTGCACAGATCGAGCCGAATCCGAACAACCTCAAGAGGAAGTCTGAGCAGGTAGTACACACTGAGCTTGCCACTCCTAGTGACCCATTTTATGATATGTCTTCGGATCTATTTGATGTTGATTTTGTTACACTTAGGAGCGGTAGAGCACCAGCAGGCGGCGCCTCATCTGAGCGACGACGCAAGGATCCACCTAGGGCACCAGATGAGGAGGAGGAGAGCGGTACTAATGCCGCGAGACGTTCAGCAGCAGCAGCAGAGCCAGCCCGTGGTGGTACTGAGGCCACCGGTGTGTGTTTTGATAGAGATGTTGTCTTTCCTCGTGTGGATGTATCTCAGAACACTGTTGTGAATAAAGGAAAAGGTTTAGTTTCTTCTGGTCCCACTGTGGTGCTTGATGTATGTGAGGATCCAGCCGTCGAGCCGTCTAGGCCTTTTCCTAGTCCTCCATCTGCGAAGGACCCTGTCATCCCCTTCCCTAGAGCCCTTCAGATGGGGAAGGGGAAGAAAAAAGAAAAAGACCCAAAAAAGAGGGAGCAGGAGGAATTCAGCCAGAGCATGATCGACAGATTTCACATCCAGTTGACCCTCCAGGAGGCTTTACAGCACATCCCCCTTCTTCAGCGATCTTTGAGAGACAGTACCACAGTCAGGAGGAGGAGGAGGAACCACACTTCAGAGATTCATGTGCTGACGAGAGCCACGTGTTTTGCGATCTAGAACCGTCTGCCAGCCAAGAGGCCAGATTCAGGGGGCCCGTATGTCAGATGCCAGATTAGTGAGCAGAGGTTCGACTGGACTCTATTAGATAGCAGATCGTCGATCAACCTACTTCCGGCAGCCCTTCTCGACCGCTTCGAGTTGGGCACTCTTCGACAGAGCAGGACAGTCCTTCAGTTCGCTGATCGATCTGTCAAGAGGCTGAAGGGGTTGTTACGAGACGTTATCGTCACGATTCAGGGCCTGCAATTCCCCGTGGACTTCGTAGTGTTGGACATGGAGATCCCTGATTCAGTGACCGATACCCCCATCATCCTTGGTCGTCCGTTCTTGGCCACAGCCAAGGTGGTGACTGATCATGACAGCGGGAAGGTGTACTTTCGCGTCGAGGGCGAGAGTATACAAATAGAGACGGTCGAGGACTACAGAGTCAGAGAGAGAGCACGCTCAGAGGCCAGCACAGATACAGAGCAGCTGACAGACGTAGAGCCAGACATCCACCAGGACTGTGATTTTGTGATCACAGATGATGAGGCAGCATGGGCAGACCCTTCAGCACAGGCCATCCTCTCATTTCCAGACACCACTGATGCAGAGATGACAGCAGAGGAGAGATTGGAGAGCACATCCCTGGTCCAGGATACTATAGAGGCAGCAGAGCCGGTTCTTGACCGCGACACGGATTTCAGTGATGGTGGTGCTGAGGCCACCCTGTGTTTTGGTGGTACTGATGCCACCGCATTTGATGCAGATCCCTCAGATTCAGAGTCTGATTGGGCATATTGTGATGATCAGATGCCAGACTTTAGTCCACCTGAGCCTACAGATGAGGAGGAGGTAAATGCAGAGCAGATCAGAGAAAGCACAGTTGAGCAGCCTTCTCCAGATCCAGTTTGCGAGAGTTCGCTTTCTTTCTCCCAGGCAGATTTGGCAGACTTAGCAGCATTGACACACTTTCTTCCGCAGCCAGATTTTCCAGCACCCAGCTGTCCAGAGCTGAAGCCGCTCCCTACTTCGCTGAAGTATCGATTCCTTGCGGGTGAGCCTGAGATGTACCCAGTCATCATCTCCGCCGATCTGACTGGAGAGCAGGAATCCCGTTTGATGGGGGTTCTTGAAAAGAACCGCAAGGCAATCGGATGGAGCGTAGCAGATCTCCATGGGATTAGTCCATCAGTGTGCTCCCACCATATCTATCTCGAGGAGGGGGCGAAGCCGTCGCGTGAGTTCCAGCGGCGACTGAACCCCAACCTGAGAGAGGTCGTAATGAAGGAAATATCAAAATGGTGGAGTGCAGATTTTATTTATCCCATTTCCGACTCCAAGTGGGTCAGCCCCTTGCATGTGGTGCCCAAGAAGACGGGCATTACGACTGTGATCAGTGAGTCGGGAGAGGAGATTACTATACGAGTACCCACCTCTTGGAGGGTCTGTGTTGACTACAGGAGACTCAACCAGGCCACCAAGAAGGACCATTTCCCCCTACCTTTTATTGACCAGATCATTGAGAGACTGGCAGGGAAGAGCCATTATTGCTTCCTGGATGGGTACTCGGGCTACAACCAGGTGGCCATCGCTCCTGAGGATCAGGAGAAGACCACCTTTACCTGTCCCTTTGGTACATATGCCTTTCGACGCATGCCATTTGGGCTATGCAACGCCCCGGCGACTTTTCAGAGGTGCATGCTGTCGATCTTTTCGGACATGGATGGGGAGTGTTTGGAGGTCTTCATGGACGATTTCTCGGTCTACGGCGACGGATTCGACTCCTGTCTTGACTGCCTAGACCGAGTACTCCAGCGATGTATTGAGTACCATTTGGTTTTATCTTGGGAGAAGAGTCACTTCATGGTCACTCAAGGGGCGGTGCTTGGCCACATCATCTCCAACAGGGGCATGGAGGTTGATCCGGCCAAGGTTGATGTCATTAGAAAACTCGCACCGCCGTCCAATTTGAGGCAGCTACGGTCATTCCTGGGGCACGTTGGATTTTATAGGAGATTTATTCAGGATTTCAGCAGGATTGCCCGGCCGTTGACTGACCTCTTGACGAAAGACACCGAGTTCTGGCAAGTGTCTTTCGTCTTTTGCGACTCTCCAGCAGTGTGTGATTGAGGCTCCTGTCCTCCAGCCGCCTGATTGGTCTCTCCCATTCGAGATCATGACGGACGCCTCCGATTTTGCCGTAGGGGCAGTGCTGGGACAGAGGAGGAATGGAGTTCCATTTGCTATCCACTACGTTAGCCGCACATTGGATTCCGCCCAGCGGAATTACACGGTCACAGAGAAGGAGATGCTAGCCGTAGTGTTTGCCCTAGATAAGTTTAGATCGTATATCATTGGATCTAGAGTGACTTTGTACACAGATCACACCACCATCAGGTACCTCATGGCAAAGATGGATGCCAAGGCCAGACTGACTAGATGGATCCTTCTACTCTAGGAGTTCGATATTGAGATCAAGGATAAGCCTGGAGTCAAGAATGTGGTGGCGGATCATCTCTCCCGTTTAGAGCAGCCTGAGGAGTCTGAGCAGATTGACCCCATTCGAGATACCTTCCCAGATGAGGCGATCCTTGCTATCGCCTCACTCCCGTGGTATGCCGATATTGTGAACTTTCTCGTTGCTGGGAAGGTCCCACAAGATTGGCCCAGGCAGAGGCTTGAGACCTTCCTTGCGAAGGCCAAGTCCTACCATTGGGAGGATCCCATCCTTTACCACGAAGGAGGGGATAGCGTCTGGCGTCGGTGTATTCCTCAGGAGGAACACCATAGCGTCCTCACTTACTGCCACAAGCTTGAGGCAGGAGGACATCATTCTGGGAGGAGAACGGCACAGAAAGTGCTCCAATCCGGCTTGTGGTGGCCTACCCTCTTCACGGACTCAGATGAGTTCGTGAAGAGGTGTACTGACTGTCAGAGGATGGGCACTTGTGGACAGCGTGATATGATGCCGATGCAGCCCATTCACTTCTGTGAGGTTTTTGACGCATGGGGCATCGATTTCATGGGTCCATTCCCTAAGAGTCAGGGATTTGAGTACATTCTGTTGGCCGTGGATTATGTTAGTCGTTGGGTTGAGGCTATCCCAGCCCGAGCCGCTGATGCGAGGACAGTTTGCAGATTTTTGAGGAAGCACATCATCACGCGGGTCGGGGTTCCACGAGTTAAGATTTCTGATGGGGGGTCTCATTTCATCAACGACCAGGTGAAGGCCCTTGCTAGCGAGTTCAGTATAGACCATCGTGTTGCTACACCCTACCATCCACAGACGAATGGTCTAGCCGAGGTGTCGAATAGGGAGATCAAGACTATATTGCAGAAAGTCGTCCGCCCTGACCGAAAGGATTGGTCACAGCTTTTGGACTCGGTCTTGTGGGCATATAGGACGTCTTTCAAGACACCATTGGGCATATCTCCCTTTCGCCTTGTTTATGGCAAGCCATGCCATTTACCTGTTGAGCTGAGGCACAAGTCACTTTGGGCAGTTACAGACATTCTTATGGATCCAAATGGTATGGGAGACCAGAGGAGGGCAGAGTTAGCAGCCCTGGAGGAGCTTAGAGATACAGCATTCTCAAACACCCTACATTATAAGGAGAAAGTGAAGGAGTGGCATGATTCTCACATCAGCCACAAACATTTTGTGATTGGACAGAGAGTATGGTTGTTTGATGCGAGACTACGTCTATTTCCAGGGAAGCTACAGAGCAAATGGAAGGGACCTTATTTGGTGAGAAAGGTACACGACAACGGTAGCATTGACATATCTGAGTTGTCATCTGAGAGTACCTTTCGAGTGAACGGCCAGCGGCTCAAACCATTTCTAGATCATGAGCCGCGGGTCGCTGATCTTGCCCCTATTCATTTTGCATGAGATGTGGTCTTTGACTCACATCTAATGCATCTCACGCCCGAGTTTCATTGATCTTCCGCCTTGTATAGATCCAGATGTCCATATCACTACATTCTTTAGTCCCACATCCCTTTCTTCATCTTGTGATTATGCTATACTTAGGGTGCACTTTACCCTAAGTATAGGGGGGATGTGAGACCGTTTGGGTATTTCTTTTGTTTCTGCCTACCCCTGTTTTGCTGCCTATACTTAGGGATATTTCACCCTAAGTATGGGGGGGTAGACCCTGTATATTCTCCACTCAGTTTTTCCCTTAGTATACAGCCTGCTATACTTAGGATTACTTAATCCTAAGTATAGGGGGGAGACCCGAGACCTTCTTGACGTTTCTGTTTCATTTCTTCTTCCTTGTATATAGCCTTTCTTTTCACTTCCCTATACCTAGCACGAGTTATGTCTTCTTCATCGCTCTTGACTCTGAGGACATCGTTCGAGCTAAGTATAGGGGGTGTGTATATATTCCATATATACTTTAGCCATAACTCGTACTTTGTGTGAGTGTGTTAATAAATAAAATGGCTAAAAATCACAAAAATTAAAAATTTTTCATGTACATAAACTTCTTTTATTTGCACATAAATAGCTAGTGTACAAATTATTTTTGTAAAAATGATTTCAAAAATCTTTTGTAAAGCTTGTGTAAATATTTTTGTATCAAAATTATGTATATAGTACAAAATTTTTCCAAAATGTTTTGAAAATCAAAAGTTTGCAAAAATCTTGTGTAAATTTGTGTGAATACCTTTTTGCAAAACTTGCACTTCATGCATCATCCATTCATGATTTCAAAACATTTTTCAAAAATTTTGCATGATTGTAAAATTTGTGTAAATAAGCATCTTTTGTACATATGTATATAGTTTTTCTGGATGATAGTTGACATTTAAACCGGCCTGGAATCAAATTGAGAAATGGAGCTTGATTAAGATCTTAATCCACCTAACTTCTAAAAGGAACCTTAAAGGGCTTAGGTTTAAGGCTTTTCAGGTCCATGGTGACTTAATTCTTTGAGTCCACTAGGCTATGATCACATGTCATCTCAATGAGCCTAAGTAGAGCACTTAACAACAACACATGACTCATATAGATTATGGCTTTACTTGGACACCAGCACTATGCACCGAGCTCTCCACGGATGAGGAGGTGAGGAGGCAGTCTTCCTTGACTTGGGGTAGCATATGAGGGTAGTACTTCTAGGCGGAACCTCTCTTCTTCTTTTAGTGAAGGAAGTGCGTCTCAACTTGGTCTGGTTGCCATAAGGTCTAACGACGGGAATTGTGGGTTGCAATAAAGCTTCAAAAGAAGGATAGTCTATTGGCTCAAGAGGAAAAACTCCTTGTATATATGTTGCACATGTATATATTGTACAGATGCACTTGAAAAAAAAAGTGCAAAAAGAAAAGAACTCCAAAAAAGTGGTGGGTCTGATAGAAAATGATAATCCCACCGGAGTATGTATATAGAGTGCAATAAGAAAAGCTTGAGTTTCATGATCCACCTGTTGTAGCTTGCAGCAGGGAGACTTGGCTACACTGGTCAAGCTCCCAAGGGTACTTGGCTACACTGGCCTTGACCCATTCTCTTCTTCCCCCTCTTCTTGAGCCGGTTGAACTTGAACTTAGAAGGGAATACCCCGCTCCTCGAGGAAAGAGTGGCCAGATTGAGGTCATAGAGTTACCTTGTTGAGGAGGGTTGTCAAGTTGCCATTTCTAAGGTGGAGAGCTTAGACCTCACATTCACAGGACAAGAAAAGATTCATGGTCTTCAGGGTTTGTGATTGATGACTTGTTCTGATCTGGAGCATTGAGGAGTCTTGGTTATAGATTAGTGGAACTTAGAGGCTGTTGAGTTTTAAGCTTAAGTCTAAATAAGGTTCCGACACATTAAGAAATCAAAGATCTGATCGAGCTCCATACCTCAATTTAATGAAGGCAAGTTTAATAATCAACCTTGATCCATGTACATTCTCTTTTTCTTTTTCTTTCTTTCTTTTTCACTTCTTTTTCAAATAAGTGTTTGCTAAGGGACTAGCAAAGTTAAGTATAGGATGGTGATGAATACTCATTCATCACTCTTTATTCTTATATTTTAGCTACAAAAACCTTTGCAAATACATGTAGATATGTGTAAATACAAATAATTATCAAAAGCATGCATTGTGTAAAAACCTATAATTAGCATGTTTTTGTGCAAAAATAAAAGAATAAAGAGTAAAAAGAAAAAGAGGGAAATATTTAGAATAAATATTGAGCAACCTAACCCAAGGGAGGGCTCAGTATGGGCCTGACCGCATAAAAGCCAAAGTAGAGGGAGATAGGGGCTCATGAGTGTAAATATTTATGTAAATAAAATAAAGATATTCTCCTCACCAAAAATATACTTGTAAATACTTGTATATATATTCAGAAGTATAAAAACAAAAGAAAAAGTCAAAAATCAAAAAGAACAAAAATACCACCTTCACCATGTACATGAACCACTCCCATGTATTTATTTTAACCTTGTAAATAAATAAAATTAATTTCCAAATATTCTATGTTATATATTGTAAATAAATAAAATAAGAACAATTAAAACAAAAACAAAATAAAAATAGCAAAATTAAAAATACAAAAATACATTGTACATATACCATGTATATAGATGTATATATATATTTAATTATTTTACCTATGTACATAAATAATAATAATAAAATAAAAATACCTTTTTATTCCTTATTTTATTCTATAAATAAATAAAATATAAAATAGGGATAAAATTGCACAAAAATAATAATTTAAAAATCAAAAATTAAAAACCCTAATTGAGTACATATACCTATGTATTACATACTATGTATATACCTTATTTTTATTTCTAAAAATTAATTAAAAATCACTAAAAATAGAAAAAAATAAAAGAAAAATATTTCATGTTTTAAGTTTTTGCTGAATCGGGCCCTAGCTAGCCCTAAATTTCATTTCAAAATTCTGCCACGTGGCCCATTCCTATTGGGTCCTGGGGATGTTGACCGCCCGGTCAACTACCTCCCCCCCCCCAGGACCACCTTTCGCGGATCTGAGCTCTGGACCCGATTTCTCCGACTTTTACCCGCTCGACCCGATCCCCATTTCGCCAAACCCCGGGTCCGAATCCTTCACCTCACATCCGACATCCTCGCCGGAGCCGCATCCTCGGGATCCGCGCGCTCATGAGCTTGCCCGGACCCATCTTTCTCGGACCCCTAGCCGTATATAGCTGCAGCTCCGCCACTCGATTGCTCTATCTTTGGCCATTCGCCTCCTTCACGTGTGAGCTCCAGAGAGACCGCGAGAGTGACAGCCTGCGCCCCGACCTGTCGCAGCGAGGAGAGGAGGAGGACCCATCGATCCGGCGAGCACAGCCGCCGCAGCTCCGCCACCAGCGTGAGCTCCGAGCCTCGGAGCGAGACGATCCATGAGGCGACGACCAGGAGCTTCAACAGCTCCTCCCCAGTCTCTCCGACCACCCAGGTATCCCCTTAGGCTTCCCGTTTCCTTTAATTTCCGTTTACGCCCAAATCACGCTGCCGCCGTATATCTTCGATTCCGACCATCCCTTCACTCCGCTCGATCATCGGAACCGACCATCGCCTTCGCCATCTCCCCGCGCACCTTCTTCACCCCTCCAGCCAACCCAGCTCGCACAGGAGCTGGGAGTCGAGCTCCTCCGCCTACCACCTTCGCTGGAGCTCGCCGTTCCGACTCACAAGCCACCTTCGCCTCGCCTAACCGGGTCGAGGTAGTTTGCCCTCGACCCGCGAGTCTTCTGGGTTGCTTTGCAGGTCCAACAAAGGCCATCTGAGGCCTTTCGACGTTCAGACCAGGAGCCTCACCTCTGCCACCCTCGCCGGAGCTCTCCCGAGCTCGGCTGGGCCATCGGAGGGCATCAGTAGCTGCGCACCGCCACGCCGGAGCTTCTCCGATCCTCAGGCGCAGCAGAGGAGGCCAGGAGCGCTTCCACGAGGCCGGCGAGTTTCGTCGGCCGCCTGTTCTTCCTCGTCCTCCAGTTGCCGTCAAATCAGCCTCATCGCTCCAGATTCTATCCTAGCCGTCCGTTCTTGGAGCCGCAGATAGCGTCCGATCAGAGGAGATCTGATCCCAGCCGTTAGATCGACACGTGGCTCGGCCGTTACCGTTGGATCAGCCCGAGGACCCCAGTGCTGGAGTGCCACCTGCCCTCGACCGCTCGATCAGCCACGTGGCAGCCATCCAGCCCTTCCGCATAATAAGGGGTAATTTACCCTTAGGCCCTGTCTTTATTTTTATTTAGTTTTAGTCCTGTAAATATTAAAGTCAGTTGTTTAGTTTTAGGGCTATTTGCATAGTGGACCCTGTGCTTTATTTTATTTGCATTTATACCCCTGCCAGTTGTGGACACGTGCATCGACACGTGATATTTTGGTTTATTTGCAGTAGAGACCCCTGTAGTTCTGGATGTTATTGAAAGAATGAAAACTTTTATCTATTTGCATTTATACCCCTGTGCGTGGTTTATTTGAGCATGTGCGATATATTTTGGGTATTTTGCAGATGAGCCCCGGGACTATTGGTACCTGTTACCAATAAGTCCTCGGGACTTATTTTTATTACATTTGGGTCCCTGAGTGCCCCAGGCACGCGCGTGGCGCGTGTTTTGCTGGGTATTTTGCACCAGACCCCCCAGAACTTTGGGTATTTGCACTTTGGTCCCTGTGCACTATACCCTCTCTTTATTTTTGGTTAAAATAACAAAACACCTCCAAATCCAACGAAAATTGGACACATGGCTCCTGCCATGGTGTAAAATTTTCGTGGATTTTTGAGGACATTTTTTATTTCGTTTGATATTTTTAAAAAATCAAAAACCTTTAATTTTGCTACTGTCTAACTATAAAAATCATAAAAAAATATTAAATAGTGTCTAAAAATTACAAAAAATTTGTCTATTGTGTGTTTTGTTGTGTTTGATTTTCTAGCCAATTTTGGCTATTTTGCATTACTGAAAACCACTAAAAACTTAAAAATACTCAAAAATTTATAAAAAATTCTAGTAAATAAATTAAAAATCCAAAAATAATAAAATCGGTACCCAAATTTTCCTTGTTCAATTCTCTTTACAGGAAAATTACCTCCCAGTTCATGTGGGGGTTAGTTATTTTATCTAGCCCTTTTGAGCTCGGCTGGACAGTACCCTTTATTTTAGTCACTGTTTGATTTTTATAAAATTAAATAAACATCATAAATTTCTAAAAAAATTCACAAAAACACTAAAAAAATATAAAATACATAAAAATATTTTTGTTTGAATTTTTGGTTGATTTGTAGTGCTTTAAATAAATTGTTGAAGTGTGCTTTTCTTTGTTTTTCCTAATTTCTTAATCACTTAAAAATCCAAAAAAATATAAAAATATTTAAAAACCACTAAAAATATTTTCTTCCTTTATTTTATTTCTTTTTACTACTTCGTAGGCCGAGAGGCCAATCCGTGCTCCTTGAGTTCGACCCTGGGTGCTATACCAGGTTAATCCAATAGCAGGACCGCTGTTTTGAGTTTTGACCGATTTTATCTTTATTGAGTGGTTCATTTTTCTTGATTGAGTGCATTTGATTGCTCGGGTCACAACGACCGATTAGTACCTTTATCCGAGTGATCGATTTTGTGCTCATCACTTAACGAGATCGAGATAACCAAAGACCTATGTTGAATACTGTCACAACATAGGCGCACATCCTCTGACAAGAGACAGATGTGTTACTATATGTCTGAGTGTGTACATTTGGCAGACCAATAGGTTGATGACCTAACCAAGGTCTATACACCGGCGAGCTGATGTGCATGTAAGGGCATATGAGTAATACGATCTCTCAATGGGATCATACAGGTTCACATGTGAACCAGGAGACATGAGCTCACTCATGAGGTATTGGGACCGATCAAATTCCATGCATGGTCGTCGTGCTTTGGAAGCCTGACAAGAATTTGAAGGTATGATATATGCTTAGAGAAAGCATATGATCAATACCGATTCCCAATTACCAAGATTGAGAAACTTGGTGATCAAACCCTGAAGATGACAGTGAAAAAATTGATATATATCTTCAGGTTGATCATAGGTCTTGCAGTATGCAGGATGTACAGGTGTTAGGAATACCTGAGGGTGATTTGATCATAAACGATTGTATAACCATGACGCTTCCATTCTGAGGGAGTGATGAAAGAGGTTTGGATTTTAGTCTCCTCTCAGTAGAGAAGTGGCCTGATCTTTTGGAAATTGGTCTGAATGAGATTCAGATGCAATGAGAAGATTAGGTCTATGCCCTTGATTTAATCAAGCATCTGTGTGAGGTCCATGAGATCTGGATTTGAGATGTGATCTCAATATCCAAGTCACTATACATGGAACAATACAATCACCCTGTCCTTATATCCAAGCATCTGCGGAGAAAGCGCATTATTCTTGAAAGAGTTCAAGAACAATTCTATAGTTGAATTATTTTAAGCATTAAGAGAATGATAGTTAAATGTGATTTAATTATCTTGATGCATGTGGAAATTATCCAATATAATTAAATGAGATTTAATTAATGTGGATAAGAATAATGTGGATAGCAATATCCAATTATTCATAATATATTATAAATGTGATTTATAATGTATTAGAGAGAGCTGATTATAATTTATATTTGTTAATTAATTATTTGTGTGAATTGGATTCACATTGTATAATTAATTGAAAATGTATATTATATTTTGTTTTGGGTTGTGAATGTGATTCACAAATTTCCAATGGCAAGATTGCAATATTCTCAAAATTAATTATGAATTATTTTTGAAGAATAAATCACAACAAAAGTTGTTGGAAAAATAATGGAGATTTTCATGGAGATATGCAATCTCATGAGATTTCATGAGATTGCCTCCACCATGGAAATAAGTGGACGGCTACCAAGTCCTATATGGAATTGGTGGTCGTCCACCCTATTTCATGGGGAGATGTTTTCTCCATGATAATTATCTCCTTATTTGTTTGATTTAATTTAGGATTGAATTGTATTTGATTTATCAAATATATTTGATCTAAATTAAATTATTAGTTGTTGGCTTTTTACCAACAACAATCTTAACCAGTGGATTAAACATAAATCAATCTCATCCATTGATTTTATGTGTCCCATGGATTGTGATCCATCGATCTCAAAACCCTATAAATAGAGAGGCATACCATGCTCTCTAGGGTCATGATTTTGAGACACAACTCTCTCTCTCTCTCCTTCCACACGCCAACCCTCTCCTCTTCTCCATTAGTGGCCGTCCACCAAGCCCTATAGGAGGAGCCTTCTCGTCGCTTCGCCATCGCGATGCCGTCTCGACGTTCCTCGGTTCTCCATCTTCTTTGGAGTGTTTTTCTCACGAAGAAGGTGTTTGATCTTGTACGACAAAATCAGGAGTTCACCGTGTTTGGATCAACTTCTTGGATTGCGAGGATCACGTGACTCATCCCCGCGCTCGCAAGCATCTTCTTCGACGATCGGACTTGAGACAGGAGGTCTCTTTTCCTAGAGACTCGATCAACCACGCTACAAGAGGTATTCCTTTATGCTTGATGTGGTTTTAGATGAAACGATCCGAGAATCATTCTTGGATCATGTGGTTTCATCGCATGAAGATTTTTGAAATTTCGATGCATAGAACAACTAGTACGACTAGTCATTCTTCATCGTATTCGATACGACGCTCACGCTTCCATGATGCACTTGAGGATTATACCATATCCTTCAAAAATAAAACCCGAAAATTAAATCTACAACTACCATCTATCTAAAAAGCGATAAAAAGAACCTCGAGTGGTTGTAGGCCACGAGATGGACCTCACTTCAGTAGAGCATTGCCAGAGATGATGGAGATAACCTCAGAGCTGCTCGTCCATCCAACCAAATCCTTGGCGAGGAAGTTGTCACCTTCCTTGAGTCATTGAGTGTAAAAGGAGGGAGAGAAGATTGCCAAAAGGGACTCAAAAAATACAAGAAGATCGGGCGGAGCTTTTGTACAGGCGATTGGAACTGTTAAAAGATTGAGGTGAACAACTCGCTACAGTGCTCCTAGATCCACGAATTCCATGGGGTGTGATAGGTGGATGATCGAAGAACAAAAGTTGTGAAGGAATCTTCCCAAAAGGATGCAAGATGTCGGCTGCAAAAATCAGAGAAGTAGGGTCAAAAGTTGGTCCAAATAGAGGCTACGCCTAGGAAGAAGAGTTGATCGGGGTCAACTCTTGACTCCCCATGGTTGGTCCACGTGGACTAACAAGAAAAAAGATGTGTCAGAATTATTTGAAAAAAAAATAATAAATAGTAAATGAATTAATTACTTTTTAGTTACAAAATAAAAAATGATTATTATTTTCTATAGTATTTTATTAAGATTTTTATTTATTTTTAGCAACTTATTTATTATAAGTTAATTTTTAGGGTTTCATTTATAAGTATATTTACCCATGTTTTGAGAATTTTATTTTTATTTTGTTTTTTTTATTATTTTATTTTCATATTTTATGTATTTGTAACTTATTTTGTATATATAAATATATTTTCATTGTATTTTTCTGATATAATATGTACACTTAAATAAATATAGGTATATAATATGTAGGGATATGTATAAGTATTTCATCTATATATTTTTTATAATATTTTATTTTTGTGTTTAATTTATGGTTTTATTCTATTCTACATATATACATATATTATAAATAATATTTAAAAAATATAAAAATATAAAATTGTACATATAATAAAGAATAAATAAAATGAATATTTTATTCAAGTATATTATACAATATGGATCCAGAATCTAACTTTCACACCTTGACTCCAAATTAAATGAAACCACAATCATTATATAGCTTATTAAAAGTTATACACAATTAAATTGAATTTGATGCATTTTGAGTTTTTATTGAGGTGATATGGGTCTAGGAAGTTTGGATTTTGGCTTTTTATTCGAAATATAAAAAGTATATTGTATATTATTTTTGTATGAATTCAATTTTGTATTTTTATTTGTATGTTTATCTACAATATTCATGTACAAAGTTTCTTTATTTGAGCTATAAATAAAAGAAAAGAAAATAGGTCCCAAAAAGAACTTATTGATGAATGAAAGAATGGGGTTTTTAATGGACTTTTTGCCCTGATCACCCCCTACTTTATTTCTTGTCAGCCCAATCATCAAGATGCCTAGGTCTCGGGGTTTAGGTATACCTTTTGCATTTTATTCTTTTTATTTTCGATTCTTTTCTTTATTCTAAAATTTTAGCATTAAAAACGGTATTTTATATACAATAAATGGAATAAATAATGAATGTTAATTTGTATAAAATAATGATATTTACATGCATTAGTTAGGATTTTTAAGGCCAAAATGATAGAATAAGGGTGATGAGATGGATATTCATCACCTGTCCTCTTCATATGGTGTTGCCATGTTGATAGTCGTTTGGAGGATCTGGGGATTCTTTTGAAAAGCATAGGACGAAGAGAGTATGGTTGATCCTTAGTCCATTTCCTTGAAGATTTGCCAAACGACATCTTCATCCTTATTGAAATGAGAGCCTCCACAAGCGACATCAGCTAGCCTTTGGTTATCTTAGTTTAAACTCCCAAAAATGTTATGGACCTATATGGTCTTCAGAATGCCATGATGCGACACTTCTTTATAGATCATTGAATCATTCATGCGCCTCATGAGCAGGCTCGTGGGACAACTGTGAGAAGTTTGAAATCAATGAACACATATGATTGAGACAACCTAGAGGATACTACTTGTACAAGAAAGCTGATTTAAGCTCTTCCCAAGTCATTACCAATTTTCCCAAATGATTTATCTAATACAAAGCCTTATCTTGAAGGCTAAATGGGAAAGCGATCATCTTAACTACCTCCAATAGGATGTTGGGTTAGTGTATAGCTCCGTAGTTGTGATTAAACTACTGCAAATGGATGAAAGGTTCTTCATTTATGTCTCCATGAAATGTCGGCAAAAGAGGAAGTGATTGCAACTTGCGTTCAAAGTGTACGTAGATGTGTAGGATGCAGATCCACTTAGTGACCTAACCAGCTCCAGGATTGTAAGTTTCTTTTAGAGTCGATTTAGGTACTTCTTTTCTCTCCTCCTCTCGTCCATGGTATCCACCTGCATGGTGCTTTTCTCCTCCTCTGTTCTCTCTGTCCCTCCTCATCTCCATGAGCATTTATGGTAAGGCGGTCTGAGTCTCGGCTTGTGTGGTCAGTTGTTAATGAATCGCGTGTATGGAGGAGAGCATATGTGCATTAACCTCATTCTGCTCTACTTGATTGGCCTTACCATTATGAGGAGCCATGTCTAGTTCTAAATCAGATGATGAAAGGTTCAAATCGAGTTCTTGGTCTACAATGGGAAATATGCCTCAATAGGTCTTAAAATATGCGCCATATATAGAGAAGTGTTCAAGATTAGGGTCAATCATGAACTTTATTAGAGTGGGAGATGTGAATGGAGATTGGTCGATATCTATTCTAAAGGATGATAATTTGAAAAGAGAGTCATCCCGACTAATTGGTGAAGAAAGAAATGGGGAGTCTCGAGAGTGGTTCGACCGGTCTCTCTAGAATCGCCACAAATTATTGGGGATGTTGGCATCAGGGAATCGATATGGGTGTTTGTGGAGTCAGATCAAAACCATCTCTGATCCACCATCTTAAGAATAAAAAAGAAGACGAGGAATTAGGAACACTCAGATGAACAAAAAAATGAAGAGGAAAAGGAAATGAAGGCTCACAATGAGAGAAATAAAAAGATGTGATAAAAAGTGTGAGTAAAAGGCATAAGTGTGCTTTTTTATCTTTTACCTATATAAAATCAATCAAAGTACAATACAAGGGTGGATTCGCTAACACAACGCATGAAGTTGTGATAGTTCAGCTATTTATCTTGGTAGATTTTATTTGTTATTTTCTAGCAATCTTTTCAAACTTATTCTCACGCTACCCCTATATGAGAATGAGTGCTACCAGACAAGCATCATGTGCTTTCCACTTCATTTGTAACATGTAACATGTACTCTTTGATGTCCTTGATATCAGATCTGGCCTTCTATTCAACCAAAGAATTAGAAAGGAAGCCGATGTAGCGAATCAAATACTTTCCTCATTGGGTACTTGAACATGGCATGATGATATAGGTTCATGTCATAGCAGTACCCCTATGCTCAAGTAATTCAGACAAAGTCTACAAGCAAACTCGGCCCTACTCACCCATGCATAGATAGAAGTGCTAATACTTCACAAGCCAGGGCAATCAAGGCACTATTCAGGCTGAGTTTTTGTCTCTAATCTTTAAGGGTCGTGCCTCACTCGGTCTGGAAATTACTTGAGAACAATGTAGGCTTTATGCACCCATTACAATAAAATCCATTAATTAATTTTATTTTTAGTCAAAGTTTTTAGGCAGACCCCTTTTTAGTTTTCCGATTTTCACTTTTTTGAGTATTTTTTTCAAATATATATGCCTACCGAATTTTCTTATTTCCTTTTATTTCTAAGTCCAAGAAATCAAGCAGAGGAGAGAGGAAAAGCCAATGCGCATGGAATCTATGAATGCATGTAGTAGATAGAGATGTGTACCTTGATCCAGCACTCTATATGCAATATGATCTGTGCGTAAATTAAACCTAATCTATATGCAATTGCAAACGTGAATCATCCTAAACAAGAACTTCTATTAGCGGTGCCTATTTTATTTGACTAAGCCCAAACGTATGTCTATAGGAATAGATATTCTTAATAGGTTTTGAACCTAATGTTATCGGGAGCTCAACACAATAGAAACATAAACTAAGGGCTCAAGCACACAAGACATGAAATGAAAATAAAGCAAAAAACTCAAAACATTAGAAACAAAATAAAAAAGGGGAAATTATATAAAATAAAATATATATACAGCAATAAAAATGCGATGAAAATTAGATCGGTACCCTAATTGAACAAACACTTGGTAAAATAGACTTGAGAAACCTAGTGTCCTGAGACTGTCTAATTATTACAAATTAATTACATATCACTCTCTCACCAAGAAATAAACCTACTCTAATATACACTATGACTGTTCTGCATGGCTCTTGGTCTTCTTTTGCTTCTCTCTCCTACCAACTCGATCTGAAGATCTAGCCTCCATCTCGCTCGGGTGCCTTGGGTCTCTTAGAAGATCCGCCCTCTCTCTACGAGCACTCCAACAAAATCAAACAAGAGAAGTGATGAGAACAATTATGCAAAATATAAATAAAGATAAATAAAGAAAAAATAAAATATATACATTATCATACCCTATCGTTGCTATCATCGACAACAAGCGCCCTTTGTAGACATGGAACGATTGTGGTGCGCTAACAAGCAATCACACTAGTCATCACGTCAATTGATCCAAGATCAAACAATAGTCAACCCATAGTAAGATGATTCATCAAAGTGCGAATGAAAGTTAAAATTTATTATAACTCTAGATATGTATAAGCGTAAGTATGGTAGAGTGTCGAACACTGGGAAGCAAACAAGGGTAGTAAACTTATCACTAATTATTGCTAATAATAATAATTTTTGAATTTTTTTATCTTTTTCTTCTTTTATGTGAGTTTTTTATTATGTTTAATTTTTATGTTTTAAAATGTTTTATTTTTGTTATTTTTAGTTTTTGCATATTTTTAATTTCTTTTATATTTTTAAAATAAGATAATTAATAATTTAGATAGAGATAATATATAAGATATATAGATAATATATTTTTTTGGATTTTTTAAATAAGTAAAATAAAGTCAAAATAAATAAAATAAAATGGTATTGTATTTTTAATAAATATGTGTGAATCTAGAATTAGACTTAAATTATTTTTAATATATATTATATATAGTAAACAAATATGAAATACAATGATGTATATTTGAATATTTATATAATATTTTTAAATTTTTAAAAGATTTCTTGGGTTTTGAGATTTTTTATATATTAATATTAATGATTTTAAATATGTGATAGAATATACTATAATATAGCTAATATATTTTTGGAAATTTTGAAGAAATAATTTAATTTTTATGGATTTTTTAATGTTAAGTAGGGAAAATATGGATGTTTTTGTATTTTTATAAATAGGAAAATAGTTGTTAGTGTCAAATGAAATTTATCCATGCAAGAGCATGGTTCTAGGCAGCTATCCTGATTTTCCCTTAATTTTAGCATGAAAGAGATATTTAATACAAACAAAATACAAGAAATAAATTTTTACAGCAGAATAGGGACCTGATTATAATTTTTATAAACTAAACATTCATTTAATAACATGTCCTAACAATAAAATGCATATATGCAAAATTGCCTAAGTGCATCATGTGGGAGAAACATGATGTGACCTGACAAGGGGACTAAATGCAACATCTGGGAAGTACAAGGGTCCACATGCAGTTTATACTAAAAATAACACTTGACTTACATCTTAAAGTACTAAAAAATACAAGAAGCCAGGAGGATTTGCATGAAATATCCCCAAAGGGCACAAGAGCTAGCATGTGGGGGCGCTTTGATCTGACGGTCCATGTAACTTCATTTAAGTTGATCTGATAATGCTGGAGGCGCAACACTTCGTCTTCAATCAATATCCCATATTAGATTTGGGTTGAGTCCTTCATCCAACGTCTCATGTTGCTCAGCAAGAACAGAGAAGAAGTCTAGGGAAGAGCTCCTTCCTTCACTTGATTCTCTTCGTTACGGCCACCTCTCTCTCTCTAAAGAGAGGTGCAAAATGTTCCTAGCACCCATCCGCATCTCCTGGAGGCTTAAAAGATGTTCGGACCTCGATGGAGGAGGCCTAGAGGTCTTCTTCAGTTCGGCTGACCCGAGGACTTCAAGTGAGTCTCGAATCCACCCCATGTCATCTTCTTGGATTCTTGGAGATGCATTGAAAGAAGGATGGCCTGAAGGTGATGCTCCTCGACCCAGATTAAGGCTAAAAAGGCAAGGGAATGGAGGGGGTCGTGATCTTCGATGATGCGAAGGAAAAGGAGACATGATTCCTCGATCTGAGTAAGATCGAAGGTGATTTGGGGGTCCATATGATGGAGAGGTGACGAGGACTGATGCAAGATGGTCTGGAGGTCAAAGTAGTGGATGTTTCAGGGTGGAACATAGGCTAGATCCTAGTGCTCTGGTGAATAATATTTTTTGGATTCTAAGTGAAATGGAATGAAATGAACTGAAATTAAAAGCACGATTACACTAGAAATGAAAGGTTGAACCTAAAAACCTAAATTATTAGATCTTACCTGGTCTTAAGGACCTGGGAGCACATACACCTAGTGGAGCACCGTTAGTGATCAGATCTTCCTCCTCCTTATCCTCGCCTCGGATCGACGAGGGTTCACCTCCTGTCACAAGGGTATCTCTCTAGCAAGCAATCAAAGGGGGTATGGGGGTTAAAAGGGATCAAAAATTAAATGGAAGAAGAGGATGTGATTTTATAGAAGTATGGAGGAGGAAGATGACCTTCAGATTGTGCTCTGATCGATGGTGGTAGGTGAAACCCAACATTTGGGTGTGGTGGAGCATGATCTGCGCACAATTTTGGTGAAGGTCTCAAGATGATCAGAGGAGTGGAGTTAGCATGAAAAATAGGTGAAAGAGAAGGATCAGAGGTGTACAGGGCAACACCTGTGAAGGGGGTGTTGACCCGGGGGTCAACACGCCCTAGAAGCTATTTGGGACACGTAGGCCTGTTAGAAAACAAATAGAATAGAAAATGAAAGAAAATTAGAAAAAATAATAAGAAATTATTTAAAAATAATAAAACTTGAAAAATTATTATTGTTCTATAAACTATTTTTTAATTATTTTTAATTATTTCACAACCTTATGTATTAGGTATTAACATTTACATGTTATTATATAGGTATATATACATGTATATTATATATGGGTAAAATGGGGTGGCCCCCTAGGGGAGCTAACTTAGATCCTACCACCCTATTTTTCTCATATATATTTTTTTAAATTTACTTCCGTGAATTTTCATTATTATATCCCTATAGTAAGTCATTCAAATTTTATGCGAAACAGAGACTCATACGGTCTCCATCCAAACGGGTCGATTTCAACAGTTCTACGAATATTAAAAAAAATGTCTAGTGAATTTTTCATGAATTTGAATGACATGATATGGGATATAGTGATGAATTCCACAGAAGTAATTTTCAAAAAAAAAGGGAAAAATGGGGCGAGGGGAGCCAAGTTAACTCCCCAATGGAGGGTAGTCCCATTTTTCCCACTATATTTTTATTTTGTATTTTTATATATATTATTATATTTACATATTTTATATATTTGCAAAATTATTTAATATTTATTAACTAATTTTTATAGTATTTTAATAATTTTTTATGTATTAATAAATAGGTGTGTGTACACTATATGTATATTATACCTACGTATTTTGATGTATTAATTATTTTGGGTGTCTTTTAAATGTTTTTATTTGTATCTATATTTTTAACATGTATTATATAACATATAAATTATTCAAAAAGTATGAGGAGATAAATAATTTAAAGAATAAAATAATTAGCTATATGTATAGATGCCCAAGTACAATAATTCTTTGAAAAGTCGGCTTTTGTATCTTAGCTCCAATTCCAATGAAACCACCTTAATTTGGTAGATGATTTAATTTTAAATATAATGGAGGTGAGATTGGTTAAAGTTGAGTTCATATGAAGTAGATATTGATCAATAAGTTCTGTTTGTGGCTTTTCATCTGAGTGTACCAAGTGTACAAATGATTTTATCATTTTTTATACATTATTATGTAAAAGTTTTATGTTGAACACTTTATTATTTGATGTGCATATTATAAAATAATGTAAGTTTAAGCTATTTATACAATATTTTGTACGTAAAAGAATTAGGGTTTGTTGTATTCTTTGTACAGTATTTTACCCTATCTCCCCACTACTTTATTCTTGATTTACCTAGTCAATATTTGACTTAGTCTTGGGGTTTAGGGTTAGTCAGTATCTTTTATACTTCCTTTATTTTTTTTCTTTTCTTTATTCTTTATATTTAAGTTTAAAGGCATTTATAAGCTAATTACATATTAAAATTGGATGATAATTCATGCAAGTTGTATTTATTGTGTTTTATTAAGGATTTAAAGCCAAAATAGAAGAATAAAGGTGAATGAATGGATATTCAACATAGATGAGACTAGGTTCCACCAAGAATGTAGGTTCGTCACGGAGGCTAGGAAGTCTGTTTGGGTTGTCCGATCTTGATGATCGGACGGTAACTATATCACATCGAGTCCTTAAGCTCCTCCACAATATGGCTGAGAAGGTGGTGCTCTGATGTACGTGATGGCGCTCCTCTAATTTTCCATCACCACTTAGGTGGTCGAAACACATCGTAGATGGCCAACGATGATCTTCTTTACCCAGAGGTAACTCAAGGATACTAAGGATCACAACTCGATGTGTCTATGTCGGAGGCGGATCTTTAGAATAGATCTCTCCTCTAATATCTAGCCAATGAAGAAATGAGGACCTGCAAATGAGTAGGAGCAATATCCAAAGCAAAGTAGTGTGTGCGTAAGGTTAGTAAGGACCCGGAGGCATGAGGAAGTGGAGGTCCAATGGGGTGTCCTTCCTGAGAAGAAGGGGAGGATCGGACAGAGGTGTGGAAGAAGGAATGAAGGTCATAGACCTTCGGTGGAGGTCAGGAGTGGGGCTGATTGGTTGAGATGGTTTGTACAGTGCAAGAAATCCCAATAAAAACTATGGGAAAGCATATCCGAGTTACCTAGGACCTTGAATAAGAACGCGGAGGTGGAATGAAGTCTTGGGCTAAGCTTCAAAGGGAGCTCCGGTCGTTTCATGACTTCCCATGCCTTGGGAAAAAGCTTGAATAGCCATGCAAAGAGTGTTGTAACATGGTCGTAGGGCATGGGTATCATTGTCGTCGGCCATCAAGCCCGCCCTCCACCCTGCACAATGTCACGGGAGGGTGTCGAAGCCTAGAAGGAACCCTAACATAAAGGTGTACCATGTGGTTTTTGGTTGGTGACGAAGTATTTGAAGGGGAAAGGGTTGGTTCCCAGGTTATTAACTAGACGATTTCAACCGCCCGTAGATTGGTGGAGGTTGGTCAAAGATGTAGGTTAGAGGTCATGCGTAAGAGAAGGAGGTTAGGCGAAGAGGATGGCGTTAGAAGTTGGGGAAGATAGAATGTGAGGTGGTTGGAAAAAATGGGAGAATTTAGGAGGTTGTTGACTTGTGTCGTGCGGATGAAGGGGTGCGGGGGGCGGGGGGTTGACAAAATATATGGATTGTTGGATCTGTGGATCTAACAGCCTAAGGTTGGGCATGGAAGATGGGCCATGATCGCTCTGATCAGATGATCATAGGGCCCAAGATCAAAGTAGTGATGGGGGGCTCTAGTCCATTTAATCTTGTCCAATCTGACGGTGGAGAAGGAAGGTGCATGTCTCTTAAGAGACGGGTGAGCTGTCACATGGGGATAGGCCACATGGTCCTATCAAATAATTAGAAATGAAATAAAATTAAACCAAATCAAAATAAAAATAGCAAACAAGGACAAATCAAAAAAAATTAACATGAAAATTGTAGAGGTTGAGATCCATAAATTTCATGTAGAACTTAAAAGGAAAATACGTTATATTTACATAGTTATATTTTTGCAAGTATTTTTAAAGTACTAAAATGATTATTTTAATTCCTTTTGTTATTTTTTGTAGTTTTTATTTATGAATAATGTCAAAATAAATATATACAATATTAAACTTATTTTTACTTGATTTTTGATATTAAGAAAATACATAAAATAAACTGCACAATATATATTTATTTATGTGCATATAGTTACTGTTAATTAATTACAAAGTGTTATTTGTTAAATTGAATTAATAGATAATTGATGTTATTGAATTGTTTAAGCAAGAGAGATAATAAATACAAATAAAGATGATAAATCTGGGATTTATCACCGACCCATTTAATGTAAGAAAAGGCTTCATTTTTATTGTATGTGTTATTATTCTCTTTTTGTAGTTTAAACTTTATTTCAAATTTTATGTCTTAATGTCGATTTATATAGTAGACTATGTATTTCAAGTTGGAAAATTTTTAAGTAGTTCATGTATCTGCTTCCATGATATGTGTTGTCCATTAATTTTTCTTGGGATTTTTACCCCACAAATCCTATAAAATTTGTAAATTACTTTCTCGACCTTTGAAACATTGATATTCCTCCCCGATCCTGTAAACTTGTTAGCATTTACCCTACATACCCTGTGCTTAATAGACATCCATTTGTTCGTCAAATGTAAACGAAATCCATAAAAGAATAGGACTTTTTTAACCTTATATTTATATAATTTACACACATATCCTTCTTCATCCTCTCCTAACTCCTCCCTACTCTCCCCCCAAGCATTTCCGCCCGCATTCATACCCTTCATTCTCTATAGTGGCCTCGCCCGGCTCAACTTCCTCGGTCATCGTTTGGGTATGCAAAGCACTGCCCTCCTCGCTGGCTTCAGCATCGGATGACGACTCGTTGTTGTCGTCAGTATGGATAACACTAGCCACAGAACAAAAAGCAGCTAGGGCGTGGGCTAGTGTGTGCGGGGTCGGCATGCGATGGCTCAGGATGGAAAGGGGGACGTGCATGCGGCAGCGCAGGTTGGAGTGGGGGGCACGCGTGCGACACCTCAGGTTGGAGAGCGGGTCGAATGTGCGACTACACGGGCTGGAGAGGGGAGTGCGTGTGCGGCAGCTCAGGCTGGAGAGGGGCCCACGGGTGCGGCGGCATGGGCTGGAGAGGGGAGGCGCGTGCGGTGGCACATGCTGGAGAGTAGGTCGCGCACAATGGCAGTGCAGGCTGGAGAGGAAGAAGAATAATGTAGGAAGAAGGAGATGAGGAGGTGGAAGATCCACCATCAATTTCACCTCTTAGATTAACCCACATTATTAATTCAAATAAAAGTAAAATTAACGGCATGGTATGTTGGTAAGAGGGAGCAAGTTTACGGTGTCGATGGAGGAATATCGATGTTTCAAAGGTCGAGAAGGTAATTTACAAAGTTTATAGGGTTCGTAGGGGGTAAAAATCCCTTTTTCTTTTCTCAAAGCATTGTGCTTTCTTCTTTAGACCTGAAATCGATTGAGAAATTGATCAATCGTCGGGAATACCCTCTTTCAAGTAGCAACCATGCATAATGTGTTATTCCTTTTAAAATATTATACGGTAATTGCTTTATAAATTAGTTGTTAAGTATATTTGATTTGAATTTAATTAGTTTGTCCATGTTTTATGTATGCATTCAACAATGGTTGCTATTTTCTTAAAAGAGGCAACAGTGATAAGGGTATATGATCGTTGTAGACATTAATATTATTTTTAATGGTGGTTTATCAGACTGTTTATTTGTTTCCTTTATTACGAAATGGTGAGCACATGCCCTAACCCCCGCCCCCGCTTTTCATCGTCTCTACGCTTTCTCTCTTTCTGTCTCCCTTTGTTTTTATTGTCTCCCTCGTTGTTGTTAACGTTATTCTTGATGGTAGTGAAACAACAAATGCTAAATAACGAGGTAATATGGGTTCATTATTTAACATCCAAGTTGCAGCTTTCCATGATTACTGGATAAAGAAAATGATGTTGTGAAGCTCCGAGCCTCTATTATGTTGTATAGTTCTAGATGGTTGGTTCAGAGAAGCAGCGATGGTGAATTTATTTAATTGTTGCTGATTTTACTGCTATTCTTGATGGTACTTTTTGAATTATTTGGTTATTTAACTGATCATGGATTTGTTTATTTTACTTATTGCAGAATGGTGGGGTACTATATATTTGTATTTAAATCCAATTTGAAGCTTTTCAGGATTACTGAAACAACAAAATGGTCATATAAAGCACCGAACCTCTGTTATATTATGTAATAATTTATGCAAGTGTAGGGTAAATTGAAATTTTCTAAGAAATGTTTTGCACGATTACTATGTTGATGATATTGAGAGAGATGATGATGATACGGTTGCATGATTGTTGTTGACTTGATCTTCTTGCAAAATTTATTGGATTGTTTGTTTGTTTCCCTTTATTATTTCCCTTATTACAAAATGGTGAGGTAATTTCGATTCATTTTGTAAAATCCAACTTGCAGCTTTTCATGATGTGGATCAAAAAATGATGATATGAAACTCTGAGCCTATGTTATGATGTACATTTATAGATGGTCAGTTTAGGTAGGCAGTGATGATAAATTTACGTAATTGTTGTTGGTTTTAGAGATATTCTTGATTCTAATTGTTGTTGATTTTAGAGATATTCTTGATTGTACGTTCTTGGATTATGTGATTATTTTACTAATCATGAAATGGTGAGTCGGTTTGAATTTTAAAAAATCAATTTGTAGCTCCTCACAATCAATCCCCCGCTACTATATATGACGCACTCAGACTTGTTCGAGGGGACTAGTCTTTGTCAGCCCCGACGGTGCCTTACTGCAATGGAAAAAGAAAAAAAATGATATCAAACTCTGAGCCTCTCTTAATTTGTTGCATTACTTCTATCTTAACGATGCTCATGTGTTAGGTAATTCGTAATTCTTTAAGAAATGTGTTGCATCACTACTATCACTACTATCTTAATGATGTTAATGTGCATTTGATTTCGTTCTATTTAATGTAAAGTTGATGCAAGAAGGCAAATTGGTTGTGTTCTATTAATTAGATGTAAAATTGTAACTGTTTTTAGCTTTTTACTTTTGGAGTTAACAACTTTGATACTTTATATCATTAACATATTCTTGGTGTTAAGGTGTTAAGGCTTTGCCGTTTTTTTATAGAGCTGGAAGAGATGTTGTGTTGTTGACATCTTGATGATGCCGAGGTATATTTGGATTTTTTTTAATTTGTTTAATATGTTGTAACCATATAATGCATTTTTCTATGTTTACATTTAATTAATGGATATAGTTATTTGAAATTAATTCTATTTTTTATATTTCCGCCAAATGTTTTCATATATTTTTAATGCATGTTTTTAAAGGCAATGGAAAAAATATATTGTTATGAAGGTCTAAGCCTCGGTAATATTATACAAAAGCCTATGAAACAGTGAGATTCATTTATAAAAATATTACAAAATGGTATTTATTGTGGGGATATAATAATTTTCCCTTTCGTAAGACTGAAATGTTTTACCCTTAATATGCATCTTACTAGTATC
This sequence comes from Ottelia alismoides, assembly GCA_037367405.1. Lineage (NCBI taxonomy): Eukaryota > Viridiplantae > Streptophyta > Magnoliopsida > Alismatales > Hydrocharitaceae > Ottelia > Ottelia alismoides. The sequence continues at coordinate 636,103 of JAZKJV010005735.1, forward strand.
CAGGTATATTTGAATCCCTAATGTTTTTCCAGTATAATAGTAAATAGTCTATTTTTAAGCTTGACACTATTGTATATTTTTCTTGGTTATTATTATTGTTGTTGTTGTTGCTTGACTCTATTTTTTATTCAAATTATAAGGATTGGTGTCTGTATTTTGGCGGAGATACCACAGTGAGTTCACATGATTGTGTCTCTTTTTTAGTGTAAACTTTATTTCATATGCGTTGTCTTAATATCAATTTATATAGTATAAGATGTATTTCAAGTCGAAAAATGATGTTGAACAAAAAAATTGGACGTAACCTGCATTTATCTTGAAATCCATTTCGTGACTTTGTAATTTTTGTAGATCGTAAATTTTAAATAGTTCATGTGCCTACTTACGTGATCTGTGTTGTTTATTTCATTTTTTTTCTTTCTTGAAGTATTGTGCTTTTTGATGATCAAATTTGTCATTATTTGACAGAAATCGTCAAAAATGATGACAAGAATCAGCAATAACACATGGTCATGCTATGTAATGGTTAACAACTATCCGTGTTTTCGATGTAGTCGTGATTGTTAGGGTTATGAAAGTAATATCCTTTAAGTGAAAATGTCAATGGACTACGGATCCAAGCAGGTGGTTTGATCTGATTTAGATAAGTTATGATAAAAACTACATGGTACAATCACCTTTCGTAAGTAATAAAAATAAAATCTATTAAAACGTTAACCGTAATATTGAATTCGAAAAAATAAGTAAGGTTACTGGGTCAAATAAATATTTTGAAGATACTAAAGTATTAGTATAAAATTGTTTCAAATTATTTAAAATTAATATAACTTTATTTGTATATTTTTCCCATGTATTTTTATATCATATGATGCTAACAAAAATTTATACTTATTTATTAGTTCATCCCGCCACAAAGCGCGGATCTATTTGCTATTATGAATAAAAAAGAATAAATTAAAAATAAAGGATCCAATAATGCATCAATTCCCATTTAGGAGTCTATTTTTCAAATGTAACAAAGATGACTCCCAACTTATTTTTTGTCACAAGTATATGCCTCTGCAAGTTTCTGTTATCCTTTTATATCAACATTAAACTCTAAGGGTGCGTTTGGTTCGTGGGTTATCCAGGGGTGGATAATCCGGTTTTGTGTTTGTGTGTTTGGTTGGTGGGTTAAGGGTTGGGAGGGTTTGTGTGATGTGATTGTATTGGAATTTGAAAAAGTTGGTAATTATTATGATATGATTGTATTGAAATTTGAAAAAGTGAGTGGTTGTTGTGATGTGATTGTATTGAAGTTTGGAATAGTGAGTAGAAGTTGAGTATTTTATGATTTTTAGATGATATGATGGTATAATATATAATTTTTGATGGGAAGGGAGTGGACTCCACTAGTGGGTTAAAAGTGGGGGTTTTGGGGGGTTACCCACCCAAAGTGGGGGGTAACCCCCCAACCAAACGCACTCTAAGTTCTCCTAAAAAGATCCGAGTTTTCCCCTTATTTTGAGAGGGTTCTACCTAAGGCTTCCCCTCATAAACCCTTTTTTCCACACCGGTGGACCCTATAAGATATATTTTATTCTCTAAACTATGGGGCTCAATTGACTACTATGGGCATGTTTGGTTGTCAGGGTACCTTGGGGTACCCTAGCATACTCCTAGATCCAACCTTGCATTTCAGCGTTGGGATTACTTGTATTGACCTTATAATTTCTTTGGTATAATGATTTTTAACCTTGTTTAAATACACTTATTAACATAAAAAATATATTATAATCATTAAAAAAGTTTATATAACACATAATCAATTTCACATCACATCAGAATTATAATTCCAACCATCCCAACCCTCCAAACAGCTACTATTCACATGAGGATACCCCAACCCAGTCCTACCCAGTATCCAAACAGGCCTTATTTCTCTCATTTAATATAGAGACTTTTATCCCACGAGGCTTAGAAACTTTGCAAATTACCTTCTCAACCTTCTAAACATCGTTATTACCCCCATCGACCCCGTAAAGTTTCTTCGTCTTACCGCATTAACTCTGCCATTAATTTGTCACAAGGGTTAATTTGTTGGATTAAAAATGAGTTAATCAAATCACATGAATTCCAACAGTTGAATTTTTTCCGCTCTCCCTCATTCCTTCTTCTATCCATCTTCTTCATCTTCATTTCCCTTCCATGCAACCCACCTGCTTCTCCAATCTACTAGCAGCAGTCGAGTGGTGAGGGAGCGGGGTCAGTCTCTAGGTGAATCTCATCCATTCATTGGATCGGATCAAATGGCTGCTGCTATGCGTGAAGAACACAATGAAGGTCGTCTCAGGTGAGCTTCGATCAGCTGAGACTCTCTTGATTTTGAATGGACCGAACTCGGATAAAATCCATAAGCTTGGTCTGGTCAAGCCGCATCTAGTAAACCTTGAATCATGCCTGGATATGAAGTGTGTAGTGATCTAGGGGGTTTGGTCACCTGACCTGCAGATAGAGCAAAGATGCACCTTAATTCGAGCCCATCGGATGTTATACTACTCTTATGATGATGGATCGAAGAGGACATCCTTCTCACGATTTCTCTCACCATAAGGGGACAAATCGATGATCGAAGGTCAAACTTAGTGAAACTTCGTCAAAGATGGTTGCAGAGTGATCCAACTTGGCGAAACTTCATCGTAGATGGTTGCAGAATGATTGGATCCGGTGTTTAAGTTTGGATTCGAACTCTAATCACATGTAATAGGCATAAATTTTCGAGGCGATGTGACTCAGCCACTGGGTGGTGCACGAGGGAGGGGGTTGGCCTCGGGGCGGCTCGTGGTGAGGAGGGGAGGGCCTTCGAAAAGGGCCTTCGAGCAGCTGGGTGGTGCTCAGGGGAGGGCGTGGTGCCGGGGAAGGGTGAGGGAGGTAGATGGGAGGGGGATGTGAGGAGGGTGAGGGGGAGGAGGGAATCCAATGCCATCTTTTTGAAATTTGCTAAACAAAGAGGGCAATATGCACCTCTTTTTAATGGAATCCACTTCAGTTTAATGGGTAATGAATGGGAGTTAATAATATGGTATGCGGGTAGACCTGGCCAAAGTGTCGGTCGGGCCGGCCCATGGGTCGGACCGAACAGGCCGGGGTTCTAAAACCCCTTGTCTAGGGCCCGGCCCATGGATTGAATGTAAAGGATTTTTTTCTCCTTTTTAATCTAATTTATAGAGATAAATAAGTTTTTTGAATATCTTTAATCATCGTAAATCTAAGAAGGGAATTAAAAATCAAACCTCTGGCCTAAATCGACTCAGTAGTTGATGATGAGAATGTGAAATGGGCAGTTGTAAGTGCAATTTGTCATGTGTTTTTTCCCTGGTCCGCATTGCTTAGTTGCTGACTATACCCATATCTGCAGACAAATAGGACATGCCTTGCTTGCAAGTTGCAAGCATCCCGAACTTGAGTACACAAACAAACAGGTGCACAACAACACTCGCCCGTTTCTTCCACAGATATCAGGTTATAGTGGGTTTTTTTAGCATTTTCATTTTTTCTTTACTTTCAGTTGCGATCAACAGACGAAGGGCATACAACTTTCTGTAGGTTCTCTGATTGTGGCCACAACTTCAGCGAAAATAACTGAAGTTTTTTATATAATACGATGGAAGAGATCAACGAAAAACTTATACATGGGCATTCTTGGTGCCTTCTAATCCAGTTGTGGTCTTCCGTCAAGCAAAGTGGTGGTCCATTTCAATTATATCATTTGGCCATGTAAATTTTGCTTTTATAGCTTGAGGTTATTATACGTGTCACCAATTGTATTTGATGATGGATGGTCATTCTCCTTCCGACAGACTTGATGAATACTACTATTTAAGGCTTGGTTTTGGCTTCATTGACTGGTATCGGACCTTTTGATGGATCTTGAGTTTTGGCCTCTTTCGAGAATACCAACGATCCCATTACACAAGCGCTTTAAACAAATACCACTAATGACATTTTCTAAATGTTATATTTCTGGGTAAGGAAATGAATTTTGTACAGGACCTCCATCCAAGCAAGGAAATGAATGTTGATATATTTGTAAAACGATATAATATTGATAATGTAAAATAAAAACTTGACGTATATTATATTATATATATGTAAATTGTAATTTTTAATTTTTTTATATTTACGGGCCGGGTCGGGCCGGGCTGGGCTGGGCTTTGTGGTACATGTCCACGACCTGCTCAGTTGACGGACGGGCCAAAGAGCGGGTCGGGATGGACCGGTACATTCATGAAATAGCTTGGCCCAAGCCCGGCCTATGAGCGGGCTGGGCGGGTGGGCCCCTAGTCCATTGGTTAGGTCTATCTGTGGTATAAGGATTAACAAGTTTACGGGGTCAAGTGGGTAATAATGATGTTTAGATGGTCGAGGAGGTAATTTGCAAAATTACTAGGATTCATGGGGTAAAAATCCCTTTAATATGTCAAATCACCCACTTATCTCTCTTCTATTTCAAAAAATATATAGTATACAATCTTAATACCTAAACATTACAAAATGCTCAAAATCTAATCATTTTTCTAAACTTCAATTAAAGCACATCATGACAAATCCTCTCAGCAATAAACCTTCCATCTATATACCACGAAACAAAAAAAACTATCTACTAGATAATCTTTTTTAAAGGGTTATTCTTACCGGATAACCCTCTATCCAAATACTCCCTAAAGTTAAAGTTCAAATCCCTCGTTGTAACATTTGAAAAATGAGACTTTTGATTGGTAATTGACATATACAGAGAGACCATGAAAATAAAGTAACTAACAAGTTGAAATGGCACACTGGTGAATATCCATTGAAACCTAGAAAACGTAAAGATGATAAAAAAGATTTTAAAAATTAAGATTCGAACAAGAATATACAGGAGGCCCCAATTTACAAGAAGGTGGGCCTATCCCGATCCAATCCAGCATTTTTTGGTGGGCCATGCATAGTTCTGTCTTAGCATTATGCTATTTAATGCATTAGAATGTCCTTCTACGCACCTCAAGGAACTCCAAGGTTCTGCGTGTATGATTATTTCTGTATCATACTTCGTAGTATTGAATTGTTATTCAAATTCTTTTTTCCACCATCACAAAATATTTAGATTAAACCAAATTCTGTAAGATGTAATTTGCATGTGGACGTCTGAATCTGATATCTATATCTTCTCTCGAGGCACATGGTTCCGAAGGGTTGGGTTGGGTTGAGATACCCCTATGAATAATAAACTGTGAGAAGGATTGGGATGTTCGGAAGGATAAATACCTCGGGTTGGGCCAACCCAATCCTACCAACCCTGCAACCAAACGAACCCTAATTGTCCCGGTAAATAATCTCAAAGGAAACATCGTTGTAGCAACGTTTAAAGTTCCTGACTTCTGAACTCCAGAAAGAAAAACCTTGACCTGTACCTTTCAGGGCCCTCTCTAATCCGCTCATCTACATCGACCGCTGCGTCCTCATCTTTACCTTCCCCAGCAGTTTAAAGTCTACGGTCCACGAAGATGGCTGGAATATCCTGATGTGTATTTATTTACCAGGCTGCCCCTTTCTTCCCTTGGGCGATAATTCTCCTAAATTCTAATACAAAATAAGTTATTGGAAGATTACGCAAAAGTTCCTGAATTATACAGCCAATTTCAATATCATAGCTAAACTTTGAAAAAATAACAATGTTATCCATAATTAATCACTTCAGTACCGATGTGATCTTTAGTTAACAGATGTAAGTTAACAACGTTATCTTGTGAAGACAAAGGATCGAAAAGCCCCCACTTAATTGGGAGGGCCTTTTCTGCAGGCATGCAACCCCATAATTGCATTCATTTAATTCCCGTTAGGCCTTCGTAATTTATTGGCATCCCTCGTTCCTAGACCATGTACAAGGCAAACAAAGGAATGGCAACCACCTCTTGCATGGTTATCCTCCTCATCACATTAGCTGTCACAGGGGTAAATCTCAAACTCTAATTTTTGAGACTAACCTGTGCGGCGTTAGCTTCTCGCAAGCTAACCAGCCTTCCCCGATGCGTGTATGATGTACACCAGCACACCGATCAACCACGCCGCTAGAATGCTCGTACACAAGCACACAAGCACCAGGACACAAGTGCTTTGGCACTAAACCCTATTTGTATTGCAAGAGACTCACTCTGAGTGTGATATATACAAATGATCTATACCCCTCCTTATATAGACAAGCTGGGGGTATACGAAGGGACACCATTATTACATGTACAATGAATGCAAGGACTCTTAGTCTTCTATGGAGACCCTTTGTCTTCTTAGATGACTTTTCATGCGCTTGACTCTTCATCTTCCGTGCAATCCCTTCGTCTTCTGCAACCGACGCCACGTCGCCCACTCCGTCAGCATGCCATGTCATCTGCCTCCTTAGCACGCCACGTCATCAGTGGGCCCCACGCTCCTACGTAGGATGTTGCAGCTCAAGCTCATCAAGTGCCGCCGAACACTTGTGTTGTGCCAAGGGGAACCCGCGATCATGCGGTAAACCTCATTCTTAGCCGTCCGTAAGCTAAGGTGAAGTCCTCCAGAACTTCATGGTGTGGCCACCGAACCACACGGTCGAGCGATACCGCTATCGCACGGTATTACCGTATCACGGGAGTTGGGGGTGTTACATGCCTCCCCCACCTGATCCATCAGGCATCCGCTACTGATCCTGCGTCTTCAAGAAATCCTCGATGAGGTCCTCGAACTGCCACAGGGTTGTATCACGTTCCCAGCTTGCCTCCTCCTCTGGGAGTCCCTTCCATTTAACAAGGAAGAAGATTCTCCGGTTCTTCTTGCTCTGGCCATCCACGCGCCTGTCAAGAATCTTCTCAGCAACCCTCGTGTGTTGAACCCGGACATTAGGAGGGGCATGTTTCGATGCCCTCCTGGTGTTATCTTCTCTGTCCTCATGGTACTCCTTCAGGAAGCTGACATGGAACACAGGATGAAGCTTCAGTCTCTGTGGAAGACGTAGTTGATAGGCGAGCGGTCCCATGCGTCGAACTATCTCAAAGGGTCCATCGTACCGAGAAATCAACCCTTTGTGTGTTGTCTTCCTCAGGATTTTCTTCCAAATCTGGAGCGTAAGCTTTAGCAGCACCTTCTCCCCAACCTGGAACTCGACCGGCCTACGGCTCTTATCAGCCGCCTTCTTCATCCTGCGTTGGGCATGAGCCAACGCATCCTTCATTTCCTCCCACCGATCCTGCCTCTCCAATGCAAAGCGATGTGTAGCAGGGCACCGTCCTTGGCTATTCTGCTTAGCCACTTCGTGCGGTGTCACGGGTTGCCTACCCATCACAATCTCGAATGGACTCTGGCCTGTGGTGGAGGTCTGATGTAGGTTGTAACAGAATTGGGCAGTATCCAGTAAACTAACCCAATTGTGCTGATTGGCCGTCACGTAATGCCTCAGGTACTCTTCCAGTAAGGCATTGATCCGCTCTGTCTGACCATCCATCTGTGGGTGATTGTTGGTAGAGAATTTGAGATCGGATTCCAGCATCTCAAATAAGGTCGTCCAGAACTGACCTGTGAACCGGGCATCGCGGTCGCTCATGATGTCCAATGGTATACCCTAGTGCTTCACCAAGTTCTGCAAGAACAACTTCGCCGCGGTCTCCGTTGTGCACTCCTGGGGTGCTGGTATGAAGATCGTCTATTTGGAGAAGCGATCAACTACCACCATCACCGCATTATTCCCGTCCACCTTTGGGAACCCAGTGATGAAGTCCATGGAGACGCTCTCCCACGGACGTGAAGGAATAGGCAGGGGCTCCAGCAGTCCTGTCGTCTTCTTCCTCTCAGTCTTGTCTTGTTGGCACACAAGACAAGTACGCACATAGACTTCAACGTCTTCCTCCCTCTTCGGCCAGAAGTAGCTTGAGGAGAGGAGTGCCACTGTGCGCTCCACTCTTGGATGACCAGCCTACTGTGCGTCGTGTGCTTCCTTCAGCAGCATTTTCCTCAAGCCGCTGCTCGAGGGGACATTGGGCCTCCTGTCCTTCGCATAGAGGACGCCTTCCTCTATCCAGAATCTCCGGACTTCGCCGTCGTTCACGCGTTGCACCAAGCATGAAGTGACCGGATCCTCCTGTGTGTGCTCCCGTATGCGCTCCAGCATGTCTCCTGACACGCGGGTGATTGATGCAATCACCGCAACCTTCGGCTCTTCTGGTTCGCTCTTCCTCGAGAGAGCGTCTGCAACCTGGTTGGTCCATCCAGGCCTGTAGCGAAGCTCGAAGTCGAATTAGGCAAGAAAGTCTTGCCATCGCGCCTACTTGGGAGTCAACTTCTTCTATGTGGCAAAGCAGCTCATCGCCACATTGTCCGTCTGCACCATGAACCTTGATCCGAGAAGATAGTGGCGCCATGTCCTCAGACAATGGACCACTGCTGTCATCTCCTTCTCGTGCACGGAGTACCTCCTCTATGTTGGATTTAGTTTGCGGCTCTCGTATGCCACAGGGTGCCCATCTTGCACCAGTACACCTTCAAGTGCATAGTCAGACGCGTCGGTGTGGACATCGAACGGCTTCTCGAAGTATGGAAGTCGTAGAATAGGTTCTTCCACCACCGCCCTCTTTAGCTTCCGGAATGCCTCCTGGCATTCACGCGTCCATCTCCAAGGTTGATCCTTCCGAAGCAGGTCCGTCAGAGGCGCCGCCTTTCGTGGAGTATCCCTTGATGAACTTCCTGTAGTAGTTCACCAATCCGAGGAAGGATCGTAGCTCTGTCGCCTTTGTGGGGATTGCCCACTCTTTAATCACCGGTGTCTTCCTTGGTTCCATGTGTATCGTGCCTCCGCCCACGATATGCCCGAGGAAGGAAATGGTCTCCTGACCAAAGGCGCACTTCTCCAGCTTCAAGTATAGCCGGTTCTGCCTCAGCTTCTCAAGCACCATCCGTGGATGCTTGACATGCTCCTCCAAGGTCTTGTTGTACACTACTATGTCGTCCAAGTACACTACAACAAACGAGTCGATATACTCGCGAAAGACATCATTCATAAGCGTACAGAACGTTGTCGGGGCATTAGTCAACCCGAACGGCATTACAAGGAACTCGAAAGACCCATAACGCGTAACATACGCAGTCTTTGGCTCGTCTCCCTCCTTGATGCGGACCTGGTAGTATCCTGACCTGAGATCCTTCTTTGAGAAGTACTTGACTTGGCCCAAGCGATCGAACAGGTCTTCAACATTAGGGACGGGGTACTTGTTCTTCACCGTCACCTTGTTCAGTGCGCGGTAGTCCACGTACATCCGCATGCTCCCATCTTTCTTCTTCTGGAATAGCACCGGTGCTTCATAGGGTGCTTTGCTTGGACGCATCAGACCAGCATCCACCAGCTCCTTGAGTTGTCTGCGCAACTCCTCCAGATGTGCAGGGGGCATTTTGTAGGGTGCAAGTGCAGGGGGCACCGTACCTGGCAGTAGCTCGATAGCGTGATCCACATCTCGCTTCGGTGGAAGCTCCTTGGGCAGCTCCTTCGACATCACGTCCTTGAACTCGCCCAACATCTTCTTTACTGCCTTGGGGCATGGATGTGTCTCCTCGCCATCTTCTTCGACGCGTAACGTAGCAAGATACGTCGTCTCCCCTTTCTTCAGCCCGTTGTAGACTTGCATTGCAGACATGGCTCCAGTCTGCCCTTTCTTCTTGATAGCCCTGATGAAGCATGGACTATCTGCAGCCGCAAAGAAGACGCCTCCCAGATAAGGCGTTACTGACGCCTTCGCCTTCTTCAAGAACTCGACTCCCAAGATAACTTGGAAGTCGTCAAGAGGTACCACGAGGAAGCGTACCTTTCCCCACCATTCACCCAATTGAACAGTGCAGTTTGCCATACCTTCGATCTGCAGTGACTCGGAGTTGGCAAGCTTCACACGGCACTGGCTCTTCTCCAAGGGAACTCCCAAGCTCCCGAACTCTTTGCTGGAGATGAAGTTGTGTGTCGCTCCAGTATCGATCATGGCCGAAAGGGTCTTCTTGTGTACCACGACATCGAGGTACACCAACTCTGGATCCTCGCGCTCCACCTCTACTTTCGCCTCTTTGCCCGACTTCAGCGGACACAAGCGAACGTTGCGCAGCAACTTGAGGTTCGTCATGTGCGCCTCTTCGTCTGAGTTCTCATCCATGGTCATGGAGTTCAGCTTCTCTCGTTTCGGACACTCCCGCGCCCGATGTGGCCCGTCATAGATAAAGCAGCCCTTCCCCTTGGGTTGCTCGACCTTCTAGGAGGATTCCGCACCCTCCCTTGAAGTGTCGGTCTTACCAAACTTCTTGAACTTTCCCTTGCTTTTCTCCTTGGGTTTGCTCTTGGTCTTATCAGTTTCCTTCTTCTCGATGGTGGGTTGGACTTTGTAATCGACCAACGCATCCGCAGCAGCGATGGACGTCTGGAGGTCCTTCACTCCTTGCCTCCTGAGCTCCACCTGAGCCCAGTTTTGAAGACCCACCATGAAATTAAAGAGTTTGTCTTCTTCAGACATACCTTTGATATCCAGCAGCAGTGATGAGAACTGCTTCACGTACTCCCGTACGGTTCCCGTCTGCTTCAGCCTTCGGAGCGCCTCCCTCACTACCCAAGTAGTGTTTGGTGGGTAGGAACTGCTCCTTCAGTTCCTTCACCAACTCATCCCAAGATGAGATATCTGGTCGTCCTTCGGATGCACGGCTCCTCCACCATAGCTTTGCATGGTCGGATAAGTACATCGTCGCTAAGGATACCTTCTCCGCCTCAGGAGTCTTGACAGCTTTGAAGTATACCTCCATGTCCCACAAGAAATTCTCCAAGTCTTTGGCACTCCATGTACCTGAGAAGGACTTGGGCTCTGGGACCTTTGGCCTTCGTGACTCGCTTTCGTGATTGCCCTCTTGACGATGGAGAGTTCCCCATGCAGATCTTGCACCAGGGACTCGAGCTCCTCTAGCTTCTCCCTGAGTGCCTTCATTACATCGACCGAGCGCTGACTATCGCCAACGACATCCGACACCACGCCTGCATCATCGTCCAGACGAGCCAATCGTTGGGCATGAGTACCCAGCTGAGACTGGATCTCCATCACGATTCCTTCCAAGGAAACAAGACGATCTCCGGTGTTGGGCGCCATTTCTCGCTCTGATACCAGTTGTCACAGGGGTAAATCTCAAACTCTAATTTTTGAGACTAACATATGCGGCGTTAGCTTCTCGCAAGCTAACCAGCCTTCCCCGATGCGTGTATGATGTACACCAGCACACCGATCAACCACGCCGCTAGAATGCTCGTACACAAGCACACAAGCACAAGGACACAAGAGATTTGGCACTAAACCCTCTTTGTATTGCAAGAGACGCACTCTAAGTGTGATATCTACAAATGAGCTCTACCCCTCCTTATATAGACAAGTTGGGGGTATACGAAGGGACACCATTATTACATGTACAATGAATGCAAGGAATCTTAGTCTTCTATGGAGACCCTTTGTCTTCCGAGATGACTCTTCATGCGCTTGACTCTTCATCTTCCGTTCAATCCCTTCGTCTTCTGCAACCGACGCCACATCGCCCACTCCGTCAGCATGCCATGTCGTCTGCCTCCTCAACACGCATGTCATCACGCCACGTCATCAGTGGGCCCCACGCTCCTACGTAGGATGTTGCAGCTCAAGCTCATCAAGTGCCGCCGAACACTTGTGTTGTGCCAAGGGGAACCCGCGGTCATGCGGTAAACCCCATTCTTAGCCGTCCGTAAGCTAAGGTGAAGTCCTCCAGAACTTCATAGTGTGGCCACCGAACTACACGGTCGTACGATACCGCTATCGCACCGTATTACCGTATCACGGGAGTTAGGGGTGTTACAGTAGCCATGTCCCTCGTCTCCTTCTTACTCTTCCCTCTAGGGTAGGGATGAAGATAGGATTGTTGGTTTGGGGGACTACATAAAAAAGAAAGATGTTTTTAACAAGAATGGACTATTTTACATGAAATGATGTGAGATGTTTTTACTTTAGCATATTATTACTATTACTATTATTATTATATAATTCTTTGCTAGTCATATAGCAACAATAGGTACTCCTTTTGAATTTAAAAAATTAAATATAATTTTGTAACAAATAACAATCATTTCTATAAAATTAATTACAGATGATATATTCAAAAATGTCAAATTATCCAATTTCATTGACCAAAGTTGTTATAGTATGCAAACTATGAAGGAAAATCCTATGTGGTTGTAATGTCTATAATATGTTGTTTTTTAGTAAAACCTCAACATTATACTTGGATTGACAAATTATAATACTACTATACATGAGAATTTAAGACTCGTCTCTTATAATTCACTAGGGTGCATACCTGCGCTTCGTGATGTGGGTATTTTTTTAGGGTAACATATGAAATTAAGAGGTCAAATTTTAAGAATATACTCGGAACTTAAGTAGCAAATTATGGAGGAACATATTGCGTACAATTTATCAATGTTTTAAAAGCATCGTACTTTGACTAATATTATTTAAAATTGTCTTTTTAGTATTAAAATTTAAATTTGTAATAATATCTCCGTCGAAAAATACAAATCACAAACCGATATGTATATATAATTATTAATGATTAAAATTTAAGAAATATTGAGATTTTTACTTTTTAATTCAATAAATATAATGATATCTTTGACAAATTTAAAAAATTGACTTTCTTATAATATATTATCTTGATAATTACCTTTTTATATCTTAAAATCCTATAATCAGTGATATACTTTTATATGTTTCTTAGATTTGATACCCTCTAATGCAAATAATTTCATATTGTCATTTTAAATTAGCATGGATAATTTTTAAATACATAAATGAAGCTATATTAACTATCAAATGGTGTCAAACAATGAGATAAATCGTATTGACTATACATAAAATCTCAGTTACTTTGTATATGTATTTATTTATAGAGGTATAGATTATTACATAATTATTTTTATATAAGACCACATCGATCACTATTTCTGAATCATCTTTTAGCAAGATCTGTATCACTAGGAAAAAAATCATTTTCAAAATAGTCACAAAGAATTTATAGGTTCTCCCTGGTAACCTCAATCCATCAAATTCAATTCCAAAATCGAAAGATCATATCGAAGCCACCATTCACATCAGAAGCATGATCAAACAAACATGTAAGATTCTCTACTCATTTCCACGGTCTCAACACCGCACATTCAATACACAAAGATAAACATAGAGACACAGAGAGCTCCTCCACCATTTCCAATGGTGGAAATGAACAAAAATATATAATTTAAAATGTGTAAATTGCATGATAAAGATAGAGGTTTTTTAAATTTGCAAAATAGTCCAAAAGAGATGAGAAAAATTCCAGAATCTAATTTTGCATATTCGTCCATAGAACCTTGGGATGTAGCGACGGTAAGGCTGGCGGGGGAAGACCACCGCCCACACACAACTGGTCGAGCAACCCCATAGAAGTGGTCAATCAACGATGGAGGGATGGCTAGTGGGGGAATAACTCCGTAGATGAAGCTTGAAAAAGATGTATGAGAATGAAGTCAAAGTTATTTCATCTTTATAAAAATATTGCCATGCGTTTAGAAAGGAGTTACAATCTATCTTTGTTAATACATTCATCAATTTATTAGACTACATCGAAGCAATTATTCAGGAAAAAAATAACATTGTAGTGTAATGCTACTGCTATGAGGAATATACGTATTCGAAGGCTGAGTTTTACCCAGGCTATCGAAGAAGGGTAGTCATTATTGTTGTTTAAAGTAGGGGAGGATGTGGTTCAAGCGGTGAGGTGGAGAGGTTCCTCAGTGACAGGGGGCGCATATGCGGCCTTAATGCTGATCTTCGATGGAGAGATCAAAGGGGACATGGAGTCAACCATGGAGATGGAAGAAATTGATATCATATAGAGATCCCAACTTCTTATTCTCCTTGGTGATGATAGAGGAAATGGCGTAAGGCACTGCTTCTCAATGCATGCATTTAGGAGGAGGCGGATGATAGGATATGTTCATATAGAGAGAGGAATGGACATGGGAGAAGGGATAAACATTGCCAAAGTTTGGATAAACATGTCTAAAGTATTTGGAGCTCACCTGAGATTGATCCTCCTGCGGTGCCTCCTCCCCCACCAGATGTTGCTGGATGGGGTCTTTGTTAGACATGTGAGGCCCTTGCGAACCATTTCTACAATGAGTGTTATTGTAATATTTTGATATATAAAATGTATTGATTATTTCACTCTCTATCTGAGATTAAATGAATGAATGCACTTATAAGGTCTCTTAGTATAATTAGGGTTATGTACCATAGCCATCTTGATAATCATACAATTATTGATTTAATAGTTGAATCATAGAGGTTGGTGCTTGGATGATATCTCTAAGAGTGAGATTGAGGACTCGTCAAGAATTATCAAATGATTGTTGATAGAGGATATCCAACCTGAGAAGGAGGTGGCTCCATCTTTAAAGGTTGATATCTAACTGACCTCTTGATGTAGTTCATCTACATAGGATTCAGAGGTGTCAGATAAATTAGGTTAAAGAGATGACTTAACGAGATCGAGATAACGAAGACCTAGTCAAGATCTATACATCGGTAAGGTAGATGTATTACTATATTCTAAGTATGTACATTAAGAAGATCGTTGGATTGATGACCTAGTCAAGATCTATACATCGGTGAGCTGGCATGCATACAAGAGCATATGAGTAATACAATCTCTCAAAGGGATTTCACTATGGAAATAGATGATATGAGATCACCCATAAGATATTTGGACCAACCAAATTCCATGCATGGTCATCTTGCTTTAGAATTATAACAGAATTTGTACGTATGATATATGCTTTTCGAAAGCATGTGGTCGATATCAACTCCTAATGATCGAACGAGAAACTTAATGATAAAATCATGAAGATGACAATTCAAATATGATCTAAAACCTCAAGTTTATTCTAGGTCCTCCAGCATGCAGGATGTACGGGTACTAGGAATACTCGAGGGTGATTGCATTTGTATAAACATAACACTTCCATTCCAAGGGAGTGATGAAACATGTTTGGATTTTAGTGACTCCTCTCAAAAGATTAGTAATGTATGATCTTAGTCCAAATGTTGGACATTGATCTGAATGTGATTCAGATGCAATGAGAAGATTATATTCATGGTTTGATTTAATGAGGCATCTTTGAGAGGACACCTAGATCTATATATGAGATAAGATCTCAATATCCAAGTCATTATACATGGAATGTACAATCGTCATGCTCCAAGTATCCATGTAGAAGCCACATTGTTCTTGAAAGAGTTCAAGAATAGTTCTATTGTTGACAATATATCTGAGCATTGAAAATTTTATGATTAAATGTGATTTTATTGTCATAAATAATTTGAATGTGATTTATATTAATTGTACACATGAGAAGAGTCATCTAAGATAATTAAATGAGATTTAATTATCAAAGATATGGTTTATGTTGTTATCATTGTCCATAATAATCATAAATATTATAAACATGATTTATAATATCATGAAGAGATTTAGATAAATAGGATTGACAAATTAAATGTTAACGTGAATTGGATTCACATTGTACAATTATATATAAATGTAATTTACATTTTGTATTGGGTGGTTGAATATGATTCACAATTACCAATGGCATGATTGAAATTATTACAAAATAATTTCGAATTTTTTGACGAAAATTTAGGCAATATTGCACATATGGAATAATTGATGAGATATGAGATCTCATCAAGATAGGAAAGAGGTGGAATCCATTCCTTATTAGGAGTGGATTGTCATGTGGATACTCTCTCTAATGTAGTCGTCCACCCTAGATATGGAAGGAGGCTCCACTCCTTTCCTTATTATTATCTATGAATTGATTTAATTGAATTTAAATTTGTTTAATATTCTTCAAGATATTTATTTTCTTTTAAGTCATATAATTATTGGTGTAAATTTTATGTAATAAAATAATGCCCAATGATTTCAATTGGGAGTGCATCTCCACTACCTAATTTGTCATAAAGAAATTCTAGACCTAGCACATTCTTTTACAAAACACAAGTTGAAAGCAAACAACTCTCTCTCTCTCTCTCTCTTCTCATATATGTCCAAGGGGCTCACTCTATCTATCCTAGTGAACACCCACTTGGTGGTTCTTGAGAGCATCTTATTGTCAGGTTGTTATAGTGTTTCTGGATCGATTGCTCATGGATATTCACCATATTTGATGCTCCATACTCATGAGTAAAGCTACGGATTTCGAGAAATGAATTCAAGAGATTTCACACTCAGATCATCAACTCGGATTACGGGAAGTACGTGTCTCATCCTCCTGCCCGCAAGTGCATCCTTTGTTGGATCAGACTTCTGATGGGAGGTCTCTTCAGTTAAAGACACGCGATCGTAAACACAATTCAAGAGGTAATCCTTTTACTCATTTGTAATCTTGATGGAAAAGATTTTAGAAAGGTTCTCATGTTATGTGGTTTCATCTTTGTTAAAAAAATTTAATTTCTACTGCCCCTTGCAACTAGTATGACTAGTTGTTCTTGATTGCATGTAATGTGATCTGAACCTTAGTTAAAAGTTCCATGATGTACTAAGGCTTAAACCCTAGCCTTCAAATGATATCAGAGCCTTGGTTGAAAGTTATTGGATCTGATCCGAACCTTAAGAGAACAATGTTTTGTATATCATATGCGCTTGGACTCGTAGTTTATGCATATGATGCTTGTTTCGAATCGTTTTTTGTTAGAATAAAATTTTACTATTAATGAAATATTTGAATGAATTTTTTGGGTACTTAAATGTATTTATAATGTCTAAATATGTCTCCAAAATATTTACAAAAGGATGGCATCAATGGTGCATTGTTTAGATTCGAAAAGTTCCCGCAATGAAATTATTTTTACATGTAGTCACGGATTATAACAAATATTATTGGTTATTGTTTTCTGGTTATGAAACATGTTATAAATATAATAATTAGTGGATAATTAAATCAGCAAACCATTCGCATTTATTTTACACGATTCTAACTTTGTTTTCCCTAAATATTTCATAAGGTGATGGGTCGGAAGATGATTAGATCATCACAAGGACTTTATTAATGTGTTTATCATTCAATTTCAATCAAGGAAGTTATGAATTTACCATGATTAATTGATGATTAACATATTTATAGAAATATTTAAATAAAAAACATCAATACCATTGAATAAATGTTTCATGACAAAACTCTAGTTTAACCTACAATAGTTGCAGGTCAACTTTTACATGTAAAACCATACATGTTTGCTTGATATGGCTAGAAAATTAAGATCTTTAAAAATATTTTAAGATTTCTAAGATTTCTAAGTGAATACTATATAATATCATGCCGGTCATCAAGAGCATATAATCGATAGAACCTCTTAATACATTTTGTACCAATCATGTTGCCTATAATTGAATCAGTGATGGTATCTAAGCCATGGATATGCTGATGGGTTAACTAATTAGCACCCTGCGTCGTATTTGAAATGGAAGCACTCCCTATTAGCATTATCCGTCCGACCTGGCATGATCCGTTTCAAGAATGGGTAGCATGAGGAGTCTCTGTGTACTTTAAACAACTAATTGGAATATTACATTTGTACAAAGTAAGGTTGTATACTATATAGTAATATCAAGCAAAGAATAAATTTTTTTGTTTGTATTTGATTAATAATAAATTTAATATGATTATATTAATTAGTTCTAATTAAAATAAACATTCTATTATAAATAGAGTTAAAACTCTCTTGGAAGAATTAATCATAAGAATATGATTATTAATGATTGATTAAAATTTTAATGAGATATGGATGATCATATAAATGATATCAATGGTCTCCCCTCAAGGTAACGGGTTCCGTCACCATGGATTGTACGCTGAAGATGCTTATGCGAAGTCATAGCTCTAACGTACAGGTGCACATGTATCGGGCTCTACATAGTGACCCTAATATTATTCCTCATATAATTGAGGTGTTATTGGATTGCACATAGCAAGTTCTATTCATGTTGATGGTTGATTCAATTAACAACAGGTCAACATCACCTTAGGGGTAGTATGCCCAGGTATTAAAGACCAAATTGAAAAATGAAAGTTGGACTTGCAAGGTAGATTGCATTCATGCTTCCTTTATCTAAGTTGCATTATATCATATTATTGGGATGTAATAAAAGTAGAAGGAAGATCACATATCTTGCTAGAGATATAGCAGTAAATATATCTCTTGCTTTGAAAGTTTAATAAGGGAATAGACTTTCAAATTTTAAATGGTAAGACTAATTTGATTTAAAAATACTACTTCAAAGAATTTAAATTTGAATATATAATTATTTATATGTTCTGATAAATGCATTTTTAATCACATATATGAAATCCATTAAGCCTCCAAGCAGGCTTCTGGAGGTCAACCGATTAACCAGACCAAATTATTTAGACTAGCTCCGTAATTTGAAGCTTGTTCTCTCTACGGAGCGCATCGGCTATGTGCTCACCGGGAACAAGCATATAAACTCTATGTCAATGGAATAATTAAAATGTAATGAACATTATAGTAAGGACCACTCGTTCGTTTGATGTTATGTCCCAGGACTCTATGTGCTTCAAAAGCAATGTATAGACATAGATAATGCTCATGATATAATTATGAATCTAAAATAGATGTCGGTGATGTGAACTGCATATAACACAGTCGAAAGCATGGGTTGTGGAAGAGTCTGACCCAATAGAAGAAGAAGAGTCAAAGTGTTGACTCATCCTCTTAAGCTTCCACACATTTGACATCTAATAAAATGGACATATGTCATCACTATAGAAGTCCAAGGCATTGGAAAAGATAATATCTAAATTATTTGAAAACCTTAGAGAAAGGTAAAGATAATGCCTTGACATGTATAAAATCTACTTTCATCATTGAAACCAATTTTCTCGTAAGATAAGAAGGTAGTTGAATCATTGATTCGAGTGCTTCTGTTGATGTATGCAATTTGTTGCATCTAATTCAGGAAACTAGAAAACTTGATGAAGAGGAGATAGCCATCCAGATGGGATTTGATGCAACTTTTGTAGCAGTCATAGTTGGGACATGCAGACTATCATTATCTAGTAGGAGAGTCCTTGTACTTCAAGAATATCTCTATGTTCCAGATGTTAGATGAAACTTATTATCTATATCTAAGTTAGTTATAAATGAATATTCATTCTATTCTGTGAGAAACTTATCATAATTTGTTATGATAAGCATGTTGCATATGATATTCTAACTTCTGGTGGACTCTATGAATTGTGCATTGATGAATCTGTCATGAATGTAACAACCCCAATAAAAATCCTAAAAGATCTATAGAGGACGGAAATCATTCAAACATGATATGGCATGAAAGGCTTGGTCATTTATCTGTTGATATGATCAATAGATTGATAAAAGATGGACCTTGGTTTTTCTACAGGTCCAAAATTTGTGTACCTATGAACATTGCATTCGAGGTAAAATGATAAGAGCACTGATGAATCTTAGTTTCATCACTCTAAAAGTCATTAATTAAGCTCTAATCCTTAAAAATCATTGGCATTTCTTCATTTATTCTGCATAATTAGCATTCATGCATGTTTTGATAAGAATTGCATTTTATCACTTATTTTCGCACAAAATAAGAAACCAAAAATCCCAGCCAAAATAACATGTAAAATAGCCTAACTTCCCTTATTCTTAAATAATTCATGCTAACTCTAATTGATCCAAAACCACCTCCACTGTGTACATATCACTAACAAGAATAAATGAAAAATACAAAAAAAAACACTAACCCAAATAAGTGGACCAAAAACCCAAACCCTAGTTCTAAGATTTCCGGACTAAAACCTTCATATCTTCCTCATCCAGTGTCTGATTGATCCAACTCACTTTTGAAATAATGTACATTCAATTACCTTCAAAACAAGACCAAGTTAAAGTGAATTGGAGCTCATATATGAAAGTTGGGTTTTGGGTCTCTTTTGTACATTTTTTATTTTAGCGGTTTTTGACCTATTATTTTATGTGCATAATAAAGCTATTTTATTTTATTTCTTTTTCATTTGTCTTTTTTAGATGAAAGTTTTATTAATATGCACAAAAATCAAAATCCAAACTAAGCTTGAAATCAAAGAAACTAACCGAGTCCAAGTATTCATTAACTGTCTGTATAAAGATTATCTTTTTCATATTTTATTTTACTTGTTTTTTTATTACTTAATAAAAATCCAAAAAAATAGATTATTGTGTAAATATTTATCTTTTATTTTATCATATTTTTTGGATTTTTATCTGCTTTAAAAATTACAAAAAATAGAAAATCCAAAAAATCAAGGTATTCTATGTACATAGGATGCCCCAAAAATATCACTTTATACAAATGATCGATTTTGGTTTTAGAGTCTTCATGAAAGTTGTAGATCTCATCGAGACGAGCAATTTTTGTGAAGAAATTTTTTCGATTCGAGGTCATTTACTATTTTTTACATATTTATAAAGGTATTTATTTTTCGAATTTTGTGGGGCTGACATGTGGCAGCTCCTGGAGCTGCCACGTTTCACCCATTTTTTAGGGTTTTATTAATTCGTTTTATTAAAAAAACAAAAGGGCTCGCACGTGCAGAGCACATACCTCCCATGCACGTGCCCTGCACGTGCTTCACCCAATCCCAACTCTCTATAACGTGGCTGAAGCAGGGCCGTCCGATCTCGACCGATCGGACGGCCGCGGCCCATCATCCTCCCAGGCCCTTTCCCAATTGCGTCGCTCATCTCGTGGTCGATCTGTCAAATTTACCTCCGCCTGCGAATCTACGCCTCGCCGCGATCTTTGACAAGCCGCGCCCCGATCCCTTCCATCTCTGAATCCCCTTCGTATCCCATCATTTGATTCTCTCCAATCACGTCGCACCGCCGCCCTCGTCTTCTCCCCCTTTCCTCTATTTGGCCACCGCTCCTTCCATTCTCGACCACCGCCGCCATCAATCTCCGGTCTCCCAATCAACCCCTACTACGTATTTGCACCCATATCTCATCATAGATCACGACCCCCATCACCCCCACTTCCTTTTCCGGTCGACCCTTGTCTCCTATTTAAGCGACAGCCGCCCCCTCGTCGCCTTCATCTGTCGTTAGCACCTAAACGCAGAGAACTGGTGGTGACAGCCTGGCCCTCCTCCCTCGGCGAGATCCGAGCTTCGAAGCTCGTCGCAGCCCAAGACCGAGCCCTCCTCGGGTTGTTGCTGTCGTGCTCTGGCCCAAGTCGTAGAGCTAAAGCTTCTGGCTTCCCTGCTTCATCGTCATCTCCGTCAACGACGCATTAACGTCCACTTTGTGCAAGCTTCTCCAACAATCCGCCTGAGTTTATCGTCATCTTCAACACCAGCACCACGCCAACGCCCTTCGCCAGCTCAAGGGCCTCAGCAGTGCCTCCTCTGCTATGGAGCCTCGCCACCAATACCGTTCATCGCTCTCGCCAGCCGCAACCGTCGGGCAGTGGGCCTGAGACCCTCCCCGCGTGTGAGGCACATGACGGAGGGTACATTTTGCATCGGTACCCCTGAAGACCTGTCAATTCATGCCAAAGCCCCAGCTGCCCTAGGGTCACGTGCTACGACTGCTGGGTAAATTGTGGAAAAGACCCATGCCATTCTGTTATTTGCCCTGAAGTCCACCAGCCAAAGGTCATGTTACTCACGTGACCCTTTGGCAATTTTGTAAAATCTACCCCAACAGTTTTGGTAATCACAATAAAGTCCTTTCTTTACATTATCTTATTTTATATTATTGCAGAAATACCCATGTGTTCCCTAGTTATTTTAAACCTCTACATTGCATTATTTTATTTATCAAAAATAGGCATTTTGTTCTTCAACTAATTCTCTACACTATGGCATATGATTGACATTTTTGTGATTAGTGATTAATTATTGATTAATTTTTTTGTAGAAATTGCATATTTTTCCCAATCTATGCTTGAAAATTCATAACTAATTAACCATTGCTCTGAAAATTGTCGAAAAATCTCTTATTGTAGGATCAGTTGTATGACACATCGTGCCCAAAAAAATTGCATTTACATGCATCGTTTGCCTTCTAAAAAAACATTTTGCATATTTTAGTATTTTATTTTTAATAGGTATTAAATCTTGAATTTTTGAGGTTTAGGATTTTTTTGAGATCGACCACCTAGTGATAGATCTTGAATAATTTTATCCATTGAAATAATTAGGTTTAATATTCATTATAATTATTTATTGAAATTCACTTTGTTTGCATTCAAAAATTCATAAAAAAATTTATCTTGCATCCAAAAATTCCAAAAAAAATATAGTGCATTCATTTCATCGTAATTGTCGTCTTGGCCAAGTTTTGTATTTTTCGGACATCGTTTGTTTGCTAATCATTTTTTAGTCCTTAAAATAGGCCAAATTTGCACTTTGCATCTCAAATTGTATTAAAAAATTACAAAAAGAAGACCGCCTCGGAAACCATGTACGAACTTTGATAGACTAAATTCTATGTTGTTCCTTTGCCTCCTTGAGTTCGATCTTGGGATTTGCCCAAGTAGAATAAATATAAAACTACGCGATTAAAAATTGACTGAATAATTGTGGTTATTTCTTGTCCGATTCCGATTGCCCGCCTACAACGAAATGACACATTAATTTAACCGTTCGATAATTCACGACATTTAACTAGGTCGATTCGCGACTCGTCAGATGACGTCGTTGCTGGGGAAGCAAATGGCTTAGATTTTATCTAAAACTTTTTCAGTTTTCCGCATTCGGGTAGTCTGACCCTCGAATTTTTCACTGTAAAATCCATTTTTTCCTGCATTAATTTTTATTTTATTTTCAGCATTTATTTTCTTATTTTTTATTTATTGAGTCGCTTTCTTATACTCTCTCTCTCTCTCTTATTTTTCTTACGAGATACCCGACGTACGTGAAGCGGTTTTTGGAAATCGAAGTATCTTCACCGACTTCCGAAAAGCCGCATTAAAAATTAAGATCGAGTCGAGTTGTGAGAGAGCACAGAGTATAGGATTTTATTTTCTGCAATTTTAATTATTCTCTCATTTATAGCGGTGTCCGTTTGGACTCTCGCGTGTGTAACAAGACCTCAATCTTTTTCTGTGGTGTGTCGTGGCCTATTTCACTCTCCAGTGAGGGTGGGGCCTGACTTGAATGGCGCTTAGGATAGACCTGCACATACGACTATTATAGCTTTTAAATTTTTGATTGTGCTCGTATAACCTAGGACCACATTTCACTTTAATTGAGACATACATTAGATCGTTCAACTTAGTCAAATTTAACTCAATTCTTCCCAGCTAATAGAACTTTCTACTAGGTGGGGTTTTTAATTGGCTTGCATTCAAATAGACTAAATTATCAATTCTTGTATTGCATCCCACATGGAGATTGCGAGGAATCACTGTAAGTCTTCTAACTGAGCACATCATTTTTTGCATGCACCGGCTTTTTCTCGAATTTTCCCCTCATGTTTTGTCACATAATTTTAAAAGAAATTGGGACTGAATGGTAGACATGCATTTGTGCTCACCTTAAATTTTCAGTGACCACTTAATTAAAATTGGGACTGCTAAATATAGTCGATTTTAAATAACCCATAAAATCAAAATTTTTGCGGGAGAGCAACCCCGACCTTGGA
Organism: Ottelia alismoides; assembly: GCA_037367405.1. Classification (NCBI taxonomy): domain Eukaryota; kingdom Viridiplantae; phylum Streptophyta; class Magnoliopsida; order Alismatales; family Hydrocharitaceae; genus Ottelia; species Ottelia alismoides. The sequence continues at coordinate 659,892 of JAZKJV010005735.1, forward strand.
TTCTTTTTATTTTTCTGAGTGAGCGAGAGACGACACTTAAGGCCAGAGCCCAAACCCGGATTTTCATATAAACTACTAATTCGATAAAAATGATTAGTTATTTCTCAGTGAGGATCTACGGGTAGTCGGTAATGCAGTCCGGATTTCCTTAGCAGAGTGGGTGGTTTAAAGGACATTGTGTAAGGCTCCGTCCTTAAGTAACATGGGTAGCCATTTTACAGTCCGTACTTACACCCATACTGGCTGAAGGTAGGTGCAACTGGTCATAAGAATTTGGGCCAGTCATTACGAAAATCATCGGTACCTAACAGCTCACTAAATTCTTTCCAAGATTGATTTATCACCAACTTAAAATTAAAAAGATAAATTGCCGAACTCTTACGGCTTCATTGTGTGAGTTGGTGAGCCCGGAGTTTGATTTGTGTTTGATTTGTGTGCGTGAACCGATTTCAAAGATCAAAAGCTGCACACTTGTTCCATCACTCTCCTTTCTTGATCTGAGACAGATCCATTATGTCAACCAATAAGCCTCCTTCGAAAATTATGGAACTTTTGTTCGAGTATCCATCTGATCTATGTCATGAAAATAAATTCGTCTCGGTCAAATCCAAATCGTCATTCATTTCATCTCTTTCAAAAATGTCGGAACATTTATCAAAGTATCCATGAGAGCTATACTATGAAAATGAATTCGTCTCAGTTAGACCCAAAGTTTCAAAACCTCCTCCAACTACACATCAGCCAACTTCCACATGAGACTCTCACCCACAAATAAATCGAACCCTCTCTACAAATCTGATCTATTTCATGAATGACAGTCCTTTGTATTCAGATCATACAAACAAACAACCGACTGAGGTCTCCACTTCTTCATATGTCAATCCTCTCTATTCTGATCATACAATCCATCCTTCATATTCTGTAAATGTCAATCCATCATTCATGGGAGATTCAAACCACATGATTGAATTTAACACTTCTTAGCATCTTCCACCTCCTCCAACCTTGAAAACAAATGAGCAACTATCATCTTGGATTGATCATGACAGCCCCATCTTCAGACATGACACTCATACAGAGGACTGGACTGATGACATTGACACACATAAAACATGTATGGTGACTCTACAATATCAGGGTCCGACCAATCATGATCAAAGGAATGAACTCTACTCAGACCAACTACACATGCCCGAATCACACCATGGTTTCTATCCTATTGACCAGACTCCTTCCATGATTTTAGAGGAGTAATTTTCATAAGATAAAGATCATATATTCAATATTCAAAGAAGATCTTCTCCCAACTCATACAAGAAAATGGAAGAGGTAATAATTAAATCTCAAATTCAAAAACGAGAAACTACACAAACTGCTCCTGAAAATTCTTTGGAGGATGACATTTCAAGGATCACTAAGAGATATGAATTAATGGAGGAAAAATTCAGAAATTTTACTCATCAACTCAGTTTATTTTATGGAAGCTCGGGTACGAAGTAGAGGATGAAATAATTGGATCTAATATTGAGAACCCCGAGGATATTCAGAAACCCATGGACTATGCTCACCCTAGGGACAACTCTGACAACAGCACCTCTGTATATTACTCCCTTAGGAATATCTCTGACTCTGATTCTCACTCAACACAGCAAAACCCTTGCTCATCTACGGAAAACTCCACATCACCACACCACACAGAAAATATCAAAAAAAATGAAATATTCAAAAACACCCCAAAAATTGAAAATCTAGAAAAATATATAAAAATTGAGACTAAAGAATATCTGAAGAACTTGGATCCTGCTTTTCGGGAAGCACTGGAGAAAAGACTAATTTTTGAACTTCCCTTTATACATGCCATTGAACACTTCCCCGACCTGAAAGGATTTGTAATGAACAATTTAATGATAAAAAAGTCAGGCAGGATAAGAACAAAGACTGAAAGACATATCTTGTCAGTGGCTACATCCTTGGTGTTGAGGAGAAAAACCAAGAGCCACATAGTGAAGCGGTTACCCAGATTTGGCTGTGGAATTAAAGACACAATTTTTACCCATGCCCGAATTGATGACGATTCATCAATCAATATCCTCCTGACCTCTGTATTTCACGAGCTCAAACTCGGACCTATCAGGAAGATACGAGAGATCGTTCAATTGGTTGCCGATCGATAAAGCGACAGAGAGGAACCATTTCTGTCATCATTACATTCCAAGGTGCTCCGTGAAGGATACGGGAAAAATCCTCAAGCGCATAACGGAAGCGCGATGATCGCATCATATGCGATCGGGAGCGATTAGTCGCACTAGTTGCTCGATGCAGCGGAAATTAAAAATTTCTATGTGACGAAACCACATGATCTAAGAACACTTCTCGGATCGTTTCGTCTGAACCAAAAACAAGTAATAGGATTACCTCTTGAAGCATGGTTGTGATCGAGTCTCTAAACAAAGAGACCTCCTGTCTCAAGTCCGATCCGACGGAGGAGACGCTTGCGAGCACGTGGATGAGATGCGTGCTTCTCGCAATCCATGTTGATGATCCAAGCCACGGATCTCCTGATCTCGACAAACGAGTTACGACGTCTTCTTCACGAGCAAGGCATGCTGAAGTAGACGGAGATCCACGAGCAAACTATCGGGCAACACAATGACGATGCTACGGTGATGGAGGATCTCTCTAGGGGATCCATGGTGGGCGACCACATGAGAGATAGAGAGAGTAGGCGTGTAGAGAGAAAGGAGAGAGAGAGCATTCATTGATTTCGAGTGGATAGAAGAGCAAGGGGTGCCTCTTCTTATATAGGATTTTGGGAGTCCATGGATCCCAATCCATGGACAACACACAATCAACGGATGAGATTGATTGTGTCCCTTTCAACGATAGGATTGTTGTTGGTAAAATACAACAACAATTGATTTAATTTGAATTAATTCATATTGATAAATCAACATAATTAATTCCAATTTAAATCACATTTGAATAGAGAAGAGATAATGAGAAGACTAAACCAATCCCCTAAAATAAGGGGACGGCTACCATCATCTCATGAGATCTCAATATCTCATGAGATCTCATTATCTCATGAGATCTCATTATCTCATGATTATATCATGATCTCTTGTCGATAATATTTTCACAAAAATAATTCCAAATTACCTTTTGGAAAATATCAATCAAGCCATTGAAAAAAATGTGAATCTCATTCACAACCCAAAACTAAATGTAATTATATTTTCAATTAATCATCCAATGTGAATCCCATTCACATTAACAATTAATCAACAAATATAAAACACAATATGGCTCTCTCATATATTATAAATCACATTTATAATATATATGATTAATATGGATAGTGCTATCCACATTATTCATATCCATGATAATTGAATCACATTTAATCATCTTGGATCTCTTTTCTCATGTGTCCAAATAACATGAATCACATTCACGTTATTCATATCTTTGATAATTAAATCACATTTAATTATCTTAGATATCTCTTCTTATAATATGAATCAAATTCATATTATCCATGATAATTAAATCACATTTAATTATCAATTTTCTCGATGTTTCGGTACATATATCAACAATGAAATTATCCATGAACTCTTTCAAGGATAATGCGCTTTCTCTGCGGATACTTGGAGATAAGGACATGGTGATTGTATTGTTCCACGTATAGTGACTTGGATATTGAGATCACATCTCAAATCCAGATCGCGGGCATCCCATAGATGCTTGATTAAATCAAGACCGCAAATCTAATCTTCTCATTGCATCTGAATCACATTCAGATCAATATCCAACATTTGGACCAAGATCAGATTACTTCTCTACTGAGAGGAGTCACTAAAATCCAGACCCATTTCATCACTCCCTAGGAATGGAAGCGTCATGGTTATACAATCATTTATGATCACATCACCCTCAGGTATTCCCAACACATGTACATCATGCATACTGGAAGACTCAGAATAAACCCGAAGTATTAGATCAACTTTATACTGTCTACTTCAGGGTTTTATCAGTAAGTTTCTCATTTGATCATTGGGAGTTGGTATCGATCATATACTTTCCAAAAGCATATATCATACCTAGGTCTTGATCATATACTTTCCAAAAGTATATATCAAACCTACAAATTCAGTCAAGCTTCCAAAGTGAGATAACCGTGCACACGGAATTTGATTCTTCCCAATATCTCATGAGTGAGCTCATGTCTTCCGGTTCAGTAAATGAACATGTATGATTCCTTTGAGAGATCGTATTACTCATATGCCCTTATATGCACACCAGTGCGCCGGTGTATAGACCTTGGTTAGGCCATCAACCTATTGGTCTACCAAATGTACATACTCAGACATATAGTAATACATATGTCTTCGGTCAGAGTATGTGTGCCTGTATCGTGACAGCATACGATATAGGACTTTGGTTATCTCGATCTCATTAAGTCAACCCTTTGACCTAACTAATCTGACACCTATGAATCTCTATTCCCATGCAGAGGGCCTACATCAAGAGGCCGGTCAGATATCAACCTATGTGAGAAAGGATTGCCATCTCCTACTCAAGATGGAGATCATCTCTTAATAATCATTTGACGGTACTTGATGAGTTCTCAATCTAACTCTTTAGATATTCATCCAAGCACCAGCCTCTATGATCCAATAATTGAATCAACAGTTGTATGATTATTAAGATGGCCATGGTACATAACCCTAATTGTACTAAGGGACCTATTATGCAAATTATTTATTCTTCATTTCAGATCAGGGAATGATATTCGCAATAACATTTATTGCATAATGGATCGTTGTGGGCTCGCATGTCCAACAATCTCCCACTATCCCAAAGAGCCATTAATGGGCTAATCATTTAAACCCACACTCATGTGACAATAATAGGCTATTTAGAAAACAGCTAGGTAAGCTGATCAGTCACTCTGTTTCCGCAAGACTACGCCAAGTCCTTTTACGGCACTTGCATATCCCCAGTAATAGTGCTCGCATCTAATGCGAATGTTGCATCTTATGCAACCAATACTCAATCTTGTTAGTTATAGTGTCCTTGACACTAGTGCTTAATAATTATCATAACCAGTATTTCCATAATCCTTATCAGAATACCCTTATTCCTGGAGATCACTATCTCTTAGGTATCCATAGTTAAGACCTTTTAGATCTCTATCTATAAAGTCTTAACTTTTTGAAGATAAGACTTTGAGATCACTATCTCAAAAAATCTTGTCATATATGAAGATTTTGTTATTACTGCAATCAAGTGGTTTCTCTCCATAGTAGGATTAGCAACACTTTACTACTCCCACTGCATGGCAGATATCTGGCTTTTCTACACATCTAGCATACACTCAGCTTCTCGTAACTGATGCACAAGTGCAAGCAGTTCTAGCATTCACTTCCTCAACTCTTTGAGGTGCTATCCCTTTAGATAGGTCAATACCATATATTAATGGAAGGAAGCCTTTCTTGGAATTTTCCAAGAATGGAACATGTCCAAGGTGTACTACAAATGTGACGGTTCCAATACCCTCTTTTCTTTGCTTCTGAACATCTTCAGAACTAAGATTTAAGAGGTATCCATAAGATCACATCTCAAGGTATGGAATAGCCATATCATAAAACACTTATTATCATCCTTATACCATTCCAAATGATTAGGATATTAATCCACATTCAACATGATGAATACATTGGTACTCCCACTAAGCTTCATACGGTTCATCAAGATTCTATCTGAAATCATAACATTTACGATTTCATCAAATCTTATGTTCCAACTTCAAGAAGCTTATTTGAGTCCATAGATGGATTTCTTTAGCTTTCACACTTAGCTTTCCTCAACCATGAAGACCTGGGCTACTTCATGTGAACATCCTTAGAGAGATATTCCTGGAGGAATGCAATATTGACTTCCATCTCGAAGATGTCAAAGCCAAGTTGTGTAGCTATAGTTAGCAATAATCTGATGAGTTTAAGCATGGTCACTGGAGAGTAAGTCTCATCGCAAGCGATGTCTTTTATTCAGTGTGTAGCTCATGGCTACGAGCCATGCTTTGAAGGTCTCTACCTTCTCATCAGGTTCCCTTTCTCTTGAAGATCCATTTATATCTTATAGATTTTACCCTTATAGGTGGATCCTCGAGGGTCCATATACAACACTTGTATATGAAGTCTACCTTAAACTTTTATTGCTAACATCCATCTTTCCATGTCATGATCCTCAGGAGTTTCATCACATGAAATCCGTTCATTGTTAGACTTAACTGACACATGGAATACATCCTCAAACTCATTTGAAGAGGTATTAGTGATTCATCTTTAATTATCCTTTTAATTTCCGATTTCAGGAGCCTCATCAAGATTAAATGAGTTCCTTTACTTCATTTTTGTCTTGATTCTCAAGAGAGTCATCCTCTAAGAATCACATTCTCAGAGATGAGATCTTTTAAGAATCTCAGGGTTATAAAGTAGGTATCCAATACCATCCTTTCTTTTCCTAATGAAGTAGCACTTTCTAGTGCTTGATTCCAGCTTACTTGCATGGAATCTTATTAAGGATATATAATGTAGTCTCTACTACATATATACCTGGAAACTAATAGATAATTATGCTAAAATTCATCATAGATCAAATCATGTCAGACATGATCCAATTGTATCTCCCTACAACTCTATTGAGTTTAGGTTTATCAGGAGGAGTGAGATAAAAATGATACTCATATCTCCATAAGGTATTCTTTGAGTTTATCTAACAGGTACAAGCTACCTAGGTTAGATCAAATTCATTCCATCTTTCTTCAAACTTTGGTTCCAAACCAAAATTATGAAATCTTTGAACATTTCAAAGGTTTTTGAGGTGAAGAGAAGAAATCTCATATCATACATACTCATCAATAGATACCACATATCCATAATATCTATTATGATATAGATGATCCACATACATCAATATGTATGAGATCTTGAATATCTCGACATCTAACACCATTCCCAGAGAAGGGTGTATTGGACATTTTACTTTGAATTATATCACAAGTATGTAATATTTGAAATTTTAGACATTCTAAAGTTTCATATCTTACTAGTCCATTGATCTCATCAACAAATATATGTCCAAAACTTGATGCCAGATCATTGTCAAATGATCTTCATCCTCCTATTGATCTTTTAAGGTTCAACTTTCAGTATTGGAAATCTTAATGAACCATTCATTAATTTTCTAATTTTGTGGAGTCCACTAGATGTTAGATTACTATATGAAATATATCCATCATAACTCTTTATGATAGGTTTATTCCAGAAATCATGTTTATTTCCAACATTTAGAAACAAACAATGAGTGTATTCTAATATCTAGGTCATAGAGACATTCTCTAAGATTAAGGACTCTCCCACTGAAATTCAGAAGTCTATCAATCCAACAGAGATTGTTGCAACAATTGCATCAATATCCACGTGGATGACTACAAACCTTAAGATCAAATTTTCCAGTCTTCTAAAACATATGCAACAATTGCAAGTGTCGAGAAGATTGAGATACAATTATAAGACTTTATCTTATTCAATAAGCAAGTCAATATCAATGATTTATGTAGATTATTTTGGTGCTCTATCCGAGCCCTTTAAGGATTCTAGACAGACTCGATAGTCATACTATCAACACACCAACTTATTGCAGTATTGGCATTCATCCAACTCTTAGGATGTCATATGGAAGTCATAGAAGTACGCTCAACTCTTTGACTATCCTTCTCACACAGGTCCGACCCACGCTTCCACTGTGCTCTCTTTATCTACAAACAACCATTATTCAAGACAAAGAATTTCTTATGTTGATATCAAAAGAATTCAACGTAAGAGCATTTCAACATTTATACATGCTTCATTAAATTCATACAATATGAATATTATGAAGCTTCATGAATGACTAGAGTATAGACAGTAGAATGATGACACTTATCATGTCTACATCCATCTAGGCTCTTAAAAAATTGGTTCAGATAAGTATTCAAATATTTTGAATACATCATCTCTTATAGAGCTACCATTCTGCATGATGCAGTGAACCATGTCATTCAAGATTAAATGTCTAGAGCACATATGTATGCCAAAACATCTTCTTTGATTTTATAAGGATTATTCGACAATCACGATCACCATCGGCATGTCACTTCCAAAGTACACTCGATGAAAGATCAAGACTATAGAGACATATGAACCCTAAGGTGATGTCTTATTGTCTTACTTAATTGTCATTCCTCATTACTATGAGGAAACTTGCACATTGCAACCACATACATTATGTGTCCAACTGCAAGTATAATATCTGGATCATGAGTCCAATCCATGATATTTTACTGGTTATTATTGAATATAACATTGAGTGGGTTTAATGAAGGATTGTTTGAAATAAGAAAATTACATAAGTGTATATATATTTATATATATGCATATTTTACTTTGATTTAAGAATTTTTATTTCAAAGTTGTCCTGCCTTGTCAACACCGAAAGTTCATTCCCTTAATCACTTTCAATGTAAGAGATATACTTACCATTATATCTCAAGCAAGATCTGGGATCTCCTTCCTTATCTTTGTTACATCCCAATAATATGAGAACCTGTAACTCGGATAAAAAGAAGCGGGAACACATTCCTCCTTGCAAGTCCAACTTGCATCTCTCAATTCGATCTTTAACACCCGTGCCCACCACCCCTAAGATGATGTTGACCCGTCATTAATTGAACCAACCGTCAACAGGCTTAATACTCTCTATATGCAATCCAATATCGCCCTAATAATATGAGGACCCGATATTGGGGTCACTACATATACGGCCTTACTCTTTCAGAAGTTAAGAGCCCGCTCCAAATGGATTGTATGTAGAAGTTGTCACTTGAGACAGGCATCTCCTACATACAATATCTGGCAACGGAACCCTTCGCCTTGACGGGAGACCATGGATGTCACTCATGTGATCCTCCATATCATATTCAAATTTTAATTAATCATTATGAATTATATTCATTATGATTAATTCTTCCAAGGGAAATAACAACTCTATTCATAATAGAGTATTTTAATTTTAATTGGATTCCAATTAATCTAATCATATTAAACTAATGATCCAATTAATATCTAACAAACATTTTTAATTGTTACTTGAAATATGGTATTATCTCAAATACGTAATATTTCGAATTTTAATAATTAGAAAATACATCACGATCTCTTAGGCATCATTCGTTCCCTACCCGCTGTCATGGCCAGTACCGGCAGGAGTGGGACGGACCGTAACCGGTGCGACCCGCTACCCCAGCGATCCCTGACTAGACACCATATCCGCCTTGGGAAAAAGCAATGCCGAGTCAATCACTTTGTACTTGAGATGATCATCGGTCTTTCAACTGAAATTATACCATATAATATTCATCAAAATCATTTTGATAACATTATAAGGAGATTTGCTAAACAAATCCCCAATCCTATTCAATCAACAAGGTTTTTCATGTAAAAGTTGTCCTACAACTATTGTAGGATAAACTAGAGTTTTCATGAAAACAATGTTTGTTGGAATGTGTATCAAGCAACTAATTGGTGATCAAGATCTAATCTAATCATTCATTGGTTGAGTCAATGTCATTAAAGGGAATAAATATTGTTCTAATATTTATCAAATATTATCCACAATTATTCCAGGAAATTAACTATTAATCTCGCAATTTTCTTAAAAGACAATCACAAGGATTCGGATAATGATGCAATTTCCAGCAGTGACCCTCACTAACTAAAAATAGCATATCCCATTCATTTTAAATCCAAATTAAGCAAAATAAATTTTCATAGATTTATAACTTGATTTAAAAATAAAACTATGTGATAAACACGTATTTCCAGGCATTTTAAAATCGTAATTAACATCTTAATTACGTCTCTAATCGCCATCCCCGAAACAGTGGATATATGATCAATAAAACGATCATATCTTGAGCAAACAGAATCCTAATTACGCAAACTCAAATCCTACTATTTCCTTAATTAATGAGGAACATTATCCAATTTAAAATTTTGTGTTTAAATATTTTTAAAGGGCCGAAATTTTATCACAAGACAGGGCTGCGAAAATTGAAATGCTAAAATCTTCACGAACCCTAACGAGCCCGAATCTTCGTAGGTTCATGGATCTAATCCAAAACCTTCGACAATCTGGCTTTGATACCACTTGAAGTATACGGAAAAAATCCTCAAGAGCATCACGGAAGCGTGATGATCAAATCGTATGCGATCGGGAGCGACTAGTCGCACTAGTTGCTCGATGCAGCGGAAATTAAAAATTTCTATGTGACGAAACCACATGATCCAAGAACACTTCTGGGATCGTTTCGTCTGAATCACAAACAAGTAATATGATTACCTCTTGAAGCATGGTTGCGATTGAGTCTCTAAACAAAGAGACCTCCTGTCTCAAGTCCGATCCGACGGAGGAGACGCTTGCGAGCACGTGGATGAGACGTGTGCTTCTCGCAATCCATGTTGATGATACAAGCCACGGATCACCTGATCTCGACAAACGAGATACGTTGTCTTCTTCACGAGCAAGGCACGCCGAAGTAGACAAAGATCCACAAGCAAACTATCGGACAGCACAACGACGATGCTGCGGCGATGGAGGATCTCTCTAGGGCATCCATGGTGGACGGCCACATGAGAGATAGAGAGAGTAGGCGTGTAGAGAGAAAGGAGAGAGAGGGAGAGAGAGAGCATTCATTGATTTTGAGTGTATAGAATAGCAAGGGGTGCCTCTTCTTATATAGGGTTTTGGGAGTCCATGGATTCCAATCCATGGACAACACACAATCAATGGATGAGATTGATTGTGTCCCTTTCAACGGCTAGGATTGTTGTTGGTAAAACACAACAACAATTGATTTAATTTGAATTAATTCATATCGATAAATCAACATAATTAATTCCAATTTAAATCACATTTGACTAGAGAAGAGATAATGAGAAGACTAAACCAATCCTCTAAAATAAGGGGACGGCTACCATCATCTCATGAGATCTCAATATCTCATGAGATCTCATTATCTCATGAGATCTCATTATCTCATGATTATATCATGATCTCTTGTCGATAATATTTTCACAAAAATAATTCCAAATTACCTTTTGGAAAATATTAATCAAGCCATTGAAAAAAATATGAATCTCATTCACAACCCAAAACTAAATGTAATTATATTTTCAATTAATCATCCAATGTGAATCCCATTCACAATAACAATTAATCAACAAATATAAAACACAATATGGATCTCTCTTATATATTATAAATCACATTTATAATATATATAATTAATATGGATAGTGTTGTCCACATTATTCATATCCATGATAATTAAATCACATTTAATCATCTTGGATCTCTTTTCTCATGTGCCCAAATAACATGAATCACATTCACATTATTCATATCTTTGATAATTATATCACATTTAATTATCTTAGATATCTCTTCTCATAATATGAATCAAATTCATATTATCCATGATAATTAAATCACATTTAATTATCAATTTTCTCGATGCTTGGATACATATATCAACAATGAAATTATCCTTAAACTCTTTCAAGGATAATGCGCTTTCTCCGTGGATACTTGGAGATAAGGACAGGGTGATTGTATTATTCCACGTATAGTGACTTGGATATTTAGATCACATCTCAAATCCAGATCTCGGGCCTCCCATAGATGCTTGATTAAATCAAGATCGCAAATCTAATCTTTTCATTGCATCTAAATCACATTTAGATCAATGTCCAACATTTGGACCAAGATTAGATTACTTCTCTATTGAGAGGAGTCACAAAAATCCAGACCCGTTTCATCACTCCCTAGGAATGGATGCATCATGGTTATACAATCATTTATGATCACATCACCCTCAGGTATTCCCAACACCTGTTCATCCTGCATACTGGAAGACTCAAAATAAACCCGAAATGTTAGATCAGCTTTATACTGTCTACTTCAGGGTTTTATTACTAAGTTTCTCATTTTATCATTGGGAGTTGGTATCGATCATATACTGTCCAAAAGCATATATCATACCTAGGTCTTGATCATATACTTTCCAAAAGTATATATCAAACTTACAAATTCAGTCAAGCTTCCAAAGCGAGACAACCGTGTGCACGGAATTTGATTCTTCCCAATATCTCATGAGTGAGTTCATGTCTTCCGGTTCAGTAAATGAACCTGTATGATTCCTTTGAGAGATCGTATTACTCATATGCCCTTATATGCACACCAGCGTGCCGGTGTATAGACCTTGGTTAGGCCATCAACCTATTGGTCTGCCTAATGTACATACTCAGACATATAGTAATACATCTGTCTCCGATCAGAGGATGCGTGCATGTATCGTGACAGCATACGATATAGGACTTTGGTTATCTCGATCTCGTCAAGTCAACCCTTTGACCTAACTAATTTGACACCTCTGAATCTCTATTCCCATGCAAAGGACCTGCATCAAGAGGTCGGTCAGATATCATCCTATGTGAGAAAGGATTGCCATCTCCTACTCAGGCTGGAGATCATCTCTTAACAATCATTTGACGGTACTTGATGAGTCCTCAATCTAACTCTTTAGATATTCATCCAAGCACCAGCCTCTATGATTCAATAATTGAATCAACAGCTGTATGATTATTAAGATGACCATGGTACATAACCCTAATTGTACTAAGGGACCTATTATGTAAATTATTTATTCTTCATTTCAGATAAGGGAATGATATCCGCAATAACATTTATTGCATAATGGCTCGTCGTGGGCTCGCATGTCCAACACTCCGCTCACAGTAGAGTTCACGATCATTGATATTGAGCATCAAGGAGAATTTACCCAGTCTCCACATATTCTCGGAAAGCTATTCTTGGCATTGGCTAAAGTAATTATTGAATGTGGGACTCGAGAAATCAATTTTACCGCATTGGGAGCACTTCGATCTCAACAAGTCTTTGAGGAACCATGATTTTCTGAGGCAACCCATGAAGACCTCGACAACCATAACCATCAAGCGGTAGAAGAGCCCTGCCCCATTGCTACACCTGAGATAGTGGTTGTTGATGAGACTATTGGTTTAGAGACTCTCCCCCTTGCTCCATTCCCAACCGCTCTCACCATGGAAAATCGAGTATATGACTCATATAATCCTGAGACTTATGCATGGGCACACCCTGAGTCAACCTATTCTGACTACCTTGATCAAATCAACCCTACACAGGAATGCTCCAATCTCAAGTTAATTGAAAACGAACATGCAGAGACTCTCCCTATTATTCCATTTTCCGCTGCTCTTACCATAGAAAATTGTTTCTTATATGATCATGAGACATATGCATGGGCTCACCCTGAGTCAACCTACTCAGACTACCTTGACCAAATCATTCCATCTCAGGAATGCACCAACATCAAGAAATTAGAACAAACATGCGGGACGAACACCGACCAAGGAGAAAAAATTTAACGGTTATTCATCTGGATATTTTAGTGGACCAACACCTTCACGAAACAAAATGACTGGTCCTTCATCTAAAAAGAAAGCCACCTTCGACCTTCCAGAAGAGGAATCGTCTCATGATCCCTCATCAGGTTCAGAAAAGGTAATCTATATGAGTGAGGTTTGTTTGGTTGTTCTAAAATCATATCTTCGCAGGGATCCAAACTTCGATTCCCGTTGGACGACTCTCGTTCCTCACTATTATTCATCCAAAGCCGATTCTCCTAATCTCATCAAATATACTGGAATAATTTCTTATGAGCTGACTGAGACTGGTGCTTCAGAGTATTCATCCGAGAATGAATTGCTTGATCCCAAGAAGGAACGAATTCTGAGAAAACAACTGAAGAAACTAAAAGACAAGAAGATCTGAAGTGCCTCCACTTTCAAATATTATTCCTCTGAGGACAACTCCGATGATGGTTATCTTTCATCTAACTCATACGCGTCATCTACTATCCAGCATGATTTCTCTGAGGATAACACTGATAATAGTTGGGAATCATATGCTTCATCTCCTTCTCATCATTACGATCTCCCACCACATGCTCACAAAAAGATCGATCGAAAACCGCATTAATCATCGGCTACCCACCCTCTCTCCTGACCATAACGGTCCCCTTGTACATCTTCTTCCTCTATTTAGGCCAAGGCCTAAGTATAGGGGGGACCAATCAAACTCCTTCTCACGATCGCCTCATTTCCACCCTTCTTCCGTACTTAGGTTGATCAAAGCCTAAGTATAGGGGAAACCGATGCCATATGTATATACCATTTCCCTCATCAAACTCCTTCTCACAGTCGCCTCATTTCCACCCTTCTTCCGTACTTAGGCTGACCAGAGCCTAAGTATAGGGGGACATGATACCCATTTGTGTATACTCTCCTCATTCACATATCCTGATCGTCTCATTTTCGCTCTTCTTCTATACTTAGACTGTTAACAGCCTATGTATAGGGGGGGCGGACCGATCTATCTTTTTCTTTTTCACTCTCTTACGCTTAGCCCGAGCTATGTCTTTTTTACGCTTCTTGTGCTCTGAGGACATAGCACTCGCTAAGTATAGGGGTGTGTATATATACTGTGTATATCTTTTACCCATAGCTCGTACTTTCATGTAAGTCTATATGTATTTACGGGGTGGGTAACTAACTTGAAACAAAAAAACAAAAAAGAAAAAGAGTTCTGCTACTAACACTAACTGTGTCCAACCAAAATTTTTGAAAAAAATGGCTTCTTATTCATTTTTGCAAAAATAAAAACTTTTTCAAAAAAATCTAAAAAAATCTTTTAAAAAAAAGGTCAAAAAATTATGTCTGCATAACACGCACCTGCACTTCACTTCATCCAACATTACATGCATTTCCATTTATGAAAAGTCCTTGGGTTCTGAACCGAGTTATGAGCAGAAACCGAGAGTGGTCTGGACTTGGCCTTAATCCACCTAATTTTCAGAGGAACTTCACCAAGAAATAGGATTTTAGAAACTTCAGGTCTTTGACTTAATTCTTCAAGTTCAACATGACAATGTGCAGTATTTGACTCTTAGTGTCTAACCTGGTCTTTTCATTCTAAGTATGACTCTGGAATAAGGAATTAATTTGTTCTCTCGCACTATGCACTTAGCTCAACTCAAACGGGGTGTTGGAAGACCGTGTGAGTTTCTTTTCTGGTAGCGTGGAAATCTAAAGACTGGAGTACGGGTTGAAATAAAGCTTCGAAAAAGGGATGGACGGTTGGGCACAATTTTTTCCAAGACCCCAAAATATGTACGGAAAAAAAGATTCTATATCCGTAGGGGCACAACAAGATCCAATCAGAAATACAAAAAATCCAAATACAAAGAAGCCACTACCAAATAAATATCTGACCAAAAAGGTCCAAGCTTCAAGAAAACCTGCAGATCTTGGTGGAGACTTGGCCAAACTGGCTGGCTTCATAAGGAGAGGTGACTACACTGGCCACCCTCCAGTTCTTTTCTCCTTCTTCTAACTTCTCCCCCATTTCGATTGTGAACACAGCATGACAGACCTTAGAAGGAAATACTTGACTCCCCGAGGACAAGTTACTGGAGAGAAGGTTTACATGGTAGTCTGGCTTTCTGGATGGGAAGAGCTAAAACCTTTCACTCACATGAGTCGATTGTTCAATGTCCATGGGGTATGCTTTGGGAGGAGGATTGATCTAAGATGACTTCTGAGCTAAAACTGTGACAATGATGTGTAGAACTTGAAGGCTGTTGATTTTAAAATTCTAAGTCTCACAAAAGTTCCGCCAAACTAATAATCCAAAGGTCGAGTCTAGTTTCACTTTCACCTTCAGCTCATGGTCTTAGTATGGAACCCAATCTCATTTCACCTCATGGCATTGCTTTTGATGCTCAGGGACGAGCATGGTTTAAGTATAGGGGGATGATGAATCTTAGTTTCATCACTCTAAAAATCATTAATTAAGCTCTAATCCCTAAAAATCATTAGCATTTCTTCATTTATTTTGTATAATTAGCATTCATGCATGTTTTGATAAGAGTTGCATTTTATCACTTATTTTCGCACAAAATAAGAAGCCAAAAATCCCAGCCAAAATAACATGTAAAATAGCCTAACTTCCCTGATTCTTAACTAATTCATGCTAACTCCAATTGACCCAAAACCACCTCCACTGTGTACATATCACTAACAAGAATAAAGAAAAATATTAAAAAATCACTAACCCAAATAAGTGGACCAAAAATCCAAACATTAGTTCTAGGATTTTCGAACTAAAACCTTCATATCTTCCTCATCCAGTGTCTGATTTGATCCTACTCACATTTGAACTAATGTACATTTATTTACCTTCAAAACAATACCAAGTTCAAGTGAATTGGAGCTCATATGTGAAAGTTGGATTTTGGGCCTCTTCTCTACATTTTGTATTTTAGTGGTTTTTGACCTATTATTTTATGTATATAGTTAGCCTATTTTATTTTATTTCTTTTTCATTTGTCTTTTTTGATGAAAGTTTTATTAAAATGCGCAAAAATACAAATCCAAACTGAGCTTGAAATCAAACAAATAGGTATTCACTAATTGTTTGTACAAAGATTGTCTTTTTCATATTTTATTTTATTTCTTTCTTTTCTTACTTAGTAAAAATCCAAAAAAATAGTTCAATGTTTAAATATTTATCTTTGATTTTATCATATTTTTCTGAATTTTTACTTGGTTTAAAAATAACAAAAAAATAGAAAACCCAAAAAATCAAGGTATTTTATGTACATAGGATACCCCAAAAATATCACTTTATGCAAATGATCGATTTTGGTTTTGGAGTGTTCATGAAAGTTGAAGATCTCATCGAGACGAGCAATTTTTGTGAAGAAACTTTTTTATCTGAGGTCATTTACTATTTTTTACGTATTTATCAAGGTATTTTTTCCGAATTTTGTGGGGCTGACACGTGGCAGCTCTTGGAGATGCCACGTGTCACCCATTTTTTTAGGGTTTTATTAATTCGTTTTATTAAAAAAATAAAAGGGCCCGCACGTGCGGAGCACGTGCCTCCCGCGCATGTGCCCTGCATGTGCTTTGCCCAATCCCAACTCTCTGCCACGTGGCTGAAGCAGGGACGTCCAATCTCGGCCGATCGGACGGCCGTTGCCCATCGTCCTCCCATGCCTTTTCTCGATTGCATTGCTCATCTGGCGGCCGATCTGTCAAATCCGCCGCCGCCCATGAATCTCGCGCCTTGCCGCGATCTTCGACAAGCCACGCCCCAATCTCCTCCGTCTCTGAACCCCCTTCGTATCTTATCATCTGATTCTCTCCAATCACACCGCACCGCCGCCCTTATCTTCTCCCCCTTTCCTCTATTTGGCCACCGCTCCTTCCATTCTCGACCGCCGCCGCCATCAATCTCCGATCTCCCAATCAACCCCTACTAAGTATTTGCGCCCATATCTCACCACCGATCACGACCCCCATCACCCCCACTTCCTTCTCTGGCCGACCCCCATCTCCTATTTTAGCGAAGCTGCCCCCTCGTCGCCTTCATCCGTCGTTAGCACCTAAACGCAGAGGAACAGTAGCGACAGCCCGACCCACCTCCTCCCTCGGCAAGATCCGAGCTTCAAAGCTCGTCCTAGCCCACGGCCGAGCCCTCCTCGGGTTGTTGCTGATGTGCTCCAACCCAAGCCACAGAGCTGAAGCTTCTGGCTTCCCTGCTTCATTGTCATCTCTGTTAACGACATATTAACGTCCACTCTGTGCAAGCTTCTCCAATAATCCGCATG
Source organism: Ottelia alismoides (assembly GCA_037367405.1). Lineage (NCBI taxonomy): Eukaryota > Viridiplantae > Streptophyta > Magnoliopsida > Alismatales > Hydrocharitaceae > Ottelia > Ottelia alismoides. The sequence continues at coordinate 677,770 of JAZKJV010005735.1, forward strand.
AGTTTATCGTCATCTTCGACACCAGCGCTACGCCAACGCCCTTTCGCTAGCTCAAGGGCCTCAGCAGCGCCTCCTTTGTCCCGGAGCCTTGCCACCTATACCGTCCACTGCTCTCTCCAGCCGCAATTGTCGGGCGGTGGGACCGAGACCCTCCCCACGTGTGAGGCACGTGACAGAGGGGACATTTTGCATCGGCAACCCTAAAGAACTGTCGATTCACGCCAAAGTCCCAACTGCCCCAGGGTCACGTGCTACGCATGTGACTGCTGGGTAAATTGTGGAAAAGACCCTCTCCATTCCGCTATTTGCCCAGAAGTCCACCAGTCAGAAGTCACGTGCTACGCATGTGACCCTCTGGTAATTTTGCAGAATTTACCCCAACAGTTTTGGTAATTACAATAAAGTCCTTTCTTTACATTATCTTATTTTATATTATTGCAGAAATACCCATGTGTTCCCAAGTTGTTTTGAAGCTCTACATTGCATTATTTTATTTATCAAAAATAGGTATTTTGTTCTTCAACTATTTCTCAACATTATGGCATATGATTGACATTTTTGTAATCAATGATTAATTAATAATCAATTTTTTGTGGAAAATTACATATTTTGCCCAATCTGTGCTTGAAAATTCATAACTAATTAACCATTGCTCTAAAAATTGCCGAAAAATTTCATATTATAGGACTTAGTTGTATGATACATTGTGCCTAAAAATAATTGTGTTTGCATGCATCGTTTTCCTTCTAAAAATCATTTTACATATTTCAATATTTTATTTTTAATAGGTATAAAATCTTGAATTTTTGAGGTTTAGGATTTTTCTTAGATCGATCACCTAGTGATAGATCTTGGGTAATTTTATCCCTTGAAAATAATTAAGCTTAACATTCATTATAATTAATTATTGAAATTCACTTTGTTTGCATTCAAAAATTCATAAAAAATTTATCTTGCATCCAAAAATTCCAAAAAAAATATAGTACATTCATTTCATAGTAGTTGTCATCTTGGACAAGTTTCATATTTTTCGGACATCATTTGATTGCTAATCATTTTCTAGTCCTTAAAATAGGCCAAATTTGCACTTTGCATCCCAAATTGCATTAAAATTTTCAAAAAGAAGACCGCCTTGAAAACCCTGTACGAACTTTGATAGACAAAATTCTAGGTTGTTCCTTTGCCTCCTTGAGTTTTGACCTTGAGATTTGCCCAAGTAAAATAAATATAAACCACGCGACTAAAAATTGATTGAATAGTTGTGGTTATTTCTTGACCGGTTCCGATTGCTCGCCTACAACGAAACGACACATTAATTTAAGCATTGGCGACATTTAACTAGGGTGATCCGTGACTCGTCAAGCACCCTTCTGAAACAAGGGTACATGATGCGAGGGTATTCTTGACCTAATACATACTGGTTCTGTCAATACACTAGAGGACAAATGCGAGAACATGTGTTTCATTTTCAATATACCATAATTTAACATTGAAATTAGTATCTAATTAATATAAATAAATTTAGGGGCATGGAAAAAATAGGTTATTTTTTAATCTACCACATCAAAGTAAAGGTAAGATAAAAAATCAATATTCGATGTTTCTTTTTTTATTTGATCTATTATTTAAAAGATATACTTTGAAATTAGAGTCATAGGACAATTCAGGATTCAAGTGGTTATTAAAACTAGTAAAGTAAATAGTAATAGTAAGGACTCAAACTCATGGATTTACCCCCGATCAGTTTGTGATCCTATAGAAAAGGAGAATTTGTATCTTCCAGACACATTAGAATGGGTATTGGTTGAGGAATCGTCTACCCTGGAAATTATATGTGGTCCCTTCAATACCGTGACACGAAATGAACATCAATATTATTTGACAATTACTGATGACCATTCATGATATGGGTTTATCTTCCTATTATGTCATAAATATTAAACCTTTGAAAAGTTCAAAGAATTCATGGCTTTGGTTGAGAAGCAAACTGATAGGAAGATTAAACAGATTCGATCAAACTGAGGTGATGAGTACCTCTCAGATGAATTAAAGGAATACCTCAAGGAGAGAGGAATTGTATCCAATCTCACTCCATATAGAACTCCCCAACTAAATGGTGTTGATGAAAGACGCAACATGACCATTATGGGTGTGGTCCGTTCAATAATGAGTAAAGCACATTTACCTCTTAATTTATGGGGATATTTCGTAGAGACTGTAATATATATCCTTAATAAGATTCCTAGCAAATCTGTGCCCAGAACTCCTCATGAGCTTTTTTTTTGAATCAAAACTAGTGTTAGACACTTGAGGATTTGTGGTTGGTTGGTCCATGCAAAGAACATGGATGCAAGTAAGCTAGAATTTCAAACTAGAGAATGCTACCTCATTGGGTATGTAAAGGACCGTATTGGATACCAACTCTATTACCCTGAGAGTCAAAAAGTTTTTGTCCATAGAGATGTAAAATACTTATAGGATGGCTTCCTTAAAAGTCAAGATAAATAATGAAGTGCAAAAACTCATTAAATCCCCTGAGTATATTGAGTTTCTTGAACTAGAAACTGAAGTTGTGAATAAAGATGAAATACATGTACCTCTTCGAAGGAGTTCGAGGGTGGTTATGACACCTGAAAGGTACAGATTCCATGTCTCAGGTAAAACTGACAATGATCCAACTTCATTTGATGAAGCACTCACGGATCATGACATGGATATATGTATGCTAGCAAGAAAGTCTGAAATAGACTCCATATACAAGAACGGTGTATGAATCCTAGAGGGTCCACCTAGAGGGGTAAAACCCATTGGGTACATGGATCTGCAAGAGAAAGAGGGGACCTGATGGGAAGGTAGAGACCTTCAAGGCACAGCTCGCAACCAAGGGCTACACAGAGAGAAGGCATCGACTACGATGAGACATTCTCTCATGTGGCTATGCTCAAATCCATCAAGGCATTGCTAGTTATAGTTGCATATCTTGACTACGACATATGGCAGATGGACGTCAAGGTTGCATTCCTCGATGGATACCTTGAGGAGGATATCTATATGGAGCAACCTTAGGGCTTCATAACTGAAGAAGGAAAAGTATGCAAGCTGAAGAAATCCAACTATGGGCTCAAACAAGCTTCTCGTAGCTGGAACATCAGATTTGACGAAACCATAATAAGTTATGATTTCATTTATAATCCTAATGAACCGTGTGTGTACAAGAACCTTAGTGGGATGCTTGATTGGTCCTCCTCTTTTCTCCACGCCCTCAATATCCTCACTGATACCTAGGGTTCATCTGACCATCTTACCCAAGATGGCACCCTCATCCAGACTAGTGCTTCAATTAATGATAGCGACAATTAAGATGACACTATTGGCCTCACTATCCTAATGTGTTACACCACCAATCATATCCTCCATGACGACAATACTGCCATTGTCACCAAATTTAGGAGGAAGTTCAACTACGACTTCATAGTTCAGCTACAAGTTCTTATCGAAGAGAACGAAGCTATCGACAAACTTTCCCTTGTAATTCTTGAAGGACACTGGTGAGTGATGAATCTCTATTTCATCACCTTAATTCTTTCATTTTGGCCATTAAATCCTAGATAATGCATATATATATCACTATTTTGAATAAATTAACATTCATTATTTATTGTGAAAATATTATATAAACTACAATGTTTCAAGTCAAAATAAATGAATAAGGAGAAGAAAAGAAAAATAAATAAAATGACAAAGGCATTTTACGACCCAAAACCCCGAGACCTAGGCATCTTGATGACTGGGTTGACGAGGAATAAATAGGGGAGACAAGGGCAAAAACTCAATAAAACCCTAATTATTTATTCTTCAATAATATATTTTAGGGACGTATTTTATTTTATATAATTTGTACTCAAATAGATAAACTTTGTACATGAAAGTTGTAGATAAAAATACATAGAAAAATACATAATTGATTTCACACAAAAATAATACATTGTGTATTTCATACTCAGAATAAAATTCCAAAACCCATATTTCCCATAACCATATCATCTCCATATGAACTCAAAATGCACAAAATAATTTTAATTATATATAACTTTCTATTAGTTATTTAATGGTGGTAGATTCATTTAATTTGGAGTTAAGATGTAAAAGTTAGGTTTTGACCCATATTGTACTATATACCTGAATAAAATATTCATTTTATTTATTCTTTCTATTTTTCGTTATTTTATATTTTTATAAATTTGTAAATATTATTTAAAATATATTTACATATTTAGAATGCAATAAAATCATAAATAAAACACTAAAATAAAATATTATACAAAATACATGGATGAATATACCAACACTTATACATATATAATTAATACCCTTATTTATTTAAGTGTACAAAATACATCAAAAAATATAATAAAAATGTATTTGTGTTTATTTAAGTAATTTATGAATGTATAGATTATTTATATAAATTCATAAAATATAAAATACAAAATAAAAATAAAATATACAAACATAGGTCATATGTCAATATACTATAAATGGACCCCTAAAAATAACTCATAATAAATAAATACATGAAGATAAAAAAACACAATAAAGCACTACATATAATAATAGACATTTTTTTATGTTTTAGCCAAAAAATAAAAATCATTATTATTTAATTTCCATTTATTCCTTTTTATATTTTTCATTTTATCCTCTAACGGAGGATGTTGCCCATTTAAGGCATGTCGTCTGCTGACCTCAGTCAAATCTCTAATCAAGGCTAAAACATGCGTCAGACCTTGTTTGACCCCGCATTTCTCGATTTTTTCACGCTTAATCCTTGCAGCAATTCAGCTCGATCTGAGCTTGACTTTTGATCCTCGACCTTTGAGCTTTCACGCCCAGATGATTCCTTGGATGAGGAGCCTCTGTATCGAACACCATCGCCTGATGAAGTCACCTAGTATTTACCATCACCTCTGACTTCCATTACTTCTTTGATCCCTCCTCCACCTCCTAAACCCTAACCGAAGTCCTGATCGAGGAGCCTGGTGATAGAAGCCTCCTCCATGGTGGTTCAACATTGAAGTAGTGTCGAATTGAGGTTGACCACGAGCTTCACCGCCTCCTCCACCTATAGTTCCTCTCCAGATGGTTCTGGTATGTCAAGCATCTCTTTTCTTTGTTCTGTCTATTTCTTAGCATGGTAGTAGTGTAGGATGAGCTTTCGTTCCGATTCATTTCTCTTGGTATTTTGTAAAATCAAAGAAAATACCTCGTCGGAGCTCCGGCTCCACTACCTTATTCTGTTGTGCTCGACTATCCTCCACTCGCTTGATCACCCTCATCTTCTTTCCCATCATCTCTCTTTCCCCCACAGTGCCTCCAATCACCCAGATCTCGCATAGATCTGAAGATCAAGTCCTCCCTCTCCACCGTTCGCTGGAGGACACTACCACACGTCACCTCCACACCATCTGCCTCGCTCCAACCATCAGAGCAACAACCTTTTGTCTGCTAACATGTTCATGTAGGAAACAAGGAGAAAAGGCCTCTTTGCGGGGGTCCTCAGGGTAGGAGCGCACCCCCAGGTCTTGATCCTCACAGGAACCCTTATGGTGGGTCTTGAACCATTTTGAAAGCCCAATTTGTTGTGGGTCGACTCTAGCAACCTTCTGAGAACCTCAACAGCCTCTGGAAGCGCAAGAGGGAGGAGAGAGGCGTAATCAAACGAGCTCCAAGGAGGAGTTCTTCTCAGTTCATCCAGGCACATTCAGAACCACTCGATCAAGCCTTGTTCTTCATGTGCAACAGGAGACATTCGATTATCTAAAGCTTCAGTCGTTGGATACGATTTGGGGATCTAATCCTAGACGTTCATTCCCAATCATCATCCCTCCTTTCTGCCTATCATGCAAGTGGAACCAACATCGTCGTTAGATCGCGTATGGTGGGTATTTTGCACACAAACCCTCTTGTCTTTTGTAAATTATATTTAGTCCTTAAACATTCATCTAACGCTTAAGTATTTTTATAATATTTGAAAGTTAGCACTTAGACTTTCACTATTTGTATTTAGGACCAAGCGGCGTCACCTCATGTGCCGGTGCATGTGAGGGGATTGTACTATTTGTGTCTCAACCCTTGGGCTTTCAATATTTTGCTTCAGTCGTTATTTTTAAAATAAGAGTGTAATATTTTTGGAAAAATTACATTTAGACCCGTTAGCTTTGTATTGATTACAAAAATACCCCTCTGAGTATATATTATTGGATAATTTAGGGAAAATTACAAGTTTGCCTCCATGTACTTCTATGTGGTGTTCAGATTTTCATCCACAAACTTTAAATATTTCAAAAAATGCCTTGCTAGAATGTATTTTCTTTTTGTACCTTTTATTTTGTTAAAAATAGCTCCTAACCTCAAAAAATTTGTAGAAAATTATTGTAAATACCACACCTATAATTATCACATGTATTTTTGGTTAGGTATTTCAAGGATATTTTCTATTTACAAAAATTCAAAAATAGAGCTATTTTTCCTTATTAAGCTCAGAAAATTACAAAAAAATAACAATGTTTTGAAAATTTCAAAAAAATAGATTTATATTGTATTTTGAGTCTACATACCAAAAATACCTAAAAATAGAAAAAGAAAAGACTAAATTAAAAAGCTCCAAAATCCATCTAAAAATTATAAAAAATCCTACAAAAATCCAAAATTTGTGTTTTCTATTTCTTAATTTTATCAATTATATTTACTACATATTGAAAATAGTTTGGAAATATTTTAGACTTTTTGATATTTTTGAAACCCAAAACTATTCAGACAATTTATTCTAACCACTATTTTCACACTTTTAATCACGTAAAAATATATAAAATTAATAAAAATATCTAAAAAATACAAAAACAATAGAAAAATGAAAAACATAAAAAACCTTTATTCTGCTATTTTTGGTTTTTTTAGTTGTATTTATAAATATAGTACCCTATATTATATATATATATAGTTATATATTCATATATTATTACATTAAAATGAAAAAGAAATTAAAATTAGAAAATATAAAATATAAAATTAAAAACAAATAAATAATATTAATTAAAATTAAAAAAAATATACATAACTAAAACCCTACAAAAATTTTAAAATCCTCGAAAATACCCAAAATCATATTGACTTGTTTAGCTAATTTTGATTGTCTATCCTCCATTGTTTCCTGAGTTTGACCCCTACTATACTTGTCCACTATACAATCTACTGTAGGGTATAATAAACTTCGATTCACACTGCTTGCATCGATTTTTTATACTTTGTGTGGGTTATTTGTTAATTAAACATGGTTGTTGAGAGGTCGTCACAGCGACTGAGTCCTCGCCTTGTGAGGCTCATTTTAGGCCACTCGATTTCTGCATTTATCAAATGGGATCGTTGTCGGGAAGCAACAAGTAAGATAGAATTTTTTGTCTTTTTATTCCATTATTTTTCTTTATTTATTTTATCTATTATTTGATATATTTTCCATTATGCTAATATCCATCTCTTCTATTTTTCTTGCGAGGGACTTCGAGATGACGGTGACCGCCTAGGTGGTTAAGGCACTTAGATCGAGAAGACTTGGTCATTCTATCTGTTGACCAAGAGGAGAGAGAAAGAGAGAGTGAGAGAGCAGGACTTAGCATAGACTTTGTTTTATTTTGTAATAGAGCAATTTATTTCTGTATTTATTTATTTGTAATAATACATGTACTTTGGACTTTGGACACTCGGGCCCAATTTCCAAGTGTTTGTTCGCTTGGGGACTCGTTGGGTTTTTCATGATTTTCACTGCCTTTATTTTCTTTGTTTCCCATGTTTTGAGTTTTCTGACATTATTTTCTTTGTTTTCAGTGATTGAGCCCTTAAATCTAGGTGTGCTTGCTCGGTAGCTAGGTTCACATCCCTAAGGCAACTCATATTCCTACATATTAAACTACGATTGGACATAGCACAAATTTAATTGTTGAATCTTGGATTGATCACCAAGGTTGTTTGCAAGACATGACATTTTTGGTGATCATTCTAGGGTTTGCCATTTGATTTCACACTAATAACAATGCCTGCTCTTAGGGTGATTTCATCGTTGCATTTGCATATAAACTAGGTTTAAAAAAAATTACCTTGCATCCTATATGGAGAGAGGTGGGAATCACTATGAATCTTCTAACTGAGCATTCATCATCATTTTCCTACTTGCATTGCATTTCCATCTTCTCCCTCTGATTTTGACAACCTAGGTAAAAAGAAAAATAACAAAAATGTTAGGCTCTTGTATTGAATTTACTCAAAGCAAGTGATAACACAAAAAAATAAAAAAGGGACTGTTAAAAATACTTAACCTAAATAAAATTGATTAATTGGACGCATTGCATTGGGTGAGCAAAACCCTCATTGTTTTCAGATACTATTGAGGGAGGGAGGTGTCCTTCCCAGTGAGAGAGTGCTATCATAAAGATTAGAGCCAAAAACCTATCCTAGATACTGCCTTGTTGTACACCAGGATTTCTGAAGTACCGGCATTGCAATCGTATGTGGGGAAGTAGGACTTGATCGACGACAATGATTCTCTCATGTGTTGAACATCGACCATTTCTGAAGTATTTGAGCGTATGCCATGTCTTCACGGGGGTGTCTGTCTCATCATCACGTGTCTGAGTAGGCTCTTGACTGCTCACAGGTGATTCTGCTGCAGATGAGACTCGAAGTATTTGCTTTGCCATTATTAGCTTCCTTACTCTATTTCTTTGGCTGAGTAGGGAATCCAGATCTGGACATAAGGACCTCAAAAATTACAGGATGCATGTTACAAAGGAGGAGGGCAAGTACGAGATATTTTTCTAGCAGTACTCTTGCTCCTGTTGGATTAGCGCTTAAGGACTAGTTCAAAGATAATTGCCTGAAAATCAATCTAAAACTTACAAAGATGATTGTCGAACCTTCACGGCTTCACGGGTTGAGTTGGTAAATCCATTGTGCTGTGTTTTGATTGATTAGTTTTGTTAAGCTCAAGATCAAAAACATCACATTGTTCAATATTTTTCATTTCATCTCTTTTACATATTTCCTCTTTGAACCCCTCTCACTTTGAGCCATCTACAGTTTTACACTCCTTTTATTTCTTGTTCATTTCCGTATCATTCATCTATCATCAATATCCTTTTGACCCTCTCAGATTTCATCCCACGGATGGTTTAGTCGGGCCTCCACTGACACACGCATTGATTCTGTGTCACTGATATCTCCAATAATGCAAGGTGAACTCCAAGATATTGGTCCAGACCTTGCGAATTCTCCTTGTACTCCCATATTCTCTCTTCTTTCAACACTTGCCTTTCTCCAATAAATATTTTGTTCGGGATGGACTCGTAGCCCAAACCACCGCTCCCTCTCAAAATAAATTGGGATTACTCTTGTCCTAGAACCAACCCCTTGTAGATGGAGATCGATTTTAGATAATATCATATGCTCCATCCACAACCATCTGGGATTGACCTTAATCCCATATTTACCTCAGTATGTGGTGCTCAGATAGAGAATGATCAGGGTTTATTCAATCGTCCAGATCAAGAACCTAATCAAGATCCAGAACTCCAAGCAATTTCAGAAATGGCTCCTACTAGAAGAGGAAATGGACTGCAATCCCAACCAACAAAGCAACCAGAACAAGGGGAAGGGAAGTATACCACACAGAATGATGTCAACAGCCAGCTCCTCACCTCGATTAAAGCGATCCAACAGTAGTTGACAAACCAGGGATTGGCCCAGGTCGCCTTTCAGGAGATGCTTAATGATCTGAGAAGGAGGATTAATGAAAGAGATGTCATACGAGAGGATGATCCAAACTGAGAAGATGAGGTGAACAGGGAGGATGCTAAAGACAACTATTTAGTAGGTGGACCCCGTCATGGAGGAGAAGAGACAAGAATACCGCAGTCTAAGCCCACACTGAAGCAGGCCTATAACCCTGGAGCTAGACATGTCACCAAGTGGAGTCAGATTCCACCCATCCATGTCCATTTTGAGCTAAAGACGTAGTTCTTGTCTCTACTCCTATCCTTCCACGGGAACACAACCGAAGAACCGTACATCCACCTACAACAATTTGATCGCATCTGTGTAACAACTCATTACCCCAACATTCCACTATGGGTTGTCAAGATGACTGCCTTCCCATTTACTCTCCATAACAAGGCCCTTTATTAGGTAAACCCTTTGGGGAAGGTAGTGACAACATGGGAGGAGCTGAAGTATGCATTTCTTCACAAGTTCTATCCTCTTCGTCGCTTGAATCATATGTGCGCCCACATTTCCAGCTTCATCCAGCAGCCCCATGAGACGATCCATAAAGCATGGGAAAGATTTAGGGGTCTACAAGAGAAGTGTCCCCACCACAAAATTCCAAAAACTAATTTAGTTCAGCACTTCTTCGGTGGGCTAACACTTGAGAGTCAAAGATTTGTTGATGTTGCCTATGGTGGCTCATACTTTAACAAGGACGAAGACATCATATGGGAAATCTTTGAGGAGATAGCCCAAGGAGAGGCCGCTTATTCTTTGTCATGTGCATACATGAAGGTGCCTTTGTCCAGCCACACGATTATCAATATGGTGACCCATGCAGAGGACAAGGATGAGAGCTCCAACCTGAGCATCATAGAGAGACACTTATCCAAGGTGGATATCATCGAGAAGAGGTTGCAGTACCTCAAAAAACTTACCGTCATCAAGAAAAGAACCCAGGACCTGGACAAGCTTGACCAGATTGCCACACAACTGGAGTTGCTTGTCAGGACCATCAACTCCTGCAACTCTATGTCAACTTCCGTCAAGACTCCTAATAATCAGAAGGAGCATTCACAAACACAACCTCCTCAGCCGACTCCTCCGCCATCTCAGCATGTCTAACACGTATACTACGCGCATGCCCTTGAACAGAAACAGACCCAGATGGTGTTGTACCAACCTGAGCTCCAGCTAGTGTATCAAGAACAATTCTGTCCACCCCACCACTAATCTAAGAAATCAATGTTGTGTGGGACAATGAGTAGCAACTAACCCGTCCTTTGGGATGATTTTTGGGTCAGAACTCAACCAATCAACCATACCACCAACAACAACAATAGGGGGAGGAATTTCTAGCCCTATCAGTCCCAATACCAGCAACCTCTATAGCATGGTAATAATTGGAGGCAAGGATATCAACAGCCCAGCTACCGGCAGTCTCAGTATCACCAGCAGCAGCCGACTGCTAATTATCAGAATTCATACCCCTCTCAGCAAAACCAGTAGTACTCTTCTCGTCCGCCTCCTCATCATTACCCTCAGGGATACTAGCATCATCCCTCCCAGCAATATCAGAGTCAGAGGTCCCAACAGGGTGAATCTTCTGAGACCGTGCCGGTAAACCTGGCTCTTTCTTGTTTGGAATAATTAATGAAAAATATGGATAACATGAGCTAAAAGATCGATGACTTGATGACTACCAAGACCGTCATTCCAGCCTAGGTTGAGGGCAATCCAAATAATTTCTAATGCAAGGATTAGGTAGCTTGCGACATTCTACCCAATTTACATGAAAATAACTTGTTTATATCTAATGTTGTCACTCTCAAAAGAGGTAGAACACTTCGGCCATCAGCAATAGTGAAGGGAAAGCATCATGCATCTGATGACGAGTCATCAACCTGGTCAGGAATAGGAGCCAAAGACGTATTTAAAGGAGCATGATCTGTAGAAAAAGAAAAAAAATGAAGAAAATACAAAAATACAGAAAGATAGCAGCAACACTAGACCCGATGGAGTTCAGCTAGCTAGCATTGGAGACACCCACATCGGTAGTAGATCCAGCTCCAACCCATGAATCCAAGCCTGAATTTTTCGGTCCATCACTTATAGATGATTTTGCACATTTTTGCCATCTACCTGTATACAATGATACGGATAAAATTTTGAATGAAAAAGTTTCTGATTCTATCCTGAAGCAATGAAAAAGACCAAAAAATCAAAATTTAAAAAAATACTTTGTCTGATCATTCAATTGTGGAAATCATTCAGAACTTGGTCTTAAATATGACATTGATGAAAGCCATGCAGTACATGCTTGTAGTGAAGAAAGGACTCAAAGAAGCATGTACAACAAGGCGTCGGCCTCTCCTTCACAATTCCTGAAGCCAGAGTGGAAAGAATGATAAATATATTTTCACCATGGCAACAATTAATGCCATCAGCAATCTCCCTTATAAGAAGAAAGACAAGGGAGCAACACTCATGAAGTGTAGAATGTTCAATCAAGAGTTCGAGGGAACATTGCTCAACAGTGGATCTTCTGTTAACCTTATGTCATCTTTTCTACTCACAAAATTTGGGCTAGGACCATTTAAACTTACCAAGATGATTCTGCAGTTTACAGACAAGTCAGTCAAGCGACCTAGGGGCATGTTGGAGGACGTGATCGTCATGGTTCAGGGAGCCCAATTCCTTATTGATTTTATTGTGCTAGATATGGACGTTTCCGTACCTTTGCTCCACACCCCCATCATCCTTGGCCAGTCGTTCCTCTGGACAGCCAAGGTAGTTGAACTACAACATTGGAGAGATCGCATTCATATTTAACAACCACAAAGTGCTGATAGAAACCATAACTGAGCTGAAACCAGCGAAGGATGCATCTGAGTTGAGTGTGCTTGCAACTAACTACCATGAAGATTGTGACTTTCTTACGAAAATCCAAGATACAAACTTATTCATGGATGACAATGAGATCCACGACTTCCTCTTCCCCGAGGAAGGAGAGATAGAAGTCAAATTTCTCTTTATTAATGATGATGAGATTTTTGTTGATGTGCTTGACGAAGTCTACGTAGCCCCCCTGAGCCTCGAAGACCAAGAGAAGATTTTTTAGGATTTCTACAATCATGTGGACATAATTGAATAATTTTGTGATGCATTGAATGAAGAAGCTGAACTGCCATAGGTGGATACTGAATTGTTGAATGAATCGATACCTGTAGTGATCACTTAAGTCACCATTGAAGTCGCTCCCACTCCGTCAGAGCTTAAATCTCTACCCTCTAACATGAAGTATGCCTTCCTTGCAGGAACAAATGTGTATCCGATCACAATCAACCGAAGAACAAGAATCTTGTCTGATGGAGGTTCTTGAATGAAACAACAAGGTGATAGGCTGGAAGATATCGGATCTCCATGGGATCAATCCGTCCCTGTGCTCGCATCACATTTACATATAAGATGATAGCAAGCCTTCCCGCGAATTCCAGAGGAGACCGAATCCAAACTTCTGGGAGGTTGTCATGAAGGAAATTCAGAAATGGTGTGATGTGGGGTTCATATATCCCTTCTCCGACAGCAAATGGGTGAGCCCCCTACACGTAGTGCCTAAGAAATCCGAGATCACCATCATTACCAATGACAAACGAGAGGAGATTTCGAACAAATGTCAACCTCATGGTGAGTATGTGTTAATTATTGATGTTTGAACCTCACCACAGAGAAGGTCCACTTCACATTGCCCTTCATTGACCAAATTCTCGAGAGACTGGCCACGAAGGAATTTTCTGCTACTTGGACAACTATTCTGGATCTAAACAAGTTGCAATCGCTCCTAAAGACCAAGAGAAGTCGATGTTCACCTGTCCATTTGGGATGTATGCTTTCTGATAGATGCCATTTGGGCTATGCAACACCCCCGCTACATTCTAGTGATGTATGCAGGCTGTATTTTCTGACATGGTGGACGGTTTTCTAGAGGTATTCATAGATGATTTTTCGGTCTACGGGGATTCCTTTGATCAATGTTTGGACTATTTAGACTGGGTACTGTGGAAGTGTTGCGAACTCAATATTGTGCTCTCATGGGAGAAAAGCAACTTTATGATGACAGAGGGGGTCGTGTTGGATCACATTGTATAAAACGTGGCATGGACGTTGACCCAACCAAGGTGGAGGTGATTGAGCCATCTACCAATATCAAGCAAGTCCTGCCATTCTTATGGCACACATCGGTTTCTACCAGTGATTCATCAAATATTTTAGCAAACTTTCCCGAACATTGGCCGGATTGCTAGGCAAGGAGTTTATTGTTTATGATAATGTGCTCCAAGCCTTCTCACAATTGAAATAAATGATTACTCAATCCCCTATGCTACAACCATCGGATTGGACACTACCATTTGAGATTATGACTGATGTGTCGGATTACGCCATCTCCGATTGTGTTGGGACAGAGGAAAAACAATGTGTCGTTCAGTATTCACCATGCTAGCGTAACATTAGATGAAGCTCAAAAGAACTACACTGTCACCGAGAAAGAGTTGATAGCGGTAGTTTTGCCTTGGAAAAGTTCAGATAACATCGTTTTGGATCCAAAGTGATTGTCTACACATATCACTCTGCCATCTGGTACTTACAAAGCAAGAAGGATGCCAAACTTCATTTGATCAGATGGATCCTTCTCCTCCAGGAATTTGACCTCGAAATTCGTGACAAACTTGGAGTCAAGAATGTGGTGGCGGATCACCTTCCAAAATCATTGAGACAAAAGCTCTTGAGCAAGCCATCATTCCTATCACAGAAACTTTTCCAGATGAAGCTATCCTTTCTGTAACCTCGCTCCCATGGTATTCCTACATCATGAATTACCTCGTCTCCAAGAAGATCTTGGTGGACTGGTCAAAGATCAAGCAAGACAAGTTCTTAGTAGACATTCACTTCTACCAGTGGGAGGAACCATACTTATTCCATGAGGGAGCATACTGCATCTGGAGGAGGTGCATACCTTAGGAGGAAATAATAGGTTACCTAGACCACTATCATAAGCTTGAAGCCGTGGACACCATTCTGGAATGAGAACGATAGCAAAAGTGCTTCAATGTGGCCTATGGTGGCCAACCTTGTTCAAGGATGCATCTGATTATGTCGAGTTGTATTGACTGTCAGAGAATCGGTGGAAACATCAGCTATAGAGACACCGTGCCTTTTAAATACATTCATATGTCAGACATCTTTGATGCTTGGGGCATCGACTTCATGATCCCATTCCCTAATAGTCAAGGATATGAGTACATCCTGCTATCCATTGATTATGTTAGCAGATGGTTGGAAGCTATTCCCGCCCGAACCGCTGATAGTAAAACAGTGTGCAAGTTCATTTGGAAGAACATCATTTCATGGTTTGGGATTCTAAAAATCATGATATCTGACGGGGCAAGCCATTTCATAAACAAAGAGGTCAAGAAGCTAACCAAAGTATACAACATCAAACATTGTGGTGTTGCTCTATACAACCTACAATCAAATGGCTTAGCGGAATGTTCAAATAGGGAGACTAGACTATTCTGCAGAAGCTTGTATGATTAGACAGGAAGAATTGGTCCAACTCTTGTACTTGGATCTTTGGGATTATCGCACAACGTACAAGTCTCCACTTGGCATGTCTCCCTACCACCTTGTTTATGGCAAGTTGTATCACCTACCCATGGAATTAATTCACAAATCTTTATGGGCATTGAACTTGTGTAATATGGATTCCGAGAAAGTGGGCAAACACAGAAAAGTTGATCTGAACCAATTGCTTGAATTCAGAGACTACGCGTATGACAACATCCTCATGTACAAGAAGAAAGTGAAGAAATGACATGATAAACACATCCAAAGGAAGACTTTCGAGACTGGATAGAATGTGTGGTTGTTTTACGCATGGTTAAAAATTGTTCCTGACCATCTGAAGAGCAAATGGATAGGATTGTATATCATCCATACTGTGCGTGACAATGGAAGCCTCTTGATATCATAACCGTCATCTGACACACAACCCTTCATGGTAAACGGACAGTTGTTGAAACACTACATAGAGCCAGACACATTTTTTATCCATTGTTGATTCTATTCAAGTTGTGTATGAAGATGAGCTGACAACCTCCACATCCGTTGAATCAGACAAAGCAGACAAAAACATCTTTGAATGATCTTTCTTTTCGTCTTTTCTTCTTTTCATTTTTATTTTCCTTTTTCTTCCGAAAAGATGTCACCCCTTTCATCATTGTTATACTTAGGACATACTTTGTCCTAATTATATGGGGTGTATACCTTGAGTTGTCCATTCTTTGATCCCTCACCTGTCCCCTCATTTTTTACACTTTTTCTATACTTGGGGATATTTTTCCCTAAGTATGGGGGTGGCAAGTCTAGCTGATAATTTCATACATTCCCACCCTTGACCCTCCTGTCGTGTGTACAATCAGCTATACTTAGTATTATTTCATCCTAAGTATAGGGGGACAATCAACTCTCATTTGCTCATCTTTATTTATTGTCGTATAGACTTTACTATACTCAGTATGAGTTATGTCTTCTTTTTTTCTCTCTGGTCTATGAGGATATAGCTCAAGATTCAAGTTAAGTATATGGGGTTGTACATACTTCATTTATACTTTAACCATAACTCGTACTTTCGTATTTTAAATAAGCATGACCAAAATACAATTAATTAAGTGTAAAGAGCATACTTGTATAGAATTCATTAAATTTCCTTGTATATATCGATTAATAAATCGAGTAAAAATATTTTGCAAAATGTTTGAAAAATGGTTTGAAATCTCTTTGAAAAATCTTTTAAAACTATTTGGAAAATATTTTATAAAATATTTTCAACGTAAAAATTTTGTTTGTAAACGTTTTTTTCTTTGTTTGAGATAAAATGTTTTGAAATCTACTTGCAAATAGTTTGAATAGTTGTTGCAAAAATAGTTTGAAAATTCTATATTTATTGTTTGAAAAAACTTTGCAAAATCATTTTCAAATTTTGCAAAATGTTTGTAAAAACTATTTTTCAAATTAGTTTGCAAAATTAAGTTTCAAAATGTTTGGAAAAATCTTTTCAAACTATTTTGAGAACTATGTATATAATTCAAGCAAATAAATATTCTTTACAAACCTTGTAGCTGTGAACTTATAAATTCCTAAAATCCAACTCTTGTAAACAACAAGAAGCACTCCCGTGTAAATATTTGTACCTATTTCTTTTCCCAAAAATTTTTGTTTTGAAAACCCCCTAAAAATTTACAAAACTAAAACCACAAAAAAATTGTAAAATCTCTTCAAAATATGCATAAAAATTTGCAAAACTTTTTCAAAATTCCATAAAAAGTGCAAAATTAGAAAATTGTATCAAAAAAATATTTTCTTACATTGTGCATAGAATTTGCATTTTTAGGATTGGTATTGATAATTGAACAAGTTTAATTAAAAACCAAAGAGTGGAGCTTGGTTGGACCTTAAATCTACATAGTCACAGGAACCTTATAAGAACTGGCATTGAGATGCTTCCGATCTGCTAGACTTAATTCTTTGAGATCATGAGACTCGGTTCGGTGTCGTCTTGACTGCCTAAGTAGAATATTTCAGAGCACACACATGACTCTTGTTAATAATGACCTAGCTTGTACACTGCACCTTACACTTTGCTCACCTCAGTTGAAGTGGTAGAGGGTTGGATTTACTGACATGAGACACAAGCCAATGTAAACATCAGAAGTCACACATTTGTGTCCATTGTACCCCAACTCGATCCAGTAGCCATGAGGTATAAAGATAGAAGTTGTGGGTTGCAATAATGCTTCAAAAGAGGGATATTCTACTATCTCAAGAGGAAAAAGTCCTTATGTAAATATTGTTGTATATAGTATTCAAAAAATGCAAAAAAAAACACCAAAAAGAAAAATAGGAAAAAATTCAAGAAAAATTAATTCCTATTGGAGTATATATATAGATGTATAGTCAAATAATAAAGCTTGAGCTTCAATGTCATATGTATGTGAGCCTGCAACCGGATGACTTGGCTACACTAGTCAAGCATCCTAGGATAGGTAGCTACACTGACTACTATCTATTTTTCTCTCCGCCTCCTCTTCTTGAGCTAGATGTACTTGAACTTAGAAGGGAATACCTCGCTTCACA
This sequence comes from Ottelia alismoides, assembly GCA_037367405.1. Classification (NCBI taxonomy): domain Eukaryota; kingdom Viridiplantae; phylum Streptophyta; class Magnoliopsida; order Alismatales; family Hydrocharitaceae; genus Ottelia; species Ottelia alismoides. The sequence goes on from JAZKJV010005735.1 coordinate 695,773, forward strand.
AGGAAAGTGTTGTTGGATTGGGGAATTAAGGTCACCATGTTGGAGAAGACTGACTTTTACCGCTTCAGCCATGGAGAGCTACATATCACACATTGTCCAAGATATATTCATAGTCATAAGGGTTTTCATATGAGTTGACTTATTCTGACATGGCTATTTATGAGACTTGAGCAGGGTTTTGTGATTCTCAAAGGTTGTTATGTTTTAATTTTTTTTCCCAATAGCGCACCTAAAATCCAAGGGTCTGATTTATCTCCAAACTTTAATTTTGTAGGGACAAGTTTAAGAATTAAAATCAATGCAAGTTTTTTTTTCTTTTCTTTATTTTCTTTTCTACACTTATAAGCATAAGTGTTTGCTAGGGACTAGCAAAGGAAAGTATAGAGATGTGTTGTATCTCCATTTCATCATTTTTATTCTTTCATTTTGGCCTTTAAACACCAGCTAAATGCATATATATCATTATTTTACATAAATTAACATTTATTATTTATTGTATAAAATTTGTATAAAATACAGTATTTATAGCCAATATAAAATAATAAAGAAAAGAAAAAGGAAAAAAGATTCCAAAGGTATTTTATGACCCTAATACCTGAGACCTAGGCATCTTGATGACTAGTCGACAAGGAATAAAGTAGGGCAAGATAAGGGCCAAAAACTCAATAAAACCCTGATTATTTATTCTTTAATAATCCATTTTTGGGACCTATTTTTTATTATTCCTCAAATAAAGAAACTTTGTACATGAAAGTTGTAAATAAAAATATATAGTAAAATAAAAAATTCATTTCACACAAAAATAATACACAATGTACATTTTATACTCATAATAAAATTCCAAAATCTAAACTTCACAAACCCATATCTTCTCCATATGAACTCAAAAATGCACCAAAATCACTTTAATTGTATATAACTTTTTATTAGCTATTTAATGAAGGTGATTTCATTTAATTTAGAGTTAAGATGTAAAAGTTAGATTTTCGACCCATATTGTACTATATACTTGAATAAAATATTCATTTTATTTATTCTTCATATTTTCATTATTTTATATTTTTGTAATTTTTTAGAAATTATTTAAATATATGTACATATTTAGAATACAATAAAACCATAAAGAAAAATACTAAAGTAGAATAATATATAAAATACATAGATGAATATACTCTACTTATTCCTATATAATTAATACCCTTATTTATTTAAGCATAAAAAATAAATCAGATAAATATAATAAAAATATATTAATGTGTATTTAAATAAGTTATAAATATATAAATTTTGTATATAAATTAATAAATTATAAAATACAAAACAAAAATAAAATATACAAAACATAGGTCAATATACCTATAAATGGACCCCAAAAAGTGACTTATAATAAATAAACCCATAAAAGTAAATAAAAATCACAATAAAGTACTATATAAATTAATAAACATTTTTCTATGTTTTAACAAAATTTATATAAACCATTTACTATTTAAATTCTATTTATTCCTTTTTTTGTTTTTCATTTTGTCCTCTTGTGGAGGACGTGGCCCAATTAGGGCATGTCATCTGCTGACCTCGGTCAACTCACTGATCGAGGCTATAACATGCGTTAGACTTCGTTTGACACTCCATTTACCGATTTTTTACTACCTAATCCTTGCATCTATTCAGCTCGATCAGTGCTTGACTTTTGATCCCTGATGAATCTGAGATTCATCACTCTAAAAATCATCAATTAAGCTCAAATCCCTGAAATTCATTGGCATTTCTTCATTTATTTTGCATAATTAGCATTCATGCATGTATTGATAATAATTGCATTTTATCACTCATTATTGCATAAAATAAGAAGCCAAAAATCTCATTTAATTGACCTGTAAAATAGCATAACTTCCCCGATTTTTAATTAATTCATGCTAACTCCAATAGACCTGAAACCACCCATTGTGTACATATTGCTAACAAGAATAAATAAAAAATTACAAAAAAAACTACCTAAATAAGTGGACCAAAAACCCTAATCCTAGTCACAGGATTCTCGGACAAAAACCTAGATATCTTCATCATCCAATATCCAATTTGATCCTACTCACTTTTGAACTAATGTACATTCAATTACATTAAAAACAAGACCAAGTTCAAGTGAATCAAAGCTCATATGTGAAAGTTGGGGTTTGGGCCTCTTTTGTACATTTTATATTTTACCTAATTTTGACCTATTATTTTATGTACATAATTGATTCATTTTATTTTATTTATTTTTCATTTATTTTCTTAAATGAATTATTAAAGTGTGCAAAAATCCAGATCCAAACTGAGCTTGAAGTCAAAGAAACTATTTGAGTCTGAGTCTTCACAAATTGTCTGTACAAAAATTGTAGTTTCCCTATTTTATTTTATTTCTTTATTTTCTTAATTAATAAAAATTAAAAAATAGATTAATGTGTAAATATTTATCTTTTATTTTATCATATTTTTTCGTATTTTTATCTGGTTTAAAAATTTAAAAAAATATATATATAACCCAAAAATCAAGGTATTTTATGTACATACGATACCTCAAAATATCACTTTGTGCAATAATCAATTCTGGCTTTGGTCTCTTCATGAAATTTGTATAACCCATCAAGACGAGCAACTTTTGTGAAGAAAATTTTTCAATCTGAGGTTGTTTTCTATTTCTTTTTTATTTATCTTTGTATTTTTGTTTTTGATTTTTCTGGGGTTGACACGTGGCCGCTCCTGGAGCCGCCATGTGTCACCCATTTTTAGTCTTTATTTTCATTTATTTTTATTAAAAAATTAAAAAAAAGTAAAATAAAAAATAATTAATTAAAAAAAGGGCAACGTGGTGTGATCTTGGCCGCTCGATCTCGGCTGATCGGACGGCCCCTGATCTGTCTTCTTCCCCCTCTGGCCCACTTTCCTCTTTGGAGAAGCACCTCCGCGATCTTCGCCGGTGCTACTCCTCATCACCTCCGTGAATATCATGCACGTCACCGGAGCCCACCTTGCCCTCGTCTAGCGATCGCCTTCCGAAACGAGCTCCGTCGTGTCGCTCCTCCCAAATCGCAGTCTTTCTAATCTTCCATCAAATCCCTGCAATTTCTCCTCCCTCGTCAAGATCGTCACCCAACAACCATATCTCCTCTCCCACTTGACCTCTCTATCGCATCACCTTCTTCTCTATATAAGGTTCCACGCCGCCCCTCTGCAAGTCCATCCGTCGATTGCATAAGAAGAGGGCCCTGATGGTGACAGCCCGGAGCCCCGCTCATCTCTGACAAGATCCGAACCTCGCTAGGCTCATTGCAACGCGGCCGAACTCTGCCAGTTGCTTTTGCTCCAGCCTCGCAACACCGTAGAGCCAACGTCCATACTTCTCCACTCCACCTTCGACGTATCTGCCTTCATTCAAAACGACCTCCACCTCTATCATCGCTACACAGCCACTGTTTCAACCCCCAACACCTCCATCTTTGAGTGAGATTGCTCCTCCTTCATGCCGACCATCCTCGGCCAATTGCCTTGACTCTTTCTACACTGAGAAACTTCGACGCCAAACTCCATAAGCATTGCTCCTCCGCCACTTCAGGCCGGCTCCACTGCTTAGCAACCGAAGCACCGCCCTCGTTGGGGCCCCACCTCCGCCTTCGTCGCTCCTCCACCGTCCACCAGAGTGCGCGGTTTCGCCACATAAACCACTCCTCTCCTCAGCCATCGCATCCTTCGCACCTTCGACACCGGAGGCTACCATCACCGCCTCACTCCGCCAGCCGCCCACTGGGCACGGAGCCCGAGACCCCTACGATGTGCGTCACACGTGCGGTTGGGTGGATGTCTCCTCACGTGACCCCACGTGCGTGGGGTGGAACATTTGCAAGCCCCTCTTGCAACTTGTCCAAATTACTAGAGAATTCCCTCCGCTCAAGGGTCATGTGCCTAGTGCGTGGCCGCTTGGTATTTTTGCTGAAATACCCCTAGGGTTTTAGGTAATTCCAGAATAGTCCCTCTTTGCATTTTTATTAATTTTTTTATCGTAATTCTACCCTTGTGTTCCCCTGTTATTTTAGACCTCTTTATTACATCACTTTATTATTTTAAATTTAACACGATGTTCTTCAACTAATTCTTGACATATGGTATATTTATGATATTTTTATGCACTATGGTTAATTATTAATTAATACTCTCGTGAAAAATTGCATATTTTGCCCACTCTGTGCTTGGAAATTCATATTAAATTAACCATTGCTCAAAAAAATGCCAAAAATTCACGGATTATAGAATTAGGTGTACGTCACACTATGCCCAAAAGAATTGCATTTACATGCATGGTTTGTCTTTTAAAAATCATTTTACATATTTCAAATCTTTAATTTTTTATAGGTATTAAAATCATATTTTTGTTGTTTAGGATTTTTCTGAGATCAATCACCTATTGAAAGATCTTGGATAATTTTATCCCTTGAAAATAAATAGGTCTAATATTTATTATAATTAATTATTGAAATTCACTTTGTTTGCATTCATAAATTCATAAAATATTTATCTTGCATCTAAAAATTCCAAAAAAAGATATAATGCATTCATTTCATCATAGTTGACATCTCAGCCAAATTTTGTAATTTTTGAACATTACTTGATTGAATTTGCTTTTTAGTCCCTAGAATTGGACACATTTGCATTTTGCATTCCCAAATCGCATTAAAAATACCAAAAAAATTAATACCTCGAAAACCGTGCACAAACATTACTAGACAAAATTCTAGGTGGTTCATTTGCCTCATTGAGTTCGACCTTGGGAGTTGCCCAAATAAAATAAACATAAAATCATGCCAATTAAAAATTGATTAATTTCTTGTGGTTATTTCTTGATCGATTCTGAATTCCCGCCTACAACGAAACGACATTTTTAAATGATAATTCACGACAATTAAGCATGGCATTTTTGGGCTCGTCAATCCTCGACCTTTTAGCTTTCACTCCCAGATGATTACTTAGATGAGGAGCCTCTATATTGAGCACCATCGCCCAATGAAGTCGCCTAGTATTTATCATGGCCTCTGACTTCTATTGCTTCTTTGATCCCTCTTCCGCTTCCCAAACCCTAACCTAAGTCCCGATCAAGGAGCCTAGTGATAGCAGTCTCCTCTCGGTGGTTCAGCGTATGAAGTGGTGTTGAACTGAGGTTGATCCAGAGCTCACCACCTCCTCTACCTGAAGTTCCACTCCATGTGGTACCTGTATGGAAAGTTTCTCTTTTCTTCGTTCTATCTATTCCTTAACATAACCGTAGTGTAGGATCATATTTTCTTTCGATTGATTTCGCTTGATATTTCGTAAAATAAAAAATACATCACCGAGCTTCAGCTCTGCCACCTTATTCCGCTATGCTCGACTGTTCTCAACCCGCTCGATCACCCGCATCTCATTTCCCACCATCTCTTCTCCGCTCCCAGTGCCTCCAGTCACCTAGATCTCACATAGATCTAGAGATGAAGTCCTCCCTCTCCACCATTCGCTGGAGGACACCACCACGCATCACCTCTGCTCCATACGCCCCACTCCAACCATCAGAGCGACCATCTTTTGTCCGGTAACACGTTCATGTAGGAAACCAAGAGAAAAAGCCACTTTGTAGGGGTCCTCGAGGCAGGAGCACACCCCCAGGTCTCGACCCTCGTCGGAGCCCTTTCGGTGGGTCTCAAGCCATTTTGAAGGCCCAATCTGCTGTGAGTTGACGCTAACGACCTTCTGAGCACCTCAGTAGCCTCTGGGAGCGTAGGAGCGAGGAGAGGGGCGCAATCGAGTGAGCTTTAGGGAGGAGTTCTTCCCAATTCATCCAGACACATTCAGATTCGCTTGATTAATCCATGTACCTCTTGTGCAATTAGAGGCGTCCGATCATCCAAAGCTTCAGCTGTTGGATCCATTTTGAGGATTTAATCCTACACGTTCACTCCCAATCGTCATCGCCTCCTCTCCGCCTATCACGTGTCAGTGGAACTACCATCGCCATTGGATTACGCTTGGAGGGTATTTTGCGCATACATCCTCCTGCCTTTTGTATTGTGTATTCAGTCCTTAAACATTCCTCTGACGCTTAACATAAGCCCTAGGATTTTTGTATTTCGCTTCAGTCCTTATTTTTGAAATAAGAGTGTAATATTTTTGGAAAATTTACTTCTGGACCCCTAAGCTTTGTACTAATTGCAAAAATACTCCTCTGGGTATATATTATTGGATATTTTGGGAAAATTACAAGTTTCCCCACATACTTGTGGTGTTCGGATTTGGTCTACAAACTTTAAATATTTCCAAAAATGCCCGTACTAGAATGTATTTTATTTTTTAGCTTTTATGTTGATAAAATAGTTCCTGACCTCTAAAAATTTGCAAAAAATTACTGTAAATACCTGGCCTATATTCATATCACATATATTTTTGGTTAGGTATTTCAAGGTTAGTTTTTATTTATAAAAAATTCAAAAATAGAGCTATTTTTCCTTATTTAGCTAAGAAAATTACACAAAATAAAAAAATGTTTTGAAAATTGATAAAAAAAACTAGATTTATATTATATTTTGATTCTGTAGACCAAAAATCTCTAAAAATAGAAAAAGAAAAGGAATAAAAATTGAAAAGCTCCAAAATCCATCAAAAATTATAAAAATGCTACAAAAATCCAAAAATTATGTTTTTTGTTTCTGATATTTATCTATTATATTTACTATATATTGAAAATAGTTTTGGAAATTTTTTAAGACTTATTGATATTTTTGAAACCCAAAACTATTTGACCTATTTATTCTAGCCACTATTTTCACACTTTTAATAACTTTAAAATACATAAAAATTAGCAAAAATATCTAAAAATCACAAAAGTAGTAGAAATATATATATATATATAACACAAAAACATTTTATTCTACAATTTCGATTATTTTTACTTGTATTTATAAAATATAGTACCCTATATGGTATATATAAATATATATATATATTCCTATATTATTATAATAAAAAGAAGAAAGAAATTAAAAATTAGAAAATATAAAAGAAAATATAAAATATAAAATTAAAATCAAATAAATAATATAAAAATAAAAATACACACAATTAAAAACCTACAAAGATTTCAAAATCCTTGAAAATACCCAAAATCATTTATTATCATATATTAGCCAATTTTTATTGTCTGACCTCCGTTGTTTCCTAAGTTCGACCCCTACTGTGCTTTGTCCACTATACAATTTATTGTAGGTTATGATAAATTTTTATTCACACTGCTTGCATTGATTTTCTATACTTTGTGTGGGTTAATTGTCGATTAAACATGATTGTTGCGAGGTCGCCACGACGACTAAGTCCTCGCCTTGTGAGGCTTATTTTAGACCACTCGATTTCCACGTTTATCAGTGACTCTCATACCAGAAAAATCGTCTGCCATTTCATCCCGTCTTACTACACATCAACAACAAGGTCGTCTGCACATTCTCGGATATGACTAGTAAAGCCATATGCAACGACACCTCTAGGGCTCCCCCGTCGTCCGTCCCTTCTGTTGCGATCAACTCACAATCTAAGCCCATTGCATGGTTTGCGAGGTCACTATCAAACCTGTATGTCATGTCCAACAAGTTGATTTTCATCCCTACTACGAATACATGCAGTCATCGTTGATATTGTTCTAAAGAAGCTATATGAGTTGTTGGACTTTGGGTATATGTTGGGAGCAGACGATGCTCAGGGAGGTGGCAAAGCTCGGGTATTGACGAAGAGGAGAAGATGACTAAAATTTCAATTTCATCCTCCTTGGTAATGGATATTTCCTGAACCATTCTATGCAGAGCACATTCTTAGAGGAATAATAGATAAATGCACCATATTGCTACGTTTTGAAGTTTTGTATATGATATTGAAATTAGACATAAAGTTGATGGACTTTTGTGCAATTTACTCTAAGTTATTTAAAATGTGATCAAATCTGAACACCATGGGAAGTCGTAATACGGGAACGTCAACGCAAACCCGTTGGATGACTCAAAAATCAAATGAGAAAATTGGTTTAGATAGCCACCAACCATCCGTTCTTTCTTCAATTCCACCACCACCAACACGCGACGGACAGACGGAGAGAGATCCCAGATGGATAGGGAACCGGAGGAACTCCAGCACCTGGGCTTCGTGGGGATCTGCCACGAAGCCTGCAAGATCGTGCTTGTCTGCCGGCAGATCCTCGCAAAGATCACCCTCGCCCTCATCCTCCCCCTTTCCTTCGTCTTCCTCGCTCATATCGAGATCACGCACGTCCTCTTCGGCAGAATCGACCGTAATGAAGAAGCTCTCGAGGAAACGCCCGACGGGAGCTCCGCCGAGGACCGGATCCTTGCCGACCTTGCGTCTGAGTGGGGGACGTTCATCCTCTTCAAGGGCGTGTACCTTCTTGCGGTTTTGATCCTCTCCCTCCTCTCCACCTCCGCAGTCGTCTACACCGTCGCCTGCGTCTATACAGCCAAGGACATCACGTTCAAGAAGGTGATTGCTTCCCATTTTTCTTGAAATTTGAAACTGACGATCCGTGAATAAGGAGCCTGTCCATTTGTTTTCCTTACCTTCCATTACCCATGTTGTTATAATTGCAACCAGAGGAGCAGGCTTAACTTTCCAAATTTATTTATAAATGGACGAGGCAACTATAAAACCGGTGAACCTATTCAAGAATAAAAGTTCAAATCCCACAAATAATAATTTCTTAAAAATGGTATTTAATTCGTTGAATATGATAATAACGTACACAATAATACAAAAAAAAAGCTTATACAATGAGATGTTTGTGGCTATAATTTCTAATAAAAAGTAATCACCGCGCAGAGACGGCTTGATTTTTTTCCCTTTTTTATTCAATTACTTCCACTAGGTTTGAGTTGATATTGTAGCTACTCTATATCAGATTATAGATCTGACGTGGTAAAATACTAGAGCAGATGTGCATGGTTAAACATCGGAAAATATATAGGTTAATATTTGGTCAAATGCAATAATTTTTTCATTCCCTTTACATCTAAACAAATTTATTGTTCTTGCGCGTTAAAATAGTTTGCTAAAATTATATTCGATACTAGCCTCGTTTTCGAGTTTTGGGCATGTGAATATTTTTTAATATTTAAAAACAGATAAGAATATACCATATCTTCTTATAATACGATAATATAGAAAAAAAGTGTGAAACGGTGTAACATGACTGAAGCATTAGGCTCTCTCCCAAGCCCCACAAAAGCCTACCTAACCAGTCCATATAATACATCCCAATGATATTGACACGCCTCTACATCAACATGTATCCGTCTCTGTCTTCTACCTTTTGTTCTAATGTCAACATTCATGACCTAAATACCTCCATCCATTCTCCAAAGCATAAACAAGCTCCACGTGTAGATTTCTTTAGGATTTCCTTTTTGGAAAGTCATCTTTATTGGGATTGCAAATTATTTAAAAAATGGGCTACCTATAATTCTTAGGTTTCTGCCGGAATATTCTCACATGCATTCATTCCACGATCGTCTGATGATTTCAAGGGATGCTGTGGCGCAGGGGATCCGTCGGACCAGAGATGGACGGCTCTGATAGAGGGTCGGGGATAATCGGCCTCCTATCAGGACCGTCTATCACACATCCGACGGATCCCCTGTCACAGCAGGGGATATCACAGCAGAGACGATCCTCTCGCCTCTTGTTCAATGTTCATTCCACGCATTACATAGCTTCAATGGGATATCATTTACAGTAACAAAGTGGCTTCGTAATGGTGATCTTTTTTGGATTATTGGTTGCGATTACAACTTGGCTTTGTGTAAAGCATTTACTTATAAACAGCTTGGCCAGCTTCTCACAAGACAGTAGGAATTATTTTGACAATATATAGCGACTTTTTTTTATTTCATGATCAGTTTCCGTACGAGTTGTAGTTTTTTTTTATTGGGAGGCAACAACGAAAAAGTAGTGTTGTTATGAATTCAATGTGGAACAAATAAACAGGTGATGATGGTGGTTCCAAAGGTTTGGAAGAGGCTGATGGTTACCTTCCTATGGAACTTCGCAATCCTTTTCTGCTACAATACCGTTGCCATTCTTATCAGCGTCATTGGGATTCTGGTTGTGGGGCCTGGCGTTGCTGGACTAACCGTAGTCGGTGTCATCCTTATATTCTACCTCATAGGTCTCGTCTACATTAGCATCATATGGCACCTTGCCAGCGTCGTTTCCGTCCTGGAAGACAGCTACGGCATCTCTGCAATGGAGAAAAGCAAAGGGCTCATAAAGGGGAAGGAGTGGGTGGCTGCGGGCATCTTCCTGCTGCTGCAGCTCCTTTTCGTTGCTATAGAGGAGTCCTTTAATATTACAGTAGTGCTTGGAAGGAGCATATCGGAGAGATTAGGGAGCGCGGCATTGATCTTGTCCCTTCTCTCCGTGCTTATACTATTGGGATTGGTGGTGCAGACGGTGGTATATTTTGTTTGCAAGGCATACCACCACCAGAGTATAGACAAGTCGAGTCTTGCAGACCATCTGGAAGTGTACCTTGGGGAATACGTGCCGTTGAAGAGCGGGGATGTGCAACTTCAACAATTTCAAGTCTGAGTTTTGCTCCATAAATATTTCACGTACAAGTAAATACTGAAAAAGGGATCATGCTTGTTGCATCTAGCTTTATTTTTAGAGCAATCAATGTGTTCGACTTCTGAGACGAGTTATGTGTCTCAAATTTCTGTACCAATTATGATCTTGTGCTATCTTCTGCTGTGGTTACAACAATTGTTTTTGTCACACCTCTAACGGATCTTCTTGATGTTTACCATGTATATTTTTACCACGTCTTACTAACTATTGTATTTGCCTCATTTATGTCGCCACAGAAAAATAAAGCTTTTGTGAGAAATCAGAATGTGATATACAATGCCATGGTCACTGTTAAGTATGCTTTAGTAACACATAATTAGTTTTGTGTCTTAGTCCTTCTGTTGTATGACACTTTATCAAATTGACGCATACAAAAATCATTATTCTGTTCATTTTTTATTATATCATGTTCATTTTAAGGACTTATCGGTGTTTGTCAGCAACTTATAATACAAGGAAATGAACCTATAAAATGAACAATTTGAGAAATCGTAGTTATATCCATATATGTTAAATTTTAAAGAACGAATAGTATCAATGGCAAACATCAATGTTTTTTTTTTACAATTTTTAGTAATACATATTCGGTGTTATATCATTTATAGGTTATAGCTACAATTATATCAAGATTTTATTTTTGAGCTGCATATACTTGTGTTATGAGTTTTTCCAATAATATTTATACCCTTTTTTCAATTAAACGTGTGCCCCTATATTCTTAAAATATTAATAGTATTTCCCTATGGAAACAAGTGTGAAGACAGAAGGATACTACTATGAATTTTGTAAGGATATAGGAGTACAGGTGTAATTGTAAAAAAATAAGGGTAAAAATGTAATTAAAAATTCTTGGGCGGAAACACGAGTGAATCCTTTGGGCCTTATTTGAGGTGTGCTGGTGGGCTCGGGCATTTATGACCTAAGCATGGCCCACTACAAATTAAGCTTTAGTTCATATTGGGCTTGTGGGACGAGATTGCACTCTAGGTCACTCTAACCAATGCTAATATATACACGTAACCTGCTATCCCTAACACAAAGCATCTATTTCTTTTACAAGGTCAGGTTAAAGCCAGATATGGAATATAAGACTGACCTCATTACTGTCTTATCTCTTAAAATCAATGGAGTTATTAATAATAGGTTGCTAACGTAGGTTCCTTAATGCACTATAAGAAAAGGCAACATTGGAGAGCACATATGTCCTCTCCCAAGCCTCACTAGCTTCGTGCCAAGGCTGAGCACTTGTGCCAACCACCCAGTCATAATTTAATGGCTGGTCGCTACTGAAGGTGGGCGAGGACCAGTGCCGACCAAGTCCTCACCCATAATAGTGGGGGAGTACATTGTCCTCGCCCGCTCATACCTAGAAGCTCACCCACATCTCTTTCGGGCGAGGGCGAGGCGAGGCAAGGGCGAGGACAATCTGGACACTAGATTTAGATATTGGGAAAAAATACTGGTTTGTTGGGATTTGGAAGCCCTTCTAGTAACCATTTTGAGTAGTGTGCTAGGAATGTCAATTTATAGTACATTCTCAAAATAATTAACACACAAAATTTCAACACATATATTTTAAACAAGCAAGTATACCTGGATCGCCTCAAGGAACACTTACTAAGAAGTGTTCTTTTCATATACTAATCAATTTATTGTATTCAGTTCACTCACACCATGAAGATATAAAAATAAAATATAACACACTTAGAGATATGCAAATTATGGCGAGAAAATGCAAAATAAGAAAGAATACAAAAGATAAAACCACAATACAAACACAAAACATCAATAATTAACACAAGAAAAATATGAAAAAATAACTAAAAATAAATTAATTTTTTGGGGGGTTTCAAACATAAGAAAATGTTTTATTATATTTGGAATAAAAGAAATGCAAGAAATAAAATAAAATAAAAAATTTCACAAATAGAAAAATAATGTAGTTTAGGACTTCATGTAAATGTGAATAGCAGCCTAAATTGAGGTCCTAAAATTATGTCAATATTTTTTTACTATGTGGAATTATAAGAAATATAATGCAACTTTGTCTTTTGATTTTTGAGACTATATATATTTTATACTGAATTTGTAGATTTTTTTTTGAAATATTTTAGATTTTATAATAAAGCATGTAATTTTTTATTGATTTTTGGATATGCTATAGAAAACACAACAAAGTTGCACTACCTTTTGGTAATTATTCAAGGTTCTTGAATTTTTTATGAATTTTCTACTAAAAATATACTGAAATGGGATTTTTTATTTTTTTAAAATAGTAAATTCTATACAAAAGATTCAAATTAATTCTATGATCTTCCCTTTACAGTTCCTATCCCAAATATTTTTTCCTTTTTTAAAAGGATGTGAATTGTATTGTAAAATACTCAATATGTCAAATTCTTGCAAAAATTCTCATAAGGTGCAAATAGTAGCATCGTTGAATTTCCATTAGTCATAAATTAAAGCATGTTTTTAGGTATAATATATTGGACATGTGAGCCTACGATGAGTCGTTATGCAACAAAATTATTACATAATCATTCCTTAATCTAAAACTAAGAATAACTAATTTTCATAATAGGTCTCTATTGACAAGAAAAAGGTCTACCATCTAACAAGCTAGACAAGCAATCACTGTGACGACCAAGTACTCAACCAAACAACAGTCAACCCACAATTAGATTAATGATGAAGGGGAAAATTAAGGGTCGTATTAATCCACAAGGCAGATCAATAGTCGATGCCGTGACCGCTCAATAAATCCCAATCAATCAACAATTAACCCACAATAAAAATAAAGCAATTAAGTCCCAAAAATGTGAATTAGAATTCATTAACTCTACCATAAAGATGCATAGGGCGTAAGTATGTAGAGGTCGAACCACAGAGAGCAAAAACAGGTAGCCTACAATTATTACTATACAAGCTAGTCATGTATGCACGCAAGTCTTTTTGTGGGTTTTTGAATTATATATTTTTTTATTTTATTTTTGATTTTTATATTTTATTTTTTAATTTCTGATTTTTTTAATTTTTTTTATATTTTATATTTTTGTATTTTCTTTTTCTTTTAATAAAGATATAATATATAAGGAATATATATATACACTAGATATAAGGGAGAGATAAAAATATGGAAAAAAGCTCAAAATACAGAAAATAAAGTATATTTATGATTTTTATAATTTTCTAATGTTTTTATGATTTTTCTAGATTTTTCTGAATTTTTTTGGTATTTTTAAAGGCAAAAATACAAGTAAACAGTGAAATAAATTGCTGGCCAAAATTAAAATAAGGATAAAAATATCAAATAGTGTCAAAATTCCTCAAATAATTTTAAAAAAAAGATAATAACATGCAAAAAATTCAGAAATAGACATTGTATTTTTATGATTTTTCTGGGATTTTTTAAATATTTTTTGAAGGTTTTTGGGGTTTTCTAATTTTTAGGAGTTTATTTATATTTTTTAGTGGTTTTTGGTTAAAAAAATCAAAAGACATTAAAAGGCACAACATATAGTTTTTTGGGAATTTTTCAAGAAGCTTTTATATTTTTTAGGATTTTTTAATGTAAATAGTAGTAAAAATGCATATTTTTGAATTTTTATAAATATGAAAATGCAATAAAAATGTAAAACAAAAATATGTTGTGATAATACAATGCAACAGGAACTTATGGTAATTATTTGGTGATTTTTGGAATTTTATAGATGCATGCAATAAATAGGGAAAGCAAAAAGAAATTCCAACACTAGCAGGGGTATTTTTGCAAATAAAATAAACTCCAGGGGCTCTGTGCAAATATACCAAAATTTTTGAACATTTTCTTGACGTTTCAGGACCAAATAATAATTTAAAAACCCACCATGAGGTCCTTGCAATTTTCACAACACCTCGTGTGGGACTACACGTGATCCAGACTCGGAGGGACCAAAATGCAATTTTCAATAACTCCAGGGATCTCTGTGTAAAATTTCCTCAAGTCACGTGGGACAACACGTGACTCGGCTGGGAAGGACCAAAGTGTAATATAAAAATAATAAAGGGGGGTTCTATGCAAATATACCAAATATTTATAACATTACATTTATTTTACAGAACTAAATAATAAATACAAAAACTCAAGGGGCTAAAGATGCAATTTACCCCTTAAGGTACTGGATCGGACGGCTGATATTCTTGACTTATCCACGTGGCGCCTCCATTGCCGATGACGCGGTTGGATGGCGGAGATTAGATCTCCTGATGAGATCTGATGGCTCTGGTGCTTCGCATCCAACGGCTGCTGCTACGCCTGGGGTCTTCATCTTGATCGGACGGCGATGAAGCAAGGTGGACGAACAAGGACGAAACTCGTGCGCGGCGAGCTTCGATCGTGAATTGCCGGCGCCTTCGGCCTTCTCCGTCGCCTCCGGTGGTCTCTACACGTGCCTGGAAGGTCCCCGCATCTCCTGATGGTCTCCGCTTGGCCCCTAGAGGTCCCGGTCGATCAGGCGAGCTCGAGGAAGGGGAGGACCACCAGGAACCTCTTCCTGGAATCAATCAAGCCAAAGAGGGCTCCTTTTACGTCAAGACCTGCACAGGAAGAACAAGCAGCTCGAGGCGAAACTCCTCGACCAGGTGTTTGAAGCTTTTGCGCAAAAAATGAAGGTGGAAGATGGAGAAAGTGATAGGGAACGAGATGGAAGCCGGTGAGGTTCCGGCGAGCGGCGGGGGGGAGCTTCGATTCGCGGAACCACGAGGGATCCGGTTGATCTAGGGCGTGAGGGAGATGGAGAAAGTGATAGGGAATGAGATGGAAGCGGTACGAGCGTCGGAGGTTAACTGGATCGTTCGAGAGTCGTCGCCGGAGCGGAGCTCCGGCGAACTACGACTCAACCAAATTACGGCGATTCACTTAGCTAAATGCTACATAAAATGCGAGAAATAAAAGCTGAAATTAAAATCTACCTAATAAAGCAAGAAAGTAGCTCTGATACCTGGTGGGAAACCAGGGAGCGTGGCGTCGCCGGAGCTCCACCGCGAGTGCAGCTCCCACCTCCTTTGACCGATTCAAGGCGCCAAAGGTCTCCCCCTGTCACGAGGAAACCTCCAGGACCGAATACGAGGAAGGGAGAAGAATAAAAACTGACCAAATTTGCGAAGGAGGTCGGAGCTGCTTATTTATAAACATCACAAGGCACCTTTATTGACCGGCTAAAATCAAAGAATCTGATGTGTTTACGAGCAATCTAAGATGTTGGCGTGATTGTACAATGAACCAGGAACAATTCTTGTGAAGGAAGCGAATTCGATCGATGGACGAGACGCCCATGAAAAATGCAAGAAAATCGGGGATTCACCAGGTCTGATGGGTCAGAGCTGCAGATGGGACAATTGACCAGAGGTCAACGAAGGCCGTGTTGGGATTGGTCCACGTCGGTCGCTACAGGACAAAACAGGAGTTTTTATTCTAAAATAATTAATTTAAAATAGTAAATGGTTTTATTATTTTTCGAGTATAAAATAAAAAATGTTTATTGTTTTATGTAGTATTTTAATATGATTTTTATATAATTTTTTGGCTTTATTTATTAGTAATTAATTTTTATGAGTGTATTTATAGGTATATTTACCTATGTTTTGTGTATTTTTATTTTTACTTTGTATATTTTATTTTATTATTTTATTTTCTTATTTAATATATTTATAACTTATTTTTGTGAGTCTAAATATATTTCTATTTGATTTTTATGAGTTTATTTGCACATTTAAATAAATAGGTATATGATTTATATAGGTATAGGTATATGTGTTTTGCCTATGTGTTGTATACTTCTTTTTATTTTAATATATTTGAATGAGTTTTATTTTTGTTGTGTATTTTTAAGAGAATATATATGATATTGACAAAATTCTGAAAATAAGAAAGAATAAAATAATTAAAGAATATAATTCCCTTTTATTTATATACATAGATATTTCACCTATGGTTTGGCATAGTTTTATTTTATTCTCCTTTTTTCTTTTAGGTTTAATTCTAATTTTAATGTACACTTATGTTATAAATAATGTTTACAAAATTATAAAAATATGAATTTGTAAAAATAATAAGTAATGAATAAATTGAATATTTTAATCGGTATTATGTACAATATGGGTCCAAAACCTATATTTTACATAGTAACTCCAAAATATATAAAACCACCACCATTAAATAGTTCATGAAAAGATATATAAAATTAGAGGTGATTTTGCCATGTTTTGAGTCTTTATTTGGAAGATATGGGTCTGTGAAGTTTGGTTTCTGGCTATTTATTCTGGGTATAAAATGTGCACTATAAATTATTTTTGTACAAACTCAATTTTGTATTTTTATTTACATTATTATACACAACTTTTATGTACAAAATTTCTTCATTTGATGAATAAATACTGAGATACAGAATAGGTATCAAAAATGCATAAATCAAGAATGAATAAATGAGGTATTTATTGTGTTTTTGACCCTTAACTCCCCCTACTTTATTCCTTGTCGACCAATTCCATTCTGGACTTGATCTCGGGGTTAGAGTCATAAAATATTTGCAATATTTTATTCCCTTTTCTTTTCTTCTCTTTATTCTATAATTTTGGCATTAAAAACCTTGCTTTATATACAATAAATACAGTAAATAATGAATGCTATTATGGACAAATTAATATTATTTACATGCATTAGCTAGGATTTTCAAGGACAAAATGATAGAATAAAGGTGATGAAATGGAGATTCATCACCCCCCCCCCATACTTGCCATTGCTAGTCCCTAGCAAATACTTATGCAATAAGTAAAGAAAGGAACAAAGAATAAGAAGAAAAGAAAAAGAAGATTGAAAAAGATAGAGTGAATAGGATTGCTTTCAGTGCAATATCTTGTCCTTACAAAATCAGAATTTGGAGCTTCTGTTAGACCTTGAGTGTGGATGCGTGTAGAACCTGGTCGGGAACCAACTTTAAAACACAACAGCCTTCGAGAGTCACAGAACTCGGTTCAACCCACCTCAATAGCATGGTCAGAACTGGCCTACACCATACGCAAACCCTTACAACTATGAAGCTGACTTGTACAGTGTAAGTGATAGTGGCTCTCCCCAACTGAAATGACAAAGGAATTGACTTCTCCAGAATGACAACCCAATGATTCCCCAATCCAGCCCTCTGTCGTCGAGGAGCGGGGTATTCCCTTCTAAGTTCAAGTGGCATACGACTCAAGAGGAGGAAGGGAAGAAGAGAATGGACGGTAGCTAGTGTAGCTACCTATCCTGGGATGCAGGACTAGTGTAGTCAAGTCATCCAGCTGCAGGCTCACATGGTATAACTTTGATGCTCAAGCTTGCTTATTTTCTATGCAACACATATACATACTCCGGCAGGCACTTTTATTTTTATTTTCAAGCCTGTCCACTTTTTTGGAGTTTTTTTATTTGGAATACTATTCACAGCAGCATTTACATAAGGACTTTTTCCTCTTGAGCCAAAAGACTATCCCTCTTTTGAAGCTTTATTGCAACCCACACTCTCCTGTCATTCGACTTCACTGAAACTGGACCAGGTTGGGGTGCACTTCCCTCCCTAGACGAGGACGAATGTTTCCACCCGTGTGCGTCTCAGACTGGCAAATCCAACCCCCTCACCACTCCAACTAAGTTGAGCCAAGTGAACGGTGCAAGTGTCCAAGTTAGGTCACGGTCGACAAGAATCGTGCGTGTGTCTCGAAAAGTTCTATTTAGATAGTTGAGGTGACTTGAACCCAGCCCTGATGTCTCAAAGAATTAAGTCTGAATAGACCTGGAGTACCTTAAACCTAGTTCCCATAAAGTTCCAGTGCAGTTAGGTGCGGTAAGGTCCAACCAAGCTCCAATTTTAGACTTTATTGGACTGGTTCAATCATCAAGCCCACTCAAAAAGAATATGAATGATATGTACATGCTATGCACAATGAATGATTCAATTTTTCACAAAGAATTTAAAAATCAAAGAATATTTTTACACAAAGAAGTTTTGCAAATAACAAAAATATTGGCACAGAAAAAGTATATACAACTATTTACACGGGCGTACCGCTTTATTTTACAAGAATTAAGAATTTAAAGATTTACGAGTGTTAACCTGTTTGTTCTAGGTAAATATATGTATACAATTGATAAAGACTTTTTATTTAACGGCTTTATAGATATGTCCATATTTATTTGAAAACGTTTTCAAAACTATAGTATACTATAATTTTTGCAAGCCTTTACAAACATTTGAAAACCATATTGCAAAGATTTGTCACACTATGTATATACATTTTCCACAATAGTTTTTACAAACATTTTTCAAACCATTTGCACATAGGTTTTCAAATCCTTTATTTCACATAAAGAAGAAAATTTTACAAACAAAGCGATTTTACACAGGTTGAAAATATTTCACTGAAAGTTCAAACGGTTCACACCATTTTTCAAATCATTTTGCAAAGATATTTAACCTGATTTATTAATCAGTATATATAAAGAAAAACTATATTTTATGTACAAAAATGTTTAGGCTCTTATAAGTTTTATTTGGAATTATTGCTTGTTTTTGCATGAGAAATTTTTGTGTATACTCCTCAGACTTATTTGAGAATCATTTTCAAAATATTTTGAAGACTATAGTCCAAAATATTTTTACAAATATGTACACGCATTTGAAAATCATTTGGCAAAGGTTTTTCGAACAGTGTAGATAGATTTTTCAAAATACTTTTACGACCATTTTTCCCAACCATTTGCAAACCGTTTTTCACACATTTTTATTTCACTAAAAGAAAAGAAATTTTGCAAACAAAACTATTTACAAAGGTTGAACACTTTTTACAAAATATTTTTCAAACAATTTTCAAAAGATTGTCACAAGGAGAACATTTTGCACAAAGCGTTTTTCCTGATTTATTAATCAGTATGGACAAAAAGAGTCTGAGGAGCTCACAATCATCTTTTATTATCGTAATAAAAATACTTTTAATATTACTTTTAGCTCCAGGTAGTACTTTTATTTACAGTATGAGTTATGGCTTATAGTATATACATAGTATATACGACCCCCCTATACTTAGCTTGAGCTATGTCCTCATAGATCAAAGAGAAAAGAGAAAACATAACTCGTACTGAGTATAGACAATTCTAACGAATGAATAAATAAATAAATATAGGAAAGAATGAACGAATGAGAAGTTGACCCTCCCCCCTATACTTAGGATCAAATAATTCTAAGTATAGTAGACTGTACACAAAGCAGGGAGGGTCAAGGGTGGGAATAAATAGATCGTACTCAGATTGTCTCCCCCTATACTTAGGGTAAGATATTCCTAAGTATAGACAAGAAGAGGAGACAATGGAGAGGATCAAAGAATAGAGGAACTCGGGGTGCACACCCCCCTATACTTAGGACAAAGTGCGTTCTAAGTATAGAAGACTGTCAACAAGGGGCTATACCCCTTTTGATAGAAAAATAAGATAGAAAAGGAAAAGAAGAAAAGAAGAAAAGAAGAAATCAGATGAATAGTTTTTGAGATGCGACGTCTGAATCTTCGGATGCTGACAATGTAGTCGATATCTCATCAAGGCGTAGAAGCTGGATGGAGTCGACAACGGCCAAGAACGTATCAGGCTCGAGGTAAGGCTTCAGGAGTTGACCCTTGACGACGAATGGTTGTGCATCAGGCGACAATTCTGATATGGCAATACTTCCATTGTCACGCACTTCACGAACTCGGAATGGCCATGTCCACTTACTCTTTAATTTGCCCGAGAAGATCCGTAACTTTGCATCAAATAACCACACCTTCTGTCCAACTTCAAAGGTCTTTCATCTGATGTGCCGGTCATGCCAGCGTTTCACCTTTTCCTTGTACATCAATGTGTTATCGTATGCATAGTCTCGGAACTCTAGGAGTCGGTTCAGATCATCTTTTCTTTTCGGACCACTTTTTCGTGAGTCCAAATTGCACATGTTAATTGCCCATAAGGACTTGTGAATTAATTCGACGGGCAGATGGCACGGCTTCCCATATATAAGACGATAGGGTGACATGCCCAAGGGAGACTTGTAGGCAGTTCTGTAAGCCCAGAGGACTGAGTCCAAGAGTTGAGACCAGTTCTTTTTGTCCGGCCTTACAAGTTTCTGAAGGATCGTCTTGATTTCTCTTTTCGACAATTCGGCCATGCCATTGGTCTGAGGATGATAAGGAGATGCGACATGATGGTCGATGCCATACTCCTTCGTTAATTTCTTGACCTCTTTGTTAATGAAATGGCTACCCCCATCTGATATGAGAATCTTCGGAATCTCGAACCGCGCAATGATGTTATCTCTCAAGAATCGGCACACTGTCCGGCTGTCAGTGACGGGTCCGCAAAAGCCGCGATAAGAAATCGTTTTTAATCGTCGATCGTGAAAATAATTGGAAGTCGTTCGTTGTAGGCGGCTATCGGAACAGTCAAGAAATAACCACCATTTTTAATCAAATTTAAGCAAGTGGTTTTTATGTTTATTTTACTTGGGCAAGTTCCAAGGTCGATCACAAGGAGGCAAAGGAACAACCTAGGTTAATGTCTATCCAATTTTGAGTTCGGTTTTCAAGGAGGTATTTTTTTGGAATTTTTCAATGCAAGATGAGATGCAAAATGCAAATTCGGCCTATTTTAGGGACTAAAATGTAAATTTCAGTCAAACAATGTCCGAAAAATACGAAACTTGGCCACAATGTAAAACGTGATGAAATGAGTGCACTGTAATTTTTTTGTAATTTTTAGATGAAATTTGAATTTTTTATGAATTTTTAATTGCAAACAGAATGATTTTTAATATTTAATTTTAATAAATATTAAACCAACTTATTTTCGAGAACTAAAATTATCTAAGATCTATCACTAGGTAATAGATCTTATAAAAATCCTAGACCTCAAAAATGTGGGGTTTAATACCTATTAAAAATCAAACATTGAAATGCACAAAATGATTTTTACAGGGCAAATGATGCATGCAAATGTAAAAATTTTTGGGCACAATGTTAATCAAAGTAATTTCTACGATATTTGATTTTTGGGGAATTTTTAGACTAACGATTAATCAACTATGAATTTCTGAGCACAGATTGGGCAAAATATGGTAATTTCCACAGAATAATTAATTATTAATTAATCATCAGTCATAAAAGTAACCACAATATGTCAAAATGTAGAGAATTATATGAGGAACACAATGCTATTTTTACACAAATAAAATGATGGAAAACAGAGGTCTAAACTGAACAAGGAATGCAGGGGTACAGATGTTAATAATTAAATAAATAATAACAATGCAGAGGGGGCCTATTTATAATTACCTAGATGACGGAGGTCGAAGATGCAATTGTGCCAGGGGGTCACGTGCGGAGCACGTGACCTTCTGGATCTGGATTGATGCGTAAATGGAGGAAGGCCGAAGGGTCTTCTTGCAATTTGCCCAAGGGGCACGTGCGTAGCACGTGACCCCTGGGCTGAAGGAGCCTGGCGTCGTTCCCTCCGTGCGTGCAGTGCACGTGGGAGGGCCTCGGGCACCCAACCCCAGAGGCGCGGCGGAGGAGTGGTCCGGCAGAGCCCCTGAGTGGCTGGCGAAGGGGCGGGTTGCGCCTGGCGGCGTTTGGCTGGAGCCGTCGGGGAAGATGGCCGGTGGGCGTAGCTCCTGGAGATGGAGGAAGCGGTCGTGGTTGAAGGTCGGAGACGATGGTTGCGAAGGTCGGTCCAGGCGGAGTCGCGGTTGAAGATGGTCGGCGCCGATGATCGTTGAAGACCGGCGTTGTGGCTTGGAGGCGGAGTTGTCGAGGCGGAGCGGGGGGGGAACCTCGGGCTGACGAAGGCGGTGAAGGCGGAGGGGCCCGGTGGTCGTCGAAGACGGTTGTGGCCGACACACGGCCGTGGGGCGTCGGTGAAGTCGGGCGGTCGACGTGGATCGGCGAAGAGGAGTCGGTGGCGACGGCGTCGAGGCGGAGCAGCTGGAGGCGACGGGGCTTGACGCGGAGGAGGAGCAGAGCTCCAGGCGGCTACTGGCGATGGTCGATGAAGTGGATGGCCGGAGCGATGGCGTCGAGGGGGTGGTGATGTCCGAGATAGTGGGTACCGGAGAAGATGAGTTGCGGAGGATGGCGGTGGTGTCGACGGCGTGGGGCGGAGAGCGGAAGAGAGAGATAGAGAGAGAGAGAGAGATAGAGAGAGAGAGAAGGATTACCGGGAGAAGAAGAGGCTCGACGGCGAGTGAAGGCCGGAGCGGAGCAACGCTGGAGGAGCTGCGATGAGGCACCGGGGGGCGGCGCTTCGGATCACGCCGGTGAGGGCTGTCACCACCTGAAGGAGTCGATCGGCGGATACCGTTGGTCGGGGGTCGGCGGGGCTCTTTATAGGCGAGGGAGGCGGCCGGTGGTTGCGTAAGACGCGGGGGAGGTCGTTGGCGAGGGAAGCGGAGGCGAGTGGCGGCGGTGGTTACGAGGGAGATGAAGTGGTTAGCGGTGGCCGTTGCGAGGCGGCGGTTGCAGAATTGGGGGAGACGGATCCGGAGGTGGGAGATGCGGGTGGGCCGTCCGATCGGCCGAGATCGGACGGCCAAGGATGAGCCACGTGGCGCGGAAGGGGCTCCTGGCGGAGCACGTGCGCCGCACGTGCGGTGGATTTTAATTTTTTTATAAAAACGAGATAATAAAAAGGCGGAAAATAGCTGACACGTGGCGGCCTCTGGGACTGCCACGTGTCAGCACCAGAAAAATCACAAGAAAAAGAGTTTGTAAAATCAAAAAGAAATAGTAAACGACCCCGGATCGAAAACGTTTCTTCACGAAAAATGCTCGTCTCGACGAGATCTACAACTTTCATGAAGACATCAAAGCCAAATTCGGTCAAATGTGAAAAGTGAATTTTTGGGGTATCCCATGTACATAGAATACCTTGATTTTTGGTTTTCTAATTTTTTTTTGTCATTTTTAAACAAGATAAAAATCCGGAAAAATACGGAAAACTCAAAGATAAATACAAGACATCTAAATCTATTTTTTTGGATTTTTATAAATGAAGAAAATATACACATGAAATACAGGTCAAAAAGCCGCGAAAATACAATGTACAAAAGAGGCCCAAAACCCAACTTTCACATACGAGCTCCGATTCACTTGAACTTGGTCTTGTTTTGAAGGTAATTGAATGAGCATTAGTTCAAAAGTGAGTAGGATCAAATCGGACACTGGATGGGGAAGATATGTGGCTTTTAGTCCGAAAATCCTATAACTAGGGTTTGGGTTTTTGGTCCGCTTGCCAGGGTTAGTGATTTTTTTGTATTTTTTATTTATTCTTGTTAGTGATGTGTACACAGTGGAAGTGAGTTTGTGGCAATCGGAGTTAGTATGGAGGAGTTAAAAATAGGGGAAGTTAGGCTATTCACAGGTCACTTTTGGCTTGGATTTTTGGCTTCTTATTTTATGCAGAAATTAATGCTAAAATGCAATTCTTATGCAATCGTGCATGAATGCTAATTATGCAGAATAAATGCAGAAATGCAATTGATTTTGAGGGACTTGAGCTTTAATTAATGAGACTTAGAATGGTGAATCTGAGATTCATCATCCCCCTATACTTAAACCATGCTCGTCCCTGAGCATCAAAAAGAAATGCCATGAAGTGAAATGAGACTGGGTTCCATACCAAGATCATGAACTGAAGGTGAAAGTGAAACTAAACTCGACCTTTGGATTAATAGTGTGGCGGAACTTCTGTGAGACTTAGAATTTCAAAATCAACAGCTCTCAAGTTCTACACATCATTGACACAGTTTCAACTCAGAAGTCATCTTAGATCAATCCTCTTCCCAAAGTATACCCTATGAACATTGAATAACCGACTCATGTGTGTGAAGGGTTTTAGCTCTTCCCATTCAGAATGTCGGACTACCATGCTCCTCTCCTCTCCAGTAACTCGTCCTCGGGGAGTCAGGTATTTCCTTCTAAGGTCTGTCGTGCTGTGTTCACAATCGAATGAGGGAGAAGATAGAAGAAAGAGAAAAGAACTGGAGGGTGGCCAGTGTAGTCACCTCTCCTTGTGGAGATAGCCAGTGTAGCCGAGTCTCCACCAAGATCTGCAGGTTTCTGAAGCTTGGACCTTTTTGGTCGGATTTTTATTTGGTAGAATGCTTCTATGTATTTGGAATTTTTGGTGGTTCTGCTTGGATCTTGTTGTGCCCCTACGGATATAGAATCTTTTGTTCCGTACATTTTTTGGGGTCTTAGAAAAAATTGTGCCCAGCCGTCCATCCCTTTTCCGAAGCTTTATTTCAACCCGTACTCCGGTCTTTAGATTTCCACGCTACCAGAAAAGAGACTCACACAGTCTTCCAACATCCCATCTGGGTTGAGCTAAGTGCATAGTGCGAGAGTGCGAATTAATTCCCTATTCCAGAGTGGTACCCAGAATGAAGAGACCAGGTTAGACACTAAGAGTCAAACGCTGCACATTGTCATGTGGAACTTAAGGAATTAAGTCAAAAAGACCTGAAGCTCTTAAAATTCTATTTCTCGGTGAAGTTCCTCTGAAAATTAGGTGGATTAAGGTCAAGTCCAGACCACTCTCGGTTTCGGCTCATAACTCGGTTCAGAACCCAATGACTTTTCACAGATGCAAATGCATGCGGTGATGGATGAAGTGCAGGTGCGTGAAATGCAGATACTTTTTTTTTTACATTTTATGCAAGGGATTTTTTTTATGCAGAAAATGGAATAAGAAGCCTCTTTTTCATTCATTTTTTTTTCAAGTTAGTACCCACCCCGTAAATACATATAGACTTACGCGAAAGTACGAGATATGGGTAAAATATATACATAGTATATACAGACCCCCCTATACTTAGCGAGTGCTGTGTCCTCAGAGCACAAGAAGCGTGAAGAAGACATAGCTCGGGCTAAGCGTAAGAGAGTGAGAAAAAAGAAAGAAAGAAGAAAAAGAAAAAGAATGAAAAGAAAAGCGGTCACGAAATGAGGAGAGTATATACGGGTGGATGTCAGTTCCCCCTATACTTAGGCTTTGAACAGCCTAAGTATGGAAGAAGGGTGGATATGGAGCGATTAGGAGTTAGGAGAAGAATGGTATATACAGATGGCATCGGTCTCCCCCTATACTTAGGCAACAACATTCTTGATCAGCAACAACATTCTTGATTCCAGGTTTATCCTTGATCTCCAAATTAAACTCCTGGATTAACAAGATCCATCTCAAAAGTCGTGCCTTAGCATCCTTCTTATCCATGAGATATCTGATTGCTGTGTGATCTGTGAAGATTGTCACCTTGGAGCCCAATATGTATGATCTGAATTTTTCCAGGGCCCAAACAACCGCGAGCATTTCCTTTTCAGTCACTGTATAGTTTCTCTGTGCAGGGTCCAATACTTTGATCGCGTAGTGAATCGCATAAGGAATTCCCTCTCTTCTTTGTCCGAGTACCGCTCCGACAGCAAAATCCGATGCGTCAGTCATGATCTCGAAGGGAAGAGACCAGTCAGGAGCTTGTAATATCGGCGATTCACATATTTTCTTTTTCAGGAGCTCGAAGGCCTCTAGACATCTGTGATTTACAATAAACTCGGTGTCTTTTCCTAAGAGCTCAGTCAGTGGGCGGGCGATCTTTGAAAAATCAGGAATAAACCGTCGATAAAATCCAACATGCCCTAAGAACGACCTCACTGACTTGACGTTGGTTGGTGGCTCAAGTTTCTTGATCACATCCACCTTGGCAGGGTCCACCTCCATTCCCTTTTTGGAGATGACGTGCCCCAACACGATACCCTCAGTCACCATGAAGTGACTCTTCTCCCAGGAGAGTACCAAATTTACCTCCCTGCATCTCTGAAGGACTCGGTCCAAGTGTGCTAAGCATGTATCAAATGAATCACCATGAACCGAGAAGTCATCCATGAAGACTTCCAAGAAATCACCAACCATTTCGGCAAATACGGCAATCATGCACCGCTGAAATGTGCCTGGGGCATTGCAAAGCCCGAATGGCATGCGCTTGAATGCGTAAGTACCGAAGGGACATGTGAACATGGTCTTTTCCTGGTCCTCGGGAGCGATAGCTACTTGATTGTAGCCGGAGTACCCATCAAGAAAACAGAAGAATGCTTTCCCTGCAAGTCTCTCCAATATTTGATCAATGAATGGCAGTGGAAAGTAGTCTTTCTTGGTCGCAGCATTCAGGCGCCGGTAATCGACACAGACGCGCCACGACGTGGGTACTCTGGTCGCGATCTCTACCCCCTCCTCGTTGGTAACCATCTGGATTCCCGACTTCTTCGGGACGACATGAAGGGGGGCTACCCACTTGGAGTCAGAAATGGGGTAAATAAATCCTGCTTTGCACCATTTCTCTATTTCTTTCTTCACTACTTCCCGAAGATTGGGGTTTAATCTTCTCTGGAATTCACGGGAAGGCCTTGCATTATCCTCAACATAAATTTGGTGCGAGCAGAGAGCGGGGTTTATTCCTACGAGATCCGACACAGTCCAACCTATGGCTTTTCGATTTCGCTCAAGGACTTCGATCAGTCTGGATTCTTGGTCCGCGGTTAATGATGAGCTAATGATCACAGGGAATTTTTCTTTGGGTCCATTGAGGAATGCATATTTCAGCGTGGGAGGTAGTGGTTTCAGCTCTGGTAATTCTGAATCGTCGATCAAGTCTGGCTGAATGACTTTTGCTTCTGGCTCAGTATCGGTTGGTGGTGAATCACTGTGTGAGATGTTGGCTACCAATTCCAAAGAAAAGTGAGTCAGATCGATAGAGGAGAATGGTAATTCGGCCAGAGCCGTGTCCGACTCATCATCGATTGACTGTCCCAAAGGTGAGGTGATTGATAAATCCAAGAGGTTTTCAGTGTTGTCTGGGGGTGTAGAAATCTCAGAGACTGCATGGTGGATTATTTCTTCTTCCGAGGATGTGCCTTCTATCTGTATGTCTGGCAGTTGGTCCCATGACCCAATGGTTCTGAGGAGATTGCATTCTGATGTTTCGGCATCTTCAGTTGTGGATTCGGAGTCTGGTCTTTGCCACTTTGTTTGTTTCATCTCCAAGTCCACTTCTCCGCCTGGAGAACGGAATTTCATCATGCCAGTTCCGTAGTCGAATACGGCCTTAGCAGTTCTTAAGAAAGGTCTTCCGAGAATGATTTGCGATTCCTTCCAATGGTTCGGGGTCTCCATGTCCAGGACAGTGAAGTCCACTTTGTATTCTGTACCCTCGATGATGATGATGACATTCTTCACTTCTCCCTTAGGTCTTTTAGTGGATTTATCAGCAAATTGGAGTAAAGATGATGATTTCTTGAGAGGGCCCAACTCCAATCGATAATATAAGGCTAAGGGTAGAAGGTTTATGGAAGATCCATTGTCGAGAAGTGTGCGTGTGAATGCTATGCCGCCAATGTGACTCTCCACATAATGGGCGCCCAGATCCCTTTTCTTTCTTGGCAGATGCTGGTTTCTGACGCATTTGGTGGTGGCAACTGTCAAGATATGAGTCTCCACGAATTGACTTGTTCTCTTTGTACGAGTCCGGGTGGGGGTGCATTTTGCCTTCAAGTATTTCTGAAAGGCTGGGTTACTTACCACGTATTGATCAAAGGGTACTTTGACTGTGATGTTTTGTTGGCAGAATTTTTCCATGACTGGGTCATCTTTGATGTTTTTCTTTTGTTTTTCTTTCTTTAAGGCATGGGGGAAAGGAATGGATGCATTTGAGACAGGAGATAGAGGATCAGAAAAACTAAGAGCATCTTTATTCGACTTGGAGTTTTTATTACAATCATAATAATCAAAATCAGGTTGCTGAAAAGGTGACAAAGGTATTTTTGCAGCAACTAGAGGCTCAAGGTCCTCTGCAGACTCCATAGATGCTTTCCCTTTATCTACTGCTGGGATCTTCAGGCGTCCTTCATCTTCCTCCTCGGAAACATCCTCCGGTCGATCTTCCGAGTCTTCATGGTCCGATTCCCTTGCCCGGTCAGGTACGACCACGGTCCTTCCGCTCCTGAGTGACATGGCATTGATTTTGTCAAATGAGAGGATCTCATGTTCAGATGTGGAAAAGTCTGGATAGCATACCTGGTTATTGTGTTGAGATGCGTTGAATTTGTTCAAGCTATTGGGGTTAGCTTGAACCTGGGCGGGAATGGTTGTGGCTGGAGCTGTCTGCTCATCCTTCCAACGGGACAAGCGGTTGACATCAACCCGTAGATCTTCCAGTTCATGTCGGAAGTGACGAAACTCCTCAAGTAGTTGTCTCTGGATGTCGATCGGTTCTTCTGGGGGTTTGGATGACTGAGCTGATTGTCTGGGGGCTTGAGATTGCTGATGGTATTGCTGAGGTTGGCTCTGGCGATTGTAGGGTTGCTGCTGCTTCGGTTGCTGGAATGCGGCATTATAGAAAGTAGGTGGGCGCTGATAAGTCTGACGGTCTCCCATATTACCCTTTCGGGTAGTGTCTTGGGTGTACCAGATGCCATTCACTTCAAATGTCAGAGGCGGGGCTTCCTTGACTGTCTCAGTCGGTGGGGGCGCCTGTTGGGAAAATTGGGCATGTGATTTCTCGTGAGCCCATGGTTGTTGTTGCTCTGCTCCTGGTTGCTCCTGGACATGATGCACATGATATATAGGAACAGTAGGTGCACTAGGCATCCCCATCTTGGACACCTTCTCGGTGAGTTCCTCCATCTGCTTCGGGAATTGCGAAATCCTACTGTCGATATCGTTCATTCTCTGTCCACAATTGTCAATTTATCAGAAATAAAGTGCATGCTTGGAATCAAGTCCTCAGCTATTTCTGCCACCGTCTGCTTCCCGCCTTTGGCTTGAAGGGTGTTCAGGGAATCAGTGTATGCTCGACTGGCAATTTGAGACCGGCTTGTTTCTGCCATCTGCTCCAGTATTTTCCAGACGGTCTCAGCTCCACGTGATGTGTAATTCCCTCCGCAGGCAGCACTAACTAACCCTTGAGTCTCGTGGTTGAGGCCAGAGTAGAGTGATTGGACTAGGATGTTGTTGTCCAGATCATGACAGGGACATTTTTGTAGCAGGTCCTTAAACCTATCCCATGCCTCACAAAGTGGTTCATTGGGCATCTGAGCGAAACTGGTGATGTGGGTCCTCATTTGATTGGTCCGGCTCAAGGGGTAGAATTTCTTCAGAAAGAGGTTTTTGAACCTCTCATAAGTCGTCACAGTCACCCCCAAGTTCTTCACCCAGTAGTCTGCTTTCCCTTTCAAGGCGAAAGGTAGTGCAGTGAGACGAATGTAGTCTTGGCTGACTTGTGGGTGCCTCAGATTAGAACATATCAGCTCTAGGTCCCTCAGGAATTCAAATGGCTCCTCAGTCGTATTACCATGGAATTGAGGTAATTGACTGACAAAATGTGGCTTTAATTCATAGTGGATCTCCGGCTGTGGTGGCTGCAAATAGTTCCACACTCTGTACTGTCCAGGGTTATATGCGGCTTCCATTGGAACTTCTCCCCCAGCATTCATTTGTTCGAGCTGCTCCCTCAGCAGCTGCTGTTGCTGCTCAGATGCAGCCAGTCTCGCGAGAATCATCTTCATTGGATCTTCATTAGGTTCATCTTCAGGGTCTTTCTTGGAAGGTATCTTGGGCGGCATTTCTTTTTCTTTATCTGGAGAATATAAAGGATTTGAGTTAATAGATTGGAAAGAATTGATGTAACAGTTATTCTCGATCTTTTGGGGTGAGAAATGGACAGGGTGGGTCTGTCCTCCTTCTAGGAGGAAGAAGGAATAGGGTTCTTGGGAAGGTTTTCCCGGAGGCCAAGCAGGTCCAGAGTAAGAGTTTCTCTGGGCTTTTGAGATTGGGGAGTTTGTGGTAGGGAGAGACGAGCCTGAACAAAAATTACCACAATCCTCCATTGTCGTGGTCAACAAGATGTTTTATGATGTAGACACAATTGTGTGGTATTCGTTGATGCTCTATTTTCTACGCACAATCAAACACAATACAAGGGTTGTTTCACCAACTCAACTCAAAGTGAAGACCGTAAAGGTCCGGTCAATTATCTTGTTAGTTTTAATTGGTGAGAATTCAAGTCTTGCAAGCCGTTTACGCGAGCTGTTAGTTTTGGAGCTGGGCTCTATCCTAGTGTGCGTCTCTCTCCTCGCTGCAAGATAAATCAAACAATGTCGGGGTTGCTCTCCCGCAGAAATTCTTGATTTTATGGATTTTTAGATCAGCTTTATTTAGCAGTCCCAATTTTATTAAGGCGATCACTGTAGAATTTAGGTGAACACAAATTCACGTCTACCGTCCAGTCCCAATTTCCTTTAGATTTATGTGATAAAACAAGAGAGAGGAATTCGGGAAAAGCCGATGCACACGGAAAACTTATGATGAATGCTCAGTTAGAAGACTTACAGTGCCTCCTCGCAATCTCCATGTGGGATGCAATACAGAATTGAAAATTTATACTAAATGTGTGCAAGCCGATGAAAACCGCACTTAAGCAGAAAGTTCTATTAGCGGGAAGAATTGAGTTGAATTTGGCTAAGTTGAACGATCTAATGTGCGTCTCAGTTAAAGTGCAGTGTGGCTTAAGATCCTACGAGCACAATCAGAAATAAAAAATGCTCTAAGAGCCGTATGTGCAGGTCTATCCTAATCGCCACTCAAGTCGGGCCCCACCCTCTCCGGAGAGTGAAACAGGCCACGACACACCACAAATAAAGTTCAATGTCTTTGTACACACGCGAGAGTCCAAACGTACACCGCTATAAATGAGCAGAAAATAAAAATGCAGAAATTAAAAACAACTAGACTCTACTCTCTCTCACGACTCGACTCGATCTTAATTTAATTGCGGTTTCTTCGGGTGTCGGTGAAGATACGTCGGTTCCTTGAAAAACCGCTCCACGTGCGCCGGGTACCTCGCAAGAAAAATAAGAGAGAGAATGTAAGAGAGTGACTCAGAAAATAATCAAAAATAAAATAAATGAAAGAAATGCTGAAAAATAAATACAAGAAATAAACTGGGATTTACAATGAAAAATTCGGGGGTCAGACTACCCGAATTCGGAAAACCGAACAAAAAATTTCAAAACAGAAACTAAGCCGTTTGCCTCCCCGGCAACGGCGCCATCTGACGGGTCCGCAAAAGCCGCGATAAGAAATCGTTTTTAATCGTCGATCGTGAAAATAATTGGAAGTCGTTCGTTGTAGGCGGCTATCGGAACAGTCAAGAAATAACCACTATTTTTAATCAAATTTAAGCAAGTGGTTTTTATGTTTATTTTACTTGGGCAAGTTCCAAGGTCGATCACAAGGAGGCAAAGGAACAACCTAGGTTAATGTCTATCCAATTTTGAGTTCGGTTTTCAAGGCGGTATTTTTTTGGAATTTTTCAATGCAAGATGAGATGCAAAATGCAAATTCGGCCTATTTTAGAGACTAAAATGTAAATTTCAGTCAAACAATGTCCGAAAAATACGAAACTTGGCCACAATGTAAAACGTGATGAAATGAGTGCACTGTAATTTTTTTGTAATTTTTAGATGAAATATGAATTTTTTACGAATTTTTAATTGCAAACAGAATGATTTTCAATATTTAATTTTAATAAATATTAAACCTACTTATTTTCGAGAACTAAAATTATCTAAGATCTATCACTAGGTAATAGATCTTATAAAAATCCTAGACCTCAAAAATGTGGGGTTTAATACCTATTAAAAATCAAACATTGAAATGCACAAAATGATTTTTACAGGGCAAATGATGCATGCAAATGCAAAGATTTTTGGGCACAATGTTAATCAAAGTAATTTCTACGATATTTGATTTTTGGGGAATTTTTAGACTAACGATTAATCAACTATGAATTTCTGAGCACAGATTGGGCAAAATATGGTAATTTCCACAGAATAATTAATTATTAATTAATCATCAGTCATAAAAGTAACCACGATATGTCAAAATGTAGAGAATTATATGAGGAACACAATGCTATTTTTACACAAATAAAATGATGGAAAACAGAGGTCTAAACTGAACAAGGAATGCAGGGGTACAGATGTTGCCGAAGGGTCTTCTTGCAATTTGCCCAAGGGGCACGTGCGTAGCACGTGACCCCTGGGCTGAAGGAGCCTGGCGTCGTTCCCTCCGCGCGTGCAGTGCACGTGGGAGGGCCTCGGGCACCCAGCCCCGGAGGCGCGGCGGAGGAGTGATCCGGCAGAGCCCCTGAGTGGCTGGCGAAGGGGCGGGTTGCGCCTGGCGGCGTTTGGCTGGAGCGGTCGGGGAAGATGGCCGGTGGGCGTAGCTCCTGGAGATGGAGGAAGCGGTCGTGGTTGAAGGTCGGAGACGATGGTTGCGAAGGTCGGTCCAGGCGGAGTCGCGGTTGAAGATGGTCGGCGCCGATGATCGTTGAAGACCGGCGTTGTGGCTTGGAGGCGGAGTTGTCGAGGCGGAGCGGGGGGGAACCTCGGGCTGACGAAGGCGGTGAAGGCGGAGGGGCCCGGTGGTCGTCGAAGACGGTTGTGGCCGACACACGGCCGTGGGGCGTCGGTGAAGTCGGGCGGTCGACGTGGATCGGCGAAGAGGAGTCGGTGGCGACGGCGTCGAGGCGGAGCAGCTGGAGGCGACGGGGCTTGACGCGGAGGAGGAGCAGAGCTCCAGGCGGTTGCTGGCGATGGTCGATGAAGTGGATGGCCGGAGCGATGGCGTCGAGGGGGTGGTGATGGCCGAGATAGTGGGTACCGGAGAAGATGAGTTGCGGAGGATGGCGGTGGTGTCGACGGCGTGGGGCGGAGAGCGGAAGAGAGAGATAGAGAGAGAGAGAGATAGAGAGAGAGAGAAGGATTACCGGGAGAAGAAGAGGCTCGACGGCGAGTGAAGGCCGGAGCGGAGCAACGTTGGAGGAGCTGCGACGAGGCACCGGGGGGCGGCGCTTCGGATCACGCTGGTGAGGGCTGTCACCACCTGAAGGAGTCGATCAGCGGATACCGTTGGTCGGGGGTCGGCGGGGCTCTTTATAGGCGAGGGAGGCGGCCGGTGGTTGCGTAAGACGCGGGGGAGGTCGTTGGCGAGGGAAGCGGAGGCGAGTGGCGGCGGTGGTTACGAGGGAGATGAAGTGGTTAGCGGCGGCCGTTGCGAGGAGGCGGTTGCGGAATTGGGGGAGACGGATCCGGAGGTGGGAGATGCGGGTGGGCCGTCCGATCGGCCGAGATCGGACGGCCAAGGATGAGCCACGTGGCGCGGAAGGGGCTCCTGGCGGAGCACGTGAGGGGCACGTGCCTGGGGGCACGTGCGCCGCACGTGCGGTGGATTTTAATTTTTTTTATAAAAACGAGATAATAAAAAGGCGGAAAATAGCTGACACGTGGCGGCCTCTGGGGCTGCCACGTGTCAGCACCAGAAAAATCACAAGAAAAAGAGTTTGTAAAATCAAAAAGAAATAGTAAACGACCCCGGATCGAAAAAGTTTCTTCACAAAAAATGCTCGTCTCGACGAGATCTACAACTTTCATGAAGACATCAAAGCCAAATTCGGTCAAATGTGAAAAGTGAATTTTTGGGGTATCCCATGTACATAGAATACCTTGATTTTTGGTTTTCTAATTTTTTTGTCACTTTTAAACAAGATAAAAATCCGGAAAACTCAAAGATAAATACAAGACATCTAAATCTATTTTTTTGGATTTTTATAAATGAAGAAAATATACACATGAAATACAGGTCAAAAAGCCGCGAAAATACAATGTACAAAAGAGGCCCAAAACCCAACTTTCACATACGAGCTCCGATTCACTTGAACTTGGTCTTGTTTTGAAGGTAATTGAATGTGCATTAGTTCAAAAGTGAGTAGGATCAAATCGGACACTGGATGGGGAAGATATGTGGCTTTTAGTCCGAAAATCCTATAACTAGGGTTTGGGTTTTTGGTCCACTTGCCAGGGTTAGTGATTTTTTTGTATTTTTTATTTATTCTTGTTAGTGATGTGTACACAGTGGAAGTAAGTTTGTGGCAATCGGAGTTAGTATGGAGGAGTTAAAAATAGGGGAAGTTAGGCTATTCACAGGTCACTTTTGGCTTGGATTTTTGGCTTCTTATTTTATGCAGAAATTAATGCTAAAATGCAATTCTTATGCAATCGTGCATGAATGCTAATTATGCAGAATAAATGCAGAAATGCAATTGATTTTGAGGGACTTGAGCTTTAATTAATGAGACTTAGAATGGTGAATCTGAGATTCATCAGTCAGCGGTTCGAGCGGGAATAGCTTCAACCCAACAACTCACGTAATCTACGGCAAGAAGGATGTGCTCAAAACCCTGACTGTTAGGGAAAGATCCCATGAAATCAATGCCCCATGCATCAAAAAACTCTGCTATCTGAATGATCTTCAGAGGCATCGAATCTTTTGCAGTAAGTGTACCCTTCAATCTCTGACAGTCAATGCATTGTTTGACAAATACTGTTGCATCCTTGAATAGTGTGGGCCACCAGAAGCCACACTGAAGTACTTTAGCTGTCGTACGGTCTCCAGAGTGATGTCCACCAGATTCGAGTGAGTGACAGTGCTGGAGGCCACTATAATGCTCCTCCTGAGGAATGCACCTGTGCCAAATGCAATCCGCTCCTTCCCTGAATAAGAGAGGATCTTCCCATTGATAAAAACGGATGGTCGACATGAATTTATTCTTCTGATTTTTCATCCAATCCGATGGTATTACCCCCGACGCGAGGTAATTGACTATATCAGCATACCAAGGGAGGGAATCCACTGCTAAACTTGACTCATGTGGAAAGGTTTCTATGATAGGTGCATTGTTCAGTGGAGGCTCTTGCTGCTCAATTCTGGAAAGATGGTCTGTTACCACATTCTGAACTCCAGGCTTGTCCTTGATTTCCAAATCAAATTCCTGGAGGAGAAGGATCCATCTAATCAGTCTAGGCTTGGCATCCTTCTTCTGCTGTAGGTACCGGATAGTAGAGTGGTCTGTAAAAATGGTAACTTTTGATCCAAGCAAATAGGATCTGAACTTTTCCAAGGCGAAAACCACATCTAGCAACTCTTTTACTGTCACAGTGTAATTTCGTTGCACCTCATCTAATGTTTTGCTGGCGTAGTGAATGGAATAGGGTGCTTTTTCTTTTCTCTGTCCCAAAACAGCTCCGACTGCAAAGTCTGACGCATCAGTCATGATCTCAAAGGGAAGAGACCAATCCGGCGGCTGTAGGACTAGAGCTTGAGTGATAAGCTCCTTCAATTGATTGAAAGCAAGAAGAACCTGCTGATCGACATTGAACTCAGTTTCCTTGCATAAAAGCTCTGTTAAAGGTTGGGCGATACGGCTAAAATCCTTGATGAATCGTCTGTAAAATCCACATGCCCCAGAAATGACCTTACATTTTTGACTGACTGAGGTGGCTCTAGATTGGCAATAACATCCACCTTCGCCGGGTCGACTTCCATGCCACGTTTGGAAACGACATGACCCAGTACAATACCTTCGGTGACCATGAAGTGGCTCTTTTCCCATGAAAGCACTAAATTGACTTCACGACATTTCTGAAGCACTCTGTCTAGGTGCCCAAGACAAGACTCAAAACGGTCACCATAGACTGAGAAGTCGTCCATGAACACCTCGAGAAAACTTCCTACCATCTCGGCGAAAACTGCTAGCATGCATCTCTGGAATGTCGCAGGTGTGTTGCATAATTCAAATGGCATTCTCCTGAAGACGTAGGTGCCGAACGGGCAATTGAAGGTAGTCTTCTCTTGATCTTCAAGAGCGATTGCCGCCTGGTTGTACCCGGAATACCCATCCAAAAAGCAGAAGAACTCCTTGCATGCTAGTCTTTCCAAAACTTGATCAATAAATGGCAAGGGGAAGTGGTCCTTCTTAGTTGCTGCATTAAGACGGCGGTAGTCAACACACACTCGCCAGGATGTTGGTACCCGAGTGGATATTTCCTCTCTTTTGTCATTGGTAACCACGGTAAGCCCTGATTTCTTTGAAACTACATGCAGTGGGCTTACCCATTTTGAATCGGAGATGGGATAGATGAAGCTCGCATCACACCATTTCGTAATCTCTTTCATGACGACGTCCTGGAGTTTTGGATTCAGCCTTCTTTGGAATTCGCAGGACGGCTTAGCATCTTCTTCCAGATAAATGTGGTGTGAACACAAAGCTGGATTTATCCCACGGAGATCTAATACGCACCAATCAAGTGCCTTGTAGTTCTTTTCTAGAACCTCGAGAAGTCGAGATTCCTGATCCGGATTCAGCCTGCTACTGATGATGACCGGATACATGTGTTCTTCACCCGCAAGGAAAGCATACTTCAGGCCTGCAGGAAGTGTCTTGAGTTCTGGTCCTGATCTATCCAACTTGTTGGTCACTTCAGACACTATACTGGTGGTGGGATATACTTCATTGATGGAGCTACCATCCTCAGTATTCTGTTGAGATCCTGATGATGTGTTGAATGATTCTGTAATAGGTTCATTGTGTTCAGGCTGGAGTGAATTCTCGAAATCACATAGTTGCACCAGCATCTGAGAGTCTGTTTTCCAAAAATCGTCAGAGGATAGGTCAACTGTGCTTTCCAAGTCCTCCTCAAAAGTGAGGATTTCTCAGGTCCATGAATCATTCAATGAAAGTGACGGGTCCCTGATCTCTGCAATAAAGTCACAGTCTGCTTCAGATACTGCATGGCTCTCATCAGTCGTGACGTTCGGCTCTCTGATCATGTCTATAGTGATCTGCTTGTTGTCTGAGCGGAAAGTAATCTTGTTGGACTCGTAGTCAACCACGGCACCTGAGGTACATAAGAATGGTCGGCCAAGGATGATAGGTGATAACACGCTTATCTCCCACGAGGGTCACCATAAAAAAAGAATAATAGAAGTGTTGTCGCCGAGGCGACCACTCATGGAAGACCGATGTTGACCAGCAATTAACCCACAATCCAAAGAATACAACAATCATGCTCAAAATAAATGTGAATTAATCTTTATTTTACTCTACCATAAAATGTATAGTGACAAATATGTAGAGGTCGAACCACAGAGAGCAATACAAAATGCAATAGCCTATGTGTCAATCCCAGTCATCCTTGTGTGGGTTTTTTTTTCTCTCTTTTTTTTTATTTAATTAAAAATATAATAATTAAGTAATATGTATATATCTATATATATGTATATAATACAAATTTTTGATATATTTATATAGAGGTTAAGCATAGAGCTTATAATACATGTACTATATGTATATATATATATATAGGTTTATCTAGATATAATATTATATATATGTTTATATATATATATATATATATTTTATCACATTAAGATTAAAGAGAATACATATAACTAGATATATATATATATATAATATATATATTTTTTTTTGGATATATAGATATAGATATATATACATAAAAGGTGTGTTATAATACCCACAAAAATACTAAAAAAAAGTCAAAAATTCAGGACAAAGATCTTTTTGGGCTTTTCATGGTTTTTTACTGTTTTTATAATTTTTGGGTATTTTTGCAAGTGTTTTTAGCATTTTAAAATCGCTAAATCAAAGCCAACAGTGGAATAAGTACTGGCCGTCACAAGAATAGAGATGAAAAATAGCTGACAGCCTCAAAAATGTTTCCCTTGAATTTTCTAATAACAATAATAAAATATAGCATACTTAGGGCCTGGGTTTGTATTTTTCTGATTTTTCTTTGATTTTTTATATTTTTTTGAAGTTTTTGGGTATTTTCGAATTTTTAGGGTTTTCTTTTTGAGATTTTTAGGGGTTTTTGGTCTGACACTTATATAGGACAAAATACACTACATATAATTTTTTTGTAATTTTTTAGGGCATTTTCATATTTTTTTGGGATTTTATGAGTTAGACAGGGACTTAAAGACAAGTTTTTGATTTTTAATAAATGCAAAAATGCAACAAAATGCAAAACTAAAAATATGGCGTTCAAGCATGACCAAACAGGAGCTTAAGTCTATTTTTGCAAGATTTTTCGATTAAAAATGAAGCATGAAATAAATAGACAAAGCCTTCAAAAATTAAATGGCCTGGCAGGGGTATTTTTGCAAATAAAATAGTTGGCAGGGGCATACATGCAAAAATTACCATAAAAATACACTTTAACTTTTATTTTCTGGACCATTTCAAAAATACAAGAACCCGGCAGGGTTTAGGTGCAATTTTCACGCGCCTCACGTGGTTGCTGCACGTGAGGCGCGGAGGGACTAAAATGCAAAAATAGAAACATCAAGGGGGTCCACTGCAATTTCTACAACTTATTTACAACTGAAACTTTTATTTTTGGGAGTTAACACTAAATACAAAAAGTAAGGGGTGAGATGTGAAATTTACCCCTTAAATAAGGCCTTCATCCTGCGGCGCTGGAGGCGCCACTTATACACGTGGCGATCATCGGACGGCGGACTTCGTTTCGGCGATGAAGGGCTGGGATTAGAACATCCCGGCGGATCTGACGGTGGGCGTGCTCCTTCATCGAACGGCTGGCGTGCAATCTGGGCCGTCCCGCTCGATCCAACGGTGCAGAAGGCACCAGGAAGAACTGGGA
This sequence comes from Ottelia alismoides, assembly GCA_037367405.1. Taxonomy (NCBI): domain Eukaryota; kingdom Viridiplantae; phylum Streptophyta; class Magnoliopsida; order Alismatales; family Hydrocharitaceae; genus Ottelia; species Ottelia alismoides. Next base: position 735,118 of record JAZKJV010005735.1, read on the forward strand.
ATGAACTCGCCCTTGGCGAGCTTCGATCGGGTCGCTCGAGCTCCTCCGGGCACCTCCCGCGTATCTGAAGGGTCCTGATCGTAGCTGGAAGTCCTCCGCGTCGTCTGACGGTGATCTCATGGCTCCTGGGGGCCTGAGTCGGTGAAGCGAGGTCGAAGAAGAAGGTGGCCCCCAGGAACCTCTTCCTGGTCAAAGCAAGCCCAAAAGGGCTCGATTCCTCGTGGGACCTGCACAGGAAGAACCGCGGGCGAGAGAGCTATCTCCTCGACCCGGGGTTATGAAGCTGCGGTGCAAGGTGGAGGTGGGCGGAAGGGCTCCGGCGAGCGGCGGAGTTGGAACCCTGATTCACCAAGACCAGGGGTCCTGGGATGATCTGATGGGTGCGAAAGATGGAGAAGGCGACGAGGAACGAGATGGGATGATCGGAGTGGTCGGATACAGTGCGGTTCACGATGAAGAAGTCGCCGGAGCGGAGCTCCGGCGAACTTCGATTTTTGCTTTTTACGCTAACGTAATTAACTAACAATTAAACTAACTACGGAAATGAAATTCTAACATTGAAAACTACCTAAGAATGCATTAAAAGGACAGCTCTTATACCTGGGGGCCTCCAGGGAGCAGGGCGGACGCCGGAGCTCCGCCGCGTCAAAATTCTCCTCCCTCCGGCCAAGTCTCGATGCTGGGCGACTCCCCCTGTCACGAGGAACGATCCAGGCACAAGATCTAGGCTTTAGGTTAGAATGAAAGTGGCCAAATTCGAGGAAGGAAGTGGAGCTTTTTATTTATACACATTGGCGAGTAGCCTTATTGACCGGCGATTATTTCATGATCTGGAGAGCATTTGGTTGATCTGTGATTTCGGCGGGCATCATGGAAGATTAGGGAACAAATCTTGTGAAGGAAGCGTTGTCGATTGATGGATGGTGTGCCCGGGAAAAAGGGAGGAAATCGGGGGAGTGGACTGTTCAGAGCTGCCAGGCGTGGGATGGGACAGTTGACCAGGGGGTCAACGTTGGCTGGCGTCTTATTGGGCCACGTAAGCCGCTACGGGACAAAATAGCAAGACTGAAGGAAGATTGATTTATTTGACATTCGAAATGATTTTATTAATTTTTGCTTATAAAATAAAAAATGTGTATTATTTCATGTAGTATTTATTCCCGATTTTTATTGAATTTTTCGAGGTGTTTTATTGGGGTTTTATTTTAGCAATGTGTATATGTATGTATTTACATGTATTTTTGGATGTTTTTATTTTTAGTTTATTTATTTTCTTTTATTATTTTCTTGGCTTATTTTATAAATTTATAACTTATTTTTGTGAGTATAGAGGTATTTTTGTTTGATTTTTATAAGTTTATTTGTAATTTTAAACAAATAGGTCTATGTATTTGTAAGTATACATATAGGTACTTTACCTATATATTGTGTTTATTTAATTAATTTTATGTGTTTTTATTAAGGATTTGTATTTTTAATAGGACACATATACTATATACTTTATTACAAAAATATAAGAGATTTGAATAATTTAAAGAATGTTTTTCCCCTTTTATTTATGTACATACTCCATATAGGTATATTGCCTATATATATTACATATTTTTATTTTATTTTCCAAAGTATTTTTGGTTTTATTCTAATGTCAATATGTACATGAATTATATGCATTATCTACAAAATTCTAAAAATATGAATTTATAAGAATAGTGAATATTGAATAAAATGAATATTTTAATCAGGTATTATGTACAAGGAGGGCCAAAAACCTAACTTCCACAGATGGACTCCAGAAATTATGAAACCAATTTTATAAAATAGTTTATGAAATGCTATATACAATTAAAGGTGAGTTTGGGTGATTTGGAGTTTTTATTTGCAAGATATGGGTCTGTGAAGTTGAGATTTTGGCTTTTTATTATGTGTATAAAATGTACACTGGGTATTATTTTTACACAAACTTAATTTTGTATTTTTATTTACATTATTACCTACAACTTTTATGAACAAAGTTTCTTTATTTGATGAATAAATAATTATGCATAAAATAGGTGTCAAAAATGCATAAATGAATGAATGAATAAATGAGGTATTTATTGTATACTGCCCTTATCTCCCCCTACTTTATTCCTTGTCGACCAATTCCATGCTGGCCTTGGTCTCGGGGTTAGGGTCATAAAATATTTACAATATTTCATTCCTTTTTCTTTTCTTCTCTTTATTCTATAATTTTGGCATTAAAAACCTTATTTAATGCACAATTAATTCTATGAATAATGAATGCTATTATGTACAAATTGATGCTATTTTCATGCATTTGCTGGGGTTTTTGAGGCCAAAATAATAGAATAAAGGTGATGAAATGGAGATTCATCACCCCCCTATACTTGCCTTTGCTAGTCCCTAGCAAACACTTATGCAATAAGCACAAAATGAATAAAGAAAAGAAAAAGGAAAATGCAAGAAAGATAGAGTGAATGGGGGTGCTTTCAGTGCAATGCATGTCCTTACAAAATCTGAATTTGGAGCTCCTGTTAGACCTTGGGTGTGAAGGTGTGTGGAACCTAGTCGGGAACCAGTTCTAAAGTACAACAGCCTTCGGTAATCATAGAACTCGGTTCAACCCACCTCAATAGCCGGGTCAGAACTAGTCTACATCATACGCAAACTCTTATAACTATGAAGCTGACTTGTACGGTGTAAGTGTTAGTGGCTCTCCCCAACTGAAATGATAAAGGCACTGACTTCTCCAGAATGACAACCCAATGATTCCCCTATCCAACAGCTCTTTCCTCGAGGAGCAGGGTATTCCCTTCTAAGTTCAAGTGGCAACCAGCTCAAGAGGAGGGGGTGAAGAGAAGAATGGACGGTAGCCAGTGTAGCTACCTATCCTGGGATGCAAGACCAGTGTAGTCAAGTCATCCAGCTGCAGGCTTACATGTTTGACTTTGGAGCTCAAGCTTGCTTATTGACTTTGTACATACTTTGCAGGCATTTTATTTTTGTACAGGCCTGATCATTCATCATTTCATCATTTTTTTTTTCAACATACTATTCACAGCAGCATTTTCATAAGGAGTTTTTCCTCTTGAGCCAGTAGACTATCCCTCTTTTGAAGCTTTATTGCAACCCACAATCTCCTGTCTTTAGACCTCATTGCTATTGAATCTGGTTGGGGTGCACTTCCCTCCCTAGACGAGGACGAATGTTTCCACCCGTGTGCGTCTCAGACTGGCAAATCCAACCCCCTCACCACTCCAACTGAGTCGAGCCAAGTGCAAGGTGCAGGTGTCCAAGTTAGATCACGGTCGGCAAGAGTCATACGTGTGTCTCGAAAAGTTCTGGTTAGTCCACTGAGGTGACTTGAACCCAGCCCTGATTTCTCAAAGAATTAAGTCTGAATAGACCTGAAGTACCTTAAACCTAGTTCCCATAAGGTTCCAGTGCAATTAGGTGCGGTAAGGTCTAACCGATCTCCAATTTGAGATTTTCTTAGACTGATTCAATCATCAAGCTTCACTCAAAAAGAATATGAATGGTATGCTTATGCTATGCACAATGAATGATGCAATTTTTCACAAAAATTTGGAAGGATCAAAGAATGTTTTTACAAAAAGAATCTCTGCACAGGAAGTATGAACTGAAAATGTTTAAAGAGTATGTACATTTATTTACACAGGCGTGCTGCTTTTTTTTGTCAAAATTTAGGAAATTTTTAGCGACTTTACAGATATGGATGAAATAGTTTATTAGGGTGTGTATAGAAAGAATTGTATGTATCTTGTTTCTGATTTACTAGTATCTGCAATGGTGTTATTAATAGCTTTTCGAAAATAATTTTGCAAACTATAGTACACGATAATTTTTGCAATCCTTTACACACATTTGAAAACTATTTTTGCAAAGATTTTTCACACTATATGTAGATATATACAATTTGCACAATAATTTTGACAAGCATTTTTCAAAACATTTGCACATAGGTTTTTCAAATCCTTTCTTTCACTCAAAGAAAAATTTTGCAATCAACACAGTTTCACACATTTGAAATCATTTCACATCAAATTTTCCAAAACTGGTCACACTGTTTTTCAAATCATACTGTATAGGTATCTGATTTATTAATCAGTAGGTACAAAAGAAGAAAAATTGTATTTGACGTATAGTATGGTTCTGTTCTTATAAACTTTATTTGGCTTATTCCTCATTTACAAATGAAAGATTTTTGTGCGGATTCCTCAGACTTACTCGAGAAGCATTTTCACAAGGGTTTTTGAAAACTCTAGTCCAAAATAATTTTGCAATATGTACACGCATTTGAAAATCCTTTTACAAATGTTTTACACAACATAGATAGATTTTTCAAAACACCTTTGACAATCAACTTTTCACAATCATTTGCACACTAATTTTCACACATTTTGCTTTCACTCAAAGAAAATAGGTTTTACACACAAAATAATTTTTCAATCGTTGAATACTTGTACACGCTGTTTTTAAACAAATTTCACAAGATTTTTCAAAGGAGAAAGTTTCGTGGAACACTTTTCTGACTTACTAGTCAGTATAATTACAATGAGTCTGAGGAGCTCACAATCATCTTTCATTATTATAAAGCTACTTTTTACATTTTATTTTGTTGCTGTAGTGGTATTTTATTTTTCAGTATGAGTTATGGCTTTTAGTATATACACAGTATATACGACCCCCCTATACTTAGCTTGAGCTATGTCCTCATAGATCGAAAGGAAAAAGCAAAGACATAACTCGTACTGTGTATAGACAGATCTAAAGAATAAATACGAATGAAATGAATGAATGAGAAGTTGACCGTCCCCCCTATACTAAGGATCAAATAATCCGAAGTATAGCAGATGTACAAAAAGCGGGGAGGGTCAAGGGTGAGAATACACTGATCGTACTCAGATTGTCTCCCCCTATACTTAGGGTAAGATACTCCTAAGTATAGACAAGAAGAGGAGACAATGGAGAGGATCGAACCGAAATTAAAAACCCTAGGTGCACATCCCCCTATACTTAGGATCAAGTACGTCCTAAGTATAGAAAACTGTTTACAAAGGCGGCACCTTTTAGATAGAAAAAGAAAATAGATAAGGAAAAGAAGAAAAGAAGAAAAGAAGAAAATCAGAGCAATAATGTTTGGAGTACATCGTCTGAATCTTTTGGTGCTGCAGGAAGTGTAGAGATATCATCGGGGTGCACTAACTGAATCGAGTCAACAACGGCCAAGAATGAATCTGGTTCCAAGTAAGGCTTCAGTAGTTGGCCGTTGACGACGAAGGGCTGTGCGTCAGGGGACAATTCTGATATAGCAATGCTTCCGTTGTCACGCACTTCACATACTCGAAATGGCCCTGTCCACTTACTTTTTAATTTACCTGGGAATATCCGCAACTTTGCATCAAACAACCACACTTTCTGTCCAACATCGAAGGTCTTTCGTCTGATGTGCCGGTCATGCCAGCGTTTCACCTTCTCCTTGTACATCAAGGTGTTATCGTATGCGCAGTCTCGGAATTCCAAGAGCCTGTTCAGATCGTCCTTTCTCTTCTGACCACCTTTTCGTGAGTCCAAATTACAATCAGTAATTGCCCAAAGGGAATTGTGAATCAATTCCACGGGCAGATGACATGGTTTTCCATATACAAGACGGTAGGGCGACATGCCCAAGGGAGACTTGTAGGTCGTACGGTAAGCCCAAAGAGCTGAGTCCAAGAGTTGAGACCAGTCTTTTCTGTTTGGCCTAACAAGTTTCTGCAATATGGTCTTGATTTCTCTATTGGATAATTCCGCCATGCCATTGGTCTGCGGATGATAAGGAGATGCGACGCGGTGATCGATGCCGTACTCCTTCGTTAGCTTTTTGACCTCTTTGTTGATGAAATGACTACCCCCGTCGGATATGAGAATCTTCGGTATCCCAAACCGCGAAATGATGTTCTTCTTCAGGAACTGGCAAACTGTTTTGCTGTCGGCGGCTCGGGCGGGGATAGCTTCAACCCAACGACTCACATAATCTACGGCAAGAAGGATGTGCTCAAAACCTTGACTGTTAGGGAAAGGTCCCATGAAGTCAATGCCCCATGCATCGAAAACATCTGCTATCTGAATGATTTTCAGAGGCATTGAGTCCTTGGCAGTGAGTGTTCCTTTCAGTCGCTGACAATCAAGACATCTTTTAACAAATTCTGCTGCATCCTTAAATAAAGTGGGCCACCAGAGGCCACACTGCAGTACTTTCGCTGCCGTACGATCTCCAGAATGGTGCCCACCAGATTCGAGCGAATGACAATGCTCGAGGACACTAGATTGCTCCGTCTGAGGAATGCACCTGCGCCAAATACAATCTGCTCCTTCCCTGAATAGAAGGGGATCTTCCCACTGGTAAAAGCGGATGGTCGACATGAATTTGTTCTTCTGATTCTTCGTCCAATCCGAAGATATTACCCCAGAGGCGAGGTAATTTACAATGTCAGCATACCAAGGGAGAGCATCCACGGCTAAGATAGCTTCGTCAGGGAAGGTCTCTGTGATAGGGGCGTTGCTCAAAGGAGAGTCATGCTGCTCTATTCTGGAGAGGTGATCTGCTACCACGTTCTGAACTCCAGGTTTGTCCTTAATCTCCAGATCGAATTCCTGGAGGAGAAGGATCCACCGAATCAGTCTGGGCTTGGCATCCTTCTTCTGCTGTAGGTACCGAATAGCAGAGTGGTCTGTGAAAATTGTGACCTTTGACCCCAACAAATAGGATCTGAACTTCTCTAAGGCGAAAACCACAGCCAGCAGTTCTTTCTCTGTCACTGTATAATTTCTTTGAGCTTCATCTAATGTTCTGCTGGCATAGTGAATGGCATAGGGCGCCTTATCTTTCCTCTGCCCTAGAACAGCTCCGACGGCAAAATCTGACGCATCGGTCATTATTTCAAATGGAAGAGTCCAGTCTGGAGGCTGCAAGATTGGAGCCTGAGTGATAAGCTCCTTCAATTGATTGAAGGCAAGGAGAACTGGCTGATCAACAATAAATTCTGTCTCCTTGCACAAAAGTTCTGTCAGAGGTCGGGCAATGCGGCTGAAGTCTTTGATAAATCGTCTGTAGAATCCCACATGCCCCAGGAATGACCTCACGTTCTTTACTGACTGAGGTGGCTGAAGGTTTGAAATGACATCCACCTTGGCTGGGTCGACTCCCATGCCACGTTTGGAAACGACATGGCCCAACACAATACCCTCTGTGACCATAAAGTGGCTCTTTTCCCATGAGAGCACTAAATTGACTTCCCGGCATTTCTGAAGCACTTTGTCTAGGTGCTCGAGGCAAGAATCGAAACTATCACCATAGACGGAGAAATCATCCATGAACACCTCGAGAAAACTGCCTACCATTTCGGCGAAGACTGCTAACATGCATCTTTGGAAGGTTGCGGGTGCATTGCACAATCCAAAGGGCATCCTCTTGAAGGCGTAGGTGCCGAACGGGCAAGTGAAGGTAGTCTTCTCTTGATCCTCAGGGGCGATCGCCACTTGGTTGTACCCGGAGTACCCGTCCAGGAAGCAGAAGAACTCCTTGCCGGCTAATCTCTCCAAGACTTGATCAATAAATGGCAAGGGAAAGTGGTCCTTCTTGGTTGCTGCATTTAGGCGGCGGTAGTCAACACACACCCGCCAGGATGTCGGTACCCGAGTTGAAATCTCCTCTCCTTTCTCATTTGTGACCACAGTAAGCCCTGATTTCTTGGGAACTACATGCAGGGGGCTTACCCACTTTGAATCGGAGATGGGATAAATGAAGCCTGCATCACACCACTTGGTGATTTCGTTCATGACCACGTCCCGAAGGTTAGGGTTTAGCCTTCTCTGAAATTCGCGGGACGGCTTGGCATCGTCTTCTAAGTAGATATGGTGTGAGCACAGAGCTGGATTAATCCCTCGGAGGTCTGATACGCTCCAACCAAGTGCCTTGCGGTTCTTTTCTAAAATCTCGAGAAGTCGAGATTCTTGATCCAGATTCAGCCTGCTGCTGATGATGACTGGATACATGTGTTCTTCACCCGTAAGGAAAGCATACTTCAGGCCTGCAGGGAGTGGCTTGAGTTCTGGTTTCGGTCTGTCCCCTTTACCGGTCACTTCTGATACCATGCTGGTGGTGGAATGTACCTTGAGACTAGTACCATCCTCAACATCCTGTTGAGATCCTAGTGATGTACCGAACGGTTCTGCGGTGAGCTGATTATGTCCGGTCTGGAGTGAATGCTCAAGAAGATGCGCCTGCATCTGAGAATCTGTCTCCCACAAATCATCGGAGCATATGCTGACTGTGCTTTCCAAGTCCTCCTCAAGAGTGAGGATTTCTCGGGTCCATGGATCGTCCAATGATAACTCTGAATCTCTGATCTCTGCAATAAACTCACAGTCTGCTTCGGGTGCTGCTTGACTCTCATCAGTTGTGGCGTTCTGCTCCTTGTTCATGTTGATGGTGATTCGCTGGGTCTTCGAGCTGAAGGTGATCTTTCCAGACCCATAGTCAACCACGGCGCCTGAAGTACGGAGAAATGGTCTGCCGAGGATGATAGGAGTTTGGAGCAGTGGTGCAGGAGAGTCCATATCAAGGACTACAAAGTCAGCTGGGAATTTCATATCCTGCACGGTAACTATCACATCTTCCAACAACCCGCGGGGCCGCTTAACGGATCGGTCAGCGAACTGAAGGATCATTCGTGTCTGCTTGAGCGGTCCCAGCCCGAATTCTTGCATTATGGACGAGGGCAGAAGGTTGATGGAAGAACCACTGTCAAGAAGAGTACGCTCGAAGACCTGATCGAAGATCACACAACTGATCAGAGGTGCTCCTGAGTCTTGCTTTTTCTGGGGGAGGTTGGAGATAGCTGCAACTGTGGCCATGGACAAAACGTGTTTTTCTACCTCTCGGCGTCTGTTGTCTTGCGCTGGGCGACGCCTGTTAGTACATGCCTCTTTCAATCCTTTCTTCACAGCTGGCATGTATTCCACGGCCTTTAACAAGGGGATCTCAACAGTCAATTTATCCAAAATATCTACAACACCAGGATCAGACAATGCAGTTTTTCTTTTTGCCATTTTTTTGGATTTTTGTATTGCATGCGGAAAAGGAATATTCACATTACTGGCAGGAAAATTAGAGTTCTTATTTACATCAAGATTATCGCCCACAGAATGTTGTACATCCGGACTACAAAAAGGCGTACAAGCTGGATCTAACTCTGCTGGTGCTGCTGAGCGATCAAAAGGGGTAGCATTGGCTCCATCGGCTGGCACAGGATCGGCTGCTGCTGGCGGCTCCTCCAAGGCTGGCGCGGCTTCACTTCTGCTACAGGCTTCTTTTTGGTGTTTTTGTTTTTGCTGATTTTTTTGTGTTTTTGGCTGAGGCTGATGACAATGCACGACGGCCGGACTGGCTTCTCCTTCCTCTTCCTCCTCACCCGCCCCTGGAGCTGGCACGGCTGATGCGGAAGATGACGATCCACCTGTTTCTTTATTCACCCCATATCTGGTAGCAGGCGGAGGCAAGGCCCTACCGCTCCTGAGAGTAACAGCATTAGAAAAAGCAGTAATATCATTATCACACGCGGACTGGACATCACATTCTACCTGCTCCTTCTTCTTGAAATTGTTGGGGTTGGCTTCGACCTGCGCCGGAATGGTAGTGCGAGTGGCGGTCAGGTCATCAAGCCGCTTGGTCATCTCCGCTAGCCCTTGGACAAGCTGGGCTAGACACTCCATGGTCGGATTAGCAGGGGGCACATCAGAAGATGCAGCGTGCATACCACGCTGCTGTTGGTTAGATGGGTGGGGAGGCTGCTGGTGGTGTTGCTGTGGTGGAGCAGGAAGTTGAAGTTGTTGGTAGGACGGAGGTGGATACTGCTGGTAAGGCTGAGGCTGAGCAGCTGCGTATGGGTGATACGGCTGCGGATGGCGATACTGTGGCTGCTGCTGATACGGAAAGTTCTGCCTCCATTGGTGTGCGAACTGAGGAGGCTGCTGGTGTTGCTGAGAGGGGTGCCCAAAACGACCACCCTGAGGTTGGTGGTACTGCCGATTGGCAAAAGGCTGACCCTAGAGTTGTCCCTGAGGACGGGTCGGCTGCGCATCATTAGCCCATACCCCATTAACTTCTTGGATCAGGGGTGGTGGTGGAAAAACTGGATCAGGGGTGGAAAGGAACTCTGGCTGATAAACGACCATCTGCTGCTGCGGCGGGCCCTGGTCGGGCGCCTGCACGTAGTACACGTGCTGGACTGACGGTGGCTGCTGGCTCTGCTGAGGCTGATGCTGCGGTTGCGGTTCGTCTTTCCTCTCAGCGGGAGCGTCTGATGGTGTAGCCGACTGGACAGAGTTGATCGTACCGACCAACAGCTCGAGGTTCTTGTTGATCTGATCGAGCTTATCCAGGTTCTGGGTCCTCTTCTCGATCACAGCGAGTTTCTCAAGGTCCTGTGATCGCTTCTCAATAATATCAACTTTAGAGAGATGGCCCCCAATGATACTGAGGTTGGAGCTCTCATCTCTCTCTGCTTCTTTTGATGCAGCCATGTGAACTTGTTTCTGGAGGATCTGGGGCTGCTTTTGGTATGCCTTGGATGAAGAGAGGGCGGCCTCTCCCTCGGCCATTTCTTCAAAAATTTGCCAGACAACATCTTCATCCTTGTTGAAATGGGAGCCCCCACATGCTGCGTCCACGAGCCTTTGACTTTCAACATTAAGTCCCCCAAAGAAATGCTGGACCAGGCTGGTCTTAGGGATCTCGTGATGGGGGCACTTCTCCTGCAGATCTGTGAATCTCTCCCAATCCTCATGTACGGACTCATGTGCACCTTGGGAGAAATTGCTGATACGGGCTCGCATCTGGTTGAGCCGGCCGAGAGGATAGTATTTGTGCAGGAAGGCAGACTTCAACTCCTCCCAGGTCGTCACAACCTTTCCCATATGATTGACCCAATAGAGGGCCTTGTCCTGTAGGCTGAAGGGGAAAGCCGTCATCTTTACAATGTCCAGGGGGACATTCGGATAGTGGGTGGTGCGGCAAATGCGGGAAAATTGCTGCAGGTGAATGTATGGCTCTTCATTGGTGTTGCCATGGAATGCAGGGAGAAGGGCTATGAATTGGGGTTTCAGCTCAAAGTGAGCGTGTACCGGTGGAATGAGAATCCACTCGGTCATCTGGCTGTCTCCCGGATTGTATGTTTCCTTGAGGGTCGGTTTCGTCGGTGGAAGTTCAGGATCGTCATTGGGGTCATCACCACCGTCTCCTCCTCCACCTCCTCCTCCCCTGCCTCCTCTGCCTCGGCCTCCTCCTCCGTCGTTACGGTTCATCATATCAGTCAAAATGTCTTGGAAAGCGGTCTGCGTAAGGGCCTGCTCAGTCAGCTGCTGCTGTATTGCTTGGATGGATGCCAGCAACTGTGCATTGACTTGGTTCTGATCTGGCATCTGTCCCTCTGGGATGGGTGGCTGCTGACCCTTGCCCTTTCCTCCTGGCGCCATGTCAGGGTCTGAATCGGACGAAATGAACTCCGGAGTAGTCTCCAGGGCTCGCACTGTCTTCTATCTGCATAATGAGACGGTCCGAATCAGATCAATTGCCATAAATACTCAGCTGTCGTGATGAGGCTGGAGTTCAAGTCAACCCCAGCGTGTTGTGAATGGAAAAATGATGTAGACTGTAATCGACTCCCATTCACAACGGCGGTAGTGGGACAAAAGTGATCCCAGTCTATTGGGTGGCCAAGAGAAAGGTAGAAAACGAGGAGTCTGGAGATCGATCCGCAAAGTCCGGATCGGGTTCTCGGGAATCGCCTCGAAATTATTGGCGAGGTTGAGTCCGTGGAATCGATGTAGGTGTCGGCATGGTCCCGACGGAACCATCCATGGATCAACCTTGCGGAGCACAAGAGAATATCGGATTTTGGAAGAATGATACGATGGTCAACGAGGAACAAAAAGGAGTGTAAAACAGTAGAAAGGCTCGGTTGAGCGGGGTGGTCAAAGGAGGACAGAATTGGCGCAAAGGCGCGGGACTTTGATCTTTGAATCCTTAATCTAGATCCATACAAACACAAGACAAAAGCGGGTTCACCAACTCACGCCATGTGAAGCCGTGAAAGCTCGGCTATTTATTATCTTTTCATTTTTAGAGTTGTGATTTTCAGGCATATCTTATAACAAGTCCTTAGTACGCTACCCTATAGGAGAGAGAGTACTGCCGGAAGAGTATCCCGTACTTGTCCTCCTCCTGTGTAACCTGTAGTCTGTACTTTTTGGAGTCCTTGTAACCCTTCCTGGATCCCTACTCAGCCAAAGAAAAGAGAGAGGAAGCCGATAGGCGAAACCAATACTTCGGTTCTCGCTCGCAACGGAATCACCCGTGAGCGTGCAAGAACCTACTCGGACGCAGGACGATGAGACAGACACCCCCGTGAAGGCGTGGCCTATGCTCAATACTTCGGACAGGGTCGATGCTCTCACAACAGAGAGTCACCATTGGTGACCAAGTCCTACTCGCCTACGTACGATAGAAGCGCCATTACTTCGGAAATCCAGGCGATACACAAGGCAGTTGCAGACTGGGTTTTGGGCTCTAATCCTTAGGGGTCGCACTCGCTCAAGGGAGTAGGGTTTTGGTCCCCCTCCAAAGTACCTGAAAACAATGAGGGCTTTATGAACCCGGTACAATGATAGTCCATTACAGATTTTAATTAAGGTCAAAGTTTATTAGCAGTCCCCTTGTTTTAATTTTTTGGGTTTTCACTTTTTTTGGATCTGTTTTCATGCCAGCGCCTAACGTTTTTGTAGATTTTCATTTAAGTCCTAGGTGCTCAAAATCAGAGGGAAATAGCGGAAAAGCCGTGCAAGTGGTTCCATGATGGAAATCTCACCATTGAACCGAATGATGCATGCTGAGTTAGAAGACTTACAGTGCATCCCAGCTCTCTCCATGTGGTATGCAAAACAAAATTTTTAAACCTATCTACATGTCGGTATGCAAGGCACAAAATCGTCCTAAACATAAGCTGCTATTAACGTGAAGAACCATAAGTTGCTCATTCGTCTCTAGCCCAAGAGAGTCCGGTCTTGGCTCACCCCTCCTCTGCCCAACACATTTGGATTAGGAGAAAGCGCTTGTTCGGGTGTGAGCTCGCGGCGCGGCGGGCTAAGAGATGAATTTACAACTTGTTTGGGTTTGACTAGATCCAATCGAAGTAGACTATAGGAACATGCATTCTTATTAATGTTTGGACCTAGCTACCGAGTCAAGCAACCTATATCTAGGGGCTCCAAGCACACAAAACAAAATAAAAGAAAGGCGGAAAGCTCAAAACAGCGGGAAACAAAATAAAAGAAGGCGATAGAAACTCGAGAAAAACCGCGATGAGGCCCCCGGGTGAACAATCACCCGGGCACTGGACCTCATTGTGAAGAGTAGAGTCCTGTTTTATATACATGCCAAAATAATCTCTCTCTCACCATGAATTACAAAAATAATTTTCCTAAATATCTAGCCTATCTAATGCCCCTCTCTTTGCTTCTTTGGTGCACCCTCCAGATGGTCATGAAAAGAGAAGACCATCCTCCTCCAGGCTCGGCTGCCTTGGCCTCCTAGGAAGCCATCCTTGCGTGGCGGTCCCTTGCATCAAAGTTACAAAGAAGATTGCATTAGCATACTTGGTTAATCAAATAGAGCAGATAAATTAATCACAATAAATAAAGAAATAAAGCATGGTGATTAATGTCAATAAAACAATAGCTGCTCACACAAAAATGAATCATGAATCTAAATCTTTATACAAGGATGACAAAAGTCAATTTGGCTATGCTCATTGCTCCCCGGCAACGGCGCCATCTGATAACACGCTTATCTCCCACGAGGGTCACCATAAAAAAAGAATAATAGAAGTGTTGTCGCCGAGGCGACCACTCATGGAAGACCGATGTTGACCAGCAATTAACCCACAATCCAAAGAATACAACAATCATGCTCAAAATAAATGTGAATTAATCTTTATTTTACTCTACCATAAAATGTATAGTGACAAATATGTAGAGGTCGAACCACAGAGAGCAATACAAAATGCAATAGCCTATGTGTCAATCCCAGTCATCCTTGTGTGGGTTTTTTTTTTCTCTCTTTTTTTTATTTAATTAAAAATATAATAATTAAGTAATATGTATATATCTATATATATGTATATAATACAAATTTTTGATATATTTATATAGAGGTTAAGCATAGAGCTTATAATACATGTACTATATGTATATATATATATAGGTTTATCTAGATATAATATTATATATATGTTTATATATATATATATATATTTATCACATTAAGATTAAAGAGAATACATATAACTAGATATATATATATATAATATATATATATTTTTTTGGATATATAGATATAGATATATATATACATAAAAGGTGTGTTATAATACCCACAAAAATACTAAAAAAAAGTCAAAAATTCAGGACAAAGATCTTTTTGGGCTTTTCATGGTTTTTTACTGTTTTTATAATTTTTGGGTATTTTTGCAAGTGTTTTTAGCATTTTAAAATCGCTAAATCAAAGCCAACAGTGGAATAAGTACTGGCCGTCACAAGAATAGAGATGAAAAATAGCTGACAGCCTCAAAAATGTTTCCCTTGAATTTTCTAATAACAATAATAAAATATAGCATACTTAGGGCCTGGGTTTGTATTTTTCTGATTTTTCTTTGATTTTTTATATTTTTTTGAAGTTTTTGGGTATTTTCGAATTTTTAGGGTTTTCTTTTTGAGATTTTTAGGGGTTTTTGGTCTGACACTTATATAGGACAAAATACACTACATATAATTTTTTTGTAATTTTTTAGGGCATTTTCATATTTTTTTGGGATTTTATGAGTTAGACAGGGACTTAAAGACAAGTTTTTGATTTTTAATAAATGCAAAAATGCAACAAAATGCAAAACTAAAAATATGGCGTTCAAGCATGACCAAACAGGAGCTTAAGTCTATTTTTGCAAGATTTTTCGATTAAAAATGAAGCATGAAATAAATAGACAAAGCCTTCAAAAATTAAATGGCCTGGCAGGGGTATTTTTGCAAATAAAATAGTTGGCAGGGGCATACATGCAAAAATTACCATAAAAATACACTTTAACTTTTATTTTCTGGACCATTTCAAAAATACAAGAACCCGGCAGGGTTTAGGTGCAATTTTCACGCGCCTCACGTGGTTGCTGCACGTGAGGCGCGGAGGGACTAAAATGCAAAAATAGAAACATCAAGGGGGTCCACTGCAATTTCTACAACTTATTTACAACTGAAACTTTTATTTTTGGGAGTTAACACTAAATACAAAAAGTAAGGGGTGAGATGTGAAATTTACCCCTTAAATAAGGCCTTCATCCTGCGGCGCTGGAGGCGCCACTTATACACGTGGCGATCATCGGACGGCGGACTTCGTTTCGGCGATGAAGGGCTGGGATTAGAACATCCCGGCGGATCTGACGGTGGGCGTGCTCCTTCATCGAACGGCTGGCGTGCAATCTGGGCCGTCCCGCTCGATCCAACGGTGCAGAAGGCACCAGGAAGAACTGGGAATGAACTCGCCCTTGGCGAGCTTCGATCGGGTCGCTCGAGCTCGTCCGGGCACCTCCCGCGTATCTGAAGGGTCCTGATCGTAGCTGGAAGTCCTCCGCGTCGTCTGACGGTGATCTCATGGCTCCTGGGGGCCTGAGTCGGTGAAGCGAGGTCGAAGAAGAAGGTGGCCCCCAGGAACCTCTTCCTGGTCAAAGCAAGCCCAAAAGGGCTCGATTCCTCGTGGGACCTGCACAGGAAGAACCGCGGGCGAGAGAGCTATCTCCTCGACCCGGGGTTATGAAGCTGCGGTGCAAGGTGGAGGTGGGCGGAAGGGCTCCGGCGAGCGGCGGAGTTGGAACCCTGATTCACCAAGACCAGGGGTCCTGGGATGATCTGATGGGTGCGAAAGATGGAGAAGGCGACGAGGAACGAGATGGGATGATCGGAGTGGTCGGATACAGTGCGGTTCACGATGAAGAAGTCGCCGGAGCGGAGCTCCGGCGAACTTCGATTTTTGCTTTTTACGCTAACGTAATTAACTAACAATTAAACTAACTACAGAAATGAAATGCTAACATTGAAAACTACCTAAGAATGCATTAAAAGGACAGCTCTTATACCTGGGGGCCTCCAGGGAGCAGGGCGGACGCCGGAGCTCCGCCGCGTCAAAATTCTCCTCCCTCCGGCCAAGTCTCGATGCTGGGCGACTCCCCCTGTCACGAGGAACGATCCAGGCACAAGATCTAGGCTTTAGGTTAGAATGAAAGTGGCCAAATTCGAGGAAGGAAGCGGAGCTTTTTATTTATACACATTGGCGAGTAGCCTTATTGACCGGCGATTATTTCATGATCTGGAGAGCATTTGGTTGATCTGTGATTTCGGCGGGCATCATGGAAGATTAGGGAACAAATCTTGTGAAGGAACCGTTGTCGATTGATGGATGGTGTGCCCGGGAAAAAGGGAGGAAATCGGGGGAGTGGACTGTTCAGAGCTGCCAGGCGTGGGATGGGACAGTTGACCAGGGGGTCAACGTTGGCTGGCGTCTTATTGGGCCACGTAAGCCGCTACGGGACAAAATAGCAAGACTGAAGGAAGATTGATTTATTTGACATTCGAAATGATTTTATTAATTTTTGCTTATAAAATAAAAAATGTGTATTATTTCATGTAGTATTTATTCCCGATTTTTATTGAATTTTTCGAGGTGTTTTATTGGGGTTTTATTTTAGCAATGTGTATATGTATGTATTTACATGTATTTTTGGATGTTTTTATTTTTAGTTTATTTATTTTCTTTTATTATTTTCTTGGCTTATTTTATAAATTTATAACTTATTTTTGTGAGTATAGAGGTATTTTTGTTTGATTTTTATAAGTTTATTTGTAATTTTAAACAAATAGGTCTATGTATTTGTAAGTATACATATAGGTACTTTACCTATATATTGTGTTTATTTAATTAATTTTATGTGTTTTTATTAAGGATTTGTATTTTTAATAGGACACATATACTATATACTTTATTACAAAAATATAAGAGATTTGAATAATTTAAAGAATGTTTTTCCCCTTTTATTTATGTACATACTCCATATAGGTATATTGCCTATATATATTACATATTTTTATTTTATTTTCCAAAGTATTTTTGGTTTTATTCTAATGTCAATATGTACATGAATTATATGCATTATCTACAAAATTCTAAAAATATGAATTTATAAGAATAGTGAATATTGAATAAAATGAATATTTTAATCAGGTATTATGTACAAGGAGGGCCAAAAACCTAACTTCCACAGATGGACTCCAGAAATTATGAAACCAATTTTATAAAATAGTTTATGAAATGCTATATACAATTAAAGTGAGTTTGGGTGATTTGGAGTTTTTATTTGCAAGATATGGGTCTGTGAAGTTGAGATTTTGGCTTTTTATTATGTGTATAAAATGTACACTGGGTATTATTTTTACACAAACTTAATTTTGTATTTTTATTTACATTATTACCTACAACTTTTATGAACAAAGTTTCTTTATTTGATGAATAAATAATTATGCATAAAATAGGTGTCAAAAATGCATAAATGAATGAATGAATAAATGAGGTATTTATTGTATACTGCCCTTATCTCCCCCTACTTTATTCCTTGTCGACCAATTCCATGCTGGCCTTGGTCTCGGGGTTAGGGTCATAAAATATTTACAATATTTTATTCCTTTTTCTTTTCTTCTCTTTATTCTATAATTTTGGCATTAAAAACCTTATTTAATGCACAATTAATTCTATGAATAATGAATGCTATTATGTACAAATTGATGCTATTTTCATGCATTTGCTGGGGTTTTTGAGGCCAAAATAATAGAATAAAGGTGATGAAATGGAGATTCATCAATAGGGGTCTGGAGTAAGGGTGCAGGTGAGTCCATATCGAGGACCATGAAATCAACGGGGAATTGCATCTCCCATACCTTCACCACAACGTCTTCCTTCAGACCTTTAGGTCGCTTGGTGGATCGGTCAGCGAACTGAAGGATCATCTGTGTTGGCTTGAGCGGACCTAGCCCAAATTCTTGCATTAGGGACGAGGGCAAAAGGTTGATAGAAGATCTGATGTTAAGGAGAGTACGCTCGAAGACCTGATCAAATATCTCACAACTGATAAGAGGCGCTCCTTTGTCTTGTTCTTCTGCGGGAGATTGCTGATAGCTGCGACAGTGGCCATGGAAAGCACGTGCCTCTCGAACTGATTGCGTTTATTCTTGTGTGCTGGTCGACGCCTACTGGTACATGCTTCTTTCAAACCTTTCTTCACAGCTGGCATATATTCCATGGCCTTCAGTAAGGGAATCTCAACAGTTAAGTTATCTATTATTTCCACAACTCCAGGATCAGACAATGCACTTTTTCTTTTTGCATTTTTTTGGATTTTTCGATTGCATTAGGAAAAGGAATATTTACATCACTGGAAGGCAAAATAGAGTTCTTATTTACATCAGAATTATCGCCCACACATTGTTGTACATCCGGACTACAAAAAGGAGTACAAGCTGGATCCTGAGGTACTGGTGCTGATGGGAGAGAAAAAAGTGGGGTGCCTGCTCCGTCGGCTGGTGAGGGATTGGCTGCAACTGGCTGCTCCTCCGAGGCTGACGTGACTTTTCTTCGGCTGCAAAATTCTTTTTGTTCTTTTTGGTTTTTCTGTTTTTTTTATTTTTTTCTGAGGGTGTTGGTGTTGCATGACTGCTAGAATGGCTCCTCCTTCTTCTTCCTCCTCACTCGTCCCTGTAGCTGGCACAGTTGATGCAGAAGATGACGATTTACCTGGTTCTTTATTCTCCCCATTCTTGATAGCAGGCGTAGGTAAGGCCCTACCGCTCCTGAGAGTGGCAGGATTAGAACAAACATAATATCATTTTCTGACTCTACAGACGCAGGCAGGACATCACATTCTACCTGCTCTTTCTTTTTAAAGCTATTGGGGTTGGCCTCAACCTGAGCTGGGATAGTGGTCTTGGTGGCGGTCAGGTTGTCGAGCCTCTTGGTCATATCTGCTAGCCCTTTGATGAGTTGGGCCAAGCAATCCAAGGTCGGCTTCACAGGATTTGCCTTAGTAGGTTCAGCATGTAGACCACGCTGTTGTTGCATGTGCTGGTGCTAAGGCTGTTGGTGGTGGTGTTGGGGTAGTGCTGGAAGCTGAAGCTGCTGGTAAGAGGAAGGGGGATATTGTTGGTACTGCTGAGGTGGAGCGCCCGCATACTGATGAAAAGGATGTGGCTGGCGGTACTGCGGCTGCTGATAATGCTGATTCCGCCTCCATTGATTTGCATATCAGGGAGGCTATTGATACTGTGGCGGTGGCTGTGAGGACGACCCAAATCGACCACCCTGAGGTTGGTGGTATTGCCGGTTGGCTGGTAGTTGACCCTGAGGTTGTCCCATGGGACGAGTCGGCTGTGATTCATTGCTCCAAACCCCGTTGACTTCTTGAATCAGGGGTGGTGGTGGGAAGACTGGATCGGATCCTGATATAAACTCTAGTTGGTACACAACCATCTGCTGTTGCGGCTGGACCTGGTCCGGTGCCTGCACGTAGTATACGTGCTAGACTGTCGGTGGCTGCTGGCTCGGCTGAGGCTGATGTGGCGGTGGTAGATCATCTTTCTTCTCAGCTGGAGCTTCTGATGGTGCTGCCGACTAGACATAGTTGATAGTGCCCACCAGCAGTTCTAGTTATTTGGTGATCTGATCTAGCTTGTCAAGATTTTGAGTCCTCTTCTCGATCACGGCAAGTTTTTCTAAGTCCTGTGATCGTTTCTCGATGATATAAACCTTTGAGAGATGGCCCCTGATGATGCTGAGGTTGGAGCTCTCATCTCTCTCTGCCTCGCAGGATGCTGCCATGTGTACTTGTTTCTGGAGGATCTGGGGATGCTTTTGGTATGCCTTAGATGAAGAGAGGGCGGCCTCTCCCTCGGCCATTTCTTCGAATATCTGCCAGACTACATCTTCATTCTTATTGAAGTATGAACCCCACATGATGCGTCAACGAGCCTTTGTCTTTCAATGTTCAGGCCCCCAAAGAAGTGTTAGACCAAGCTGGTCTTCGGGATCTCATGATGGGGACATTTCTCTTGTAGATCGATGAATCTCTCCCAGGCTTCATGTATGGATTCGTGGGCTCCCTGGGAGAAGTTGTTGATTCGTGCTCGCATCTGGTTGAGCCGACCAAGAGGGTAAAACTTGTGCAGGAAAGTTGTCTTCAGTTCCTCCCAAGTTGTCACAACCTTCCCCAGATGGTTGACCCAATAAAGGGCCTTGTATTGCATGCTGAAGGGGAATGCCATCATTTTAACAATGTCCAGAGGAACATTGGGGTAGTGAGTAGTACGGCATATGCGTGAGAACTGCTGCAGGTGTATGTACGGCTCTTAACTGGTGTTTCCATGAAAAGATGGAAGAAGAGCGAGGAATTGGGGCTTCAGCTCAAAGTGAGCATGCACCGGTGGAATGAGGATCCACTCGGTCATCTGGTTGTCTCCAGGATTATAGGTCTCCTTCAGTGTAGGTTTTGATCTCCCATTTTCTGGCTCTTCCTCGTCATCGGGAGGATTACCACCTCCTCCTCGTCCTCCTCCTCCCTCGGCTCTATTCATTACATCATTCAGCATATCCTGGAAAGCAGTCTGTGCTAGGGCCTGCTCTGTCAACTGTTGTTGGATAGCTTGTATGGATGCCAACGGTTGTGCGTTAACCTGATTCTGATCAGGCATCTGTCCTTCTGGTTGGGGTGGTTGCTGACCCTTACCCTTTCCTTGAAGAGCCATGTTAGGGTCTGAGTCAGAAGAAATGAATTCCGGAATATAATCCAGGGCTTGGTCTGTCTTCTATCTGCAAAATGAGAGAATCCTAATCAGACCACTTGCAATATTATTCAGTTGTCATGATGAATCTGGAATTAAGGTCAACCCCAGCGTGTCATGAATGGAAAAAGATATTGACTGTGGTCGACTTCCATTCACAACGACGAGAGTGGGACAAAAGTGATCCCGGTTTATTGGGTGGTCAAAAGAAAGGTAGAAGATGAGGAGTCTATAGATCGATCCGCAAAGTCCGGGTCGGGTTCTCGAGAATTGCCTCGAATTTATTGGCGAAGTTGAGTCTATGGAATCGATGTGGGTGTCGACGGGATCCGACGGAAACCATCCATGGATCGACTTCACGAAGCACAAGGAGGATTGTATGTTGGAAGAAGGATATGATGGTCAACAAGGAATAAAAAGGAGTGTAAAACAGTAGAAAGGCTCGACTGAGCTAGGGTCAAAGGAGAATAATACAACAAAACTTGCGCAAAGGTGCAGGACTTGATCTTTAACCTTAGTCTAGATCCATACAAACATAATACAAAATTGGGTTCACCAACTCACGTCATGTGAAGCCGTGAAGGTTTGGCTACTTATTATCTTTTCAGTTTTAGAGTTGTTATTTCAGGCATATCTTTTAACAAGTCCTTAGCACGCTAACCCTATAAGAGAGAGAGTATTACCAGAAAAGAATCTCGTACTTGTCCTCCTCCTTTGTAACATGTAGTCTGTACTTTTTGAGGTCCTTGTAACCCTTCTTGGATTCCTACTCAGCCAAAGAAATAGAGAGAGGAAGCCGATAGGCGAAACCAATACTTCGGTTCTCGCTCGGTATGGAATCACCCGTGAGCGTGCAAGAACCTACTCGGACGCAAATGGATGAGACAGACATCCCCGTGAAGGTGTGGCCTATGCTCAGTACTTCAGACCATGTCGATGTTCCACACAAGGCGGGAACACCATCGGTGACAAGGCCCTACTCGGTCATGTACGATAGAAGCGCCATTACTTTGAAAATCCAGGCGATACACAAGGCAGTTGCAGACTGGGATTTTGGCTCTATTCCTTATGGGGCGTGCCTCGCTCATGGGAGTAGGGTTTTGATCCCCCTTTGAAGGTACCTGAAAACAATGAGGGCTTTATGAACCCAGTACAATGATGATCCATTACAAATTTTAATTAAGGTCAAAGTTTATTTAGCAGTCCCCTTGTTTTAGTTTTTTCGGTTTTCACTTTTTTGAGTCTGTTTTCATACCAGCTCCTAACGTTTTTGTAGATTCTCATTTATGTCCCAGGTGCTCAAAATTAGAGGGAGATAGCAGAAAAGTCGTGCAAGTTGATTCCATGATGGAAATCTCACCATTGAACCGAATGATGCATGCTGAGTTAGAGGACTTACAGTGCATCCTAGCTCTCTCCATGCGGTATGCAAAACAGAATTTTTAAACCTAACTACATGACGATGTGCAAGCGACAAAATCGCCCTTAACAACAACTGCTATTAATCGTGAAGAACCAATTAAGTTTGACTAAATCTGGACGTAAGAGACTATAGGAACAAGCATTCTTATTAATGTGTGGACCTAGCTACCGAGTCAAGCAACCTAAGTCTAGGGGCTCCATGCACTCGAAACAAAATAAAGAAAAGGCGGAAAGCTCAAAACAGTGGGAAACAAAGAAAAGAAAGCGGGAAACGCGAAAAAGCCGCGACGAGGCTCCTAGGTGAACAGACACTCGGGCACTGGACCTCGTTGTGAAGAGTAGAGTCCAAGTTATTACATGCCAAAATTGTCTCTCTCTCTCATAAAGTTACACATTTTTTTACAAGCTAAGCCTTCTTCTTGCTTCCTTGGTGCTTGCTCCAGCTGGTCAAACAAGTGTGACCCTCCTTCATGCATGGCTGCACCAGCCTCCTAGAAGACCGTCCTCGCATGGTGGACCCTCGCATCAAAGTTGCAGGAAAAAGAGTATTAGCACAAATAATCACAGAATATAAATAAAAGCAGTAAATATTTATAGGCAACTCATGAATATTAACAAAAGATCATGCAAATATTTACAACATGACAAACTAAAGTAAGCTACGCTCATTGCTCCCCGGCAACGGCGCCATCTGATGAAGGGGAAAATTAAGGGTCGTATTAATCCACAAGGCAGATCAATAGTCGCTGCGGTGACCGCTCAATAAATCCCAATCAATCAACAATTAACCCACAATTAAAATAAAGCAATTAAATCCCAAAAATATGAATTAAAATTTATTAACTCTACCATAAAGATGCATAGGGCGTAAGTATGTAGATGTCAAACCACAGAGAGCAAGAACAGGTAGCCTACAATTATTACTATACAAGCTAGTCATGTATGCACGCAAGTCTTTTTGTGGGTTTTTAATTATATATTTTTTATTTTATTTTTGATTTTATATTTGATTTTTAATTTTCTGAATTTTTATTTTTATTTTTATATTTTATATTTTTGTATTTTCTTTTTTAATAAAGATATAATATATAAGGAATATATATACACACTAGCTATAAGGGAGAGATAAAAATAGGGAAAATGCTCAAAATACAGGAAATAAAGTATTTTTATGATTTTTATAATATTCTAATGTTTTTATGATTTTCTAGATTTTTCTGAATTTTTTTGGTATTTTAAAGGCAAAAATACAAGTAAACAATGAAATAAATTGCTGGCCAAAATTAAAATGAGGATGAAAAATATCAGATTGTGTCAAAAATTCCTCAAATTAATTTTAAAATAAAGATAATAAAATGCAGAAAATTCAGAAATAGACATTGTATTTTTATGATTTTTTTGGGATTTTTAATACTTTTTGAAGGTTTTTGGGGTTTTTTGATTTTTAGGAGTTTTATTTTATATTTTTTAGTGGTTTTTGGATAGCAAATCAAAGACACTAAAATGCTCAACATATATTTTTTGGGGAATTTTTCAAGAAGTTTTTGTATTTTTTAGGATTTTTTTAATGTAAATAGTAGTAAAAATGCATGTTTTAGAATTTTTATAAATATGAAAATGTAATAAAAATGCAAAACAAAAATATGGCGTGATAATACAATGCAAGAGGAACCTATGGTAATTTTTTGTGTGATTTTTGGAATTTTATAGATGCATGCAATAAATAGGGAAAGCAAAAAGAAATTCCAACACTAGCAGGGGTATTTTTGCAAATAAAATAAACTCCAGGGGGCTTTGTGAAAATATACCAAAATTTTTGAATGTTTTCTTGAAGCTTCAAGACTAAATAACAATTTCCTAACCCGCCAGGGGGTCCTTGCAATTTTCACAACATCTTACATGGGACTACATGTGATCCAGACTTGGAGGGACCAAAATGCAATTTTCAATAACTCTAGGGGTCTTTGTGCAAAATTTCCTCAAGTCACGTGGGACAATACGTGACTCGGCTGGTAAGGACCAAAATGTAATATACAAATAATAAAGGGGGGTTCTATGCAAATATACCAAATATTTATAACGTTATATTTATTTTACAGAACTAAATAATAAATACAAAAACTCAAGGGGCTAAAGATGCAATTTACCCCTTAAAGCACTGGATCGAACGGCTGATATGCTTGACTTATCCACGTGGTGCCTCCATATTTGCCGATAACGCTTCGCGGTTGGATGGCGTTGATTAGATCTCCTGATGAGATCTGATGGCTCTGGTGTTAGGCATCCAATGGTTGCTGCTACGCCTGGGATCTTCATCTTGATCGGACGGCGATGAAGCAAGGTGGACGAACAGGGACGAAGCTCACGTGCGGCAAGCATCGATCGTGAATAGCCAGCACCTCCAGCCTTCTCCGTTGCCACCGGTGGTCTCTACACGTGCCTGGAAGGTCCCCACGTCTCCTGAAGGTCTCCGCTTGGCCCCTGGAGGTCCCAATCGATCAGGCGAGCTCGAGGAAGGGGAGGACCTCCAGGAACCTCTTCCTGAAATCAATCAAGCCGAAGAGGGCTCCTTTTACGTCAAGACCTGCACAGGAAGAACAAGCGGCTCGAGGCGAAGCTCCTCGACCAGGGGTTTGAAGCTTTTGCGCAAAAAAT
Organism: Ottelia alismoides; assembly: GCA_037367405.1. Lineage (NCBI taxonomy): Eukaryota > Viridiplantae > Streptophyta > Magnoliopsida > Alismatales > Hydrocharitaceae > Ottelia > Ottelia alismoides. The sequence goes on from JAZKJV010005735.1 coordinate 760,180, forward strand.
GAAGGTGGGCGGCGAAGTTCCGGCGAGCGGTGGAGGGGAGCTTCGATTCCGGTACCACGAGGGCTCCGGTTGATCTGGGGCGTGAGGGAGATGGAGAAAGTGATAGGGAACGTGATGGAAGTGGTACGAGCGTCGGAGGTTAATTGGATCGTTCGGGAGTCGTCGCCGGAACGGAGCTCCGACGAACTACGACTCAACTGAATCACGGCGATTCACTTAGCTAAATGCTACACTAAATGCGGGAAATAAAAGCTGGAATTAAAATCTACCTAATAAAGCAAGAAAGTTGCTCTAATACCTGGTGGGAAACCAGGGAGCGTGGCATCGTCGGAGCTCCGCCGTGGGTGCAGCTCCCACCTCCTCCGACCGATTCAAGGCGCCAAAAGCCTCCCTCTGTCACGAGGAAACCTCCATGACCGAATACGAGGAAGGGAGAAGAACAAAAACTGACCAAATTTGCGAAGGAGGTCGGAGCTGCTTATTTATAAACATCACAAGGCACCCTTATTGACCGGCTAAAATCAAAGAATCCGGTGTGTTTACGAGCAATCTAAGATGTTGGCGTGATTGTACAGTGAACCAGGAACAATTCTTGTGAAGGAAGCGAATTCGATCGATGGATGAGACGCCCATGAAAAATGCAAGAAAATCGGGGATTCACCAAGTCTGACGGGTCAGAGCTGCAGATGGGACAGTTGACTAGAGGTCAACGAAGGCCGCGTTGGGATTGGTCCACGTCGGCCGCTACAGGACAAAACAGGAGTTTTTATTCGAAAATAATTAATTTAAAATAGTAAATGGTTTTCTTTTTTTTTGAGTATAAAAAAATGTTTATTATTTTATGTAGTATTTTAATATGATTTTTATTTATTTTTTTGGCTTTATTTATTAGTAATTAATTTTTATGAGTGTATTTATAGGTATATTTACCTATGTTTTGTGTATTTTTATTTTTACTTTGTATATTTTATTTTATTATTTTATTTTCTTATTTAATATATTTATAACTTATTTTTGTGAGTCTAAATATATTTCTATTTGATTTTTATGAGTTTATTTGCACATTTAAATAAATAGGTATATGATTTATATAGATATAGGTATATGTGTTTTGCCTATGTGTTGTATACTTCTTTTTATTTTAATATATTTGAATGAGTTTTATTTTTGTTGTGTATTTTTAAGAGAATATATATGATATTGACAAAATTCTGAAAATAAGAAAGAATAAAATAATTAAAGAATATAATTCCCTTTTATTTATATACATAGGTATTTCACCTATGGTTTGGCATAGTTTTATTTTATTCTCCTTTTTCTTTTAGGTTTAATTCTAATTTTAATGTACACTTATGTTATAAATAATGTTTACAAAATTATAAAAATATGAATTTGTAAAAATAATAAGTAATGAAAAAATTTGAATATTTTAATCGATTTTATGTACAATATGGGTCCAAAACCTATATTTTACACAGTACTTCCAAAATATATAAAACCACCACTATTAAATAGGTCATGAAAAGCTATATACAATTAGAGTGATTTTGCCATGTTTTGAGTTTTTATTTGGAAGATATGGGTCTGTGAAGTTTGGTTTCTGGCTTTTTATTCTGAGTATAAAATGTGCATTGTATATTATTTTTGTACAAACTCAATTTTGTATCTTTATTTACATTATTATCCACAACTTCTATGTACAAAATTTCTTCATTTGATGAATAAATATCGAGATACATAATAGGTGTCAAAAATGCATAAATCAAGAATGAATAAATGAGGTATTTATTGTGTTTTTGACCTTATCTCCCCCTACTTTATTCCTTGTCGACCAATTCCATTCAGGACTTGGTCTCGGGGTTAGAGTCATAAAATATTTGCAATATTTTATTCCTTTTTCTTGTCTTCTCTTTATTCTATAATTTTGGCATTAAAAACCTTGCTTTATGTGCAATAAATACAGTATATAATGAATGCTATTATGGACAAATTAATGTTATTTACATACATTAGCTAGGGTTTTCAAGGCCAAAATGATAGAATAAAGGTGATGAAATGGAGATTCATCAATTAAGCGATCAAAATATGTGTGAGTGAAAATTTAATATAACTCTACAAATTATGTATATAAGCGCAAGTAAGTGGAGTGTCAAACACTAAGAGCAAATGAGGGTAGTAAACTACTATTAATTATTGCTAATTAAATAAACAAATTATGGAATATATTAATTTTATGAACTTGTTTAGTGTTTAATAAATATTTATAAGTTCAAAATTAACCCTAAATTATTTGTAATGTATACTATATATAATAAAGAAAATTCAAAAATAAAAAGATATTTTTTATTTTTGAAGTTTCAGTATTTTTTTATAAGATTTTTAAGGTCTTGAAGTTTTTACATTTTGTCTTTTGTACTTTTTTAGTAATTTTTGGATATGTGGTAGAATATATTGTACTGTAGCTAATATATTTTTTATTTTTTAGATAGTTGTTTGATTTTTCATGGATTTTTTATTACTAAACATGGAAAATATGCATGTTTTTGTATTTTTTAAAATAGGAAAATAAGTTTAAATGAATAGTGAAATTTATATGTGATCAAACAAGGTTCTAGGCATACAACTTAATTTTCTTACAATTTTTGTCATAAAATAAATATTTAATATAAATAAAATACAAGAAAATAAAATATACTGTAGAACAAGGACCTATTTGCAATTTTTATAAACGAACTACGCATTTAGTAACATGTCCAACAAGTTTAAGGCTATACACGCAAAATGTCTAGGTGCCTCGCAGTGGAGCCACGCGAGGTGACCTGACACTGAACCTACGTGCAATTACAACAAAGTTCGGGATCCAACACACAATTTAACCAACGTTTTTTACACAATACTTTATATTTACAATATTAAATAACAAATACAAAAGACAGGAGGGCTCATGTGAAATATGCCCTTCCAGGGCACATGTGTGGCGCGTGAATGTGATCTGATGGTTCTGGTTCGCTCCACTTATGATCCTACGATTGTGGAGGTGCAACGCTTCAACTTTAATCAACAACTTAAATTAGATATGGGACGACCTTCTGATCTAACAACACATGGGCTATCAAGAAGAACATGGAAGAAGGTGTTCTTCCCCGAGCTTCAATCGACCTAGAGTTCTTCTTTTGTTCGTGCACCTAGAGAATTTGTTCTCCACTCGATTCAACTTCTAGATGGCCTCTTTAGAGTTCTAACCTACCCAAAAAGATGGAAGGATCGAGTGTGAATAAGATCAACCCAAAATGAAGCTGCTGCGGTATGGGGAATGGAGGGATGAATTATCTCCAATGAGCGACGGAGATAGAGATTTAATGGACTCGATTCTTGCAGAATCGAGGTGGAAAGATGGTCTAAGGTGTGTAGAAGATGAAGAGGAATATGATGAAGGTGCAAGTGAGTTGAGACATGGATCGAATCACAATGAACTATGGTCTGAGTCTAGAGCTCCGATGAACTTTGATTTTGATTTTTAATGAAAACTAAGTGAAATCAACATTGAATTAAATGCTAAGCTATGCTAAAGATTGAACTACTAAGCTAAAAACATAATTAATAAGATCATACCTGGTCAGGAGACCTGGGAGCATAAACCACCTGGAGCTTGCTTCGGTGATGGTGGAACTGACCTTCTCCACCCTTCTCATGGCCATAGAACTGTCAGGGGACACCTCCTGTTACAAAGGTCCACTCCAGTGATGAGATCTTGGGGTTACATGGGTTTTAAAATGGATTAAAAATTGAATTGAAGGTGAAGAAGGTGTTTTATACAAGTGACGAGGGGCGATCATGGAATTTGATTTGTGCAAACCACGATGGTGGTCGGTGGAGGCCATGCGCATATAGAGATGGAGAATGGAGTTGCGCACAAGATTGATGAAGGGTTCGAGGTGACCAAAGGTGTGGAGATGATGAATAGCCATTTATTCGCCTCTATTCTTACAATTTGGCTTTAAATCCTTAGTAAAATACATGTAAATACAACTAACTTGCATGAATTAACATCTAACATTAATTTATGATTAGCATTTAAATACATGTATTTAAATCAAAAAATAAAGACTAAAGAAAAGTAAAGTAAAGGAAGGATCAAAGATACTAGCTGACCTTAAAGCCCGAGATCAAGTCAAATATTGACTAGGTCGACCAAGAATAAAGTAAGGGGAGATAGGGTAAAATACTGTAAAAAAATCTTGGAAACCCTAATTCTTTTGTGCACAATATATTGTGTAAATAGACTAATATTACACTATTTTATTTATCATTATATACACCTCCAAAAATAAAGTGTTTAACATAAAACTTGTACATATTATTATATAGAAAATAAAAAATAGTAGCCAAAATAAATCATGCACAGTGCACTTGGTACACAAAGATGAAAAAGCCACGAACAGAACTTCATTGATCAATATCTACTCCATATAAACTCAAATTGAATCAAAATCACCTCCATTGTATTTCAAATTAAATTATCTATCAAATAAATGCGTTTCATTGAAAATGAAGCTAAGATACAAAAACCAACTTTTCGGGGTACTATCATTCTCAAGAATTGTCATATAACCAATTAATCTATTATTTACATTTTTGACCTCATTATATTTTTCTAATTAATAAGTATATTATATAATTCATATTAAAAAATAAATGCTTATAAAAACATTTAAAAGATGGCCAAAATTAATAATAAAGCCTAATATATAAGTATAATATACCTAAAGAACACATGTATTTATTTATACATACAATAAAAATTATAAAAGCATTATAAAAATATGTAAATACATATTAAATAATTCTATAAATATAAAAAATGTGTAAATATAATATTATATATAAAAATACATAATAAAAATATTAATATACAAAACACGTGTATATATACTTATATATTATGTAAATATTGACACCTGGTAAATAAGGTTGTAAAAATAAATAAAAATCATGATAAAATAATTTATAAAATAAGAAATATTTTTCATGTTTTATTTTTTAAATAAATTCATTTAATATTTTATTTTGAAATTTATTTCTTTTTCCTTTCTGTTTTGTCATGTTGTGTCCTACGTGGACCAATATGAACGTAAGAAGTGTTGACCCCCTGATCAACACCTCCCCCGCAAGGCCTACCCCCCCCCCCCCCCCACGATTTGTCAGAACTGCCGAGCCACTCTCTTTCCTGATGTTTTATGCCACCTTCCTCAGGTCTGATCACCTTAAGAACTTCATCAACCTTGCACGCTACACCACCCTCCATCTTGTTATGCATCTAGCACCCACCAACCACCATTGGTTTGCACGCAATCTCGATCCTTAGTCACCCCTTTATCACTTCTATAAAATCCACTCCAACACTTCCTTTCATGTTTTGATCCTCTTTGACCATCCATAACCCCAAAAATCATCTCCAGAGTGTTCCTCTTTGTGACAAGAAGCTCGACCCTCTGATTTGCGACAAAGAGAAGCATGGAGGAGTAGGTTCCACCATCGTCGGAGACCTTCTCAGAAGAAGTTCGGCTTCTAGGTACTCCTCTGTTGAGGCTTAGATTTAATTAGGTTTTTAGGTCGTATTTTTATTCCTTAGTGTAGCTTAGCATTTATTTTCTGTTAATTTCATCTAGTTTTACTTAAAAATCAAAATCGTGGTTCGTCAGAGCTTAGAGCTCCGACCATATGTTCCATCGTGAAACTCCCAGTTCTGACCCACCTGATCATCCCATCTCCTTCCCTATCATTTTCTCCATTCATTCGAGCCATAAGCCACCCTCAATCTTGCTCAAATCGAGGTCCCCCGATCTCTTTCTCTATCGCCCATAGGAGCTTAGTCTCCCTCCATTTCCTTGACCAACAGCTTGAAATTGGGTTGAGTCAAGTCGCCCTCGAGCCCCCATTTGTTCTTTGTAGGCACTTGGACCAGATAGCCCATCGGGAAGGAGAATCGAATCGAGCTTTGACTCCCAGGTGGCCAGATGAAGACCTGACCTCAAGGCCTCCTCTGATGAGGCCCAGAGCTATATGATGGTTCATGTGGTTGCAGAGGGCTCCTAGGGAGGTGTTGAGCCATACAACAACTCCAGAGACGGTCCAGAGGAGGGGTAATCGACAATTGAAGCTCAACATTAGAGGCATTCTTCCATGTTCTTCATGATCCCCTTGCAGCCATTGGATGAAGATGTCGATCTAATCTAGGACCTTGAATCAAAACGAAATGGTGTGAAGTCTCCACCATGTATCTTAAGTGAAGCGATGTGGACACACCGAAGCCCTCCGATCAAGAGCCACACACACCGCATGTGCCTTTTTTGGGTATATTCCACATGTGCCCTCCTGCATTTTGTAATTTATTTTTAATATTATAAATATTATGTACTGTGTAAAATAAATAGGTTAAATTGCAAGTTAAACCTGATGAATCTCCATTTCATCACCTTTATACTATCATTTGGCCTTAAAAACCCTAGCTAATGCATGTAAATAACATCAATTTGTACAAAATAGCATTCACAATTTATTGCATTTATTGTGTAAATAAAATTGTTTTTAATGCCAAAATTATAGAATAAAGAGAAGACAAGAAAAGAAAGAGAATAAAATATCGAAGATATTTTATGATCCTAAACCTCGAGACCAAGTCAAGAATTGAATTGGTCGACAAGGAATAAAGTAAGGGCAATTAAGGGCCAAAAATACAATAAAAATCACAATTATTCATTCATTCAATAATTCATTTTTTGACCCCAATTTTATTCTCTATCATTCATAGATCAAATCAAGAAACTTTGTAAATGAAAGTTGGAGATAATAATGTAAATAAAAATACAAAATGGAATTTGTACAAAAATAACGCACAGTGTACATTTTATACACAAAATAATAAGCGAAAATCTCAACTTCACATACCCATACCTTCCAAATAAAAACTCAAAATATATCAACATCACCTCTAATTGTATATAATTTTTCATAAGCTACTGTGAGCTGTGAGTCTTGTTTTTAATGAAATAAATAGCAAAATTGCTCCAAAAATCCTGAGATTTTGACACGTAGCTCCTGCTACTGTGTAGGAATTTTGATGATTTTTGTGGTTTGTTTTGATTTCGTTTGTTATTTTTAAAAATTCAAAAACCTTAAAAAATGTTCTTGGTTATTTTTGATAATCAATTAAAGATATAAATGCCTTGAAAAATTCCAAAAACAATCTTGAGTGTTTGTTGTGTTGTGTTTTAATTTGGTGTGAATTTTATTTTGTTTCATTATATAAAACCCCAAAAAATTAAAAATACTAAAAACCTCTTAAAATCATTAAAAATTCATAAAACTCAAAAAAATGTGTTTCCAGGTTATGTAGGTAGATTTTCTTTTATAGTTTCACATAAAATTACTGTTAGGATTTTATAGGCATTTTAAATAATTTTAATTTGCCTTTTTATCCAGGATGTACATTTATTGCAGTTTTCTTTCTCCTTTGATTTTTAGAAAAGTAATTAAAAATAAAAAACCCCCATAAAATTATAAAAACACTTGAATATTTTAAAAAAACCTAAAAATATTTTTGTTTTGAATTTTGGAGTTATTTCGGCATTTTAAATAATTGCTTGAGTTTTCCTTTTGGCCATTTTCTTTATTCCTTTCTTTATTATAAAATCATAAAAAATTTGAAAAAAATAAAAACCACCAAATTTCTTCTTTTTCTTGGTGACCCGACTACTTCGTAGACTTGTCATTCCGTGCTCCTTGTGATCGACCCTGGTAGCTATATCAGGTTAAATAAACTAGCGGGACTGCTTGCCTTATTTTGATTGCTTGATTGATGTCTTTGGTGATCTGAAATTTTCTTGATTATGCCATGCTTTGTCGATTGGGGTCGCAACGACCTTGTTCTAATTTTCCGAGACTTAACCCTGATCGGCTGAGTGCTCATCGGAAGCTTGACTGAATTTGTAGGTTTGATATATGTTTTTTTCGGAAAAGTATATGATCAACACCTAGGTATGACGTATGCTTTTGGAAAGCATATGATAAATACCGACTCCCAATTATCGAATGAGAAAGTTGATGATAAAACTCTAAAGTAGACAGTGTAAAATTGATCTTATACTTCAGGTTTATTATGGATCTTCCAGTATGCAGGATATACAGGTATTAGGAATACCTGAGGGTGATGTGATCACAAACGATTGTATAACCATGATGCTTCCATAACTAGGGAGTGATGAAATGGGTCTAGATTTTAGTGACTTCTCATAGTGGAGAAGTGATCTAATCTTTGTCCAAATGTTGGACAGTGATCTGAATGTGATTCGGATGTAATGAGAATATTGGATCTACAGTCTTGATTTAATCAAGCATCTATGGGAGGTCTGCAAGATCTGAATTTTAGATGTGATCTCAATATCCAAGTCACTATACGTGGAACAATATAGTCGCCCTGTCCTTATCTCCAAGTATTTGCGGAGAAGCGCATTATCCTTGAAAGAATTCATGAATAATTTTATTGTTGATGTATGTAGCTGAGCATTGAGAAAATGGATAACATGAATAATATGAATTTGATTCATATTATATAGAGAGTTATTTAAGATAATTAAATGTGATTTGATTATCAAAGATATAAATAATATGAATGTGATCTATATTATTTGGGCACATGAGAATAGAGATCCAAGATGATTAAATGTGATTTAGTTATCATGGATATTGAATAATATCGATAGCACTATCCATATTAATCATATATATTATAAATTTGATTTATAATATATAAGAGAGAGCTATTTGTAACTTACATTTGTTATTAAATGTTGATGTTGGATAATTAATTGAAAATGTAATTTACATTTTATTTTGGGTTGTGAATGTGATTCACAATTTTCCAATGGCTAGATTGCAATACTCACAAAATAATTATGAATTATTTTTGTAGAATAATTTACAACAAGTGTTGTTGTAAATCCTTGAGATTTCCATGGAATAATGTAATCTCATGAGATCTCATGAGATTACATGAGATTGCCACCAATTTCCATACTACGGAAGGAGGCAATCTTCATTCAATAAATCTCCATGCTTGATTGATTTAATTTGAGATTAAATCATATTGATTTATCAATACATTTTTAATCTAAATTAAATTAATTGTTGTTGTTTTTACCAACAAAAATCTTAGCCATTAAAAAAACACAAATCAATGTGAGCCATTGGATTTGTGTTGTCCATGGATTGAGATCCATAGATCCCAAAATATTAGAAAAGGAGAGGCACTCCCTTTGCTCTTCTTTACACAATGAGAATCAAAGTCTCTCTCTCTTTCTCTCTACATGCCATTTCCCTCTCTCATGTGGCCGTCCACCATGGAAGCCCTAGAGAGAGTCTCCATCGTCGTAGCGTCGTTGTTATGCTGCCGGATCGTTTGCTCATGGATCTCTGTCTCCTTCGGCGTGCCTCGCTCGTGAAGAAGATGTCATATCTCGTGTGAAGAGATCAGGAGATTCATCACTTGGATCATCAACATGGATTGCGAGGAGCACGCATTTCATCAGCGCCTCGCAAGCATCTCCTCTGTCGGATCGGACTTGAGAAATGAGGTCTCTTCGTTTAGAGACTCGATCGCAACCACACTTCAAGAGTTAATCCTAATACTTGTTTATGGTTTAGATGAAATGATCCGAGAAGTGTTCTTGGATTATGTGGTTTTATCGCATGATTTTTTTAAATTCTGCTGCCTCGAGCAACTAGTACGACTAGTCATTACTGATCGCATACGATGCAATCTTCATGCTTCAGTGATGTGCTTAAGGATCTCACATATCCTTCAAGTGGTATCAGAGCCATAGGTCGAAGGTTTCGGATACGATCCATAAACCTATGGTAGCTTGGGTTCGTTAGGGTTTGTGAAATTTTTATCGTATTTTATTTTCGCATCTATTATTTGTGATTATTTTCAGCCCTATTTAAATTGTTTAAACATGAAAATAAAAACATGTATTTTGTTCCCCATTAAATAAGGAAACTGTACGATCTCAGTTTGCGTGATTTCGAATATGTTTGCTTAAGTTATGATCAAATTAGTGAACATGTATCTACTGTTTCGGGGACTGCCAATCATGACATAATTAAGGAGTTAATTACTGATTTGAAACGCCTAGAAATGCGTGCAAATAACTTAGGTTCTGTTGTAAATTAAATTATCAAACTTTGGAAACTTACTTTGCTTAATTTGGGTTTAAATTGATTGAGATATGCTCATTTTAATAAGTGAGGGTCACTATTGGAAATTATTTTCCTAATCAAGAACCTTGTGATTGTCATTTAATTAATTAGTGTAATTAAATGGTTTAATTTCCTGAAATAATTATGGATAAATATTTGTGAAATATTTGATGATAATTATTTCCTTAAATGACATTGCCTTAACCAATAATTGATTAGATATGATCTAGATCACAATTGGTTACGCAATCTACTTTCCAACAAACAAAGTTGCTTGAATAGTATTGGGGATTTGTTTAGAAAATCTCCTTACAATGTTAATCAAAAATATTTTGATTATTATTATATTTGGTATAACTTTGGTTGAAGAACTGGTTATCATCTCAAGTACACAATGATCAATTTGGCATTATCCTTTCTCGAGGTGGATATGGTGTCTAGTCGGGGAGGTTGGGGTAGTAGGTTGCACCGTGTGCGGTCTGTCCCACTCTCGTCGATACTAGCCATGACAAGGGTAGGGACTCGATGATGCAGGAGAGATCACAGTGTATTTTTCTAACTATAAAATTCGAAATAATATGTATTTGAGATAATACCGTATTTCAAGTAACAACTAAGAAATGTTTGTTGGATATTAATTGGTTCATTAATTTAATATGATTAGATTAATTGGAATCCAATTAAAAAGTTAAGACACTCTATTATGAACAGATGTGTTATTTCCCTTAGAAGAATTAATTATGTGAATATGATTCATGATAATTAATTAGAATTTGAATATGATATGGAGGATCACATAACTGACATCCATGGTCCCCTGCCAAGGCGAAGGGTTCCGTTGCCATGGATTGTATGTAGGAGATGCCTGTCTGAAGTGACAACTCCTGTATGCAAGCATGTCTGGATCGGGTTCTTCGCCTTTCAAAAGAGTAAGGCCATATGCGCAGTGGCCCCAATACCGAGTCCTCATATTATTGGGGCAATATTGGATTGCACATAGTGAGTACTAATCATGTTGACGGTTGGTCCAATTAACGACGGGTCAACATCACCTTAGGGGTGGTTGGCTCGGGTGTTGAAGACCGAATTGGGATATGCAAGTTGGACTTGCAAGGCGGAATGTGTTCCCGATTCTTTTTATCCGAGTTGCAAGTTCTCATATTATTGGGATGTAATAAAGATAAGGAAGGAGATCCCAGATCTTGCTTGAGAAATAATGGTAAGTATATCTCTTACATTGAAAGTGATTAAGGGAATGAACTTTCAATGTTGACAAGGAAGGACAACTTTGGTATAAAAATTCCTAAATCAAAGTAAAGTATATATTTAGATATATATATATACATTTATGCAAATTTCTTATTTCAGATAATCCTTCATTAAATCCACTCAATACTATACTCAATAATAACCAGTAAAATATCATGGATTGGATCCATGATCAAGATATTGTACTTGCAGTTGGACACATAATGTATGTTGTTGCAATGTGCAAGTCTTCCTCATAATAATGAGTACTGACAATTATAATAGACCATAGGACTTCAACCCTAGGATTTGTAAGTCTCTATAGTCCTGATCGCTCATAGAATGTACTTGGAAGTGACATGTCTATGATGATCGTAATTGTCAAATAATCCTTATAAAATTCTAAGAAGATGTTCTGGCATACATATGTGCTCTTGACATTTAATAATGAATGACATGGTTCACTGCATCATGCAGAATGGTGGCTCTACAAGATATGATGTATTAAAAAATGTTTGAGTACACACCTAAACCAAAGGTCTTTAAGAGTTAAGATGTATGTAGATATGATGAGTGTCATCATTCTATTGTCTATACTCAAGTCATTCATGAAGCTTCATAATATTCATATTATATGAATTGAATGAAGCATGTATAAATGTTAAAATACTCTTATATTGAAATCTTTTGCTTTCAACATAAGAGATCCTTTGTCTTAAGCAATGGTTGTTTATAGATGAAAGGAGCGTAGTGGAATGATGGGTCGGACCCAAGTAAGAAGGAAAGTCAAAGAGTTGATTGTACTTCTGTGACTTCCATATGACATCCAAAGAGTTGGATAAATGCAAATACTGCAATAAGTCGATGTATTAATAGTGTGAAGATCTAGTCTATCTGGGATCCTTAGAGAAGGACTCGGATAGTGCATCGGGATAATCTACATTTAATCATTGAAATAGACTTGCTTATTTGATAAGATCAAAGTCTAGTAATTGTATCTCATTCTTCTAATAACGCTCGCAATTGGTTGCATATGTTTTAGAAGACTAGAAAATATGATCTTAAGGTTTAATAGTCATCCACATGTATATTGGTGCAATTGTTGCAACAATCTCTATTGGATAGATAGACTTCATATTTTAAGTGGGAGAGACCTTAGTCATAGAGAATGTCTCTATGATCTAGATATTAGAATACACTCATTGTTTATTTCTATATATTGGAATAAACATGAATTCTGAGATAGACCTATCATAAGGAATTATGATGGATATATTTCAGAAAGTAATCTAACATCTAGAGGACTCTATTAAATTAGAAAATTATTGAATGATTCATTAACATTTCTAATATTAAAAATTAAACCTTACAAGATTAATAGGAGGATAAAGATCATTTGACAATGATCTGACATCAAACCTTGGACATAAGTCTGTTGATGAGATCAATAGACAAAAAAGAAATGAAACTTTAGAGTGTCTGAAATTTCAAATCTTACATACTTACGAATATTGTATTCAAAGTAGAAAATGTCCAAAGCACCCTTCTCTGAGAATGGTGTAAGATGTCAAGGTATTCAATATCTCATACATATTGATGTATGTGGATCAACTATATCATGATAAACATTGATGATATGTGATATCATTTGATGATTTGTGATATATGATTTCTTCTCTTCACCTTAGAAACCTTTGAAATGTTCAAAGATTTCATAATTTTTGTTTAGAACCAAAGTTTGAAGGAAGATGGCATGAACTGATCTAACCTAGGTAATCAGTACCTATTAGATGAATTCGTGGATTACCTTTTAGACAAAGGAATATCATTCCTATCTCACTCCTCCTAATGCAACCTAAACTCGATAGAGTTATAGGGTGGATCATGTATGACACGATTTGATCAATGATATTTTTTAGCATAATTACCTATTAGTTTACAAGTATATATGTAGTAGAGACTACAATGTATATCCTTAATAAGGTTCCATGCAAGTTAGCTGGAATCTAGCACCAGAGAGTGCTACTTCATTAGGAAAATAACAGATGGTATTGGATATCTACTTTATGACCTTGAGATTCTTGAAAGATCTCATCCCTAAGGACATGATTATTAGAGGATGACTCTCTTGAGAATCAAGATGAAAATGAAGTAAAGGAACTCATTGAATCTTGAGAAGATAGTGAGACTTCTAAAATTAGAAACTAAAAGGACAATTAAAGATGAAATACTAATACCTCTTCAAATAAGTTTGAGGATGGATTCCATGTGTCAGTTGAGTCTAACAATGATTTGACTTCATGTGATGAAGCTTCTGAAGATCATAGCATGGAAATATGGATGATAGCAATAAAAGTCTAAAGTATACTTCATATACAAGTGTTGTATATGGCCCCTTCGAGGATCCACCTATAAGGGTAAAACATGTTAAGGTGTAAATGGATCTTCAAGAGAAAGAAGGGACCTGATGAGAAGGTAGGGACCTTCAAAGCATGACTTGTATCCTCAAGATACTCACCGAAGAGAAACTTCGCTTGCAATGAGACTTGCTCTTCAGTGAGTAAGATTTACAACACTTGTAAATTATTCTACAAAAATAATTCATAATTATTTTGTGAATATTGTAATCTTGCCATTGGAAAATTGTGAAGTACATTCACAACCCAAAATAAAATGTAAATTACAATTTCAATTAATTGTCCAATGTGAATCCAATTCACATCAATATTTAATTAACAAATGTAAGTTACAAATAGATCTCTCTTATATATTATAAATCACATTTATAATATATATGATTAATATGTATAGTGCTATCCACATTATTCAATATCCATGATAATAAATCACATTTAATCATCTTGGATCTCTATTCTCATGTGCCCAAATAATATGGATCACATTCACATTATTTATATCTTTGATAATCAAATCACATTTAATTATCTTAGCTAACTCTCCATATTTTATGAATCAAATTCATATTATTCATGATAATCAAAACACATTTAGTTATCCATTTTCTCAATGCTCGTATACATATATCAACAATGAAATTATCTATGAATTCTTTCAAGGATAATGCGCTTTCTCTGCGAATACTTAGAGATAAGTATAGGGCAACTGTATTATTCCACGTATAGTGACTTGGATATTGAGATCTCATCTCAAGTCCAGATCTTGCGGACCTCCCATAGATGCTTGATTAAAACAAGATCGTAGATCCAATCTTCTCATTGCATCTGAATCACATTCAGATCACTGTCCAACATTTGGACAAAGATTTGATCACTTCTCCACTGAGAGGAGTCACTAAAATCCAGACCTGTCTCATCACTCCCTAGGTATGGAAGCATCATGGTTATACAATCGTTTATAATCACATTACCCTTAGGTATTCCTAATACCGGTACATCCTGCATATTGGAAGACCCATAATAAACCTGAAGTATAAGATCAATTTTACACTGTCTACTTCAGAGTTGTATCATCAAGTTTCTCATTCGACCATTGGGAGTCGGTATTGATCATATGCTTTCCAAAAACATACATCATACCCAAGTGTTGATCATATACTTTTCCAAAAAACATATATCAAACCTACAAATTCAGTCAAGCTTCCAAAGAGAGACGACCGTGCACGGAATTTGATTCTTCCCAATATCTCATAAGTGAGCTCATGTCTTCTTGTTCAGTAATGAACGTGTATGATCCCTTTGAGAGATCGTATTACTCATATGCCATTGCATGCACACGAGCACGCCGATGTATAGACCTTGATTAGGTCATCAACCTAATGGTCTGCCAAATGTACATACGTAGACATATAATAACACATCTGGCTCTGGTCAGAGGATGCGTGCCTTTATTGTGATATCATACAACATAGGACTTTGGTTATCTCAATCTCGTTAAGTCAACTCTTTTACCTAACTTATCTAACACCTCTGAATCTCTATTCCTATGCAGAGGACCTACATCAAGAGGTCGGTTAGATATCAACCTTCATAGAAAGGATTGCCATCTCCTTCTCAAGCCAGAGATCCTCTCTTAATAATCATTTGATGGTGCTTGATGAGTCCTCAATCTAACTCTTTATATAATCATCCAAGCACCAACCTCTATGATTTAATAATTGAATCAACAATTGTATGACCATTAAGATGTCCATGGTACATAACCCTAATTGTACTAAGGGACCTATTATGCAAATTAGTTATTCTTCATTTCAGATCAAGGAATGATATTTGCAATAACATTTATTGCATAATGGCTAGTCATGGGCTCGCATGTCCAACAATCTCCCACTAGCCCAAAGAGCCATTAGTAGGCTAATCATTAAACCTACACTTATGTGACAATCATAGGCTATTTAGGAAAATAGCTAGGTAAGTTGATCAGTCACTCTGTTCCCAAGAGACTACGCCAAGTCCTTTTACGTCGCTTGCATATCTCCTAGTAACAGTTCTCATATCCAAGCGAATGTTGCATCATATGCAATAAATACTCAATCTTGTTAATTATAGTGTCCTTAACACTACAACATAATTATTATTATAACCAGTATGTAATTTCCATTATCCTTGTCAGAATACCCTTATTTCTGAAGATCTCTATCTCTTAAGGTATTTGTAATAAAGACCTTTCATATCACTATCTATAAAGTCTTAAGTTCTTGAAGATATGACATTGAGTTCACTATCTCTAAGTCTTGTCATCTTTAAAGATATTGTTATTACTGCAATAAAGTGTTTTATTTCCGTAGTAGGATTAGTAACATTTTACTACTCCCACTGCATGGTAGACATCTGGCTTTTGTACACATATATCATATACTCGGCTTCTTGTAACTGATGCACAAGGGAAAGCAGTTTTAGCATTCACCTCCTCAACTCCTTGAGGTGCTATCCCCTTAGATAGGTCGGTAACATATCTTAAGGGAAAGAAGCCTTTCTTGGAATGTTTCAGAAAATGAAACATGTCCAAGGTGTACTACTAATGTGAAAGTCCCAATACCCTCTTTTCTTTGCTTCTAAACAACTTCAGAACTAAGATCTAAGAGGTATCTTTGAGATCATATCTCAAGATATGGAATGTCCAGTCTATAAAACACATATTATTATCCTTATATCATTACAAATGATTAGGATATTATCTACATTTAGCACGATGAACACAATGGCACTCCCACTAAGCTTCACATGGTTCATCAAGATTCTATTTGAAATCTTAGGTTCCAACTATAAGAAGCTTATTTGAGTCCATAGATGGAGTTCTTCAGTTTGCACACCTTGCTTTCCTCGACCATGAAGCCCTGGGGCTACTTCATCTGAATCTCCTCGGAGAGGTATTCATGGAGGAATGCAATATTGACTTCCATCTTAAAGATGCCATAGTCAAGTGGTGTAGGTACAGTTAGTAATGTTCTGATGGGTTTAAGAAGGTGGTTTCATATTTTTTTGGAGTTAATATGTGAAAGTTAGATTTTAGACCCTTATTGTACATTATACCCGATTAAAATATTCATCTTATTCATTATTTATTATTTTTGCAATTTTATATTTTTATATTTTTTTGTTATTATTTATAACTTATGTACATATTAAAACCGAAATAAAATCAAAAAGAAAATACAAAATAAAATTAATCTATATACATATATAGGTAAAATACCTATAATATTACTTGTACATAAATAAAAGGGAATTTCCTTCTTTCATTTTTTATTCTCTTATATTTTTATACTACTTTAAATATCATTTATATTTTACTAAATACAAAGAGGAATTAAAACCCAATAAAATACATTAAAATAAAATAATGTATATAATACATGGACTAAATACCTATAAGTATATCTACATATAATATATCCCTATTTATTTAAATGTACATCACAAAAATATAATAAAAATATATTTGTGTACATAAAAAATAAGTTATAAATATATAAAATAAAAGAATAAAATAATAAAATGAAATATACAAAATAAAAATAAATAAGCTAAAATATAGGTAAATACACATATAATTATACCCTTAAAAATTAACTATTAATAAATAACATTAAAAATAAATAAAAATAATATTAAAACATAAATTAAATAATAAACATTTTTTTATTTTATAATAAAAAATTAATAAAATCAAATAGTATTAATAATTAATTAATTTTGAATAATTCATGCAGTTTTGTCCTTTTACGCTTGAGCTGGACCAATCAGAGGCTAGAGTTTGTTGACCGTCAGTCAATTCTCCCTATGCCTCTGACTTTTGTCGGAACCATCGTTTCCCCGATTTTCTTGCAATTTTCCCGCTTGGTCTATCGATTAATCGTGCTCCCTTCCTTTAGGGAAAATGATCATTGTTCTTCCTAGATTCACGTCGGCCTTCCAGATCGGTTGTACTTTATCTCGATTCTCCCCATTTCAACCGTCAATAAGGGTGCCAAGCCTTGTCTATAAATAACTCCCTCCAATTTCCTTCGCCTCTGTGGTCACTAACCCGAGTCTAGAAGCTCGGTTCTTTCATCTAGGGAGTTTCCTCGCGAAAGGAGGCACTCTCTGACGATTTGGATCAGCCCAAGGAGGATGGAGGTGTGCCCACGGTCGTCGCTGGTGGTCCTGCTCCCTGATCTCTCTCAGGTATAAGAGCTGTGCCTTTATCGATTTTTTAGATAGCTTTTAATCCCCTCATTTTATTTCTGCCATTATTTAAGTCATTAGGATAGTAGATTAGCGTTAAATGCCCTACTCGTAGTTCGTCGGAGCTCCGCTCCGGCGAACGTTCCCACCGTGCCTATCCCCTGTTTCCGACGCGCTTCCACCTCCACTCTCTTCCCCTTCACTTCTACTCCTTCCCACACATTTTCATTCAACCAGATCGACACCCGATCCGGAGATCAGGTGCTCATCCACTTGCCTCGCTGGAGGACCACCACCTGCATCTCATCTCATGCCTTTTTCGACCAATAAGGTCCCATGGGCCCCCTACGTTTTGTGATTTAGCTTCTTGCATGTGATGGAGGGCCAAGCGACCCAGATAGGGTCGATTTTTGACCAAACTAGAGATACCTGGGGCCCTTTATTCTCCCGAGCTTGCTAGACATCACCAGGGCTCCGGCGTACCTCTTGAAGTCGTCATCAGACGTAGAGGAGCTGGGGCAATGTTTTGTGCCACTTGCAAGCAATCCAGGTGGTTGACGACGGAAGCTACACCGGATCGAAGCTCGGGAGGCAGGGGGTTCTTCCTTGTTCTTCCGCGCACCTTCAGAGCCATCGGATCGGTCCTCTCCTCCAGATCTTCTAGACATCGTTGGATCAGGCCAGCATCAACCGTTAGATCACCTCCAGTGATTTATCTCGAGCGTCCTCAGTGAAGCGGTACCAGCCGCTCAGATGGCGACACATGCATCAGTAGATCCTCTGCATCGTTCGATGGCGCCGCCTTATAGGGTAAATTGCACATCTTCCCCCGCATTTTTTATTTATAATTTAGCCCTATAAATAAATTGTAACGATAAAAATAAAGTGGAAACTTTGCAGAAAGGCTCTTGTATTTATTTTATTTGCTATTAGGTCCATTCCACGTCACCTCACGCGTCATCCCATGTGAGGTGGTGAAATTGCATTGAAGCCCTGACGATTTTTGTAATTGTAAACTAGTGTAATAAAATTAAGTAAATATTGTATATTTTTGGCAAAATTGCATCTGAGCCCCTTGAAGTTTATTTTTATTGCAAATATGCCCCTGCTATGACATGTATTTTAGTGTATTTCCTCTAATTTTTATAAATAGCCACTATGCTCCAAAAAATTTGTAAAAATAGGGATAAATGCCTCTTACCATGTATTTTCACGCCACATATTTGTTTCGCATTTTTAATGTATTTATTCATTTATTAAAAATCAAAAGGAGCTTTTTTTGCTCTTTCTACAATAGAAATTACCAAAAAAATATAAAAACGTATCTAAATTTTTTTTAAAAAAACTATATATAGTGTCTATTTTATTATGTTTCAATTATAGACCAAAAATCACTAAAAATAGAAAAAGAGAACTCCTAAAAATTGAAAATACTAAAAACCTTTATAAAAAATCTAAAAAATCCTTTAAAAATCCAGAAATATATTTTTCTATTCTGTAATTTTGTTTATATAAATATTTATATATTAAAATTGATTTGGATAATTTTGGACCTTATTTACTATTTTTAAAATTCAAATCAATTTAAGGTATTTATTAAATCCCTTATTTGGGATAATTTTTAATATATATATATAAATAAATTAGCGAAAATTCCATAATAATTACAAAAACATTATAAAAATGTATAAAACCCAAAAATAATTTTTATTTTATATGTTATGTATATTTATTAGTATTTATAAACATATTATTTTATATTATACATATAGCTTTATATATCCTATATACATGTGTTTAAAAGAAAAAGGAAATACAAAAAAATTATAAAAAGGAAATATAAAATTATAAAATTAAAAACAAAATACAAAATATAAACCAATATATAATCAAAAACCTACAAAAAGATGCATATACATGATAAATGACTTGGTTGTGCATAAATAACCATAGGCTACATGTTTTGCTCTCTGTGGTTCGACCTCTACTTTCTTAATCACTATACATCTTTTGATTAGAGAATATTAAACTTTAAGCTCACCTTTTTTGTTATTCATGGCTTTATATATTGTGTGTTAATTGCTGCTTAACCGGGGATTCTAGAGTGGTCAACACACCGACTGTGGTTTCGCCTTGTGAAACCGTACGACCCTTTGATTTCTCCCTGTTATCAGATGCTGCCATTGCCGAGGAGCAATGAGCGTAGCCTAGTTTTGTTATTCATTTTTGTATAGTCATTTATTCTGATTATTGATTTATTGCTGTAAATATTTATTGATTTATTTTCATTCAATTAATTCTTTGTCTATATCTCGATTTGACTTAATTTGATTATTTATGCTAATGCAATCTCTTTGTGACTTTGTTGCGAGGGCCCGCCATGCGAGGACGGCTTTTTAGGAAGCCGATGCAGCCAAGCTTGGAGGAGGTTGGTCTTCACTTTGTGACTAGTTGGAGAGGGCACCAAGGGAGCAAGGAGAGGGAATTAGCATAGAATTATATTATTTTTATTTATGTAATTATTGGTGAGATAGAGAAAAATTAAATATGTAGTAATTAACTTGGACTCTACTCTCCACAACGAGGTCCAGTGCCCGGGTGTCTGTTCACCTGGGGGGCTCATCGCAGTTTTCCATGTTTTCTCGCCTTCTTTTATTTTCTTTTCTGCTGTTTTGAGTTTTCTGTCTTATTTTATTTTATTTTATTTTGTGTGCATAGAGCCCCTAAACATAGGTTGCTTGACTCGTTAATTAGGTCCAAACCCTAATAAGAATGCATGTTCATATAGTCTCTTACGTTTGGATCTAGTCAAATTAATAGTGTTAGTAATTTGGACTTGAGACCGTGTGCTGAGAGAGGTCGTATACAACGCTTGTAGTACCTGTTGTGGCGGGCACCGATCGGCATCGAAGACCGGGCCTTTGTATCATTTTTGAATAACTAACAATTGGTTCTTCACGATTAATAGCAGCTATTGTTTAGGGTGATTTTGTCGATTGCACGCCGTCATGTAGATAGGTTTAAAAGTTCTATTTTGCATACCGCATGGAGAGAGCTGGGAAGCACTATAAGTCCTTTAACTCAGCATGCATCATTAGATTCAATGGTGAGATTTCCATCATGGAATTGACTTGCACGACTTTTTCGTTGTCTCCCTCTGATTTTGAGCATATAGGACTTAAATGAAAATATATAAAAACGTTAGGCACTTGTATGAAAACATATCCAAAAAAGTGAAAACCCAAAAAATTAAAATAAGGGGACTGCTAAATAAACTTTGACCTTAATTAAAATCTGTAATGGACTATCATTGTCTTGGGTTCATAAAACCCTCATTGTTTTCAGGTACCTTAGGAGGGGACCAAAATCCCTATCGTGAGCGAGGCACGACCCTCTAAGGATTAGAGCCCCCTTGAGCTGAGAGAAGACCAAAGCATCTACTTTTAGTAGATGAGATGTTAACTATTGTGTAGTGTAGCTAGTTAAGTAATTAATTGTGTCATTAATTGGTGTTGTACTTATTATTTTTTTATATAATTGTCTATTTATAGCAACTCTGTGTTTAGTTCTCGTGTTTGTAAAAAAAGAGACTATTTAATTCTTTAAGTTTGGTGTGTCGAGACCAGTTTTGTCCTATTTGAGGTTGGGGCTTGACTTGAGTGGAGTACTTAGGACCAGGTACGCAGTTATTAAAGCTTTTTATATGTCATTTTGTATGTGCCATCATAACTAGGTTACACTTGTTCATCTCAAAGATTCTCTAAATCATGAGTACTTAATATGTTCTATTCAGCTCAAATTAAATTCCCTTATATCCCACTAGTAGAACTTATGCTTTAGGTCCGGTTTTTCTCGATATGCATTTCATATAGTGTAAGCTTTAAATTTCGATCTTGTGTAAAACATGGAGAGTGATGGGAAGCGTTGTAAGTATAACTTCTACTGAGCATTCATCATTGTTTCTCACTAGCATTCATTTTTTCTCAACTCCTTAATCTTGATTTATAACTTCAGATTAAAAGGAAATGGGAGTGGATGTGAGACGATGAATTTCTTGTGCTCACATTCATTCAAGTGATAACTAGCATCAAAATTGGGACTGCTGATCGGGTCGATTAAATTTCACTTGGAATAAAAAAACTTTGTACTATGGATGAACAAATCCTTCAATATATGCAGGTACTTACTCTCGGACATAGTGGGTGAGGACGAAGTCACTAAGATTAAAGCCCAAATCCCTAGACTTTCCCCATGAGACTCCATTTCTGAGTCTCGCATATTTGGGAGCTGCAAGGACTTGCCTTCGACCATAGAAATACGTTTTGGTTGTGTAAGCATGGTAGTCTTCTTAAAGGTGTGATACTAAACCTGACAGCCTGGGAAGATCACCTTTTTGATTAGGAGATATCAGGAGTACCGTTGGGCAGAAGGAGACACCATGTATGTAATGGACTTATAATCTTGTTCTACCACCAACTAAAGTTGACATGATAGTTCGTTAAAAATTTTATGACATTCATGTGTGAAGTTGGTGAATTAAAATATTTTGAATTGTGTTTTGATTGTGTGAGTTAATTCTTGCACATTCAAGTGCAACCGTACCACTAGCATCTCCTTGATTCATTCGTGCTTAAATATGAATCTTCTTGATCGAAGATGATGGTTGGGGGGATTTGTTCAGATTTCACGAACCTCTCATTAAACTACTCAAATATTTCATCTTCTGAGGTCCATAAAACCTCATTTCCTGGACCTCTCTAGACTCATGATCCTCTTGAGTTCAGGTTCAATCTCTTAGGGGATGATCACACATCAACCAATCCCTTTCCATCTTCCCTTCTCACCAAGAAAGACCTTCGTCTCGGTGAGTTTGATTTGATTTCCACCTCATCTTCTAACCTGAACCTAAATTCTGATGAAGGTATTTTAGAATATTCATCCATGATTCCTCGTATGAAGCAAAATGATGAAGAGGATCGTGAGGACCCTTTACAGGCAATACTTGCTAGACTGACCGCTTCAGAGCAGTAGAATGCATTATTTAGAGCATAGATAGGCCAGCTTAATGTGGGATTAGATGCACCCATGAATGCAACATATAACCCTAGGCAGTATCAAAACTTTAAATGGTTGAGTCTAGACCAACCTGACATTGAATATGAGTTGAAGCCACACTTCCTTTCGTTGTCGCTCAAGTTAATAAGAATGCACACTTGGAGCCATATGCATTCCTTAGGGACTTTGAGCTATTATGCAATAACCTTAGGCATCCTAGGTTAGTCAAGAAGACTATATAAGGCTCAAAGCCTTACCATTTGCCTTAGAAGATAAGGATAGTTATTGGTTGAAAAACTTGAGGGTGGTTATAGCTACCTATAAATAGTTCAAGGATCCGTTTTTAAAGAAGTTCTACCCTTCAAGTAGGGCGAATCAGATGTGGACACACATCACATGTTTCTCCCAGCTACCTAATGGACCATTATGTGATACATGGTAGATATTTAAAGATATATTGTAGAAGTGTCCTCACCATGTTATGGAAGATACCATCCTGGTCCAGTCACTGCACAATGGTGTAAACCCTTAGATGCAGGGTTTGTTGAGTGTTGCCTATGGAGGCAGCTATACTTCACGTTGTTCAAATATCGTATGGAAGGTATTCGAGCAGATGGCCGAGATGAGCTGCTCACAGACTGCCAGCAGGGCATATACGGAATCCCCCATTTCACTATTATCAAAAGGAGGAAAGAAGGTTGTAGTTGATCTAGGTGAGTCCCCAGTAATGACACCATTAGTTAACACAACACTCAACCTACTATGACTAACAAGTTATTCAAGTAATCGTTGTGCCGACTAGGCACTAAATCCAATAATAATAAACCCACAATATATAGATGAAATAGTCAAAGTGTGTGAGTCATTTTTTTGTAACTCTTCAATAAAGTATATAGGTATAAGTAAAGAAGAGAGTTGAACACAGGGAATAGATGAGGATAGATAATTATTGCTATTTTTTTCTAACTAATAATAATTTTTAGGTTTCTGGTTTTACTATTTTCATGCCTTTTCGTTATTATTTTGTGGATTTTTAATTATATTCAAAATTTTATGATTTATAATTATTTTATCTTTTTATCTTTTTTATTTTTAATTCTTTATTTTGTTTTTAGTTTTGCAAACTTTTAGTTTCTTTTTTATTTTTAAAGTAAGATCAATTATAATAAATAGATATAATACATAGATAATATTTAGAGAAAACATATTTTTTAGGATTTTTTTAATAAGTCAAATAAAGTTAAAAATGAAGGAAATAAAATATTTTTGGGTTTTTAATATTTTTCTCTATTTTGGTGAATTTTTAGGGTATTTTTATATTTTTATGGATTTTAAGTTGATAAAAAACTAAAGGGATTTTTACCCGATAGACCCTATAATCTTTTGAAATTACCTCTACGACCTTTGAAACATCCTAATTCCTCCCTCGACCCCGTAAAGTTGCTAACCCTTACCCTACAGACCCTGCGGTTAAGCCCCGTTAATTTATCCGTTAGAATTAACCATATTCCGTTATGTTCCTTTATACTATACCCATTTTGTTTATTAAATTTACATTGAGTGCCACTCATCATCCCAGACCCTCTCGAGCTATGGAGGCCCGCTGCTCGGCTCCCCCCGCCCTGGAAGCCCTCCCGGTCGTTGTTGCTGCTACGGAGGCTCCCCTGCTCGGCCGACGATGGAGGCCCCCACCCTGCCCGCGCGAGATGGCGCTCCCCAACCCCCCGCGATGGAGGCCTCTCCCCCCTCGCCCGACGACAATGGAGGACCACCCCCGGCCGTTGCTGCAGCGTGCGATGGCGCCCTCCCCCCCTCACCCCGCGCGCGATGGCACCCTCCGTCCCCCCCCCCAACCCCGCGCGCGATGGAGCTCTATCCCCCACCCCGTCCCCCACCCTCCGCATGATGGAGGCTCCCCCCTCGCCTGCCGCCCGCTGCTGCCGCGCGTGATGAAGCCCCGCCACCCCGCCCCCACCTTCCGCACGATGGAGGCCCCCTCCCCTCGCCCGTCGTGCGATGGAGCTCTCCCCCCCCCCCCCCACCCTGCACGTGATGGCGCCCTCCCTCCCCCCAACCCCGCGCGCGATGGAGCCCTATCCCCCACCCCGTCCCCTACCCTTCGCACGATGGAGGCTCCCCCCTCGCCTGCCGCCCGGGCCGCTGCTGCTGGTCCCCCCCTCCTCCGCCGTGGACGAAGGCAGCCCGCCCATTACTTTGGCCCCCAGCAAGAACAACTGCTAGATTTTCTTTTTTATTCTTTTTTTATGTTGGCTAAATTGATTAGGTTAACTCAACACTAACTCAAGTATTTGACTCAAATATAGTTAAAGTTGACGGTAGGGTTTGTTGGGTAAAACAGAGTAACTTTACGGGGTCGAGGGAGGAATTAGGATGTTTCAAAGGTCGTAGAGGTAATTTCAAAAGATTATAGGGTCTGCCGAGTAAAAATCCCAAAACTAAAAATAATGCAAATGATGAATTAAAAACATGCTCTATTTGATTTTTAATATAAATTATATATACTAAAGAAAAATAAAAGATAGAAAACATAAATTTTGGATTTTTTATAAAATATTTTACTAATTTTTTATAATATTTTCAGGGTTTTGAGGTTTTTATGTTTTATATTTTTAGTGATTTTTGGATATGTGATAAAATACAATGAAATATAGTTAATATATTTTTTGGAATTTTTGAATGCATATTCTACTTTTTATATATTTCTAATGCTGCATACAGGATTTCAACATGTTTTTGTTTTTTTAAAAAAATAGGAAAATAGATTTAAATGCCAAGTCCAAAATATATATGATAGAATATGGTTCCAAATATTCAATGTTTTTTCCTACAATTTTGGACAAATAAATGCATTTAATAAAAATGAAACACACAAAATACAAAAAAATGATTAGTACAAGGACCTATTGCAATTAATGTAAATATTTCATGCATTTCAGAATAGATATACAAAATCCAAGGGCCAAACATGTAATATTTCCAATTAAAATACAAAATATAGTGTGCTTGCCAAGGGCTAAAGTGCAAATATAGAAATTTTCTTTTCATTTCGTAGCATGTTCAGAAAAGATAGGGGGTACCCCATAAAATGCCCACAAACACCTCACATGGAGCGACGTGTGAGGTGAACTGGGGGGATTTAAAAGAAAATATTAAATACGCCAGGGATCCAAGTGCAATTTTTAAAATAATTTTAACACAACAGATGAAAGTTTTGATACTAAATAAGCAAAACAAAAAGCAGAGGGGGTTGCAGCACAAAATCCCCATCCGGTGCGTGTGTGGCACATGCGGGGAATCCGAATCCAACAGTTGTAGTGTGTGCACTTACGCATGATGGACGGCTCTTGATGTGTACAGCTTCACTCGGATTCAGCAGCAGAGCTTGGAACTGGAGCAAAGCCTCGATCTAACTATCCCTGCTCTTCATGAAGAATAGGGAAGAACATTAGGGATGAGCTCCTTCTTATCTTTCTTTCTTGTAGCTTCGTAGATGGTTAGAGCTCAGAGGTGCCTTATCAACTTCTTAGAAGGGATCTGCGACTGCTGGATCCTCAGATGTGCCCGAGCCTCGCTGATCAAGGCTTGGAGATCGCTCTTGCTCGAGCCACCTAGGAGCCTTGGGTCCAGGTCAAAACACCCCCCGATGGGGCCCTTCCTCGCATGGACCTGCACGAGAATACTCATGGCTCGATGACAAAACTCCTCGACCTGGTTGCACTAAAAAAAGGGGGAAAATGAAGGTAGCAGAGGATCTCCAATGATGGTTGGAGGAGGAGATCTAATACCTCGACCTGTGTAAGACAGAGGGGTTCTAATGGTATCGGGATATGGAGAACACGCAGAGGAATATCATGGGGTGGTCAGTCGAAACAAGGTTGGGAGCACCGTGAACAAAGGTCGAAGCCTAATGCTCTGGTGTACTTTTCTTTTTGGATTTTTAATGAAAATAAAGTGAAATCAAATGAAATAAAGTACAGTAGTATACTAAGGAACTTAAAACGAAGCTAAAACACTAAATAACTAAGCCTACCTGGTTGGAATGACTTGGGAGCTAGAACAAATAGAGGACTTCCGACGATGGGTTTAATCGACCTCTGAGCTCCTTCTCCTCACCTCGAAACTTCGAGGACACCCTCCTATCACTAAGGTGCACACTCCGGCTATGATTCAAGGGGTTATAATTCTCAAAAGGGGATTAGGGTTTGATGGAAAAGATTAAGAAGGTTACACAAAATCGAGGAGCTATATGCATTTAACTTAAGGTTTTTGCAAGAATCGATGAAGATGGATGCGATTGGATGAGTAGGCGTGAATCCTGGTCCACCAAGCAATAAGTTTCATGAAGAAATCGAGGTGCAACGAGGCTTCTATTCGCGTGAAAAAAATGGTAGAACAAGGCATCAGACCAGTCTAAAGGGTGACTTGAATGGGTAAGGGAAGTTTGATGCGGGGTCTGGCTCTGATTGGTCCCCATCACCCGCTAAGAGAGAAAATAGAATTAAAATAGAAATAATGTATAAATAAAATAGAAAATTATTTTATTAATAAAACTCAAAACATATAAGATGTTTCTTATTTATTAAACTATTTTATGATTTATATTTATTTTTACCCACATATTTACTAGGCGTTATTATTTATATACTTAGTTTATAAGTATTTATACATGTATACTATGTATTTATATTTATATTTTATTATTTTATTATATAATACCACATTTAAATAGTTTATGTATTTACAACATTTTAAATATTTATTTATGGGGGTTTTATGGTTTTATTTATATATGCAAACAAATACATTCAATTACAACATATGTACATTATACGTGTATATTAGGGTTTATTAATTATTATTGGTATTGTTTGAGTGCTTTTAATTTTATTTATATTATTTATATGTGTTTTATAATAGGTACAATCATTTAATTAAAAATATAAAGAGTGAAATATATTAGCTTTATATACAAATGTACAAGTACCATAGTACCCCAATTAGTCGGCTTTTGCATCTTGACTCCAATTCTGATGAAATCATCTTCATATTAATATTATAGATAATTCAATTTGAAATACAATTGAGGTGAGTTTGGTTCATTTTGAGATCATACGGAGAAGATTTTGATTAATGAAGTTCCCTTTGTGGCTTTTTCAATTGAGTGTACTGAGTGAATTGTGAATGATTTATTTTTGACAATAATTTTATTATTTTCTATGCATTATGATGTACAAGTTTTGTTATGCCCATATTATTGTTTGAAGTGTGTATGATGATAAATAAGCAAGTATATATTTGAGCTATTTACATAGTGTATTGTACTTAGAATTTCTAGGGTTTTCTATACATTATTTCACCCTATCACTTTATTCCTTGTCGACCTAGCCAATGCTTAAATTGGTCTCGGGGTTCAAGTCAGTCAATATCATAGATACACTCTATTTATACACTAATTTTAGGATGTTAAGTCATGCAAGTTAATGGTATTTACATGTATTTTACTAGAGATTTAAATCCAATATGAAAGAATAAAGGTGAATGAATGGCTACTCATCACCTAATCCAGTCAATGTACAGAGTGGCCTCAACCCTGAGATGCGGGTTTGGTGAGCGCTGCTTCTGGAGGCAGCTTGTTGCACACCTAGGATCCAGCAGTAATACGCATCCACACATATGATTCTACATTCAAAATGCCAAACATTGTAATTTATGCAGGAAAGTAGTAAGAAGGAAGAACAATCACTATTTTTCTTCTTTTTACATTCGTAATCAATGTCCACAAAATAAGTACATTGACATACATCACCACATTTCTCAAAAGAAGTAAGTACATGTATAATAAAACAAAAGAACAAACACTAACTATACCACAAAAATATATGAAAGAGTCAACCATGATCTGCCTACTGTTGCGGCTACTTCTCGTGCAAACCTTCTGATTTCATGCAAATAGGATTATGAGTAAAGCACTCATTACGAATATAAAATAACAGCTAAAAATGGTAAAAAGTGTGCACAAGAAAATGATTGCAAGTGAAGCAACTGCCCATAAAAAACAAAATGACTACTAACAAGTACTTAGCATGAAGTGAACAACCTACAATGTATCTCTATCACTCAAACATTTAAATTGTTTAAGAACTATCATTGTTATTTATATGTCCCAACTGAGTTCCATATGTTACCCACAAGATAAGGTATTTTATTTGAACCATGATCAATTTAGATCCTCTCCACATCAGTAAGGTTCCACGATGGTATGGAACAATGCAGTATTAGTAATGGAAATAGTCTATGATCTTGACCATGAGGGTCTCACACTATTACTCCAAGATATATCGTATCTTAGGGTTGGGGGGCCTCCGCAGGCATGCATGAAGTGGATGCACCCTAACTAAGTTCCCAACACTTTCCTTTACTAAACTCCATACTTCCCATCTAGATTATCATTCTCATTTCATTGATAGTTCTTGTGTCTTCAGAATTAATCACGTTTTGACTGTACCAATCTACTTTCCAACCTGATGAGATAAACTGCTTGATTTGAAATATAATCAAGTATTATCCCCTACTCATTGGTAAGAGTCCACAGTGGTAGTGCAAAAGGTAGGTCAATATTTGATTATACGATTTGATTTAAAACTCATCACTGTAGTCGAAAAGTCCTATGACTACCTTTTGTTTTTCTCTGACTATGGGGAAACCGGTAAAACACCTCCTTCGCTAACTGCATCCTGGAAACCCCTTCATAGAACCAATATGAGAAACCAACTTGAGTGACCGATTGACTTCCCATATTAATCCTATGATCGAAAGTGAAGAAAAGACCGCCAATCACGCATCCACGAACACCGTAGCGCAACCACCGGAACAACTTCGAGACACAGTCAGACTCTGTGTCTCCCAACCAATGCAACTGTTGAGATCACGGCTGTCAGCCATCTATCTGGAGATCCAACGGTGCATGCCCATCTCTTGCAGTCGGTATCTCCAACTACCCAAAGGCAACACGAGAACTCCATCTGTGTGCGAAACTTCAACATGAGAAAGGACTTTCATGGAGAATATAAAGCATGTGGGGATTGCTTCCACGAAAAACATATATCTCAATCTTTGTAATCAGTATCATAACACTTTCATGATCACCTCGAAGATATCAAAGTAATGTAGATCACACTTGTTATTTGACCCAACAAGGAAACTAAATTTCTATATACTTTAACCATAGTTGATGTTGAACATTAAGGACTATTTATATAGAGTAGATAATTTGGACCGTACAAAAAGGATATTAGTCAAAATAGAAAAAAATCTTAAAAGAAACAATATGGATAGCTTACTTATACCAAGTTTACAAATGGGCCCCGTTCATACATCCTTGAGATCCTTGCATATGTTACAAACAAAGTAGTACATCCCTAAAAAGTTTACTGTTGATGTGAAAGTACGTGGGAAGCTGCCATCTAGAAGAAATGATTATATGCCTATCTTTCTCATGATTTGGGATCGAGCTTGTAAAGTAACTAATAAGCTAAGGTTCAAAAATGTTGTGATGGAACAATCGTGAATGGCAAGAGGGAAATATATGGATAAGGGAATTACATTGATAATTCTTTGACGATAATAACTTGGTAATCAGCACTTTCCTCAGCATTTCATAAGGTGAATCACGTATTCCTTACTTGTGCACTATCATTTAAATTTTCATTTAGGTATCTTGTTTAGTTCAGATCTTACAACTCAGGTGTTCCCTTTGAAAGTGTGTTCTTTGAAGCCAAGGTGGGTTTACTTGGGCTAGGGAGCGAAGTAGTAGCATCCAAGATGATGTCATCACATTATTCAATAATAATCCGGGTTTGCGCTTAATCATAGGCATTTTCATTTCCAATATCCATATTATGAGATCAGAGGTTGCTACACCTTCTCCAACCCACAAAGTTACATGCCCATCCTCACCGGTAGTACCATGTGCTTTGTTTTTTTCGAGTCCATTGTATCATGATTGTAGAGTTGAACTGTTTCTTGACATCACTATGCAATTTATCATCAAAAAAGAGACTGAACTCTTTCATCCAAACACCCTTCCGTTAAATAATGGAAGCTATTATTCCCTTTTCTTCTTTCATCACATGCATACCATATGAGCCAATGATTTAATATGAAAAAATCCTACTATTGAAGTTTTAAGTGCCCCTCTAATCTACAGACCAATGTTCCAAATCTCACCCATCACAAACAAGTAAAGCATACCCCCGTAGCATGTTGATAGCAATTTAGAATTCCATAGGTAGCTTCTGTAGTCAATAAAGGCAACATCGCATGATTATCCTTGAAAACAGATTGCAGGTTTCTGCTTAGGCTGCATATTTTTGCATAACTAATGAGATAATTTCCATTGAAATTGAACCATCCCAAGAGCATTTTCCTTCTCCAATAAAAAGGATGTCATAGAGCTCAATCAAGTAGAGCTTTAAGAATCTTAACCTTGATGGCATCAACAAGATGCCATCAGATTCCAATACTGCAGACATCTAGATGCCCACTTACATAGTTACCCATACCATGAAAGAGTAATGAGAGTCAGCATACATGTCCATTCCATGGAACGTGGTATGAAAGCGTGAAATATGCTTCTGACAACCATTTTCTTCTCAAAGCAACTGAACGAATTTGAAAAGATGTCGACCAACAACCAAGGCGTGCCACCCTCATTCCTGCGAGTACACAAATATTCAGGCTGGAAAGCCTACAGCTCATCCTTTGCATACCTTTTTTGAGCACAAATTTTCTGTTGGGTCGCCGATGGATCCAAATTCAGGAAACCAATAAGCGCTGCTTATATTTTAGGGTCCATCGAGCACATTCATGGATCAATTCAAATCTTTCATGTGTACATCCACTGCTTCACGTCCATGGATCAATACCAGCCCCTCATGTTAACAGCTACCTAATTCACCACCGCTGCACACAGTGAAGCCCAGCTGACATCCAACACAAGGCAACTCGTCCAATATTCAGCATCCACTTACACCAAAGGAATCAACATCGGTTCGAGGTCCAGAAAGATCACAACTTTCCAACAGATCTACTCGCATTCGCGCAGCTCCCCACCATATTCAATATAAACACGCTCCCATTCTCCTGACTCTGGAGGACAAACAACATGCAGCATCAAAAAGAACGCATTTTTCCCTCACCAACAACTCCTAAACCGAGACCCCTTGCCAATTCGAACTATTTACAATCAACATTAGAATATTTAGCTACAAATGGAATGATCTTACCTACAAGTGCTGGAACATAAATGAGATGAGTTTAGACTGCATAAAACTAACTTCCTCTCATGAAACAGATAGAAAACAACACACACCGATGCAATATGCTTCTGCATGTGCATCCTTGCGAAACCCCAACAAGATCCAACCACAAAATTGGAACCCAATCCGTGAGACACAAAAATGTGGAAAACGGCAGCAAGGAGGTGAGATCCGTACCTCACAAACGTGAGAAATCAGCGCCTACGACGAGCTCTTCGCATGGATGTTCGCCACTTCACGATCAGCAACTTCGACGACGATCCGGTGGCGGCACAGAGATTATAGGGTGGAGCTCCAATGAGCTCAAGCTTGGAGAATGGGGCGGGGTCGACCTGACCATGTGTCCACTTGCTTTTATACTCGGGTTGACTAAACGGGTTCGGATTCAGATCCATTTACCGACACATGATCGTAAAACGACCGTATTTTCTTCGTCCGATGTTGGATTTCAACGTTATCGATACCTTTGGAAAGGTCTCGACGAGTACTACATAATAGACTATATTTTGCTAAATTTGAATATTATATCAGGTCTGAAATCTAAAAGGGAATGAATGAAAATGTATGAGAGTCTGATCAAAAATTGTATCTTGAACCATATCGAGACCAGATTCCTATGAGCATCCGAAAATTATACCGTTTTTGATATTTTAACACATACATAAGTTTCAAGGTCTCCCACATCTATACTTCACGTGGTGCGGATACCGTATGGAAGGTATTCAAGAAGATGATCGAGACGAGCCACTCACTGACTACCAGCAGCGTATACACGGAATCTCCTATTTCACTCTTATCCAGAGGGGGAAAGAAGTTTGTAGTTTGTGTAGATGAGGACATGACTCCTAGAATGGGAATCATAGTTGATAAGTTGACTCTGGTCGAGTGGATTGACGGGCGGATGAATGAGTTGGAGAATTTATCCAAGCTTCCAAAGCAGATGGAAGAATTAGCTGGGAGGGTATCTAAGATGAAGATACATGTTGTGTTTGCATCTGCTACTCCTATTTCACAAGTGCATCATGTTCAGGAGAAACCGATGTTAGGGTCACCCCAGTCATGGGTAGAGGACCACTCCTCTGTCCAACCTTGCCAGCAGCAACCATCAGCATAGACAGTTTTGGAGGAACCGCCTCATGTGTGGGAGGTAAACGATGTGTGGTATACCGAGGATCCTGCCAACAGACGGACATGAATGGAGGACCGTCAGTCTTACAACGTTCCTCTACTTTCCACACCACCAGTTTCATCCCCATACCTCTTCCTACACAGCCGAGCCTTGAAGCCTACCACTCCCAACAATCGAGGATATAGTACGGACATTAGCAACACCACTAGTCTAGCCAGTAGGGCCCATCTTTTCAGTCCTTTCCATAGCAGCAGTAGTATCACGGCCATCAGGACAAGTCTTCATGATTTTCTTCATCTTTTCAACATGGACAACCTAGGCAGCACCTAGGTTCACAGCAATACTCTTCTTTGTCGGGTCTAACTGACATTCAACAGCAGATTCTCGAGGAACTCCACGTGTACAGAAGCGAGAACAGGATATGTAGGTTGACATCAGCCACTTTCCTCTCTACTATTCTCTATTGTTTGGTGATTTGTAGCACCGTATAAAGAGTCAGCCTTCTGTAAGCCCCTCACAGGAGATTATTTTGATTATAGTGCTTAATTTGGAGTTGCGATCAATCCTGTGGTTTTTCATCTTACATTGGAGGGTTTTCCACGTTAAAAATATTCATACATCTGTGGTTAATTTTTTGTGGTTGAGATATTTTTTTATAGTTGTAGTAATATATCTTGTAGGATCCACTTATCAACTTTGTTAATTTTCTACGATTCGATCTACAAGAGGAATATGTTCCCAACAATGATTTGGGGGTGTATATAACAGAGGAATAGGTCGCAAACGATGGTAGTGAGATATAACAGTCGTCGGGCACAGAGAGGTAGAATTTTTATGAAGAGCTAGCCAAGTCTTTGATAGCATGAATTTGTTAAAAGCTTCAAGGTTGATGATTCCCCAACTATTTTTAATTTGGGGCGACATTGTAGGCCCAAAGATATCTTCGATGAATTCTGTCAATTTTGAGGAGTGTATGTTTTTTGATACCTTAAGAGAGGCCAACATGTGGTTGATCTTAGGGGTTGAGACTGAAGGAGTGCCACATGGGAATGTAAGGATAGGATTTTTGCTTTCCAACCGAGTAACTTCTCAAACCTTTCGTTTATGGCCGGTCAGTCGGCCCTTTTCTGCATATTGATATCTGCGTTAACTAAAGATTTAAATAAAGACTTAGGTCTATGTGCGTATGGTTGTTGAATGGGATAATTTTTGTTTTTCGACGAGTTTTGGATTGATTGGTTACTGTTAAAACAAAGTAAATCATAGCCATACTTATTAATATACAGTTCACTATTCGATGTTAGTCTTACATGTTTCGTTTGGAAACACCATTTTCTGTTATTACGTCGCCCATATTGCAAAACAGTAATAGGACATACTCGAAATCCATGAGTGTCCAAAAAAACAAAAGAACCGCATACGATACAAGAACCAAATACAAAGCTCTAAAAAAATAGAAACATTATCATCCGGCAGCGTGGACCAGACTTAGGCCTAGTGTTGAATATTCATAACTCAAAACTCTTTTGGCCTACATGTGATGGTAAGAAGCTTTGCAAAGGATTGTTCCCAACCGTATTGGAAGATCCTTATTAGGCGTGAAATTGCTTGGAGGGACATTTAGCATGGATAAATTTTTTATTGAAGGTTTGGCTTTGGAGAGGGTGGCTAAAACGGTGAAGTTGATGCATCTCCTTCCTCAGGTGGATGACCTCAGAATGAGCTTCATTTACTCCGTTCATGCATGGGTTTAGCAAAAGTTTTATTTGGCTTGAGGACTTGCCAACCTATGTACAACCTATGTATATAGAGGAGGTTGCAAAACTATTTGACAAAGGCTTACGAGACTCTATTGAAAACATTGTTGTTTGTGGAGGTCCTTTTTTTGGAGACCTCCAATGGAGGGTGGTTTCATTGCCTATTCGGTTTGGCGGTTTAGGGCTTCTTTCAGTGGTTGAGGCTTCTTCGTATGCCTTTGTGGCTTCTAGAGCGCAGTCTTGGGAACTTCAGGACCATATCCTGCGAGACAATGGTATATACAATATGGACTCTGACTTTGATTATGCTCTTCATAAACTTCATGGCATGATTCCATCATTCGACCACAGTTGTTTCTCTAGAAAGGACATTGTCCCCCCAAAGACCGAAAATGTTTTGGCGAGTGTTCTATTTAGCAAAATAATTGAGGATATGGAGGTGGTATTTAATATGTCCGTTAGACAGAAGGCAATTTTTGGTACCTCCAAGATGATCATGCTCAAGATTTCTCCTTATTTCTCTTTCTCCAATTGATGGACTTGGGTTGCACATGTCACCGGTGGAGTATCGCAGTATTCTCAAATATTATGTCATGATCCCGTTATTCGCAGCAGATGAGATGTGTCCAGTCTGTCGTAAGGCATGCTTAGACAATTTTGGGGATCATGCAATTCATTGCAGGGAGCTTCCAGATTTTAAGTACAGACACGATCTTGTTAGAGACATTTTGTTTTATATACTCAGACATGCCAGTATTGCCACTAAGAAAGAAGTGCGGGTGAACTTTTTAACTGATCCGCAGGAGGGAAGATCCACACTTAGACCTGCTGATATTTTAGTTTTTGGATGGGTTGGAGGGAAACATGCTTGTGTAGACTTAACAGGAGTTTCTCCACTGATGAGATTGAAGAATGGGACCTTCACAGCAAGGCATGCTACCCTTAAAGTTGCTTCAGCAAAAGTGGTGAAGCATGAGAAAGCATGCACTGAGAATCAACATGCCTTCATTCCTTTTGCTTTTGATACTTTTGGCTTCTTAGCACCATAAGCCATTGAGCTTTTGAAGAGGATTCAAAATGTCATGAGCAGTAATGTGATGATTCCTAGATTTACGGATGTAGTGTTTAGAAGGATTGGTTTTACAATTCAAAAAGGGCTAGCGGCGCAGCTTGTTGCCCGCTCGTCTCCTATTTTGATGTAATCCTTTGATTTCTATTTTTATATATTTAAGAAATATTAGAACTATATCGCCGCCCACTTGCACCGTCGGATCCTTCGATTTAGTGTGAGCTTGATTTGTCAGAAAATTTGCGGTACACCGACCATCCCTTGGTTATGTTTTCCCTTCATGTGCAATTTTCTGGAGATAAATTGAAAGCTACCAAAGAAGATTTGAAACAACAAATGTGGAGGATCATGCCAAATCTTTGCCCTCCAAATATCGAAGAAGAAGAAGAAGAAATGAATGGTTCGCATCACCTTGGCAACCTCTAAATTGAAGGGGGATGTATCATGTGAAAACAAGTTAGATAAGATGACAAGCTAGTTGAGCCCCATAAGAAGCCTTGATAGTTGCTAGCTCGTTTGTTGAAGAATGTCTTAGATGAGTAATTGGATATCTCCAAGATCTAGTTATCATGCTCTCATCTTCGTCCTATGCCGACTATTGGTGGGACTTTCATGTGTGGCGAGGCTATATAGAGCCTAACACTCATTGTAATCTCTTAAGAAACTCTATAGAAAACATGACTCTTTGTGACTTTCTCCCATGATTTGATTACTCTCATTAGAAAGTAAGGTTCCACGTAAAAATGCAAGACTTATTCCTTTTTACTCTTGCTTTTATTCTCTTATGCATTTCATTTTTCACATTTTATCGGAGCAAATTGCGAGATCCCTAACCTTTTTCTCAAATTCTAATCTGATCTAGTGTCAAAATGAAATTAATGAGTATTCTATCTTATAATACTTTGAGACCTTTCCAACGACATTTTAGTGAGATCGGGTCGGATTCCATTTTAGATCCGAACCAAGATCCAGATTTCTACCGCATAAAAGCAACTTTTGGTTTCTCTCAAAGCACTAACCCTTAGAGAAGCCACCTCCCACTCCCTCTTCATCACTGGAGACTCGTCAAAGCATCGTCGGAGCTCGTGGAAGTGCATTGAATCGACGAACCGAAGCCGCCACCGTGTAGAGGAGATCAAGATCATCCTCGTGTGCAGGTGGTCGTCATCGATGGTGCACCATACATGTCATTTCTCCACGGATGGAGGTACCAAGGAGGCGAGTTTTGAGGTACTGATGTTTCCCCTCCTCTTGTTGTCGGATTCACGCATTTTAGTCAAACTTATGTGTGTCCATGTCCTTAAAAATCAAAAGATCTGTGTGATATGTTGAATGTCTAAAGATTATTTTCTCGTCATGTTTTGAAACGGGAAATGGGTGATCTAGAATACTTGGGGCATGTGTGGTAGGTTGCACTAATCAAGTGGGTGGATGCATGTTATCATCTTGATTATTTGAGGACTTTAACATATTTTCTAAGAATCCCTATACTATTATTTTTTTAAATAGAATACCCCATTTAATAAAGCCCTCGATAAGATTTTCAATACATCTAAGAACCTCTCAATCGGAGTTGTGTAGCTCTCGCTGTAAATTTTAAAAGTTTGGTCAAAATCACAACATTGCAGTGCACATATAATGAACATAGCATAACATGTAGCATGACACCTTATAGACATGCTGATAATGTTGCTGACAATACATGATAATGTTGCCAACATTAATTCACGTATAGCAGGACACCTCAGACATGTCGGTAACATTTCCATTGTTATGGGTTAATGTTGCCACCATTTGCAGCAGGTCATCTTATAGCATATTGCACTATAGCAGGTCGTCCCATAGTTCATAGAAGGTCATCCCATGGTCATAGCAGGTCGACCACAGCATGTCACCTTATGGCTGGTTGCGCCATAGCAGGTCAGCCACAGCAGGTCACCTTATGGCAGGTTGCACCATAGCAGGTCATCCCATAGCCCATGACAGGTCGTCCCATATCCCATAGAAGATTGACCATAGCATGTCACCTTGTGGCAGGTCACCCATGGCTGGTTGCACAATAGAATGTCGTCCCATTGCCCCATAGTAGGTCATCCTGTGATAGGATACCTTATAGACATGCAGGTAAGTTCGCCAACATTACGGGTAATGTTGCCAACTATTACGAAATGCGGAAGCAACCACACACAAACATGATCAAACAAACAAGATGTAAACACACTGATTTACAAGTTTACCTATAACTGGGATGTGTCATTGGACGGTGGCGATCTATTCTCAACTTGTGGAGAAAAAAGAGAGAGTACAGAGGACACTGAGAAGATACAGATATGGGATGAGGATGAGAATACAGTATGCGGTAGCCCTAGGGCCCCTTTTATACTATGATAGAAGAATAGCAATTGTATTCAGCGATCCAATCCAACAGCTCTCAACCAATTAGGATTCAGGATGCAGATTAGGCATCTCAGTAATCCACAATCCATCATGATTTAGGAGGCAGATTAGGCATCTCAGTAATCCAGCCTAATAGCTCCCGGCCAATTAGAAGGCAGGGAAGAGATCAAACATATCAGCAAACTACCCCAACAAATGGTTAGGATTCAAAGCATCTCAACAATCTCCAGCTTGAATTGAATCCTCGTATATCAGAATTAACCATTGCTGAACTCCATCGAGATTGATTCTCGATAGCAGAATTAACCACTACTATACTTCACCATGAGTTGAGTACTCCACTAGTAGAATTAACCACTGCTAGACTCCATCGGGTTGAATTCTCATGTAGTAGAAAAAAAACCAATGCTTGAATTTCAGGTAGTATTATTTAAGGAATTATAAATGATATCCACCTTGAAATTTATCGTTAAAGAAGCTTTGTCAAGTTTCACCGTGCCACTGTCCTGTCAACCCCTCCTTGGGGCTACTGTCATCTATCGACATTGAGCAAATCCAAACTATTCTCGAACTTACTCCCTTGAACTGTAGATCCATTCATGACATATTTGATTTTCTACTTGTTGCTCTTGTGACAACCACCCTGCCTTTGACAACCTGCATGACTCCACCTTCAATGCTGTACATATATCCTTTAGAGTCCAAGACTCCAAAAGATATCATGTTCTTCCTCAGATCAGGAACATGGCATTCTTCTGTCACTATCCTCATGATCTCCATCATATATTTTGATCTTCATAGAGCCAATCCCCACAATCTTGCATGTTACATCATTCTCCATGATTTCTGTCATCTATCTTCTTGTATGTGTAGAACCAATCTTCATTGGGAGCCATATGGTAGGAACAACCTGGATTAAGAATCCATTTGCTATTCGTCATCTTCTGATCTGTGACGGTGAGAAGCATGTCATCTTCAAAATTTGTGACTCCCTTGGCCACATCAGCAATCGTGGCTTTGCCTTTATTCTTTAGGAAGTCGTTCATCTAATTAACATGTTTCTTGCAGTAATTGTAGATGTCCTTAGTATTGTGATTCTTTGACTTGGACTTATGCTTTCCTTTCTTCACGTAGGCAGAACCGATGAGACTCTTTTCATTAGTCGTAACCAAAGATGCACCGTTAGAGTCATGCTTCTCGATAGAAATATGATGAAGTTCACATGTATGTAGACTCGTGCAAACTTCTTCTAGGGTTATCGATTCTTTCTCACACAATAAATGATTGAACAAAATTCTCATATGATAAGGGAAGAGAAACCAATAAAATCAAATCAACATCAACATCTTTAATCTTAACATCTACATTTCTTAAATCCATCAACAATTTATTTAAGCAATCTAAATGGTCTTTAAGAGATGTACCTTCATGCATGCGAAAAGAGAACAGATGTTGCTTCAAGAACAACTTGTTGGTCAGAGGCTTCGTCATGTATATACTTTTGAATTTCAACTACAGACCGACTGTAGAATCATCATTGGGAACCTATGCAATAATCTCATCCATCAAACACAACATGATCGCCGAGTGCACCTTCTCTTTCTGCACCGTCAACTCGGAGGGTTCGAGTGCCTTCACCCGCTCCTAATCTAGCGGCACCCAAATGCACTGCTACTTCAGAAGGGCATGCATCTTGATCCGCAATAGATTGAATATGCTCTTCCTTGTGAGCTTCTCAATCTTCATATTGTGTGATGTCATCTTGCTTTATTATCTAGACAGAACCCAACACTCCGATACTAATTTGTTGCGAATCATGGAAGCAAACATGCACAAACACTATAAAACAAAGAAGATGAAACACGTTGATTTATAAGGCTCGCCCATAATTGGGCTACATTCGACAACAATGATCGATTTTTACTATGTAGAGAAAGAATAGAGAGTACAGAGGATACTGAGAAGATGCAGAGATGTACCTAGGTCCCATTTTATACTAGAATAGGAGATTACCAACTATATTCAGCAATCCAACCTGACAACTCTCAGCCAATCATGATTCAGGAGGTGGATCAGGCATTTCAACAATCCAACCCAACAGCTCCCAGCTAATCAGGATTCAGGAGACGGATCAGGCATCTCAGCAATCCAACCCAACTGCTCTCGGCCAATCAGAAGGAAGGACGGAGATCAAACACATCAGCAATCCAACCCAACAAATGGTTAGGATTCCAGACATATTAATACCAACATTACATTCCGTACAATAGGTCAGCAATATTACATTAGGATACCCTTTTTGATTTCATGGTATCTTTCTCTTTTAGGATGAGCATGCAAAGTAACAAATCCATGTGTCGTTAGGATCTAATATCGAAATTATGAGAGTACAAATGATCCAAATTATGAACATATCATGAGTTTCTCATATAAAAAAGATTATGGCTATGATTTGGGTTATGTTTCTTGTGGTGATATTTCACGAGTAGTATGGAGCTATGTGCCGCCAAGGGAGAGGTATGCACCCTTGGGGCCCCGGGTAGAAGCTTAAACGATCATGATCCCAGCCACTACTATGTAGTTGCGACGACTGTAGGACATGTTGCTTGACACACCAAGGAGTCACCACATAGGTTATCAGCCTTAGTACTTGCATTCCTTTAGCCTGGTGATGAATCCTCATTCATCACTCTTTATTCTTTTATTTTAGCTAAAAAACCTTTGTAGAACACCATGTATATGTTTGTAAATATAATAATTTACCAAATAGCATGCATTGTGTAAATAGCCATAATTAGCATGTTTTTGTGCAAAAATAAAAGAATAAAGAAATAAAGAAAAAGAGGGAAATATTTAGAATAAATATTGAGTGACATGAACCCAAGGGAAGGCTCAACATGGGCCTGACCGCAAAATAAAATAGGTAGAAAGAGATAGGATAACTCAACCTTGTACAAAATCCCCCTCTTGTGTATATGATTTATTTTCATACAATAAAAATATTTATGTGTTTCCCACACTTCGTATATATTTATAAAAATAAAATTAAAATGGGAAAAATAAAAGAAAAATAAAAATAAATAATTTCTCTCTCCTCAGTGTACATATACCATGTATATATGAGTAAAAGCCATATTTATTTTACCCTTGTAAATAATTAATAAAAATCAAATAAAAATCTTTTTATAATCCAAATTTTATTATGTACATAAATAAAATATAAAATTGGAATAATTGTACATAAATAAAAT
The DNA here is from genome assembly GCA_037367405.1 of Ottelia alismoides. Classification (NCBI taxonomy): domain Eukaryota; kingdom Viridiplantae; phylum Streptophyta; class Magnoliopsida; order Alismatales; family Hydrocharitaceae; genus Ottelia; species Ottelia alismoides. The sequence continues at coordinate 802,325 of JAZKJV010005735.1, forward strand.
AATTAAAAATAAAAATAAAAAATACATAGGTATTTATACCTGTATATAATAATATATATTGTATATACATAAGTTATTTTTCAAAAAAATAAATAAATATCACTAAAAAATACTTTGTAAATAAATAAACATTTTTAATTTTGGAAATATTTTGAAATAAAGCCATTTACTATTTTTAATTTAATTTACAAATAATTAATAAATGACGTGCTCTGATTGGTCCACGGGGGATGTTGACCCCCGGTCAACTCTCCCCCCAGGACCACCTCCCTTGCGGATCCTCGTGTCGACCCGTTTTCATTGATTTATCCCGCACTGACCCGATCATCATATCCTCAAACCCCGGGCTCCATTTGTCGCTCATTGATCCGAGATTCACGCCCGGGTATCTTCTTAGGGGTCCGAGATTTGGGTTGCGCGCCCGATCTCTTTCTTTCTTGGACCCCTGCAGTATAAAGCTTCACCTCCCGCCGCATATTCACGTACCTTCGGCCATCGTCTTCGACTCCTAGGACCTCCACCTTCTAGCCTTGAGTGACACTAAGCCCTAGGCGATGTTGCAGCGAGGAAAGAAGCGTGTTTGCCCCTGGTCCGATGGTCATCACCGTCGCGCTTCGCCATCAGCGAGCTCGAGCCTCTGGAAGAATCGCTCCATTGAGGCGAGGATCCCAGGAGGAAGCTAACCTCCCCCACAGAGGACCTCGATCACCAGGTACCCTTTTAGCCTTTATCTTCGCTTTAATTTTGATTCTTAGTTTTTGCGCCGCCGGCCATCGTCGGCCGATTCCCGATCATCTACTCATCCGTTCGACCATACGACCACACGAACACCTTCACAAGATCTCTCGACACATTCTACGCCCCTCCGATCATCCCGGTACACCCCGAAACCAGGACTTAGGTCTCCTCCGTCGTCGCCTCGCTGGAGACCCACGCTCCGCCTCACCCACGCACCCTTTCCGCCCGTTAATGGGTCGAGGCAATTTGCCCTCGATCCCTCTTGCTTCATGTGCAGGTTTCCAGGCTTAAGAGCCTCGTCTGGAGGTTTGAGTACACAGGAGCAGGAGTCCCAGGTCCTTGACGTCGCCGGAGCACCCCGGTGGCTCCCGGCCTCATCGAAGACCCCCACCAGCTGCGAAAGACCAGGAGCTTCGAGTTCCCCACCTCAGCAGCTTCGGAGGACCTCCCTAGCGCGCACGGTAGCCCGGAGAACCTCGCCGGTGAGCTGTTCTTCCGGGATCCTCCAAAGCTGTCCGATCGAGCCTCTCGCCCCAGTTCAGATCTTAGTCGCCCGTTCGTGAGAGGTTCGGAGCCATACGATCCATCTAAGGATCGGATCCGAGACGTCCATCGCCGAAGGGACATCCGCCATCCATAGCCGTCAGATCACACGTGGATGCCTTGTAGCCGTCGGATCATAATAATGGGGTAATATCACTTAGGCCCCTCTTCTTTTTGCTTTTATAGTTTAGTCCTGTAAATATTTTATATAGTTGTTTTTATTTTGGGTAATTTGCACTTTGGACCCTAGTATTTCGAGATATTGCTATTTAGTCCTTGTGTTGTGGAACACGAGCTTCGACACGTGAGTTTTTGGGTAAATTGCATGTAAGGGGCTTGGACTTCCTGAATGTTATGGACTGATATTTTATAAATAGGAATGACACTTTAGTCCCTGTAAGTGCAAATCACGTGCTACCCGCGTGCCCTTTTGGGCTTTTTGCAGCTTTACCCCCGGATTGATTGTGCATGTTATTGTTTGGCTGAAAGATTTTCATTAATTGCACTTTGGTCCCTGTGTGCTGTACCCTTTCCATTGATTGAATAAAATATCAAATTAACTCCAAATTTAATGAAATTTGGACACGTGGCCCCTGCCACTGTGTAAAAATTTCATTAATTTTTTGGGACATTTTTGAGTTGTTTTTATATTTTTAAAAATTCAAAAACCCTTGTTTTTGCTATTGTTTGGTTTATAAAATCAATTAAAAATATAAAAAATCATCTAAAAATTCTAAAAAAGTTGCTTATTATTTGTGTGTGTGTGTGTTTTCTTGCTTCTGTCCAATTTTCATCTTATTTGGATTTATAAAACCCCTAAAAATATAAAACCCTAAAAACCTTATAAAAATTATTAAAAATTTAAAAAAAAACATAAAAAATGCAATTTTGGTTTCTTTAGCTTAGTTTTTATTCCTAGTTTTCATAAAAATTATCTTCAGATTTTTAGAGGCTAATTCTATATTTTTAATTAGCCTTTCAAATCTGACTGCACATTAGTTTCTTGTTTTTGCCTTTTTCTATTTTTATAAAATCAACTAAAAATCATAAAATTCTGAGAAAATTACAAAAAACACTTAAAAACTTATAAAATACAAAAATAATTTTATTTTAATTTTCTGGTTTGTTTTTGTGTGTTGAATAAATTGTTGAAGTTGCCCTTTTGAGCCTTTTCTTTATTTTCTTCATAATTAAAAATACAAAAAAATTAAAAATCAATAAAATCCACCAAAAATATTTTTCTTTATTTTATTTCTATTTTTGACTACTTCGTAGGCCACTTGGCCAACTCGTGCTCCTTGTGTTCGACCCTGGTCGCTATACCAGGTTAAATAAATAGCGAGACTGCTATTCGGATTTTTGATTGTTTGATTTCTTTTGGTGGTCTGATTTTTCTTGTTGAGTCCGATTCGAGGGATTCAGGTCGCAATGACCTTTGATATTTATCTCCCTTAGTCTCTCGTGATTTTTGGCTCATCACCCAACAATTAGAGGGTGTGCCAAGTAGTCAAGGTTGGTGGTCAATTGCTTCATTATTTCAATTAGGGTTAACAATCGTGTACTGGTTAGTGTAGATCACATTGTTGGATGTCCAAGTGAGAGAACTAAGAGGGGAGTTTGGGAAATGATGAGTATTGAAGTTGGGGAATGAATCAAGCCTAATATCTATAAGTGGTAATGAGATAGTCGATAGATTTTCCAACTATGATGATGGATAATCTTACTGACTTATGCCATAAGTCATGCCTTACGCCATTGTAGACTCTTATACATGGGTAGTGGATTTGAGTGGTTTGTGATGATTCGTGGGTTGAAAATTGATTAAGAAATCAGGGTTATGAATCAAGTGGAATACTTGGGATGTTTAGTATGGAGTTACAATCGATAAGTGAAGCTAAGTTGACATATTGGGAACTTAGTTAGGATGCATGGTATCCACCACATGTTGACAGAGGAACCACAATCCTGAGGCTTTCTTATTGACTTAGAGTAATAATGTAAGGTCTCGCGTGGACCAAGACCGCAAACTATCCATGAAGTTTGGGTTATTCAGGGAAAATGAGAATGACCAGAGTTTTGTTTCTTGTGAGTACGATTTATCTAGCCGTTTATTTTCACAAATCTTTATTACCTTGTTGTATTTTAGCATTGAACTGAAGAACTTTTCTCATAATGTACCTTTGTTTTAATCTGCAGGTTCTCAGAAGCAGTCGTAGTAGTGAGCGGTAAGTGTTTTGTTGGAGCTTATTTTGGGGACAACTACATTTTTTGTGATACAACATAGTAGTTACTTTTATTATTTCACTTGTAGCATTTACTACTTTTACTTTTCTTGTTGGTTTGAGAAAAATGTGATGTAATATGTATGTATGGGCACACTTTTTGAGGTATACATGATACATATTATATGTTGTGGACATGGACTATAATGAATGATGGACGCGATGTGAATGGAAATGAATGGAAAGAAATTGTAAATTCCAGCCTTTTATGCTACTTTCTCATGCTTGTATTTATATCATGTGTTTCAAATGTGGAATATATATGTGTGGAATTAGTTTGCCGAGTACCTGGATCCTACAGGAACGACCATCACAGTTTGGTATTAGAGTCATGGTACTCCATTCTATCTTATTCATATATTTTCCTCATTGGTATTCGAGATACAGGATAGTGTTTGAGAGTATTCTGACCTGACACGAGTCCTAAGGAGAATAGCATAAATTATATCCTTTTCCATATGTCTCTCTTTAATTGAAAGCAAGTATTAATGTTGTGGTCCTTAATGTAGAACCATGCCACATCATATGGATCCTGATGTGGCACAGTAGCCGGCCTTCCTTGTGTAGGATGTACAGGACATCTAGCAATGGCAAGAGGCAATTGAGTAGTAAATCCAACAAGAAGATGACTCATTTTACCGTCTCTCTCACGACGGGGAGGAGAGTGTCAACATGGCATTCTCTCTAGATGTTGAGCAGATGGTGGATGGCGATGCCTTACAGAGGCATTAGAGCAATTATGCAGCATATTAGAGGGCTTATGTACCACAGTTCTTTGGTACCACCACTCCTAATGATGCAGAGTTATCGGTGGCACAAGTGGAAAAAGTTCTGAGGATGATCCATCCACCTGAAGATACATGGGTATCCTTTGTAGAATACTCATTGGTAGGGTACGCAGAGCAGTAGTGAATGCAACTAGGGGGTACCTGATGAACCACTAAATGCATAAATTAATTAGGCTCCGTTGTAGCACGTGAACTTAGCTTATCATGCAGAACCAAATGAATGATCTCTACGAGGAGGATTTGGCTTGAATTTATAACCTGGAAAGTCCAGGGTCGAACACAAGGACGCGAGCAATTAAGTGATTAAATTTAAATGCTAAATACTTAATGTAGCAATTTCTAGGATGATTTTTTTGAGCGAATGAACATGTCACAACAAGACAGATATTTTTAAAACATTTTTATGCACTTAAATTAGATGAAGACAATAATGCATAAACAATACGATTAAGTATAACACAATACGATGAGACACATAATAGGCAACTTAAGTTAATCACAAAATTCCCTAAATTAATTCAATATTTTTTAAGGCATGAAAAAAGATCCGATGGTGATTTTAAGTATTAATCAGTCTAAAAATAAATTCAACATTATTTTAAAATTTAAATTAAACTTTTATGCTTAATAGTTTCAACAAGAAATTAAACCCTTTAATAACTTAATGACAATGATTAAAAATAACTAATAATTAGTCATTATGATCCAATGTGATTAACTGGTTCAATACCTACAAAAAGTACATTTTCAACTTCATTTAAAGACCAAATTAAGCTCAGATAATAAGGATTAATTCATGTGTGATTTTTAAATCAAAATTAACAACAAAGCATGTCAAGAGATATAGATAAAATTATCTTTCAAACGAGACCAAAATCACTTCATTTGGATATATGTATATATATATATATATATTAAAAGATACAGGGGCATTTATGAAATAAAAACCTTAAGTTTTTATTACTAAACAGGAAAAAAGTGGACTGAAACGTGATTAAAATATCTCGCAGGGGCTAATATGCAAAATACACAAAGGCAGGAGGACTTATCTACAATTATCAAAAAGTAGAGAGCAAGCATTGTAAATTACCCAGTCACATGCACGCTGCATGTGACCTGTCTAGGGTCAGATATGAGGCTCGAGACACGTGGCCTTCTCTGCTACTCGTACGAGGTTCGATGGTGCTTAGGCTAGGCTCCGACGATGAAATTATAGCTCTTCCTTGCTCCTCTACCACCACTGAAGGTCAGATGACCTTCGTGTATGTTCTGTGAAGGTCCTCGAAGGCTAAGGAAAATGTTAGATGCATCGTACTGCTCCGTTGTTGTAGTGTTGTTGATGAGGAAAATGTAGAATGAATCTTAGCTTCGATATCTGATCATTGAAGTTTTAATGTCCTGCAACATTAGTGCAAACCACAGATAAAGTCCAAGCGAATGTCTTGAAGTGGGTGTGAGATGGAATGAAGGGATCAGGCAGCGTGAAGGGATAGATCCCTGGATGGGTTCTCCAGGCATTATATACTTGGATAAAGATCAAGATGAAATAATATTGGAGAATCGAAGAGGCTACCTGGAATTTTACACTTGAGTTGTGGATAATGGTCGAAGATCTCTAGACGATCAGATAAGGGTTTACGCAAGCATGTGATTCGAGATAAATAATCAAAGAGTGGATGAAAAGTAGATCGACTGATTTGCTCACATGGAGGATGAAGGTTGAACAGATGATTTGAAGAGTTTTGTAGTGCATGGATTGGAGCGGGGTATATTCTGATCTTCGCTTGACGTCTCTGGCTATGAGACAAAGTTCGATCAGCCAAGGAGATGGTTGAGCACGACTACTAAGGCCGAGGATCTCTTCGGTAGTTCACCTCCTTCTTCGCAATCAATTCTAGCCCTAACTATCACCTAGAGGAAGAGGATGCTGGGAGGAACCACTTGCAAGGGACGGATGTGGTTGCTGATGGTCGGAGGAAGGGTTTTGATGAGGAAGGTGTCCGGTGGTTGGTGACGAAAGGTGGTGGTTTCAACCATCACCGCTGACTGGACAAGTAGGGGTTGATCGATTCTAGGTGATTGGCGAGGATAAAAATTGAAGGGTGGAGCTTCTGGTGATGAATGCTGGTGAGGTGGTTGATGGAGGCAGTTGTGGTTATTTAGAGATGTTGGCTGGCGATGAAGAGTTGCAACTGTTCAAGGCTCAATGGCTGGAGGTTGAAGGCGATGTATTGGTTGTTAGATGAAAATCGAACGGCCCAGATTCAGAGCGGATCAGGTGATGTGAAGAGGCCACATGGGTGGATGTGGAGGCGCCACGTGGCCCAATAGGAATTAAGAGAAATATAGAAATAAAAGAAAATTAGGAATAAATTAGTTAAGAGTCGATTAGAAAAAAATGATGAACATGAAAGTTACAGATCTCGATTATACAACTTTCATAGATGTCAAAGAGATCGGAGGTCATTTGTACATAGATAAATATTAAATACTTATAAAAATAATATAAAACAATTTTCTTTTATTTTCTTTTATTTATTTTCTTTTATTTATTTTCTTTTATTTTAATTTTATTTTATATTATATTTTTTTATACATATCATACTAATTTTATTTGATTTTTAATAATAAATACATAAATTATTAGCAGAATAATAGGATTATATTAGTGTCAATTATATACAACACACAAATTAATAATCAAAGTTAATTGTCAATGAATTTTGTTGATTTACTTAAGCAAGAGAGATAATATTGATCATTAATGATGACAAATATGGGATTCATCACCCCTTTATACTTAAGTTAAGCTCATTCTCGAGATAATAAATAAAGAATTAATTTGAGAGATAATTTAATTGGTGAGATCCCTGACATATGCAAGTGAGTATACAAGGCTTGATTTGACCTAGAACACTAGGTTTTGGGAACCTATAACTCTAAGTTGATCAAAGTGTTAATCAAAAGAGATTCAACTCCGCTAATTGTCATACTATCAATGTACATAAATACGAGAAGTTTGGCTTAGTGTTGACTACATCCACAAGAGTAGAGTCAAAATTTCACCAAAAGTTCCAATCTCAGTAAGGACCCGACCCTCAACACAAGGAAATAAATCTAGTCTTGCTTCATTCCACCATCTCTTTAGTTCGTTAGACTTCAAAGGTATAGATGGAAGGCCAGATTATGGAGGATATAGGATTGTGTACTTATTTTCTCTTCCTCTCATTGGAACAGGATTCTCTCAAGTGCCAATACTCAACACAATTTTGATTTTTATTTTTCCAATCAGTGTGACCGTCAAAAGAGATTGAGTCATTTGTACTTGTTTTCCTAGGAGTACACCGGGGTGCGTCTTTTTCAAGGTATCTAATATACCTGCACCCAGACTTGTAGTGCTAACGATGCAGATCCCTTTTTGAGGTACTAGCCTGACTCATAAAATCCTAATAATTTGGTCGAAGTGGACACTTAAAGATTGGGAGAGCTCGCTTTGAATATAATAGCTCATATGATGTAACTTTGTAATGTGATGAGTTTTTCTTTTCATTTCACTTCTTTTTTTTATTTGAGGGAACTTCCCTTATTTTTGGCTAGCTCCACTTCTTTTACCAAGGATTGGCGCACACTGATCAACTTATTAATTTAATGTCTTCACACCGTAGCACTTTAGGTTAAAGTCAAGAGATAGCATGAGAGCATATCCCATACTGGCTAGATTGCTGACACTCAGGTTTCATGAAGCCTTCATTAATTTTATCCCATCCTCGAGCATCATATAAGTCCAAACTCAAGCTTTAAATCTTATTATCCTCAGTGATACCTTGACTCATCTCAATCATGAATGCAGTAGTACATGTGAGTGATAGTCAAATTATTTTAAGGGAGATTAAGCATGCAATATAGCACACATATCTTCTAACTAGGGAAGTGTGAATTTTAAAGTCAAAGACCCTAATGATTAAGACAAGATAATTTTAAGTCTATGGACTCTTTAAACCTAGTTTTAAAGATCATCTCAAGCTTTGAGTGCATGGTGAAAGTGCCAGAGAAGAACACCAATTAATAAGTTAGTGAGTTAGTTATTGATAAAAGAATTAAGGAAAAATTAGCTTTATTAAGACAAGGACAATAGAATGGGTATCCTTAACAAAATAATACAGATACAACACAAGGAACGTACTAGGATACCATACATGACACTACAAACTTCAACTCATTATACATCAAGATTTGCTCTTCAAGGTTTAAAATTACAGGCTGCCTTATGTTTTAAATATTTCCTCCAAATAGAATACACTTCAGAATCTGAATAAGAAAGATCTCCATCAAATTGGAATTTCAACCTTTTAGAATGATGTCATTCTTCCTCAAAAGTAATATCCATATCTACATGGGAAGCCTCAAAATTCTTAACAATCATAAGAAGACGAATCAAATCTTGAAATCCTGCAACAGACTTTTGGTTTTTCCATAGAAGAGAAAAACTAGACCCAGAAAGATGACCCAACTTACATGAAATGTGATGCTCCATAAAATGGACATTCTCAATAAATGGTGTCGGCACATCCATATCTAATTCTTCTATCAATAGGTCATCTTTCTCAATTGACATCACTCTTTTCATTGAACTCTTTATCAATTTAATCTTCCAAATTACGGAATTGAAATCAAGACTTTCCTCCATGTTGGACTCTGTAAGACTCAAAGACAAGACAACCTTATAAAGAGTAAGAACAAAACAGTTCAGTGAACCGTCGCAACCTTTTAGAACCCTAAAACACCAAAGGACACTGAAGATATGATGAATATGCATTTCATCATCTTTATTCATTTATTTTAGCTTAAAATCCCTTTTAAAACACATGTATATATTACTAGATCCATATTCTTACTAACTTACATCTGTGTGTAAATATTGTACATATATTACTATTTTAACATAAAATAAATAAATAAAGGGAAAATAAAGAAAACAAAAGACTATATATATGCAATAGATACAGGCTGACCCGAACCCCGAGAGAAGGTCAAGACTTGACCTGATCGACCAGGAATAAAGTAGGGGGAGATAGGGTCTTTAATCAAGAAATCCAAAAAATGTGTTTTGTAAATACTTTCATTTTTTATTATGTATATATTTATATAAAACTTACACTAATTTATTTGTCCATAAATTAGACTCAACTTAAATAATTTTCTAAAAAAAAGTTGTAAATAAAAATGTTTCCTGAATAATAAAAATACTTATAAAATAAAATCATGTACAAAAAAAAGCAACCACACTCGAAAAAAACCATAAAGCGATAATTGAAAGACCAATTCCGGATCAGTATGAAGTCAAACTGAATCAAACTCACTTCCATCGTATTCTAAATCAAATTATCTTTAAAATGGTAGGGTTTCAAAATTTTTGGAGTTATGGTTGAAAAGACAGTTTTCTGGGGTGGTTTTACAATTTGTCCATTTATTTATTGTATTTACTTTTTATTTTTCTACATATTATATTTTTAATAATTCTAGATATTGTTCACAGTAATTTAAGGTAAATAAAAAAATTAATTTATTTCCTTATTTGTACATGTGTATAATGTACCTTGTATATATATGATATGTATGTAATTAACCACCTTATATAAAAACCACCAAAAAAATAATAACGTATAACATTAATTAAATTAATCTTTTAAAAATCTAATTTAATTTATTTATTCAAATTAATTTGAAAACATGTCTTTTGTATATAATTTGAATATACACCTTAAATAGCCACAATTAAGGTGGCTAATTAATTCTTCATATTAATTATTTTTATTAATTTATTTAATTCCGAATTTTGTTATTTATTTATTTATTTTATTTAAACAACCACTAAATACCTTCATTTTTGTACATATCTTCCTTTTTTATTTCTTCTTCTTTTTAATTGGTCTCCTCTCCTTCATTATTCGGTGATCAATCTTTTGGTGAGAGGAGCCTATTCTCCAAGAGCCATCTTCTCATAGAGAGGTGCCCAGCTTCCGAGTCGCCCAGTGACAGCGAGTCACTCCTTGTCGAGGTCATCCCGGCATTATCCGCTCCCACGGTGAGATCCATTTTATTTCTCATTTTTCATCTAGGTTAATTGTAGTGTAATTTTTAGTTTTAGTTTCATTGTCATTTTTCAATTTTAGATCATAGTTTTTAATCGTAGTTCACTGTTTTAATCGCCGATCCGATTTGATTTTTCATCTCATTTTCTCGATCTATCCACGTTCACATTCTACCTCATGCAGTCTTTCAACTCCAGTCACGCACGGTGGCCGGAGACACGGTTATGATCTCCCATTTCATCGGATCCAACCCATTCACATTCCTATTTTTATTTATTTTATTTATTTGACGGAGTTGTCGTGCTCTAGTCGATTTATCATTATTTTGTTGCAGGTTCAAAAGAATTAAAAAAATACAAAAAAATCACTTATTGTTTTTACAAAAAATATTGCAGCTAATGTTTAAAGAAAAATGAAAAAAATACAATTGTTGTTCAAAAAGATAATTACAAAAAAATTACAAAAAATATAAAAAAATATTGGGGTGCCGGCTACAGTCGCAGCGGGCGCTGCCCACTGCCCGTCGATCTCCTCTGCCCAAAGAGGAGAGGCAACTTCACCGCTGAGCCGCCCTCCTCCGCCGGTGGACCTTCCTCTCCGTGTTCCTGCCCTCGTGGGAGCCCCGACGAGCATTGCACCTCCGCACCGAGGTCCACCACCGATCATCGTTCCGTGAGCTGCCAACCACCCTGGCCATCATCGCCAGCCCGCTCCAAAGCGGTGACACTGTACCATCTGGACCATCACTACTTGGAGACCCACCATCGCAGCCGAACGTCGACGTCATTCACCCTCTGCCTAGGTGCATGGACCACCTCTGTCGCCTGCTGCCTTAGCTTGCGCGAGAAGAAAAGAAGTGACGGCGGCCCTGCACCCTTGGCTGGACGAAGAACAAAAAGAGGTGGCGCCCCCTTCCCCTTTTTGGGCGTAGAACAAACATGAACGAAAAACACAGGAGCCTTAAATTATTTTTTGGGCAAATATCATTCCAGCTCTCCAGATTTATCAAAATTACTAAAAATGCCCTTGCCAATATCCATCACGTGCAGCTACGTTTTTATTTGGGCAAATTGCGATAAGCCCCCCCCCCCCCGATATTCTGGAATTTTCATAAAGACCCCCGCCAAAGCCTCAAGCGCGTGCATTGTACACACGCACTGGGTATTTTGCACCCCCCTCCCCCCGTTTTTTATTTCTATCATATTTTTATGTAAAAAACATTGAATAATTTCAAATAAGACCATGTATTCCAAACTTTTATTTACATGTTTTTCTTGTTGAATAATTTTTTTTCATGGTCAAATAATTCTAAAAAAAGTTTGTTATATTTCTGTTATTTTCCTTGTCATTGTATAAATTTTACATTGTATTTTTTTTATTTTCTATTATTTAAAAATAAAAAACATTGCGTTTTTTATTGTTTGTAATTTGAAAAATCATAAAAAAATTAATATTGCGTCAAAAATTCTAAAAAAATAGAATAGTTTTCTTTTTGTGTGTTTTAAAACTCAAAAAATTGCAAAATATTAAATGTCTTAAAAAATCATAGAAAATTGTAGAAAAATCCAAAAATAGTGATTCCACTTCTTTTTAGATAATACATTATAGTTTTTATGAAAAATAATCAAGTAACTTTTGAATTTATTTTATATTTTTAAATTGTAAAATAGTTATATCTTCTCACTATTTATTTTATTCAATTTTTTCATTTTAAAATTATAAAAAATCGAAAAAATCTCTGAAAATTACAAAAATAGTAAGAAAAACATCAAAACACGAAAATTTTTTTATTTGACATTGCAGGATATTTTTGTCATATTTGAAAAATACAAAAAGTTACATTCCATTTGTGTATAAATTTTCTTTAAAAATTAATTATTTTGAAAATTAAAAATTTGCAAAAATAAAAAACCAATAAAAATATATATAAATAAAAAAAGATAAAAAATAAGATAAGAATTACACCAAAACCAAGATAGTTTGCATTTGAATTCCCTTTTCTTTTAATTTATTTTTTCGTTTATTAGAATAACCCTCGGGATTTGTAGCCTCCCTGAGTTCTATCTTGTTGCTATATAGGTTAATTAAATAGCAAAAAATCTCTTATTATATTTTTTCTGCTTAATTTGGCTTGAGAATATAATAGTTTTTTGTTGAGGGATTCTTTGCGTTGCAACGACAATGCATTTTTTTCATAAATAAAATAAAAACCCAAAAACACCGTCCAACAAAGACACAACATGAAAAAAATTCACTTCTTTAGAAAAATAATGACTGGCCTAAACTCATATGAATAGTTGCATCTACTTTCAGTCAGTATGTGTGTAAGAATAGACCGTTAGATGGCTACATTTATTACTTAGAGACGATGTCATACGTGTTTTTTAACCACCTACTCTGTTAAGGGAATAATTCCCTCATTAAAAAGTAGCTAATCATTTTTAAGGTTAGTAATCACAATCGATACTAAAGAATTTATTTTAATTTTTTTAATTTTAAATTGATTTTTATTGGAATAGAGTTAGAGAATTAACCAATTAATTAGACTCATTTACACCATTAGATTTGAAAAGAATTTTTGAAAACTTTTTGCAAACATTGTCACATAGATATAGGTTTTCAAAATATTTTACAAAGATTTTCAAAACAAGTAAAGCCATATTTTTTTACAAATCATGTAAAACATTTTTGAAACCATGCCAAATATATATACAATTTTTAAAAATTATTTTCAAAACATGTTGTACAAAAATCAGTCCCAAAAAGTAATACGATAGCCGTAGACCCAATTGTTTGAAAAGAATTTATAAATATGAGCTATGGTTAAAGTATATATGTAATATATACGGTAAACCCTCCTATACTTAGCTTTTGTTATGTCCTCATAGCACAAAGTGATATGAAGACATAGCTCAACTAAGTATAAAAGAATGTAAGAACCGATGTCTGAAATACGACATGTGTAAGAATGAGAAAGGATACGTCAGGAATAATATAAAAGTACAGTTTCCCTCATACTTAGAATTTGAAAAAACTAAGTAAAAAACAAGAATAAAAGCATAGAAGAGACCTCAGAATAAATAATAGATTCCCCCAATACTTAGGTTGAGAGTTGCCTAAGTCTAGGTAGGAGAAAGAATCAACGTCAAAGGAAATCTACAAGAATAGAGTCAAAATGAATATGAATCTTCTGATATTGAATCTTGTGATGGGAATCTATTATGATGATCATGCCTTCTCTGAGAAATCTGAAACGGAATCAATAGGCATGAAGTCAATCATCTCAACAGGAGTTAGCTTTTCCTTGGATTCTACAAAGTGCTTAAGTAACTGTTCGTTAACCAAAAAGGAAGGTGCATTCTCTGAAAGCTCTGAAATCTCTACACTACCATTCTCATGCACTTCCTTAACCATAAAAGGACTCGTCTGCTTTGATTTAAGTTTCATGTGGAAAATCTTTAACTTCGCATTATACAACCATACCTTTTGTCCCGGGATAAAGTTCTTGTATCTAATATGCGCATCATGCCATTTCTTCACTTAGTCCTTATAGACCATGCTATTATCATATGCTCGATTGTGGATTTCCACTAACTCATTCAGGTCAAGGTCTCTACACAATTTCCCTAAGTGACAGCTCCAGTTTATCTTCTTTATTTCCCATTCAGATTTGTGAACTAATTAAGCGGGCAAATGACATGGCTTACCATAAATCATCCTAAAAGGTGAAGTACCAAGAGGTGTCTTGTAAGTTGTTCTAAAAGCCCACAGAACTTAATCTAACAACTGAGACCGGTTCTTCCTATATGGACGGACTAACTTTTAAAGAATGCTCTTCACCTCTCTATTTGGAACCTCTGCCATGTCATTCGACAGCAGGTTTTAAGGACTAGTTATTCTATGCTAAAATCCATGGTCCTTTCCTAAAGATTTCATCATTTCATTCACAAAGTGGCTACCCCCATCAGATATCAAAACTCCAGGTACCGAATCGTGAAATGATATGATACATAATGAACTTGCAGACAGTCCTATTGTCCGTGGCCAAGTTGGAATAGCCTCCACCCATCTCGGCAAGTAATCTACCGCTAATAAGATGTACTCGAAACCTTGGCTATTAGGGAAGGAGCCCATGAAATCGATGCCCCAAGCATAAAAACATCACAAAAAATCACAGGTTGCACGGGCATCTCATCTCTAGAACCAACAGTCCCTCCCATCCTCTAGCAAACATGGCATGACCGTACAAAATCAGTGGCATCTCTAAACAAGGTCGACCAAAAAACTCATTGTAACACCTTGTGAGCGGTTCTCTTTCCTGAATGGTGTCCTCCAGCCTCAAGTGAATGACAATACGTGAGGACACTATGGCATTTCTCCTAAGAAATACACCTCCTCCATACACAATCCGATCTCTCAAAGAAAATGAATGGATCCTCCCAATGGTATTTCCTCAAATCCGACTTGAATCTAACTATACTGCTCCTAGTCCAACCATGGGGAACTTTCTTGGAGAAAATGTAGTTCACCATGTTGGCATACCAAAGGAGTGAGCCAACAAGACAAATTGACTCATATGGAAAGGTCTCTTGAATAAGCTTAGAATCAGGGGAATCCTTAATCTCAGTCCTCGAACATGATCAACCACTACATTTTTTACTCTAGGTTTATCCTTAATCTTCAAATCAAACTCCTAGAGTAACAAGATCCACCTAAGAAGACGCGCCTTCGCATTCATCGTATCCATGAGATATCTAATGGTTGAATGATTGGTATAAACTGTCACTTTTGAGCCAAGAATCACATACCTAAACTTCTCTAAAGCCCAGACTACGACAAGCATCTCTTTCTCGATCATTGTATAATTTCTCTGTGCTTGATCCAAAACTTGGCTTACGTAGTGGATAGAGAACAGAATCCGATCTCGCCGCTTCCCCAATATGGCTCCTATAGCAAAATCCAAAGAATCGGTCATGATCTTAAATGGAAGAGACCAATCAGGAGCCTGCAGAATCGGCGAGTCACAAATCTTCTCCTTAAGGAGCTCAAAGGTCTTAAGACACTTGTGATCTATAAAGAACTTTGTGTCCTTTCCTAAGAGTCAGTCAAGGATCGGGCAATCTTAGAAAATCCTGAATAAATCATCGATAAAATCCAACGTGCCCCAGAAATGACCTCACTGACTTGATGTTGGTTGGTGGATCGAGTTTCTTGATCACATCTACCTTGGCAACCTCCATTCCCTTTTTGGAGATGACATGTCCTAACATGATACCCTCCTTAACCATAAATGACTTTTTTCCCAAGAGAGTATCAGATTCACCTCTACACCTCTGAAGTACTCGGTCCAAATGCACTAAACAAGAATCAAATGAGTCACCATGGATCGAGAAATCGTCCATGAAGGACCTCCAAGAAATCCCCAACCATCTCGGCAAACACGCCAATCATGCACTGTTGAGAAGTACCTAAGGCATTGCATAGCTGGAAAGGCATGCGCCTGAATGCATATGTGTAGAAAGGACATATAAAAGTGGCCTTTTCCTAATCCTCGGAGGTGATGGTTACTTGATTGAAGCCTAAGTACCCATGAAGAAATAGAAGAATTCTTTCCCCGCTAATCTCTCCAAGATTTGATCAATAAAAGTTAGGGGAAAGTGATCTTTCTTGATCGCAGTATTCATGCGCCTATAGTCGACACAGACGCATCACGACGTGGGTACTCATGTCGCAATCTCAACTCCCTCCTCATTGGTGACCATTTGAGTTTCTAACTTCTTCGGGACAACATGTAAAGGGCCCATTCATTTGGAGTCAGAGATTGGGTAAATAAAACCCGTTCCACACCATTTCTCTCTCTCTTTCTTAAGTACTTCCCATAAATTTGGATTAAGTCTCCTCTGAAACTCAAGGGAAGATCTGGCATTATCCTCAACAAAAATATGGTGTGAACAGAGTGTAGGGTTTATATCCATGAGATTTGACACCGTCCATCAATGGCCTTACGGTTCTTTTCTAACACTTCTAACAACCTAGTCTCCTTCTCTACAGTCACCCAGAACTAATGATGATAGAAAACTTATTCTTTGGTCCCATAAGGGAATAATACTTGAGTGTAGAAGGTAGTGGCTTCAACTCTGGAAAAGAAGAATCATCAGGAACATCATGTTGAACTACCACTGAATCGGTGCTGCATAGTGGAGATGAATCATCTGTAATGTTGTCCACCAACTGAATTGAAGAATAAGGAGTTGGATCGCCAAAGAAATACAGTAATTTGGCCCAAGCCACATCTGACTCATCATCTGATTCCCTAGGGTGTTCCAAAGGAGAAGGAACTGATCAAGTCCAAAGGGACTTCTAAGCCACCAAGGGAATAGGGAGATTCAGATCTCAAGAACTTTGGCAACATCTCATCAACTGCTCTGTGTACATTGTTCTCTCCAAATGAGAGGGTCTTGCTCTATACTATCGGGTTCTGAGCCCAAATCCCAATTGTGCTAACTACATTGTAGTTTGCCTCTGAAAAGGAAGAGAAGTTTATGCTAGACTATGTATCAGTTTGTTGCCATTTCATCTGCTTCATCTATAGTTCCACTTCTCCACCTGGAGAACATAACTTCATCATCCCTATCTAATAATCAAATGATGCTCCAACGGTCCTAAGGAAAGGTCACCCAAGGATAATTTGTGACTCTCTTCAATGATTGGGGATGCCCATGTCGAGGACAGTGAAGTCCCCCCTGTGGTCTTGTCCTTTAATCAAGATAATGCATTCTTGACCTCACCCTTAGCCTTTTATATTGATTTATCTGCAAACTGAAGTAACGCTCTAGATCAGCATAAAGTTCCCAACTTCAGTTTCTCACATAAGGAAAAGGGTAACAAGTTGATCGAAGAACCATTATCTGGGAGAGTGCCTGCAAATGCTATGTCATTGACATGACTCACCACGTAGTGCACCTAAATCTCTCTTCTTCTATGGCAACTTCTGGTTCTTGAGATAAAAGGTCGTGGCAACCGAGAGAACACAGGTCTTGACGTAGATGTTCAGTTTCTTCCTGCTACCTTTGCTAGGTGTGCATCTCACCTTCAAGTACTTCTGAAATGCAGTATCAATGGTCACATACTCATCTAATGCACCTTAACCATGACGTTATCTCTACAAAATCGTGTCATATCAGGATCATCTTTTTGAATCTTATTAATGGTATGCTTTCCTGTCATAAGAGAACGGGGGAAAGGGATAGGAAAAGAAGAATGTGAAGACTCGTAATCATAAAAACAAACATGCATTTTATTATCCATAGAAACTGAGTTTTTCACGCATGAATCTTTTACAACTGGAATAGCAACTGAATCTTCTACTACAGGTTGGGGAATGCCTGATGAATGTGCATTCTCCTCAACCGAAGGTGCAAGGTCCTCCGTAGACTCTGAATCTGATGTGTATTGCATCGCTCTCATACTCCTCCTCAATCTCCTCTTGGAAATCTCTGCTGGCTGGTGATTTTTGTGAAGATGTCTGGTGTCATCATTCTTTGAAGTCTCCTTAGGATGAGCCTCGGAGTTGGTCCTCTCCATATCCCTTGCTCAATCAGGTACAACCACGATTCATCTTCTCCTGAGAGACATATGATTAACACAATCAAAGGGAAAGAACTCGTGCTCAGATTTGTGAGAATTTGAGTAGTATATTTGATCTAACTGTTGTTGTGTGTTCAGGCTATTGAGAATACTAGAACATGGGCGGGAATGGATGTAATAGGGGCAGTGCGCTCATCATGTAGATAGGAAAGACGGTTGAGATCAACCCTCAAATCGTGTACCTAATTCATGTAGGAATGCAACTCCTCCAAAATCTGTCTTTAGAAATCAATTAGACTTGAAGATGAATGTTATTGTTGTGAAGAAGAGGAAGGCAAAAAAGAACGTGACGATTGGACTTGATGAATGTTGTTGTTGCTGGTATGATTTTTAACATGCGGGCGCTTCTCGTTGGACCGGTACATCTGCTAATGCTCATACTGTTGATGCTGCCTCGGTGCCTGGTAAGGAACGACTCCAAAGCTCTATGGTGCTGGAAGAGGTGTAAGAGTAAATGATGTGTTGTAGAAAGTATGAGGATGCTAAGAAAGAGAAACGGTCCCCAGAACTCCCCTACCTAGCAGGGTCATGTGTGTACCACACACCATTTACCTCCCACACTTGGGAAGGCTCATCAAAAACTATCTTTACAAACGGTGGTTACTTCTAGCAAGAATGGGCTAGTGGCTGGTCCTCAACCCATGGTTGGGGTGGCCCTGACATCTGGTGCTCCTGAATATGGTGGACACGGTATACGGGAGTTGCAGATGCAGTCATGGAGGGCACCCTCATCTTGGATACCCTCTCAGAAAGCTCTGCCATCTGCTTTGGCAGTTTAGATAAGTTGTTGTCTAACTCATCCATCCACCTATCGATCCTCTCAACTAAGGTAAGTTTATCTGCTATGATACCCATATTGAAAGGATCCACTGTAGCCTTCACTCCCCCACTAGGTAGGAATGGAATGGGGATCTCTAACTGAGCTCTGCTTGCGGTCTGTGCTCTACTCATCTCGATCATCCGGTCGAACACCTTCCAGACATTGTCTGCTCCTCGTAAAGTGTAACTGCCTCCACAAGCAGCACTAACCAAACCCTGCACCTCAGGGTGTAGACTGTAATATACAGGTTGAACTAGGATTGTAAGCTCTAAGTTGTGATATGGACACTTATGTAAGAGATCCTTGAATCTCTCCCATGTATCACAAAAGGCTTCATTGGGAAGTTGGGAGAAATCATGATGCATGAGCGCATAAAGTTAGTTCTACTCAAAGGGTAGAACTTCTTCAGGAAGAGATCCTTGAATTGCAGAAAGGTAGTTACAACTGCCCCAGGTTCTTCATCCAATATTCTGCCTTATCCTTTAAGACAAAAGGAAGGGCTTTGGGCCTAATGTAGTTTTGGCTAACCCTATGATGCCTAAGGTTATTGCAACTACGACTTCAACTCATATTCGACTTTAGGTTCTACTGGGCTCAACCAATTTGCCTTCTAATATAGCCCATGGTTGTATGTTGCGTCCATTGGTGCATCTCTAGCCAATTGTAACTGGCCAAGTTGTGCTCTCATGAGTGCTTGGTTATGCTCAGATTCTGCCAACCTAGCCAACACTGTATGCATTGGGTCCTCTCGTTCTTCCTCCTCTCCATTATGCTTCTTAGGAGGCATCTCTAATGTATCTTCGTTCACCTTCATCAAACAAAGGATTAAAGTGGGATCTAGATAAAGATAATGAAATCGAATCGATCTCACCAAGGCAATGATTTTCCTCAGTGAGTAGAGAAGAAAAAGGGTTGGTTGAGATGTAACCACCCACAAGGAGGGAATCATGATACACCAGTTCTAAAAAAGGATTATTTCTAAGCCAGGATGGTCTAGTTAAAGAAGAAGAAGAAGAAGGGGAGTGGACCAGTGAAGACATGATATTTGGACGGGGTTCAACGGCAAGCTCACAAAATATGAGAAAATATCTGACCAATTATCAATCTTCGAGTGTCAAGAGATATGAAAATGGAGCACACTCGATATAGAAAGATCTATTACTGTTGGGCACGTGAATGTGCAGAGGTACTCACTCAAAACAATCAATGCAAATCCCTTTGAATTGATTCACCAACTCAACACTGAAGTCCAGGGATGATGGCCTTATCATCTTGTCAGTTTTAGTTTAGTGAGTCAACCAATCTTATACAATCTCACAAGTGTAGTCCCTTCAGGTAACTCAAGTTCAAGCCAGCAGAACACACCAACAGGAACAGGGTTACTTCTTCTAATGGTCTAAGGCAAGTGCTTGCAGCAATAACAGGATTCTAAAAGTGAGTCCAAGCGCCTAGGATACGAGTCTAGGGATTTTGGCTCTATTCCTTAGGGTCACGTCCTTACCCACTCTGTCTGGAGCTAAGTACCTGCAATCAATGAGGGTTTTACTGTCCATGATACAAGGTTGCTTTCATTCCAATTTAATTAGGTCGACTTGCATTAATTCAGTCCCTATTTTAAGAGATTAGGTTATCGTTTTGAATTAAGTGACCACAAACATCCCTAACGTACATTCCCTTTTCCTTTTTCCCTAAGTTTATGAAAACTGAGGGAGAAAGTGAAAAATGGAATGTAATTGAAAATCAATGATACGTGCAATTGTTAGAAATACTTACAACGCTTCCCAGTACTCCTCATGTGGATGCATAGACTGAACATATAAATCTATGTGATGCAAGTCAAAAAAATCGCACCTAAGCAGGAGTTCTATTAGCGGTGAAGAAATCAATTAAATTTGACTAAGTAGTATGTATATTATGTGCTTCTATGAATCTCCTAAGATTTTGCAATTGTGAATCTTATGAGATTGTGTGATGTGTCCTAAATTGCAAAATAGATCAAGCAAAAATGACCTACGATATGTCTAATTTGGTATAGTGCTTGATTCTAAAATGTCACTCAAGTCGAGAACCACTCTCGACACAATCGTCACATAGAGAAAATAAAGTTTAACAGGCCTTTGTTACACTCACGAGATCTCGATCGAGAATCGCTAGAAATAGGAAATTAATTTACAAATAATTACAACTCTATAAAATGGACTTAATTAGTCTAAATTAATTTTATCTTCTTAATTAATTTGCATCATGGGCTCTCCAGCAAGAAACTCCAAGCTCCTCACCTCCGCGGTCCTCTGAAAGTCATCATCTCCACGGGCCTATACACAACAATAAATTATTAGAAAATTCTAGAGAGATTCACACTAATTAATAAAGTAAAAAATGACAAATCACAAAGAGACAATCCAACAAAACATATTCAAAATAAATAACCTAAAAATCACTAAATAAATATTTGAACCTAAAAATGATCACAAAATGTGTCACATCCCTGGCAACGGTGCCATATGATGAACCACTAAATGCATAAATTAATTAGGCTCCGTTGTAGCATGGGAACTTAGAGTATCACGTAGAACCGGATGAATGATCTCCACGAGGAGGATTTGACTTGAATTTATAACTTGGGAAGTCCATGGTAAAATACAAGGATGCGGGCAATTAAGTGATTAAATTTAAATGTCAAATACTTAATGTAGCAATTTCTAGGATGATTTTTTTGATCGAATGCACATATCACAACAAGATGGATATTTTTAAAACATTTTTATGCACTTAAATTAGATGAAAACAATAATGCATAAATAATATGATTAAGTCTAACACAATATGATGAGACACACAATAGACAACTTGAGTTAATCATAAAAATTCCCATAATTAATTTAATGTTAATTAAGGCATGAAAACAGATCCAATGATGACTTTAAGTATTATTTGGTCTCAAAAGCAATTCAACACAATTTTAACTTTTAAATTTAACTTTGATGCTCAATAGTTTCAGCAAACAATTAAACCCTTTACTAACTTAATGACAATGGTTAAAAATAACTATTAATTAATCATTAGGATTAAATGTGATTAACGGGTTCAATACCTCACGAAAAGTATATTTTCAACTTCATTTAAAGATCAAATTAAGCTTAGAATAAGGAATAATTCAAGCATGATTTTTAAATCAAAATTAGCAAAAAGCACGCCAAGAGATAGAGCATCAAATTATATTTCAAACGAGACCAAAAACACTTCATTTGGATATATAGATTAAAAGATATACAATATTCAATCCAGGGGCATTTTTGAAATAAAAATTGTAAGTTTTTATTATTAAACAGGACAAAAGTGAACTGAAATGCAATTAAAACATCCTGCTGGGGCTAATATGCAAAATACACAAAGGCAGGAGGACTTATATGCAATTACAAAAAAGTAGAGGACAGTTGCTGCAATTACCCAATAATGTGCACACAACACGTGACCTTTCTTAGGTCGGATATGAGGCTCGAGACGCGTGGCCTTCTCTACTACTTTGCGTGAGGTTCGGAGGCATGCTCGACACGAGCCTAAGGTGTGAACCACTGCTTCAGGCGGACAATGTAGGTCAATCTAGATCGTTGAATCTCTCCTAATTTGGGGAGATCAACAGTATCTGCTCTTCTCATGTTCTTCAGATCCGCCACGAATGGCAACAATCGGGTTGGGCTCCGGCGATGAAGCAGTAGCTCCGCCTTGCTCTTCTTCTACCACTGAAGGTCAGATGAACTTCATGTAGGTTCCATGAAGGTCGTTGAAGGATAAGGAAAATGATAGATGCATCGTATTGCACCGTTGTTGCAGTGTTGTCGACAAGGAATATGTAGAACGAAGCTCAGCTTCGATCTCTGATCATTGAAGTTCTAATGTCATGTAACATTAGTGCAAACCACAGAGAAAGTCAAAGCAAATGTTTTGAAGTGGGTGTGAGATGGAATGAAGGATCAAGCGACGTGAAGGAATGGATCCCTAGATGGGTTCTCCAAGCACGATATGCTTGGAGAAAGATCAAGATGAAATAATAATAATAAAGAACGAAGAGGCTACCTGGAATTTTATGCGTGAGTTGTGGATAATGGTCGAAGATCTCCAGACGATCTGATAGGGGTTTACACAAGCATGTGATTCGAGATAAATAATCAAAGAGTGGATGAAAAGTAGATCGACTGATTTGCTCACCTGGAGGATGAAGGTTGAATCGATGATTTGAAGAGTTTTGCAGTGCCTGGATTGGAGCGAGGTATGCTCCGGTCTTCTCTTGACGTCTCTGGCTATGAGATGAAGCTCGATCAGCCACGGAGATGGTTGGGCACGGCTGCTAAGGTCGAGGATCTTGCCGGTAGTTCACCTCTGTCTTCACAATCAATTCTAGCCCTAACTGTCACCTAGAAGAAGAGGATGCTAGGAGGAACCACTCGGAAGGGGCGGATGCGATTGCTGATGGTCGGAGGAAGGGTTTTGATGAGGACGGAGTCTGGTGGTTGGTGATGAAAGATGGCGCCACCACTGACTAGACAAGAAGGGTTGATCGATTCTAGGTGGTTGGCGAGGATAAGGATCGGAGGGTGGAGCTTCTAGTGATGGAAGCTGGTGAGGTGGTTGATGGAGTGGTTGTAATAATATGGAGAAGTTGGCTGGTAATGTAGGGTTACAACTTTTCAAGACTCGACGGCTAGATGTTGAAGGCGATGTACTAGCCGTTGGATGAAAATCAAACGGCCTAGATTCAGAGCGGACTAGGCGATGTGAAGCGGCCACATGGGAGGCCGTGGAGGCGCCACGTGGCCTAATAGGAATTAAGGGAAATATAAAATCAAAGTAAATTAGAAATAAATTTGCTACGAGTCGAATTAGAAAAAATGATGAACATAAAAGTTGTAGATCTCGATGAGATCTACAACTATCATGTAGAAGTCAAAGAGACCATAGGTCATTTGTACATAGATAAAAATTAAATACATATTAAAACAATATAAAACATTATTTTATTTTATTTTTTATTTTATTTTATGCTATATTATTTATATATAATACCATACAAATTTTTATTTGATTTTTGATAATAAATACATGAAATATTAGCATAATAATAGGGTTATATTAGTGTCAATTATATACAACACACAAATTAATAATTAAAGTTAATGGTCAATGAATCATGTTGATTTACTTAAGCAAGAGAGATAATATTGATGATTAATGATGATAAATATGGGATTTATCAGTTGTTTAAGCCAAAAATCGAGCGGTCGTACGGTTTCACAAGGCGAAACCGCAGTCGATGTGGTGACCGCTCAAAGATCCTGATTCAAACAACAATTAACCCACAACAATCAAATAAGGAAATGAAGGTGAATGTGGAGTTAAAATTTATTATAACTCTACAACAAGATGTGTATAGGTGCAAGTATGTGTAGAGGTCGAACACAGGGAGCAGACAGGTAGAACGGGGTACTAAGGCACCAAAATGTGTGAATGTGATCAAGTTGTCTATTAATGCTATTTTTTTGTGGGTTTTTAATTTTATTTTTTTTAAATTTTGATTTTATAATTTTGTATTTTGATTTTTAATTTTCTGATTTTATATTTTCTTTTTATATTTTACATTTTTTTTAATTTTCTTTTCCAATATTGGAATATATGAGCTATATAATAAAAGGGAGAAAGAGGTATTTATAAAAAATAGTGAAAAATGCTCAAAAATTAGGAAATAAAGACTTTTTGGTCTTTTTATTTTTTTTAATGTTTTGTGATTTTTGGGGGTTTTTCTAAATATTTTTGATATTTTTAAAGGTCAAAATAAGGCAAACAGTGAAGAAAATCAAGGTCTGAAACTAAAATGGAGAAATAAAATGGAAAACAGTAGCAAAAATTCTCCAATTCAATTTTCACTTGAAGACAATGATACAAAGAAAACTTAGAGACAAAGTTTGTATTTTTAGGATTTTTGAGGAATTTTTAGGATTATTTGGAAGCTTTTTAGAGTTTTAATATTCTTAGGAGTTTTCTTTTATATTTTTTTAGTGATTTTTGGTCTGAAATTAAAACATACTAAAGGAATCAAAATATATTTTTTGGGATTTTCTGGAGTGTTTTTATATTTTTTATGGATTTTATAATGCAAACAGTGCTGAAAATGGCTACTTTTGATTTTTAATAAATATTAAAATGCAATAAATATGGAAAATAAAAATATGCCGTTAAACTACTATGCAACAGAGACCTAACATGATTTTTGTGGATTTTTTAGAGGTTAATAGATGCATGCAAAAATTACTAGAAACAAAAAGAAATTACATGTTCGCAGGGGTATTTTGGTAATTATCTTAAAATGCGAGGGCCTGCATGCAATATGTTCACAAAATATTGAACGTAATTAAGAACTTTCCATGTCTAATCGCAATTAGCCACAGTCCTAAGGATGCATTCACAAAATTCCCAAAGTCACGTGCACTGTGCACGTGACATATAGGGACAAACCAGTAATTAATAGAAACGATGAGGGGCTAAGTTGCAATTTCGTCAAAAACATATAACTACTGATGAATGATTTAAGATCTAATATTAAAATACAAAAAGGGCTGGGGTAAAGTCGCAAAATACCCATAGCAGGGGGGCGATCCGACGGCGTGGCAAAAGCCACTTAAACACGTGTCAGCACAGGGACGGTCGATACCCTTTCAAAATCCACAGCCAGGATTAGATTTCTGATGACGATCGAACGGCCTGGACTCGCGGCTGATCTAACGGCTGATATTGGATCTGGAGAGGGAACCCGATCTGACGGACGTGGAGGGGCCGACAAGAACAATGAAGAACTCGAGCGTGGCGAGTTTTGATCGGCCAGCGCTCGAGCTCCCCAGCACCTGCGACTTCTCCGACACCTCAGGAAAGTCCTCACCACTGCTCCCCGGCGAAAGGTGGCTTCAGCTGGTTCGGCGGAGCAACGGTGACGTCCGGCAAGCGCGGAGCAGAACCACACTCCAGGTGGTGCGGCAGGGACAAAATTTGACCCCTGCTGGGGTCGTTGGCCACCAGGACCTGCAATATAGTTAGCACAGTCAAAAATAAGGGAACCTGGAGTTTCTTTGCGATGGTGGATATGGATAAAGGGGGTTGGGTGGAAGGTTTGCCGGAGCGGGGCTCCGACGAGTATAGATGTACGAATTGAGCCAAAACACTGGGTAAATGGACAAAGAAATGTAAAAAAAATGAAAGTAAAAATTTTGATTAATGGGAAATGGAGCAAAAACAGTCGGAGGAGAAGGGTGTGGCCAAAAGAAGGTTCAAAATCGAATGAAGGTTTTGGGCCTCTTTTGAAAAGATGGTGATGGCGTGATATTCAAGGAGGGATCACGGGCGAATCTTCGATTCAATCGCCAAAGCAATGCATGGGCGTGTATCCTTGGTAGTAGGGCTACAAATCTCGTGAAGACATCGACCTCAAACGGTGAAAGACGTGATCTCCTAAAATCGGAGAAAATGCCAAAAAAATGCAACTCTGACAATGAACATGCTGGGGTCAGAGAGTTGACCGCGGGTCAACTCTCCAGCCCCCCTGGTTGGTCCACGTGGACCAACCAGGAAAAAGCCTGAAAAAATGCTTTAAAAAATCTTTTTAAAATAGTAAATCAATTTATTAAATTATGGTTACAAAATAAAAAGTATTTCTAATTTTATAAATTATTTTATGGTGATTTTTATTTATTTTTAGGAGGCATATTTTTACAAGTTTACTTTTATACCCCTTATAGGTATAATATCTATATATTTTAGTATTTTATTTTTATTTGATGTTTTGAGTTTATTTATTTTTATCTAGTATTTTATAAATTTATGAAATACTTTTATACACTTAAATATATTTTTATTTTATTTTTTTGATGTATTTTATACACTTAATAAAATAAAAGTATAGTTTATGTAGGTATATTTACAGGTATAATACCTATGTATACAAGTATTTTATTTTGAGTTTTCTTTGAGTTTTTGTTCTGATTTTAATATACAAATATATTATAAGTAATATTTACAAAATTATAAAAATATAAAAATACAAGAATAATGAATAAATAATAAATTGAATATTTTAATCTGTACAAGGATACAATAGAGTTCCAAAACTCAACTTTCAAACTGTAGCTCCGCCAAATGCGAAACCACCGCCATTAAATAGCTTATTTTATTCTATATACAATTAAAGGTGAGTTTGATGCATTTGGAGTTTTCAGCTGTGAGATACGGGTCTGGGAAGTTGGGATTCTGGATTCTTATTCAGACCATAACTTTTTATCTGTACATTATTTTTAAGTGAAATCAATTTTGTATTTTTATTTATTTAATTATCTACAACTTTCATGTACAAAGTTTCTTTATTTGAGGTATAAAGGTGGAACTAAAAATAGGTCCCAAAATGAATAAAGAATGAATAAAATAAAAGGAATTTGTATTGTATTTTGGCCCTTATCTCCCCCTACTTTATTCCTGGTCGACCTAGTCATCGAGATGCCTAGGTCTCAGGGTTTCAGGTCATAAAATATTTACAATATTTTATTCTTTTTCTTTTCTTTTCTTTATTCTATAATTTTGGCTTTAAAAACAACATTTTATACCATATTTACACACATATGTATGAATGCTAAAATGCATGAATTGGCTCTATTTACACGCATTTACTAGGGTTTTTAAGGCCAAAATGATAGAATAAAGATGATGAAATGTAGATTCATCATCCCCCAATACTTGCCTTTGCTAGTCCCTAGCAAACACTTATGCAATAAGTGCAGAAAAGAAAAACAAAGAAAAGAAAAAGAAGAAAATTGGATTAAGTTTAATTATCAAACTTGTCTTCACAAAATCAAAGTTTGGAGCTTAAGTCGGACCTTTGGAGTTTTAGTGCGGGCGGAATCTTATTGAGAACCGAATTTGAAATCCAACAGTCCCTGAGAATCCCAAAACTCTGCTCAAATCTCCTCAATAGCTAGGTCAGAAATCACTCAATTCATACGCAAACTCTTACGACTATGAATCTGACTCGTACAGTGTAAGTGATGGTGGCTCTCCCCAACTAGAATGGCAAAGAAACTGACTTCTACAGTATGACAACCCAATGATTCCCCAATCCAACAACTCCATCCTCGAGGAGCGGGGTATTCCCTTCTAAGTTCAAGTGGCAACCAGCTCAAGAGGAGGGGGTGAAGAGAAGAATGGACGGTAGCCAGTGTAGCTACCTATCCTGGGATGCAAGACTAGTGTAGTCACGTCATCCAGCTCCAGGCTCACATATTTGACTTTGGAACTCAAGCTTGCTTATTGACTTTACAATATATTCACATACTTTGCAGGCATTTTATTTTATTTTTGTACAGGCATGTCTCTCTTTTTTTTTTGAAATATTATTCACAGCAGCATTTACATAAGGAGTTTTTCCTCTTGAGCCAGTAGACTATCCCTCTTTTGAAGCTTTATTGCAACCCACAGCCTCCTGTCTTTAGACTTCCTGATCACTAGACGGGTTGGGGTGCACTTCCCTCCCTAGAGGAGGACAAATGTTTCCACTTGTGTGCGTCTCATACCGGAAAATCCAATCCCCTCACCACTCCAACTGAGTTGAGCCATGTGAAAGGTGAAGGTGTCCAAGTTAGGTCATTATCAACAAGAGTCGTGCGTGTGCTCTGAAATACTCTACTTAGGCAGTCAAGAATCCAGTGAACCAAGTCACGTGATCCTCAAAGAATTAAGTCAACTAGACCTGAAGTACCTCAAACCCAGTTCCTATAAGGTTCCTGTTATTAGATAGATTTTAAGGTCCAATCAAGCTCCAATCTTCGGATTTTACTTAGACTTTTTCAACTATCAAACTCAATCCGAAAAATGCTCATGCTATGCAATGCGATGCAGAGAATATTTTTGTGATGCAAATTTTTCAAAATTTTGAACTTTTTGTATTTTGGTAATTATCTTAAAATGCGAGGGCCTGCATGAAATATGTTCACAAAATATTGAACGTAATTAAGAACTTTCCAGGTATAATCGCAATTAGCCACAGTCCTAAGGATGCATTCACAAAATTCCCAAAGTCGCGTGCACTGTGCACGTGACATATAGGGACAAACCAGTAATTAATAGAAACGATGAGGGGCTAAGTTGCAATTTCGTCAAAAACATATAACTGCTGATGAATGATTTAAGATCTAATATTAAAATACAAAAAGGGCTGGGGTAAAGTCGCAAAATACCCACAGTAGGGGGCCAATCCGACGGCGTGGCAAAAGCCACTTAAACACGTGTCAGCACAGGGACGGTCGATACCCTTTCAAAATCCACGGTCAGGATTAGATTTCTAATGACGATCGAACGGCTTGGACTCGTGGCTGATCTAACGGCAAATATTGGATCTGGAGAGGGAACCAGATCTGACGGACGCGGAGGGGCCGGCAAGAACAATGAAGAACTCGAGCGTGGTGAGTTTTGATCGGCCCGCGCTCGAGCTCCCCAACACCTGCGACTTCTCCGACACCTCAGGAAGGTCCTCACCACTGCTCCCCGGCGAAAGGTGGCTTCAGCTGGTTCGGCGGAGCAACGGTGACGTCCGACAAGCGCGGAGCAGAACCACGCTCCAGGTGGTGCGGCAGGGACAAAATTTGACCCCTGCTGGGGTCGTTGGCCACCAGGACCTGCAATATAGTTAGCACAGTCAAAAATAAGGGAACCTGGGGTTTCTTTGCGATGGTGGATATGGATAAAGGGGGTCGGGTGGAAGGTTTGCCAGAGCGGGGCTCCAGCGAGTATAGATGTACGAATTGAGCCAAAACGCTGGGTGAATGGACAAAGAAATGTAAAAAAACGAAAGTAAATATTTTGATTAACGGGAAATGGAGCAAAAACACCTCGAGTTGGTTGGTGAACCAACGAGATACTGGACCTCGACGGCGGCTACGCCGGAGGTGGGTGGAGACTGTCCTCGACCTCTCTTAACGCCTCGCCACACGGCTGAAGGCGAGCCTGTCACCCTTGCCGGTCCAGGGCACGAGTCGGAGGAGAAGGGTGTGGCCAAAAGAAGGTTCAAAATCGAATGAAGGTTTTGGGCCTCTTTTGAAAAGATGGTGATGGCGTGATATTCAAGGAGGGATCACGGGCGAATCTTCGATTCAATCGCCAAAGCAATGCATGGGCGTGTATCCTTGGTAGTAGGGCTACAAATCTCGTGAAGACATCGACCTCAAACGGTGAAAGACGTGATCTCCTAAAATTGGAGAAACGCCAAAAAAATGCAACTCTGACAATGAACAGGCTGGGGTCAGAGAGTTGACCGCGGGTCAACTCTCCAGCCCCCCTAGTTGGTCCACGTGGACCAACCAGGAAAAAGCCTGAAAAAATGCTTTAAAAAATCTTTTTAAAATAGTAAAACAATTTATTAAATTATGGTTACAAAATAAAAAGTATTTCTAATTTTATAAATTATTTTATGGTGATTTTTATTTATTTTTAGGAGGTATATTTTTACAAGTTTACTTTTATACCCCTTATAGGTATAATATCTATATATTTTAGTATTTTATTTTTATTTGATGTTTTGAGTTTATTTATTTTTATCTAGTATTTTATAAATTTATGAAATACTTTTATACACTTAAATATATTTTTATTTTATTTTTTTGATGTATTTTATACACTTAATAAAATAAAAGTATAGTTTATGTAGGTATATTTACAGGTATAATACCTATGTATACAAGTATTTTATTTTGAGTTTTCTTTGAGTTTTTGTTCTTATTTTAATATACAAATATATTATAAGTAATATTTACAAAATTATAAAAATATAAAAATACAAAAATAATGAATAAATAATAAATTGAATATTTTAATCTGTACAAGTATACAATAGGGGTCCAAAACTCAACTTTCAAACCGTAGCTCCGCCAAATGCGAAACCATGGCCATTAAATAATTTATTTTATTCTATATACAATTAAAGGTGAGTTTGATGCATTTGGAGTTTTCAGCTGTGAGATACGGGTCTGGGAAGTTAGGATTCCGGATTCTTATTCAGACCATAACTTTTTATCTGTACATTATTTTTAAGTGAAATCAATTTTGTATTTTTATTTATTTAATTATCTACAACTTTTATGTACAAAGTTTCTTTATTTAAGGTATAAAAAGTGGAACTAAAAATAGGTCCCAAAATGAATAAAGAATGAATAAAATAAAAGGAATTTGTATTGTATTTTGGCCCTTATCTCCCCCTACTTTATTCCTGGTCGACCTAGTCATCGAGATGCCTAGGTCTCGGGGTTTCGGGTCATAAATTATTTACAATATTTTATTCTTTTTCTTTTCTTTTCTTTATTCTATAATTTTGGCTTTAAAAACAACATTTTATACAATATTTACACATATATGCATGAATGCTAAAATGCATGAATTAGCTCTATTTACACGCATTTACTAGGGTTTTTAAGGCCAAAATGATAGAATAAAGATGATGAAATGTAGATTCATCATCAGTACATGACTGAGACCCTCACTTGGCAGGCATTTTTTGACAAGTTTCGTACAGAATTCTACCCATACTATGGGGTAGAGGATTAGAGGAGAGAGTTAGCGGAGCTGACCCGGGGGTTAATGATGGCTCATGAGTACTTGGTCTGTTACACTAAGTTGTCTCGCCATTCCCTCACTACATAGGAGAACTTGCAAGTTCATCCGAGGGATGAACAATGAGGTCCGAGATAGACTATCCATTGTGGACCTTTTCTCCATCAAGGAGGCCACTACGAAGGCGATGAAGTGAGAGGCTACACAGAGCCACTTGTTTGCCATGTCAGCCCGAGTCAAACCATTTATACAATAAATGTTATTGTAAGCTTTGATATCAATAAAGGTTATTAATTTATTTCACTCTCTATTTGAAACTAAATGAATGAATGCACTTATAGGGTCCCTTAGTACAATTGGAGTTATGCACCATTGCCATCTTAATAATCATATAGTTATTGATTCAATGGTTGAATCATAGAGGCTGATGTTTGGATGATATATAGAGAGTTGGATTGAGGACTCATCAAACATTGTCAAATGATTGTTAAGAGATGATCTCCAGCCTGAGAAGGAGATGGTAATCCCTCTCTAAAGGCTGATATCCGACAGGCCTCTTGATGCATGTCCTCTACATAGGAATTGAGATTTGAAGGTGTCAGATAAGTTAGGTCAAAGAGTTGACTTAACGATATCGAGATAACCAAGACCTATGTTGTATGTTGTCACGATATAGGCATACATCCTCTAATCGAAGACAAATGTATTACTATATGTCTAAGTATGTGCATTAGGCAGACCATTTGGTTGATGAACTAATCAAGGTCTATACACCAACGAGTTGGTGTGCATACGAGGGCATATAAGTAATACGATCTCTCAAAGGGATCATACATGTTCATTATTGAACCGAGAGATATGAGCTCACTCATAAGATATTGGGATTAAATTCCATGCATGGTCGTCTCACTTTGGAAGCTTGATTAAATTTCTAGGTATGATATATGCTTTTGGAAAGTATATGATCGATATCAACTCCCAATTATAAAATGAGAAACTTAATGATAAAATCCTGAAGAAGACAACCCAAATATGATTTAAAACTTCGGGTTATTCTAGGTCTTCCAATATGCATGATGTATGGGTATTTGGAATACTCGAGGGTGATGTGATCGTAAACGATTGTATAACCATGACACTTCCATTACGATGGAGTGATAAAGCAAGTTTGGATTTTAGTGACTCCTCTCAATAGATTAGTAATCTAATCTTAGTCTAAATGTTGGACATAGATCTGAATGTGATTCAGATGCAACGAGAAGATTAGATTCACAGTTTGATTTAATCAAACATCTTTGAGAGGTCCCTGAGATCTGGATTTAAGATATGAACTCAATCCAAGATACTATACTGGGAATATAAAATCGCCTATCCTTATCTCCAAGTATCCACGAAGAAGCGCATTATTCTTGAAAGAGTTAAAGAGTAATTCCATTGTTGATAATATTTCTGAGCATTGGAAAATTGATTATTGAATGTGATTTAATTATTATTATTAATAATATGAATATGATTCATATTATTTAGACACATGAGAATAGTCATCCAAGATAATTAAATGTGATTTATTTATCAAGGATATGGTTAATGTGGATATCACTATCCATATAATCATAAATATTATAAATGTGATTTACAATATGTTGTATAGATTTAATTGTAAATTGCATTTATGAACTCAATGTTAATTTTAATTGGATTCACATTGAACAATTAATTGTAAATGCAATTTTGCATTTTATATTGGATGCATGAATATGATTCATATTTGTCAATGGCATGATTGAAATTATCACAAAATAATTTGAAATTATTTGGTGAATAATTTTTGCAACAAAGTATGTTGCACATGTGGAAAATATGATGAGATATGAGATCTCAACATAATAGGAATGAGAGAGCCTCCTTACCATACATAAAGTGGACGGTCAACTTAAGCTCTTCAAGTTGGTAGCCATCCACCCTATGTATGGAAGGAGGTTTGCTTTCCTTCCAAGTAATACCATATTTGTTATTTCGATTTAAATTGAATTATATTGATTGATATTCAAAATATTAAATTTACATTTTGAAATAACTATTTGTTATTGCAAATTTATTCAATAAAATCATGGTCGTTGATTGAAAGAACAAAATAATCTACACCATTGATTATTTTATGTACATGTATTGAGATCCATGGACATCCAATTTATTATAAAAGAAAGGCAAGTACAACAATTGCAAGAGCAATACATCTCTCTCTTTATTCTCATACATGCCTGAAATAACAAGCTTCTGGAGGGCTGTGTTAATCCACAAGGCGAATCAACAGTCGTTGAGTTGACCACTCTAGAAGTCTGCTAAATTCAACAATTAACTCACAAATAAATATAGACAATGCAAATAAAAATTGTGGAGTTAAAATTTAGATAACTCTACAAATGTGTGTATAGGTGTACATATGTGTAGAGTGTCGAACACATGGAGCAAACATGATAGATTGTGCAAATGGATATGCAAAATTTATGTTCCTTCTTCTTGTCTAATTATTTATCTTTTTTGTGTGAGTTTTTAATTTTTGTATTTTTATGGGTTTAAATGTTTATATTTTCTATTATTTTTAATTTATAATTATATTTCTTTTATATTTTCTAATTTTTAATTTTTTTCTTTTTAAATAACTAGTATAGGAATATAAATATTTATATATACAATAAAAGGCAATATAATTATAAATGCAACTAAAAATAAACAAAAAATACATAATAAAATGTTTTTTGTATTATATAATGTTATATTGTTTTTATGATTTTTTTACAAAATTTTTCTAATTTTTAGGTATTTTAAAGTCAAAAGTATCCCAAAAAAGGACTAATAAATAGGCCGAATTGATTTGAAGATAAAAAATAGAAAAAAGAGTCAAAATTATTCAAATAACTTTTTAATATATAATAAATAATATAGAGAAAATATAGAGACAAAAATAACTGTTTTTTTTGAATTTGTGGTGATTTTTCCTATTTTTATTGGATTTTGGAGCCTTTTAATTTTTAGTACTTTTTTCAGGGCTTTTGGTTTGGAGATATAATATATTAAAATAAATAAAATATATTTTTTTGGAATTTTTTTTAAAATGTTCTTATATTTTTTGTATTTTCTAAGTAAAATAAGGGGTAAAATGTGTTCTTTTTTATTTTTAATAAATAGTTTAAGTGTTAAAATGTAAAAATAAAAATGTGGCATGAATATGTATGCAAGCAGACACTTGACCCTATTTTTTCATAATTTTTGGAGCATAAATGATATTTTTAATAAATAGAATACATCAACAAAAATACATGTGCTGGAAAGGGAATTTTTGCAATTAAAAATAAATGTAAGATTCTTTCTGCAAATTATCTAAAAATATTCAAATAATATTTAAAGTTTATGGACTAAATTGAAATAGGCCATGAGGGCTTCCATGCAAAATGGACACCTCACGCGGGACCACAAATGACGTGACCTTGCATGGACCAAATAGCAATATAAAATAATTACACGGGTTCATATGCAATTTTACCAAAAGTTTTTAACTAAAAATACAAATTACATGACTAAATATAAAATACAAAAAGGTGGGGGATTGGATATGCATATTGCCCCACTAAGCATATGATCCAACAGCGCTGCTTCCTTCACTTGCCACGCGTCACACCCACAACGTGCGATGATGCTTCGGCGATGGATAGTTGTGGCTGATCTTGGGCGAGATCCAATGATTGTGGCTCCTCAAGATTGGATGATCGTGATTAAAACTGGAGAGATCAAAGGATCCGACGGCTACTGCTCTTCCTGGAGAACAAGGAATAACAGTACACAAGGGCTCCTTCAATCACCTCCCTCTCATGACTCCGGTGGTGGATGACCCTCCTCCAAGGCTTGGAATGATCCTCGAATGTATCCACAACTTTTGGATGCTTTAGAAATGGTTGGGACCCAACGGCGGGGTCATGACTGCTTGGTGAAGTTCAAGGCTCCAGGAGTCCTATGTGGAGCTCAAAATCGACCCTGATGGGTCCTTAGCCTCCAGGACCTGTAGGAAAAGTACACTCAAGCAAAATGGGGGTTCCTGGGTGCTTTATTGGTGGAGATGGGCGGAAGATGGGGCATGGCGGCAGCTGCTCCGGTGAGTGATGGAGGAGGAATGATGAACTTATGATCCATGTAGGATCTGGGTGGATGAGGTGGCGCGGGTCAAAGAAAAGCGGCCAGGGGAAGAAATGAAGGTGGTTGCAGGTTAAAAATGTGATGGAGCACAATGGGATGGTTCGCTCGAGCGGAGCTCTGGCGAACTACGAATTTGGGTTTGTAAGATAAGGTGTACGATTAAACCTAAACATAATTGTATGAAATAAAAAATAGAAACTAAAATTGACATAAAATGGAAAAAATAGACCTCGAGTGGTTGTGGGCCGCAAGATGAGGACCTCACGGCGGCAGAGCACCGGAGATGGCGGAACCTTACTCTATGCCACTCCTCCACGCGCCAAAGAGCAGGGCGAGCGAGCTGTCACCTAGCTCGAGCCCTGGAGCTCGAATTTGGGGGAAGAACTGGCGAGAAGCATATTCAAAAATCATAGGAAGAATGGGCAAAGATTTTGTACAGATGAAGGGAATGCGACAAAGATCGTGGTCGTTGGGCTTGATGCAGCATTCCTTTGATCGAAAAATCACACTAGTGTGATGGGGCTAGGATTAAGGAAGAAAAGTAGAGAAGGAATCAAACCGAATCGATGGTTGGATCGATCAGGGATAAAGGGAGAATAAGGGGGAGTCGACTCAACCCTGACAGACCTACGTCTGGGGAGAAGAGTTGACCAGGTCAACTCTTGAGCCACTCTTGTTGGTTCACGTGAACCAACCAGAAAAAAAAGGCAGACCAAAAATTATTTGTAAAATAATTTATAAATAGTAAATGAATTAATTAATTTTAATATATAAAATAAAAATGGTTATTATTTTCTTTAGTATTTTAATATGAATTTTATTTATTTTTATGAGTATATTTATAATAAGTTACTTTTAGGGTTTTATTTAGGGATTTTTACCTGGCATACCCTATAAATTTTTTAAATTACCTCTACGACCTTTTGCATAACGTAATTACCCCATCGACTATAAATTACCCTAAGAACCCTCACGAGCTTCAAATAGAGTAACAGTGGGGTTCATAGGGTAAGAGTTGACAAGATTACGGAGTCGAGGGGGGAATTATGTTATTTCAAAGGTCGT
Source organism: Ottelia alismoides (assembly GCA_037367405.1). Classification (NCBI taxonomy): domain Eukaryota; kingdom Viridiplantae; phylum Streptophyta; class Magnoliopsida; order Alismatales; family Hydrocharitaceae; genus Ottelia; species Ottelia alismoides. The sequence goes on from JAZKJV010005735.1 coordinate 839,124, forward strand.
TGAGGTAATTGTCAATGTTTATAGGGTTTGTCGGATAAAAATCCCTTTTATTTATAGGTATATTTACCTATGTTTTGTATATTTTATTATATTATATTATTTTATTTTCTTAATTTATCTATTTGTAACTTATTTTTATACACATAAATATATTTTTATATATTTTTTGATGTATTTTGTATACTTAAATAAATACGGGTATTAATATATAAGTATAACTATTGTATATTCATCTATGTATTATTCTACAACAACAACAAAGCCTTTTCCCACAATTAAGTAGGGTCGGCTACATGGATTCTTCGCCTCCATTCAGATCTATCTTGGGTCAATCTCGGACTTATATCCAAAAAACTAAGATCCCTTCGTGTAGTCTCTTTCCTACACTTCTTGGGCCGTCCTCGCCCTCTCTTAGCCGGCTCAACATCCCAACACTCGCAACTCCTAACCGGTGCATCAGTTGACCTTCTTTGCAAATGACCAAACCATCTTAAGTGGTTTTCTCGCATCTTATCCTCGATCGGAGCTACACCAACTTTCTCTCTGATTGCATCATTCCGAATCCGATCTTCACGTGTATGTCCACACATCCATCTTAGCATTTTCATTTCTGCTACAGCCATTCTCTGCACATGTCTATGGTTCACAGGCCAACATTCAGAACCATAAAGCATAGCAGGTCTCACGGCTGCTTTGTAAAACTTTCCTTTAATTTTTAAAGGAATTTTCTTATCACAGAGAACAGCGGAGACTCCTCTCCACTTTAGCCAGCCTGCATTTATTCTATTAGTAACATCTCCATCAATTTCCCCATCGTGTTGCAAAATAGATCCCAGATATCTAAAAGAATCTCTCTTCTGAATATTATCGTCACCAATCTTCACCTCGATTCCTTTACCATTGCTTCCATCAAAGGTGCATTCCATATATTCCGTCTTAGCCCTACTTATACGAAAACCTTTAGTCTCCAATGCATGTCTCCAAACCTCAAGCTTCTCATTTACTCCATCTCTAGTCTCGTCAATCAACACAATATCATCAGCAAATAGCATACACCATGGTAACTCATCCCGAATGTGACTTGTCAACTCGTCCATAATCAAAGTAAAAAGAAATGGACTCAAAGCTGAACCTTGTTGTAAACCAATGTTGATATCAAAATAGTCAGTCGTCCCCATCGGGGTCCTTACACAAGATAAAGCCCTATCATACATATCCTTTGTGAGATTAATGTATAGGACATGTACTTGTCTCTTTTCCAAAACTCTCCACAGTATCTCTCGTGGGACGGAATCATAAGCCTTCTCCAAATCAATAAAGATCATATGGAGATTCTTCTTTTTAGCTCTATAAATCTCCATTGTTCTCCTCAGCAAATGGATGCTTCAATAGTTGAGCGACCTGGCATGAATCCGAATTGGTTTTCTTTTACTTGGGAAACTTGCCTCAACCTTCTTTCGATCACATGTTCCCAAATTTTCATAGTGTGACTCATCAGCTTGATACCTCTGTAATTTGAACAATTTTGAATGTCTCCTTTGTTCTTATAAAGAGGCACCACGATACTCCTCCTCCAATCTTCAGGCATTTTCTTGCTTCGCCAAATAACATTGAATAGATTCGTAAGCCAAGTCAAACTGCGCTCACCTAAAACTTTCCATACTTCTACAGGGATGTCATCCGGTCCAACACCTTTCCCAGGTCTCATAACCTTCAAAGCCTCCTCTACTTCTTTTCTTTGTATTCGTCTATAGCATGCACGATTCAAGTAACTTTCACTACTAGCTAGATCACCCAAAGTGATCTCTCTATTTCCTTCTCCAATGAAAAGTTTATGGAAGTATTGCTCCCATCTAGTCTCTATATCCTTCTGAGTAACAAGCACGTGACCTTCCTCATCCTTAATGCATCTCACTTGAGAAAGGTCTTTGGTCTTTCTTTCTCTTGCTTTGGCCAACCTGAATATATCCTTCTGGCCGTCCTTAGAGTTGAGATTTTTATACAAAACTTCATAAGCTTTTGACTTAGCTTCGCTTACAGCCTTCTTTGCTTCCTTCTTTGCTATTTTATAGTCTGTGATAGTTTCCTCCGTTCTATCCTTAGACATAGCTTTAAAGCAAGCTCTTTTAATTTTTAGCTTCTCTTGCACCCCTTCACTCCACCACCAAGCCTCCTTTTGACCCAGAGCTCCTCCTTTTGACTCGCCTAGCATCTCTTTGGCTACCTTTCGGATACAAGATGCTACTGCCTCCCACATCTCGTTTCATTACCGCTACAATCTCAAGATAAGTCTTCTAAAACCTTCTCCCTGAAGCTTGATTGCTTCAGTGAAAGATTCCACCACCTAGTTCTAGTGATCTTAGGAACCTTCTTTTTCTTTACCAGCCCTTTTTTTGTAAATCCAAGACTAACAAGCGATGTTGGGTTGTCAAACTCTCTCCAGGGATTACTTTGCAATCTTTGCAACACAACCGATCTCTTCTCCTCAACGCAAAGTAATCTATCTGTGTTCTAGTTGAGCTACTCTTATAAGTAATTAAATGCTCCTCCCTCTTCTTGAAAAGAGTGTTTGCTATGAAAAGATCATATGCAGTTACAAAATCCAGAATGATTTTTCCCTCTTCGTTTCTATCCCCAAAACCATGTCCTCCATGCACACTTGCATACCCTGAAACATCTTTTCCCACGTGTCCATTAAGATCTCCACCTATGCAAACCATCTCTCTTTGTGGGATTCCTTGTAAACTCTTATCCAGATCCTCCCAAAAAGCTTGTTTAGTCCTTTCATCTAAACCAATTTGCGGTGCATAAACTGAGATGATATTCAGAATTTCTTCTTCAAGCACCAACTTCAGCAAAATAATCCGATCCCCAAAACTTTGCACCTCAACCACGCAATCCTTCAAATCTTTATGAACAACCACTCCAACACCATTTCTGCCCTTATCTTTACCTGAATACCAAAGTATAAAGCATGTCTTCTCGATCTCCCTTGCTTTCTCTCCAACCTATTTAGTCTCTTGAAGACATAATATATGAATCTTCCTTCTTTCCATTGTATCCACTATCTCCATCAATTTTCAGTTAAAGTACCGATATTCCAACTACCAATCCGTAACTTCCTTTGCAATCTCTTTTGGACTAACTTCTTTACTCGCATGCGTCCATTATGCGAGAACCCTTGCAAATTTTAGACTGCATCCGGGCGGTGATGCAGCGGAACTAGCTTATTTACCCGCATGCGATCATCATGCGAGAACCCTTGCAAATTTTTGAACTACATCCAGGCTGCGATGTAGCGGCCCTTGCCAATTTTTCATTGCATTCGGGAGATGCAACGCGTCGCAAGTAGGGAACGCCCCAACGAAATATGTATGTTTGCTTAAATCTATGTATTATTCTATTTTATTTTTTATTTTCTTTATGGTTTTATTATATCTAAATATGTATATATATTATAAATAATATTGAAAAAATTATAAAAAAAATAAATTATAAAAATTATAAAGTAAATAAATAAAATGAAAATTTTATTCAGGCAAACTATACAATGAGGGTCCAAAATCTAACTTTTGCATCTTAACTCCAAATTAGATAAAACCACCGTCATTAAATAGCTTATTAAAAGTTTATATACAGTTAAAGATGATTTTGTACATTTGAGTTCATATGGGTCAGGGAAGTTTGGGTTTTGACATTTTATTCTGAGTATAAAAAGTACATTGTGTAGTACTTTTGTTTGAAATCAATTTTGCATTTTTTTGTATTTTTATCTGCAACTTTCATATACAAAGTTTCTTTATTTGAGGGATAAATAGTAAAGAATAAAATTGGTCCCAAAAATGTACTATTAAATAATATAAATTAGGGATTTATTGTTGTTTTTTACCCTTATCTCTCCCTACTTTATTCCTTGTCGACCCAGTCAACAAGATGCCTTGGTCTCGGGGTTTAGGATCATAAAATACCTTTGGTATTACTTTTTCTTTTATTTTCTTTATTCTTTTATTTTGGTTTTAAACATGTATTTATACAGTATTTATACAATAAATAATGAATGTTAATTTATGCAACATAATGATATTTACACGCATTTAGCTGGGGTTTAAAGGCCAAAATGAAATAATAAATGTGATTATAGAAAAAAATTTCATAGCACTATTTTTGACAACAAATTTTGATATAACAAATTAATCTCGAGAATGATACATACTCTAAGATCCATCCGCTCTGATTATGGATAATATGATGAAATGATTACAAGTCGTGAACATGATATGACGATGGGTCGATTTGTGTCACGACCGTCCCCCTACGATGTATGTACTAGGCAAACTGATTCCACGCACATACATTCTATGTTCGAAACACATGATATAAATATAAGCAGGAGAAAATAACATAAAAAGATTGGAATTTAAAATTTGTTTCCATTCACATCATGTCCATCATTCATTACAATCCATGTGCACAAAATATAACATGTATCACGTATCCTCAAATTTGTGCCCATACATACATATTACATCACATGTCTCTCAAACCAACAAGATAAGTAAAGTAGTCAAAGCTCCAAGTGTAAACCGTAAAAGTAACTATTGTGATGTACCACAAAAACTATAGCTTTCCCAAAAAGAAGCTCCAACAAAACACTGGTCGCTCACTACTACGGTTGCTTCTGAGAACTTGTAGATAAAACACAAAGGTATTATGAGCAAAGTTGTCCAGTATGGTGCTAAAACTACAACAAGATACTAAAGAGTTGTCCAAAAGGAAATAACTAGGTAAATCGTCATCACAAAAAAGACAAAACTCTAATCATTTCTCATTAACCCTAATAACCCAAGATTCATGGATAGTCCGTAGTCTTCGTCCATGTGAGACTTCACACTGTGACTCTAAGGCAATAAGAAATCCTTAGAGCTGGGGTGCCTCCACATGCATGCGGTAGGTACAATGCATACTAACTAAATTCCCAACACATCCACTAAACTTCGCTTACCGACCGTAACTCCATCTTAAACCTCCCAAGTATTCCATCTGATATACCATAACCCCGATTCCTTAATCAATTTCTAACCCACGAATCATCACGCACCGCTCAAATCTACTACCCACATTTACGATTCCATGATGGCGTAGGGCACAAATTATGGCACAAATCAGTAAGATCATCCATCATCATAGTTAGAAAAATCCATCATCTGTCATTCATTTCCCCTTATAAACATGATACTTGATTCATTTTCCAACTTCAATACACATAATTCCCAAAAATCCCCTCTTAGTGATCCCACTTGGAAGTCCAACCAATGTGGCCTACACTAGCCAGTACACAGGTATTAACCATAAATGAAAAGGTAGAGCAATAGACCACCAACCATGACTACTAGGAATGCTCTCCACGTACTAGGTTGAAGGCACGTAAGTATTGAGGTTGAACAACCGCCTGGTGACTCCTCGATGAGCCAAGCAACATGTTCTCCAACCATCACAGCTACATAGCAGTGGTTGGGATCATGGTCATCTAGGCTTCTACTCGGGGCCCTGATGAATCTCCATTTCATCACCTTTATTCTTTCATTTTGGCCTTAAATCCCTAGTGAAATGCATGTACATAGCATTAATTTGTACAAAAATTACACTCATAATTTGATTGATAAATACTGTATAAATATATGTATTCCAAAATAACAAATAAAGGAAAGAAAAGAAAAATAAATGAAGTTTCAAAGACACTGAATGACTCTAGATCCTGAGACTAAGGAAATATTGACTTGGCCGACAAGAAATAAAGTAGGGAGAGATAAAACAGATGACTTGTACAAAAAAACACCTTAAAACCCTAATTCTAGTTAACAATAAATAGCCTTTTGGGACCTATTTTATTTTCCAATTTTTATACTTCAAATAATAAAACCTTCAACATGAATGTTGTACATAAAAATACAAAGAAAATACAGAGCTTATTTCACACAAAAATAATACACAACGCACCTGGGACACACATAACAAAAGGGCGTCAAAAAAACTTCACAGACATGTATCTCCTCCATACAAACTCAAAATGGATCAAACTCACCTTTACTATTCATAAAACTAAATTATCTATTTAATGAAGATAGTTTCATTTAATTTTAGAGTTAATATGCAAAAGTCGGCTTTCAGGTCCTCATTATGTTGTATACATGTATATAAATAATCAAGGAATTCATTATTTACATTTTTACGCTTTTTACTTTTTTATATACTTCTAAATATTATTGGAATTTCATTAAAAATATAAACATAAAATAAATGCATGAAAATACATTAAAATAAACAATATATTATAATATATAGGTAAACTATTCATATGTAATACATATACATATTTATTTAAGTAAATAAATAAAATCATAATATAAAATAAAAATATGAAAATATTTATTTATATATACTATAAATATATAAAAACATGTATATAACACTAAAATATAGAATACAAAATAAAAATAATATGATATAAATATCGGTAAATATGCCTATGTATATACATGTGAGTACTAACATCTAATAATTGAGCTTGTAAAAATAAATAAAAATGCCTATAAAATAGTACATAAAATAAGAAATATTTTTTATATTTTAATCTAAAATTAATAAAATCATTTATTAATTTAGTCGAATTAATAAGGAATTTTTGCCTTCCCTTTTTTGGTTGGTCCACGTGGACCAACCAGAACTCACCTTTTGTTGACCACCTTTTGTTGACCCAAATGCTGGAGCACATGAAGGAGAGGATTGATAAACTTACTAGTATAAATAAGAACCACAATGACGCTTCACCGCCCGATGATATGTATTCATTTGAGGACACCCATGAGAGCTTGCATTTACCCAAAGTACAAAAAAATAGAAAAAGTTTAAAATACAAAAAGATTTTGGAGACACATAGCTGAGTATTTTTGTGAGGAGAGGGTACTCATGCCAGATTTTTCACCCACCTTCTTACAACAATCAGAAAGCTCTAAGAACCCCAAGCATTCTGTGATGACTTTGGATCTACAATTTTGTGTTCTTCGCCAAGGATGTCAGTCGAAAGGGGTGTGTGATATAGCTATTATCTTTCATGCCATTTGATAATGACCAAGCTGAAAATGACCTTATTTCCAATCTATAAAATGCCGATCAAATGCCTCGGACTCATCATAAGATGGATTTCCCAAAACCCTAGTCCTATCACCATCATTACACCTCTTCTTATTTTTTAGAGCATCTGATCGCCACATTGCCCTTGTTGTGTCTGGATCACCGTCGAAGATCATTGTTGTCATTGGAAGAAAAAAATATTTTGGTTTGCCCTATGGTGAGATCTCCATGTCGCACAGAGCTATTGTGCGACAATGATGCAAAATCATATCTTTTCACTTGCATAAAGTCTCGGTAGATTTTGCTTGGGTTGATGATGGATTGGTTGGACTCCACTTGTGGTGAGGCATTTTGGGAATACATTGAGTCGGCATACTTTATATTGCATATTGGGATTCCATATGCCCTTGTTTCTCAGTAAGGCGATTTAGATGGCACAATTTGTGGTGGTATTTCATCATTATATAAATATAAATAAATTACATATATAAGTAGGGAGAATGGAGCCTAAATTCGGGGTGTAGGTAACTACCAACATTCGGTCTTTTTTTCATTATTTTTTGGTTTTTTTAAGGAAACCTTAAGGGGATTTGGTTAATATATTGAGGAAATTTGTGTTTCGAGTTTCAAGGGAAAAAACACCTAACACGTTCATCTAGAACGGGCCAGTTTTAGCAATTCTGAGACTGTTAAAAACTGATAGTCTTGATGGAGATGATAGAAGTTCTGAATTAAGTTAAATTTGGAATAACACCAGAGTGATATATGGTGATCTAATTCCCCAAAAGTTTTGTTTCAACAAATAAAAAATGTATTGAAAAAAAGAGCCGGGTGTAGGTAGTATATATACCCGGCTCTTTTTTTCATATATATATATAGAGAGCCGGGTGTAGGTAGTATTGTGACGCCCCGCCCCTCCGGCTACCGAAACCGACGAGACGGGAGCGTCGGACCTACGGTCCAAATACGCCCATGATCTATGATACTCAGCAAACCATCTTATGCACATTACATTGACATTTGAAATATAAATAACACTATGAGAATAATATGAAATGGAAATAAAATGCAACATCCATTCTGATTAATACTCATCAAGTCCATGTCCATGATATGAGATACTTCAGAAAATCTCAAACTTCGTAGAAAAACTCTCCACATATCTTACTACAATGTCTCTCAGTAATAACATAAAATAAAGCGGAAGTAAATAAATTACTCTAAGTAGGACGCACCCTGTCTGATGCAAATATGACGAAGCAAAGTCTGATCTCCTCAAAGCCGCTACTATTGCGGCGGCTGCTCAGCTACACCTGTTGGGTTCACACAAGGGTAACGTTATGAGCAATTGCCCAGTAACGAGACAAATACTATAGTAACTCAGGTAGGAGGAAACAAGGGATGCATGCTCAACTTATCTAAAAACGTAAGCATATAAGGTAGAAAGCGAGAAGGTCACCCAGTTATTCTAATTCACCTCGGATCATACAACAACTAACTTTATTTATTGATTTATTGATAATTGAGTACTACTATAGCGGTCTTGATATTTCAACAAGTTGGTTATGATCCATAATGGGTTGCAATTTCAGAATCCAGTATTCGATCATTGATCATTATTCGTATTATTTTAGCACACGCGAGTACGCGACTCGCAGGCCTCCGCTAAGCGGGAACTTGGTATCCATCTTGAGTAAACCCTCAAGATCCTCTTTTCAATCATATAAGGAATAAACCAAAATCTCATTCTCCAACTTCCAACCATATCCCGGAACACCTCTCACAATAATAATACTCGAAATAGAATTTGATGCAGCCACACCCAATTCTACTCCGAGTCTTAATATTGTGTACAAGTGCGAAACCAAGAATGCCAACCGTGTCACCTGCCTACTCCGTCGAGCGACTCCGGATGCTACCGGGCTGCTAGCTGCAACACGTCACCCAACTCGTCCGTTGGGGTTGCGACCTTCAAGGCATCTCCTCGGGGCCCAAGGGTGCATGCTCAATCCCTTGAGGTACCTATCTCCAACTATTCGGATACCGTGAGATTTCTCCCACGGAAAATAACCATCAAACAAACAAAAAATCGAGCCGATTGAGCTGACAATCTACGTAAATCAATCATAACTTCTCCAACTATGTTGACCATGATCAGAATTTATTGATATTAATGTTATTTATCCATCAGGTTAGCTTGGTAAGCTAATTTGATAAAGTAATAACAAACACCTAGAAGGCTTCTTGCAATCTGTCTTTATGCAATAGGTTAACGAGAATAAATTGGGACATCTCGTATCACTTATACCACCTTCACTAACTCCATAAGTATCATGTACCCCATTATACCTAAATGGCGTTGAATTTGAAAGACACAGTTACCAGTTATGTGAAATGGTAATTACTCCTGGGGGAAACAACATGCACGTAATACATACACATACGTTATTTGTATAAGCAACACTTCCGTTTAATTTAAATAGATATTAAATGACCACACAAAAATTAAGTAATTGATATAAGGATACCAACGTTAATGACAAATCCCTTGGGCATCTATTACCTGAGTAATAACGGAAAAGAAAGGAGTTTAAATAGTCCTTGAAGAACGTACGGCTTAATTTACCATTTATTTAGTTGCAGTAAAGCAAGACAAATATCTTTTTATCAAACAATGCATTCTTCCCTTTTTTTTCCTTAGGCAACGAATATAATTTTCACCTTTCCCCCATTTTTTTTCTCATTTGCTTGTCAAAACAATACAATATTAATATCCCTTATGAAAGTCATGCCAAATCCGTTATGTGGGTTCTCAAGTGCAGTAGTTTGCACGTGGTATTCAATATGAGAATATATGAGATGCTAATACCATTGGTGTATAATACATTCCAAATATTCTTAGTAATAAGGTGGATCATAAATCTGGACAAGAGTTCGATTTATCAAATGCAGTCGTGGATTATGGTGGACATAATCCCCACAGGATTCACCGTTTCAAAATATTTTACGAACATGTTACATATGTTTGCGGGTATTTTATCCTGTTTTGAATTCTTTGATTCAGAAAATATAATAAAGGTCATAGCAGATATACAATGTTCGCAAATAGGATCTAATGATAATTCTCAACGTTGATGTATCGACGATGAAGAACAACAATAACCAATCTGAATATTCACCTCCCATGTAAAAACCACGAAACATATTTAAAAGATTAACGAAAAGGACTTCAAAGAGATCGAAGGAAGGGACTTTAGCAATAAGGTCTCGAAGAAAACCCCACAGGCTTCGAAAGAAACCTCCGAAAACTGATATGAAAACTCGACACATGGCTTAAGATTTAATGGGAAAAAGTATAGAAAATTGTATGAAACCAACAGCAAGAGGTAGGTATCTATCGTTACAAACACATAAGGCTCTAGAGGTATTTTAGTGTATAGGAAAAAAAATACGTGGAACCCAACAGCAAAAGGGGGTATTATCGTTACCTCCGAGGATGTTCCCTCGGGATCTCCTCTCACACGAAATGGTATTTCCGTCGCTCGATCGTAGTGCGGAGGCGTGCACCACGGTGACCTCGAGTTTTCCTACGTGATGGTGGTCGCGGATCTTCGATCGGAGCTCTTTCTCCGATGTCGACGACGGCCTTCCGATGACCAGACTGACCAAGATGGTGGTGCTCCAATGAGAGGGAAGGGTATGGTGGCTAGGGCTTTGGAGAGGGCAACCTATCATAGTATATTTATAGAAAGAGGGGTGTAAATGGATTAAGTTTCGGATCCGATTCGGATCCACATATGGATCTCGACCGTCCATCATAAAACATCGATATCTTAGGCTAGGAATGTCAGAATTTGATGTTCTTGGGCTCGTTGGAAAGATCTCGACGAAATCTACGAAGAGGCATGATTATTTGAATTTTTTGGATGTCTTAAATACTCCAGATTTTTGGAAAACGAAAATACGGGATTTTACATCATAAAAATCTTAAAGGAAGTCTCGTCCTGGAGACGTAGGATTTAACGTATAAGTTTTGAATGAGATGTAGATTCAGGCATAAAAATCTTAAAGAGAATGGAACCCATAAAAATCTTAAAGAGGATTGAAGTAGGGTTTCGTGAACATACCTTCAAAAAGATAGGGGTATTTCTGTCGCATATCTGCCTCAGGCTCCCAAGTAGCCTCCTCAACATTCTGACTTTGCCACAATACCTTGACTAAAGGGATGTCTTTCCGTCGTAACCTCTTGACTGTCCGGTCTAAAATCTGCACGGGTGCCTCAGGAAAAGACAGATTTGGTTCAACCGCGAGATCCTCATAGCTAATCACATGTCGAGGGTCTCGAATATACTTCCGGAGGTTTGACACATGGAATACATCGTGCACGCCTGCCAAGTGAGGGGGGAGTGCTACTCGGTATGCTACCTTCCCAATACGAGATAAAATCTCGAAAGGGCCAACGAACCGTGGTGCCAACTTGCCCTTGACACCAAATCTCTGAATACCTTTCATTGGAGATACTTTTAAGAATACAAAGTCTCCGGTATCAAATTCAAGATCACGACGTCTCTGATCAGCATAGCTCTTCTGACGGCTCTGTGCAGTCAATAGTTTCTTCTTAGCCGTTTCCACTGCTCTTGTTGTGTCCTCGATTATCTGAGTGGAATAAATACCCTTGTCACCCACTTCCTGCCAACACAAGGGAGTAGTGCATCTTCGCCCATACAATGCCTCGAAAGGTGCCATACCAATACTAGCATGGTAGCTGTTGTTATAGGTGAACTCCACTAAAGGAAGGTGATCCTTCCAAGATCCTTGCCACTCAATGGCACATGCTCTGAGTAGATCTTCAAGGGTCTGAATTGTCCTCTCTGATTGTCCGTCAGTCTGCGGATGATAGGCTGAACTAAGACATAGTTCGGTTTTTAGGGCCTTCATGAATTCTCCCCAATAATGCGATGTAAAATGAGAGTCTCTATCAGATACAACCTCCTTGAGAGTCCCATGCAAGCGAATAACATGCTGAATATATAACTTGGCCAGATCTACCGGAGTGCATGTCATGTTCACGGGAATGAAATGTGCAGACTTGGTCAATCTGTCCACAATAACCCAAATGGCATCATGTCCACCTACTGTACGAGGCAAGGATGTCACGAAGTCCATAGAGATACTCTCCCATTTCCACAACGGAATAGGAAGTGACTGTAACAAGCCAGGAGGACGCTTGTGCTCTGCCTTCACCAATTGGCACGTAAGGCAACGAGTAACATATTCTGCAACATCTCTCTTCATCCCCTCCCACCAGAAGTGTTGACGGAGGTCTCTATACATCTTGGTGCTCCCTGGATGGATAGATAATCTAGAACAATGAGCCTCATCTAGGATGTCTCTCCTTAACTCGCCATCATCAGGGACACAGACACGGTCCCCCTTCCATAAGATGGACTCACATACTCTGAATCCATCAAACTCTTCCTTCAGGCATCGATGGAATAAGTCTTGTAATTTTTGATCTGTTTGCTGACCATGCACAATCCTATCCCATAGTCCACTATACTTGGCAGGTACAGTTACAACGTCTGTAGTACTGTCAAAGGGGTGCCACTCACTAAGTGCTGCGAGCATATCCCATGTCTGTAGCCATGCTGCGGTGCCCCCGGTATGTGCTCTTCTACTCAAAGCATCTGCCACTACATTCCCCTTACCCGGATGGTAAGAGATAGTGCAGTCATAATCCTTCAACAGCTCCATCCATCGCCTTTGCCTCATATTCAACTCTCGCTGGTCAAAGATATATTTGAGACTCTTGTGATCTGTAAAAATCTCAAATGTGACCCCATATAAATAGTGACGCCATATCTTCAACGCGAAGACTATAGATGCCAACTCCAAGTCATGAGTAGGGTAGTTCCGTTCATGATTCTTTAATTGTCGTGATGCATATGCCACGACATGACCACGTTGCATCAACACGGCTCCTAAACCCTCCTTTGATGCATTAGTATACACTGTAAAGTCTAAGGGGCCTGAAGGAAGGGTGAGAATCGGAGCACTGGTCAGTCTTTCTTTCAACGTACGAAAGCTCAGCTCGCACTTGTCGCTCCAAAAGAAAGGGACATCTTTCTATGTCAGACGAGTAAGGGGTAGAGCTAGCTGCGAGAAGCCCCTAACAAAACGCCTGTAGTAGCCGGCGAGGCCTAAGAAGCTGCGTATCTCGGTAACTGTCTTGGGCTGCTCCCAGGACATGACTGCCTCTATCTTGGCTGGATCAACCGCCACCGTTGCTCCTGAAATTACATGACCGAGGAAAGCTACTTCGGTAAGCCAAAATTCACACTTGCTGTATTTTGCATACAACTTGTGTTCTCTGAGTGTCTCAAGAATAATATGCAGATGCTGCTCATGCTCATGCTCATCACGTGAGTAGATTAAGATATCATCAATGAACACCACCACAAAATGATCTAAGTATGGACGGAAAATTCTGTTCATCATGTCCATGAACGCAGCAGGGGCGTTCGTGAGTCCAAACGGCATAACCACAAACTCATAGTGGCTGTATCTGGTACGAAAAGCAGATTTAAGCACATCCGCATCCTTAATTCTCAATTGATGATAACCCGATCATAGGTCAATCTTTGAGAATACCGCTGCACCTTGCAATTGATCGAAAAGATCATCTATTCGTGGAAGTGGGTAACGGTTCTTTACCGTCCTTTTATTCAATTGCCTATAGTCGATGCACAAGCGCATAGACCCATCCTTCTTCTTTACGAAGAGGACCGGTGCTCCCCAAGGTGAGGTACTGGGACGTATAAATCCCTTTTCCAATAACTCCTGCAGCTGTACTTTGAGTTCCCAGAGTTCGGCTGGTGCTATTCTATATGGAGGAATGGAGATCGGTTGCGTGTCGGGTATCAAAGTAATCTCGAACTCGATCTCCCTTTCTGGTGGTAGTCCAGGTAATTCCTCTGGGAATACGTCAGGAAAATCTCGTACAATTTTAACGTCTTCAATCATACGATCTTCGACGGGTAACTCCACAATATGGGCGAGAAAACCTATGCAACCCTGATCGAGCATGTGTTGGGCCTTCAATGCCGAAACATATAAGACCTCACTATCTGAGGTACGTCCATCAAACTGAAAGGTAGGTATGCCTGGGAGACGGAACACTATCGTCTTCTCGAAGCAATCAAGGCATGCGTGATAATGCTCGAGCCAATCCATACCTAGGATGACATCAAAATCTTCTAACTGAATGAGTAAAAGATATGCGGACAATATGTGTCCTCCGATCTGCACTGCTACATTCTCCACTGCTTGTCGCACTATGAATAATTGGCCCCCTGGGCCCTTGATGTAGTATGGAGATGGAACACAGACTGGCTCTTTATCTAACTTGGGCACTAATCGATGTGCTAAAAAGGAGTGCGTAGCTCCCGAATCAAATAAAGCATGTAATGATATACCATGCACTGAAATCATACCTCGCATTACAGCTCCTGAGGCATGGGCCTGCTCCTGTGTGATTGCGTTCAACTGTCCCTGAGGCTGTGGAGGGACGTTAGAACCTGCAGCACTGAAGGTTGGTCGTGGTGGAGGGCGTTGAAAACCTCGACCCCCACGGCGGGAAACTGATCCGTGTGACTGTGCAGAAGAGAAAGTTGGTCGTATACTTGGTGGGTGGCCACCTGAGTTGCTGGCAAGTAAAGGACACTTGGCCTTGAAATGGCCCGGCTGTTGGCAGTGGAAACATCTGCGATCTCCTGGCTGAGAGAAGGAGCCTCCTGAGACAAGGCTAGCACCTCCTGTCTTACGGCTCTGCGAGTGTGTCGAAGAGCGGAAGGAAGTAGTACCACGGCTCGCCAAACCCTGCCCCAAAGTAGGTGTAGGGGCAAATCTGCTAACGGTAGGAGTAGTAGCCACTGGGTGGAAACGACGCTCTCTACGAGCTCTGTAGAAATCTCGACGAGCAGATCTCGTGGGCTGAGGTGGTTGGAAATGTGATGGACTCCCCTGAAGCCGACTCTGGGTTGCCTCCATCTTGGTAGCTTTAGCAGCTACCTCCTTGATGGAAGTGAAATCTAATGCAGATAGCTGGTGCTGCACATCATCACGTAGTCCCCGGATAAACTTCTATAAATTCTCCTCAGGAAAAGCAGTAGTCGCTGGTGAGTGGCGGGAGAGTTCAGTGTAACGAATGAGATACTCTTGGGTCGTCATTGACCCCTGCTTCAGCTCAGCAAATAACCTCCTCTGATCCTCAACCCAGTGATCAGGATAGAACTGACTACGGAACTCATCAAGAAAAATTTTCCATGTTATGGGATCCTCCAGATGTTCCTTGGTGGCGAACCACCAACGCTCAGCATAACCTGCTAGTGAGAACTCCACAAATGTAATCCAAGACTCTTCAGGAGCATGAATCATCCTCAACACCTTAGATACGTGATCCAGCCATAGCTCAGCCTCATCTGGTGTGCCGGTGCCAAGGAATTGTGGCACCTTAGATCTCTGATATGCTGCGTAGGTCGTCTGATGTTTCTGCAGCGTCTCTAGGTCATCTGATCCTTCCGGGTCCAGAGACACCGAAGGGTGAACACTGCCCTCCTCCTCACGAGAGGGCTGGTACGAGGAATCATCCTGCTGGAGGAGCCTTTGCTCCAACACCTCCTGACGTTGTTGTATACCCTGTACGGCCTGAACTAGCAAAGCCAACTGCTGTGCAATATCAGGGTCAACACGAGGCGGCATGATTCCCTGCGAGAATCATTATATTAAAAAATTATCTCTATGGTTAGAGAGACAATGGACACTTTAAACATGACTTTAATTATTCTCCTTACTAACGACAAGGTCAAAAGACTCTGTCACTATATTTATATTTCAAATATTTTTAACAATTCTAATATGCAAAAGAGAGAATGGAGTATCGGGCTCTGATACCATCTGTGACGCCCCGCCCCTCCGGCTACCGAAACCGACGAGACGGGAGCGTCGGACCTACGGTCCAAATACGCCCATGATCTATGATACTCAGCAAACCATCTTATGCACATTACATTGACATTTGAAATATAAATAACACTATGAGAATAATATGAAATGGAAATAAAATGCAACATCCATTCTGATTAATACTCATCAAGTCCATGTCCATGATATGAGATACTTCAGAAAATCTCAAACTTTGTAGAAAAACTCTCCACATATCTTACTACAATGTCTCTCAGTAATAACATAAAATAAAGCAGAAGTAAATAAATTACTCTAAGTAGGACGCACCCTGTCTGATGCAAATATGACGAAGCAAAGTCTGATCTCCTCAAAGCCGCTACTATTGCGGCTGCTGCTCAGCTACACCTGTTGGGTTAACACAAGGGTAACGTTATGAGCAATTGCCCAGTAACGAGACAAATACTACAGTAACTCAGGTAGGAGGAAACAAGGGATGCATGCTCAACTTATCTAAAAACGTAAGCATATAAGGTAGAAAGCGAGAAGGTCACCCAGTTATTCTAATTCACCTCGGATCATACAACAACTAACTTTATTTATTGATTTATTGATAATTGAGTACTACTATAGCGGTCTTGATATTTCAACAAGTTGGTTATGATCCATAATGGGTTGCAATTTCAGAATCCAGTATTCGATCATTGATCATTATTCGTATTATTTTAGCACACGCGAGTACGCGACTCGCAGGCCTCCGCTAAGCGGGAACTTGGTATCCATCTTGAGTAAACCCTCAAGATCCTCTTTTCAATCATAAAAGGAATAAACCAAAACCTCATTCTCCAACTTCCAACCATATCCCGGAACACCTCTCACAATAATAATACTCGAAATAGAATTTGATGCGGCCACACCCAATTCTACTCCGAGTCTTAATATTGTGTATAAGTGCGAAACCAAGAATGCCAACCGTGTCACCTGCCTACTCCGTCGAGCGACTCCGGATGCTACCGGGCTGCTAGGTGCAACACATCACCCAACTCGTCCGTTGGGGTTGCGACCTTCAAGGCATCTCCCCGGGGCCCAAGGGTGCATGCCCAATCCCTTGAGGTACCTATCTCCAACTATTCGGATACCGTGAGATTTCTCCCACGGAAAATAACCATCAAAAAAACAAAAAATCGAGCCGATTGAGCTGACAATCTACGTAAATCAACCATAACTTCTCCAACTATGTTGACCATGATCAGAATTTATTGATATTAATGTTGTTTATCCATCAGGTTAGCTTGGTAAGCTAATTTGATAAAGTAATAACAAACACCTAGAAGGCTTCTTGCAATCTGTCTTTATGCAATAGGTTAACGAGAATAAATTGGGACATCTCGTATCACTTATACCACCTTCACTAACTCCATAAGTATCATGTACCCCATTATACCTAAATGGCGTTGAATTTGAAAGACACAATTACCAGTTATGTGAAATGGTAATTACTCCTGGGGGAAACAACATGCACGTAATACATACACATACGTTATTTGTATAAGCAACACTTCCGTTTAATTTAAATAGATATTAAATGACCACACAAAAATTAAGTAATTGATATAAGGATACCAACGTTAATGACAAATCCCTTGGGCATCTATTACCTGAGTAATAACGGAAAAGAAAGAAGGAGTTTAAACAGTCCTTGAAGAACGTACGGCTTAATTTACCATTTATTTAGTTGCAGTAAAGCAAGACAAATATCTTTTTATCAAACAATGCATTCTTCCCTTTTTTTTCCTTAGGCAACGAATATAATTTTCACCTTTCCCCCATTTTTTTCTCATTTGCTTGTCAAAACAATACAATATTAATATCCCTTATGAAAGTCATGCCAAATCCGTTATGTGGGTTCTCAAGTGCAGTAGTTTGCACGTGGTATTCAATATGAGAATATATGAGATGCTAATACCATTGGTGTATAATACATTCCAAATATTCTTAGTAATAAGGTGGATCATAAATCTGGACAAGAGTTCGATTTATCAAATGCAGTCGTGGATTATGGTGGACATAATCCCCACAGGATTCACCGTTTCAAAATATTTTACGAACATGTTACATATGTTTGCGGGTATTTTATCCTGTTTTGAATTCTTTGATTCAGAAAATATAATAAAGGTCATAGCAGATATACAATGTTCGCAAATAGGATCTAATGATAATTCTCAACGTTGATGTATCGACGATGAAGAACAACAATAACCAATCTGAATATTCACCTCCCATGTAAAAACCACGAAACATATTTAAAAGATTAACGAAAAGGACTTCAAAGAGATCGAAGGAAGGGACTTTAGCAATAAGGTCTCGAAGAAAACCCCACAGGCTTCGAAAGAAACCTCCGAAAACTGATATGAAAACTCGACACAGGGCTTAAGATTTAATGGGAAAAAGTATAGAAAATTGTATGAAACCAACAGCAAGAGGTAGGTATCTATCGTTACAAACACATAAGGCTCTAGAGGTATTTTAGTGTATAGGAAAAAAAATACGTGGAACCCAACAACAAAAGGGGGTATTATCGTTACCTCCGAGGATGTTCCCTCGGGATCTCCTCTCACACGAAATGGTATTTCCATCGCTCGATCGTAGTGCGGAGGCGTGCACCACGGTGACCTCGAGTTTTCCTACGTGATGGTGGTCGCGGATCTTCGATCGGAGCTCTTTCTCCGATGTCGACGACGGCCTTCCGATGACCAGACTGACCAAGATGGTGGTGCTCCAATGAGAGGGAAGGGTATGGTGGCTAGGGCTTTGGAGAGGGCAACCTATCATAGTATATTTATAGAAAGAGGGGTGTAAATGGATTAAGTTTCGGATCCGATTCGGATCCACATATGGATCTCGACCGTCCATCATAAAACATCGATATCTTGGGCTAGGAATGTCAGAATTTGATGTTCTTGGGCTCGTTGGAAAGATCTCGACGAAATCTACGAAGAGGCATGATTATTTGAATTTTTTGGATGTCTTAAATACTCCAGATTTTTAGAAAACGAAAATACGGGATTTTACAAGTATATATATATATGTAAAGAGAGAGAGAGATGAGGGGAAGATCCTGATTGATTGAAGGAGGAGAGGAATGGGCAGAATCTAATGGTCCAGACTCATTGCTCTCATGCTCTCACAATTTTTGATTCTCATGAGATCAACCATCTATATGTGTGTATGTGTGTGTCTGGGGGGGTGCTGGGAATGCTGCGCATGGGGTTGTAGCCAACTAGCTCCACTCGACCATTTTTTTCATTTGTTTTTTGTGTTTTTGAAATGAAACCCAGGAGATTTAAATCACCATATATCACCATGGTCCCATGCCAAATTCAACTAAATTCGACACTACTATCATCTCCATCAAGACTATCACATTTTAACGGTCTCAAAATTGCTGAAATTGACCCTATCTAGATGGGCATGTTAAGAATGTTTGTTTTACATGAAGTTTGAAACACATATTCCACTCAATAAACTAAGTAAATCCCCATAGGTTTCCTTAAAAAATAAAAAACCAATAGAAAAATAGTCGGGTGTAGCTAGTTGGTTGTACTCCCGGTGTATCTCCCCCCTATATATATAGGAGAAACTTCAAATGAGGCGGGGTCTTTTTACAATCAGAAAAAGCCATCAATATAGGCCATTAGATTATAATCAATGACTATGAATAAAACCACCTAATTTGCTTAAAACAACTTCCAATACCATCGTGCAATAGTAAAAATAAGAAACTAAACATCTCAATTGGAAACTAACTTAAAGCTCTCACGTTGTATATAATTGAAAATGCAGAAGAAAAGGTAATTTTTAAAATGAATAATGGAATCTGATTTGAAAATTTATTTCTGTTTTGCGAGAACAAATGGTAACATGGTCTATGTCGCCGATTGCCCCATACTAAATAAGCATTTTTAGTAATAAAATATTGTCAAATGTGTATTATATTGTAAAAAATGGTATTGATAGAAATATGATTAATGTAAATAGATGATACATATTTGTGGAATAAAGGAATTCATTTTAAAATATATCAGAGAAATTTTAAATATTTCAAAGCAATTCTGGACTTAATTTATAAAAGTATTGGAAGTCACATGTTGAGTCAATGCAAATAAATACGAATAATGCCAAAATTAATTTAGTACAAAAAATATCTAAATGTGTATTGCATCATAAAACTCACTCCTAAATAAATAAGAACCATGTAAAATATGATACTATTTTGTGTAATATAGCCATACAAATCAAATTATATAAAAGGAACGTTAAATGTAGAAACTTAATTAATGGAAGAACGATAAATAATATCGGCAAATAAAGCAACACAATTTAAAATCCACTAAAAATATAAATATAAACAATGTAAAAGATGGCATTGTTTTGTAAATAAAGTGACACAATTCAAACTATAAAAGAGAAACGTGAAATATAGAAAATTAATTGATGAAAGAATGGTAAACAAAATGATATTTTTTATTTTCCTAAAATGCTATCAATAAATATTAAAATTAGAAGATTGAACAATATTGGTAAAGATAATAAATTGCGTGAATGGGTCTTAAAATCAGAATATTAAACGCCTCCCTAAAATTTAGGAAACAAGCACTATCGTCAGTATCTGAAAATGTGTCTGGGCGAATCCATTATTTTAGGAAATGAAATGCGTTCAAAACCATCTGTTAAAATTAAGTGGTTTTAATCATATCCATTCTTTTTTGATCCAACACATGTTATTGGTGGCTTACCATACAATTGATGAGACCCTACCTCATTTGAAGGGGTCCCTATATATATATATATATAGAGAGAGAGAGAGAGAGAGAGAGAGAGAGGATGAGGAGCTTGCACCAAGGTGCATGTAATTTTACATGCATCGGGGCTTATATATTCCACATTTTTTTATTTTTTTGAAAAATACTATCATGTATATTCATCTATATATCCCTCCAATATACCACTCGAATTTCGTCAGAAACAGAGACTCCTATGACCTTCATGTAGAACAGATAATTTTAACGGTCTTAGAATTGCTGTAATCGACCTGTTCTAGATGGAGGGCATATGAGTCTCTGTTTCTGACGAAATTCGAATGACATATTAAAGGGATATATAGATGAATATATATGGTGGTATTTTTCAAAAAAGTAAAAAATGTGGAAGATATAAACCCCGATGCATGTAAAATTACATGCACCTTGGTGCAAGCTCCCCATCTTCATATATATATATATAATATATATATATATATATAGGAAAAAGGGAGTATGCTCCCTGGTTGTAGCCTACTTACATGCTCCTACCCCTTTTTCCTGTATTTTTTTTATTTTTCTGAAATGAAACCTATTGGAATTTAGATCACAATATGTCACCATGGTGTCATTCAAAATTCAACTTAATTCGAGACTTCTATCCCCTCCATCAAGACTGTCAAATTTTAACGGTCTCAGAATTGCTGAAATTGATCCCATTCAGATTGAGGGCATATGAGTCTCTATTTTTGATGAAATTGGAATGACATGTTAAAGGAATATATTGATGAATATACTTATTTTTTATTTCCAAAAAAAATAAAAAAATAGAGAGAAAATAGGGGTGGGAGTAGCCAATTGGCTACTCTCAGGGAGTAGCCTCCTTTAACCCATATATATATATATATATATATATATATATATATATATATAAAGAGAGAGAGGACCTTTCAAATGAGGCAGGGGCTTTTCTGAAATTGTAAAGGCCACTGTGAATTTAGTAAAAACTCTGTAACAGTTTTGTAAAAGTATAAACTGCACATTGTAAAAAAATTAATTTTGTAAAATATATCATCTAAATTTAAATTAACATTTCCATCCAATATAATAATATTTTCATAATTTTATTTCACTATACATGTTGTGCTAATATTTATTATTATATGTATGAAATAAGAAATTATAAAATATATTGGAAATATGCCTAAATTAAAGGTGGCTCACCATATATATGGTGAGACCCCGCCTCATTTGAAGTTTCTCCTATATATATATATAGGGTAAAATGGGGATGTCCCCTGGGAGTAGCCAACTTGGCTACTCCCACCCCTATTTTCCCTCATTTTTTATTTCTTTGGAAAATAAAAATTTGTATATTCATCACTATATCCCTCTAACATTCTGTTAAAATTTCGTCAGAAACAGAGACTCCTAGACCCTCCATCTAGACGTCATTTTTTTAACGGTCGCAAGATTTTTTAAATCGATCAATGTTTGGATGGAGGCCGTAGGAGTCTCTGTTTCTGACGAAATTTTAATAGAATGTTAGAGGGATATAATGATGAATTTATAAATTTTTATTTTTCAAAGAAATAAAAAAATGAGGGGAAAATAGGGGTGGGAGTAGCCAAGTTGGCTACTCCCAAGGGGCAGCCACATTTAACCCCTATATATATATATATATATATATATATATATATATATATATGGCTGGTCCCGTGAGAGCCCAAAATTATGAGAGCAGTGAATCTTGACCACTAGATTTTGCTCTTCTATCTCCTCCTGCAATCAATGAGGGGGATATGACATTATCTAGTGGTCCAGAGTCATTGCTCTCATGCTCTTACAGGATCAACCCTCTCTCTCTATATATATGGTTGATCCTGAGAGAGCAAAAGTTGTAAGAGCATGAGAGCGGTGAATGTGGACCACTAGATTCTGCTCTTTTCTCACATCCTGCAATCAATGAGGAGAGAGATGACAGAATCTAGTAGTATAGAATCATTGCTCTCACGTTCTCACAATTTTTGGCTCTCACAGGATCAACCCCTCCTCTCTCTCTCTCTCTCTATATATATATATATATATATATATATATATACATGGTTGATCTTGTGGGAGCTAGAAACTGTGAGAGCATGAAAGCAGTGAATCTGGATCAACGGATGTTTCTCATCTTTCTCCTTCTTCAATCAATCGGGAGAGAGATGATAAAATCTAGTGGTCCTGGATCACTTGTCTCATACTCTCATAATTTTTTACTCTCACATGATCAACACTCTCTCTATACATGTATAATGTCGAGAATGCTCTATAACATGTCAAGATTACTTGCTAGTCTCGGTGTGATTATTTTTGATATATTTTATGGGTGAGCACAAATTTAGGCATACACCCTTCCGTAACATATTCCATGGCCAAATTCCTATTTTACCCTTACCGCAGTTGCCACGTGACGTTGTCCGGAGCAGGAGACTTCCCCCTTTCCTCTGCCACCCCCCTCTCGATCGCGTCCTTCCAACTCCGACCCCGATAGTCCCCTTCCCCTTCTATGAGCTTGCCTTTCCAAATTCCAACTCCTCCCCTCCTATCGTAACGCTGTCGAAGACAGCTATAAAAACAGACTACGGCTCCAGATCCGAGGACGAATCCAACATCGGCTTCTACCCCAGCGAGCACTGCCCTCACCTTCCTCCTCCGCCGCGAGGGTTCGAGCTCCAGGCGACGGCCCTGGATCAAAGAAAATCCTCACCCGCGATCTGGCCCTGCTCGACCGTCACCATCCACTCCTCGTCAGGTTGCACACAGCCAATCCGTCATTGGTGTTTCTCCTCACAATGACCGCCAGTGCTCTTCAGCTCTCTCTACGCTGACCATTACGGCGTCGCTCGGTCGCGGTGCCCCTCAACTGTCTGCACGCTGCATTCAGTTTCCCCTCGTCGTCATCGGCACCTCATCAAATTTTCTTACAGGTTTGCCATTACTCCTACAGAGGATACGTAGTGGGTATGGTCGGACTCTGGCTTTCCGATATCAAATATGGGGATTGTTAGATATAGAGTTCTCCCTGTTTGACCAGTTGTTCCCTGTAAGCCGTCACATTCCACAAAATATGGATTTTCAAAAAAAAAAAAATCCATCATAGCAGAGTATCAAGTGAGCAAAGATCAGTCTCCTCTGGATAATCTCATCAGTTGTTTGGATACAAATTTAACAGAGTTCTGTAACTAGAAAGGGGGTGCTAGGCCACTTGAAGAACCCGTTATATTTTTTTTAACTCATTATCTTTTACTGTTCTAGGTTAAAGGTGCAATTTTCCAAGCTCTATATAATTTGTTCATTCTTAATTTATGATGGAATCAGAAATATCCCGAATATTCTATTTTCTCGATATATGAAAGTGGATACAAGCCGTTTCGAAGGTTTTCAAAAGATATTCAACAACTGCACCTTATACAAGGACTGCAAGTTTACAATTGATTGCATCTATATTTGCAAAAAAAAGGCTAAGATTGGTAATATTGTTCCTTAAAAAAGATTGATAGTATTGTTGTGTAGAAACTCCGTTTTATAGGATATTATGGAGTTTTATGTCGTGTAGAAAGGATCACGTACTGGAGTTCACGATCGCTTGAAGAAGTCTCCTCGTCGGAGAACTGGGTCTATCCCATCTGGCATAGAGAATGGTACTCTACTTTGGAGTCTCTATGAAACCACATGAAAACCCTAGCCCACATGGTGTAGGGAATGTGATCTCTACTCAGGAGTCCCTATGGAACACATGAAAAACCTGGTCGAAACACAAAAGATGGAGACCACAAACAATGATGGCAAACATGTGCACATCTGAAAAGACCACATATATGTGCGTGTCTGAAAAGGAAGACTCGGAATCTGAGCGTCGAGCCTGAACAAATGTAGAGTCTGGAAAGCTGATCGGCCTGGAATATGGCATTTGAAGAATATGGAGAATCTGACAATCTAGCCCGTAGCTCTACACAATACTCCCCCTTTCTCCCATATTTGTCGGAAAATAATGGCATCGACAAAGTTGGGAGAAGACAAGATAATGGGGAAAACATGGATTACATTTGATCGTTTTTATTTTTTACGCCTCTTCTCCCTTTTTTCTGCAAAATTTTTAAAGGCGTTTAAAATAAGCCATATCATCATTTTTTAACGGATTTCCCCACATTCTTTTTCGGCCATTTCATCTCTCTTCTTTTTCTAATACCCGTTTCGTTCACCACGTACAGTTTTTCCCTTTTTTTCATACGTTTTTTCGAAACAAATACCCCCCTTTGTTTTTTTTCAAAATAATTGCTTGCCATTTTGTTTTTACCGTAGTCTGGGCCCTTGCATTTTTTTAAATAACAACCGAAAGGAAAGGGGGGCGCATTAAAGGGGTATCGACCCCCTAAGTTCTACGCATCTTAGGGTTCCCCGATTGGGAACCCCTCATCCGATCGCCGCCCCCACGATTGGGGTGTTGCCTTGCGCCAATTGTAGCTCTTCGTCAGGAGGAGGAGGACGCCAATCGAAGCAAAGGAGGGAGGCGGTGCTGCTTGAGAAGCAGGGATGTGCAGCTGCCTGGAGGGCCTCCGCTTGGACTGGACCGCCTCCTTCGTGGGTGTGATCGCCGCCAAGAGCAGCCCTCGTTGGGTTGTACTGTCGTGCGAGGAGGATCGGGATGGGAGTTTGTTTTGCGCCATGCCCTACTCATCTGACAAGCCCGATGTGTAGCCTTGAAGTTGCTGGGGAGGCGATGAAGAGATGGAGGAGTTGAAGCGCAGCTCTGCCATGGAGCTCCTCCGTTGGAGGTGTGGCTTGGAGGGCTACTGCCCTCGCCGCCTTGAATGTAGAGAGCTCTAGCCTGGGCTTGAGATGGTGGATGGCAGCAACGCCGCCTGCGCGTCACCGCCGCCTGCGCGTCGCCGCCGCTCCAATGCTGTTGGATCCCTCGCTGTTGGATAGAAATAGTGGAGTGCGTGAAAAACGCTCCAGAATTAGGTTTTTCATCAAAATCAGAACTGCGTGGAATTAGGGTTCTCAGAAAACCCTAGAAATCTTCCGAACTTGATCATGGATATAAATGATACAAAATTAAATCTTCAAATATGAATCTTCAAGAACTTGGATCTTCACAATCAACTTCAACAAGAATCGAGTCTTGAACTTGATCACAGACCAATACAAAAACCCTCGAGAATCAAACCCGCTCTGATACCATGTTAGAAAATATGATGCGGAAGCGTATATGATAAATAAAGATAAAAACATTGAAATAAGACGGGATTTAATGTGGAACCCTACTCCCTAAGGAGCATGATGAAACCACGGGAGAATGCCTCAAAGGGCTAATGCTTCTATTGCTTTTCTCACTGGATATAGGGGGTCTGGGGTTTCTTATATAGCCTCCTCAGACCCTTCAAGTCCTACCACTGGTAGATGTGGGACTAAACTCATGGATGGGGTAAATGGATCCTGGAGAGGTCCATTTACCCATCAGTACATGTGACGCGTATACTCCAACAAGATTGGATGTTGAGTTGTGGCTGGCTATTGTAGTACCTTTTTGTCCTCGAACTGAAGCTTATGGAGATATATTTAAAGCTCATTTCCATGGGGGAGTAGTGGTAGTACAGTGTGTCTACCACACAAAAGATCATGGTTCAAATCCCACTCTTGTAGGGGTTGTGTTAGGTAGTCGACGGCCAGCGTAAAAAATAGTCGAATCTTTCAACATGGATTTGAGCAAGAATCCATGTAGCCGACCTTACTTATAGTGGGAAAAGGCTTAGTACATTTCCATGGGGGATTAAAATGTGCACATTTGAAGATATGTATGGGTAAGTGTTCTTTTGGAGATGCATTGTTGTTGGTGGCATCAAGCTCATTTGTCCTCGAACTGAAGCTTATGGAGATATATTTACAGTTTTTTGCTAGGTTTATCTATATTTGAGGCAGTTGTTCGCAACCAGAAAATTATGTCAAGTGTTCTCTAGAATATAGATCTTCCACCGTTTGCACTGGTTGATCACACTCCGCTAATATCGCAACGAGGAAGTCACATATACGTGATGGAGGTTGAGAGTTGGGGATTATTACTTGATAATTATGGCTTAAGCATATTATTTTTTAGGCAAATTTTGGTTGTCATCATCACTATTCCAAGTTGTAAAGTATGCTAAAGATTGTATAATGAATATATTCTAAATTACCAATTATCCATTTAAATGTTAACTTTATCGATTTTGTCGTTATTTATTTGAAGAGATTTAGAACATAAGTGTAGTGTACTATTCTCAATATGTAAAATAAGTATACCTTGACTAATACCTATGTAGATTGTGTTTGTGCGCCCTTTTATTTACTTCTTCTCGAAAAGCAAATTGCAATGTTTCAGCATTCTTCTTGTTAATGTGCCTAATATGGCGATGCTGAACTGCCATTAGCTTGAGTTTGCTGCACGATACCCGTGTGAGTTTTTAGTTCAGTTTGGTTCTTGCTGTTCTTTTTCCATGTTTTGCTGCTGCTTGTTTCTAAAAAACAGATGCGATCCCCGCCTGTTGGAGTTAGGGCTCCCACACGCTTCCGCTGCGCGACGCCAGGAGATGCTTAATGCCCTGGATCGGCTAGAAGAGTTGCAACGGCTGAATGATCTTCGAGATCTAGGGTTTCGATGAAAAACCCTGCAAGTAGTTTGAACGTGAATGAATCACCGCCAGGGATCTGGAAGTGCTGGATGCGAGAAACCGCAGGAGATGCCGAACAGATCGCTGAACTTGATGGCAGAATAGTACTCCTCCAACTTTAATCAAACAATCGAAGAACTAAATAATCGAATCTTGAAAAAAACTTTCAAGAACAAATCCTCGAGATTCGAACCCACTCTGATACCATGTTAGAAAATAAGAAGCGGAAGCGAAACATGGAAAAATATAAAGAACAATAAGAACAACAGGATTTACGTGGAACCCTACTCCGTAAGGAGCGGGATGAAACCACGGGAGAAGCCCTCAAAGGGGCATATGTAGCATTGCTTTTTCTCATCTGATACAGGAGGTCTGTGGCTCCTTATATAGCCTCCACAGAGCCTCCAAGTCCCACTACTGGTAGATGTGGGACTAAACTCTTGGATGGGGTAAATGGATCCTGGAGAGATCCATTTACCCATCTCTCATATTCCCAATATAATATCCATTGATTTGTTCAAAATTGACATGGTCTATCAAGATATAATAAACTCACTGTATGATGTATGATTCAAGAGGGAACTCAAGAGTGTTATATGATATATTTATTATGTTATTTTCTCACATATGTTATTTCCTTTTCTATATATTTCCTTTTTCATGTATTGCCCTCTAAGGTTTCTCCTCTATATAAAGGACCCCTATGGCCTCAGAATAAGTAAGTCATTCATTTCTTTCTATATGCTATTAGAGTGGCGGTGCTGGATCATCGCTCTGGTATGGTATCTCTTTGATATCCTAAACTCCACCTGCTAGCCTCTCTCTCTCCCTCTATCTCTTCTGTACGGCACCACCTGCTCTACCTCGACCCTCGCGTGACCCCTTCCTTCCTCAACCCTGCATGACACCTCCCTTGACTTCATGCGTGCCCAAGTGCTGCCCAGCAACTTTGACATTGCTGCACATGTAGTATCCCTCCGTGTGTGCATATAGCATCGTTCAATAGAATGTACCGCGCCTAGGACCCTTACATGGGATTTCGTGCCAGTTCGCAACATGTAAGCATATCTCCTTGTCGTCTGCATGTTGATTTTAGACAATACAGATCGGATTTTATTCTCCAAATCGGTTTCCTCAGTCCTAAAGCACCAACAAAAAAGTAGGAAAGGTTGTGCTCTAGGTATGCACATACAACTTCAACTTGTTCCTTATATAATCGTGTAGACTAAGAGTGGTTTTCTATCTCGTAGTCGTGTGGTTCCCGACCTCCTTTCGTCCTAGTAGAAGACAATGCCTATGTTACTCAGTCCTCCGGATCATTCAAAGGCCCATGTTCCATCATAAAGATGAATGGGCCTAACTATAAGTTGTGGGTTATGTAGTTCATGCACATCATGGAGATTCCACAGCAAAGAGTACATCCTGACGAAACCTGAGCCAACCGACAATACCGAAGCCAACACTTCATAGATATAGGACAATGCATAGGCACATGCTTGGTTCTTCGGTACTCTCACAACAATGAAGCCAATGACATTCTATATTAGCCCACAACAAAGGCCTCTTGGGATATTCTTGCCACCACATTTTCCCAGGTGAAAAATGAGACAAAGGTCCTTCTGCTCCAGTATTACATCTTTACTACTATTAGAGACGGTTTTGTTTTATTTTATTTAGTTGTATCCCCTCGAGGTAATTTTATGTAATTTCCCGTTGATGAATGCTATAGGGTTTATATCTATATAATAACCCCTAGACCTCTTGAATAAACGTATCTCATTACATTCTTTTATTTTTCTCCACATGGTATCAGAGCAGCAGTCCGAGACCGGTGTTTTGACTTAGATTCCGCCGCTACTACTAGCCTTGCCCCTTGCAGTCGCCTCCAGCCCTTGTACGGGCCCACAACAACGTCTAGGGCCCCGTGCAAGGTCACCTAGGCCCTCTTCCCGCATAGCCAGGGCCTTCGTAGCCTTGGGCAGTGCTCGCCGAGGCTTCCTAAGCCTCGCTAGGCCTCCTCCAACCCTGTTAAGGCTTCCGAGACCCTCGACAAGCCTCCGTCATGCCTCCTTCAGTACCACTAGAGCTCCAACGACCCTCGATAGGCCTCTGTCAGGCCTCCTTTAGCATCACTAGGGCTTCGACGACCCTCGATAGGCCTTTGCCTGGACTCCCCGCTAGGGTTCTAGTGGGCCTCAAGTCTCGACAGGCCTCCGACTGAGGCTTGCCTCAACTTCAGCCTCCTAGGACCTTTGCTAGGGTCCATAGGCTACTCCTTAGCCCTTGCCAACATCGTTGGGCTGCACCACGGTCTCCATTGAGTCTGGTTTGTGGTGTCACAGCCACAATTTGCTGCTGCAGAAGCCCGAAAGAGGGCTGAAACAATGATTTAGATCACACATATGCTTGGTTGAAACAACATCTTTTAGATCAAATTTTCATGACCTTCGTGACCAAGATGACATTCTCTGAGACCAAGCCCATATACTTGGTTTCTTCTGTGATGGTACATGGCACCTCTATCGAATTGAATGACACAGAAAGGTGATTGGATGTGACCATGTGCAAGGGGGCTTATACTAGATCGGAGAAACACGTGGAGGTCTTCGAAAATTCAGCGAAGGCGAGGAGACACGTGGGTGGCGATGTGGGTGAGAGGTAGAAGACGACCCTTGAGCTGTCAGATCGGGGGGTAGGGGGGTGGTGTGGCTCTAGGGCTTCCACGTAGCAGAGCGAGGAGGTGGGCAACACGAAGACTTCGACCGTAGGATCCGAGGATCTAACAACAACTGATGAGGTGCGAATGGAGTCGGTCGATTATTGGATCGAAAGATCTAACAACTCATATCATGTGCGGCACGAGGGTAGTGGACCTATGTGACATGCTCATAAACGACCACGTGTCCCAATAGAAAAATTAGAAATAGAAAATAAATGAAGAATAAAAATACTAAATACCTCAAAACGAAAAGGTTTCTTCGTGAAAGTTGGTCATCTCGACGAGATCTATAACTTTCATGAAGGCCCAAAACTAAAAGACCTCATCATTGTTAAGGTTTCTCGATTTGTAGTGATGGTTTGAGCTGAATGATATTATTAAGTTTTATCATCATTGTCAAGCTCTATAAACCATGCTGGGGGTATAAACCATGCTGGGGAGGCAGACAAAGTGTTGGAAAGAGATGATATAGTCTCCCTTATTTCCAGTGCTCCTTTATGCCATTTGTTAAGTGTTATTTTGTAAACTCTCACTCTTGGATGGTTCTGGTCGACTTATTATAGAGTCGCCTCTTATTGTAACCCTAACGCCATGTCTCCACCTATATAAAGAGCCTTGAGGTTCTCTATCTTAATATGAAAAACTCATTATGATATTCACTTTGGTATCAAAGAAGTTCGCCAAAACAAAACAACCACTTGCCTCCCCTCCCCCTGCCCCCCAACCTGCCTCTTCTCCTTTGTCGAAGATGTGCCACACCTCCTCTTGCACCAACCCTACCGCCCACTTGTTTCCTCCCTAAAGCCAACCGCTGCCATCAACCTTATCCCACGGACCCGTCAACTCGCGAACCTCTTTATAACCCTACACTCCCCCCATCCTCTACACCCAGAGGAGGTCCTAACGCCACCCGTGCCTTCCACCAGCCCACAATCACAATTGCATCCTTCTATTACATCACTCCAGTTCTACCAACTATAATCCCACTGTCACAAATCAACCTCGCTTGATTTATTAAGCCCCCCACGGGCTTCAACAACATACTTCCGTGCATCTTTGTGCTACTAGTATTCAAACCCCTACGGTTCCAACCAATTCATCTTCGACACTTTGATCAGATGCATCATGGTATGATTTAAGTGATTATCATCTATTACTTTTATCTGCAAGCAGGTTTGACTCCATAATCAAAGATGTCTGAATTAGGGATATGATGTTTCAGAGATATGAGATGAGGTGTGCATGCTTACCCTCGTTTGGCTCGATCCTCAAGTTGGATGGGACCGACTACTCGAAGTGGTCACAAATGGTCCTGATGATTGTGCAATGATACAACAAAGAGTATATTTTGCTTGAATCAGAATCTATCGCCAAGACAAGTGAATACGTTATATGTGCGAAAGATAATGGGATGGTGAGCTCTTGGATCTGGTCCATGTCATCGACAAAATTGCAGATCAACTGGTCTATTATGCGATTGCTCGCAACTTGTAGACTTTTGTGAAAGCCACATATGGATAAAAGAACTCTGGTTGGATGTTTCGGATGTGTTTTAACATAATGAATGCCAAGCAAGCATGATGCCCTCTAGCTGAGTATTTCTCCTTTGTGAAATCTTTTTTTGAGAGATATAATGCTTGCTTTCTGGGATGTATCTGTCCTACATAGAAGGAATACAGACAACACATGGCAATTATGGCGTTTCTTGCATGACTAGACCCAGGATATGCTGTTTTATGAGACTAGGTGAGATTATTGCGACCACTCAACTCATTATTGAGGAGGCCCATAACACTGTGAGTCATTTAGCATTCTTACACCAACACTGCTACAGAGGTTCATGTCTAGATTATTGCACTTGGTGTCCCATCTAGGCGATGAGGCTATGATCCATACAAGGATCATGGCCGCTCCATACCAGGTCGAGGATGCCAACACAATTCAATGTGCTTTCCGCCACAAAAAGGCATTCTAAGGTTGTCTATTACAACAAGCATGACTATCTAACCCTTACTGCTCGAGCAATCACTACTGAGGGTGATACATAGTTTGTGGTAGTCCCGCAAAGGGGATGTTTGTATATTAGTTTGGATAGTTTGTGGTAGTCCCACAAAGGGGACGTTGAGATATTATCTTTTGTTCCATTTATTTATTCTTTTTTATTTCCGTCTTGTTTATGTAACGAAAGTGTCTCTCCTCTATATAAGAGAACCCTAGGGCCTCATATAGGTAGTTCATTGTATTCCCTCGACATGGTATCCGAACGACGGTTCTAGACCGGATTTCTTGTACCCCACTAGTGCCCTAGCTCTCACTCGCCGCCCTCTACTCTCATGTGTCGTGCATCATCGTCGGCAAACTCCCATTGCCACGAGCATCTGCACGCCTCTAGGCAGCGACCGCTATTATTGTTGGGCTGCTGCATGCGCCCAACCACTCCGATGCCGCCGTTGGGCCACCAGACACAGTCCCCAGCCCCAACATGCACCACCACCGACCCTGTGGCCAATTTCTCTCCTTTTCATCATCGAATTGCAGCCTGAAACGATCTGATTTTGATTGGAAAAGCGATTTCAGGCCTATAATCTTCTTCTTCATCTCCTCGTCCTCCTTGGGACATGCAACCACGTTGCCTTCGGTGTGCTAGATGTTGCTTGAACATGTAACATGTATACACCTCCCTTGACAACCTTCTTGCACAGTTTGGAAGTAGTCATATTCGGATCCGCATGGTTTGAAAGGTAACCATATTGCTATACATGATCACTTGATCCCATCGGCACATAAAAAGATGAGTCGCTACCGGAAGCGACGTTCACTGGTGGTGTAGCCATCTACATAGTCACAAACTCACAAGTTACTTATCAACTAACACAAAGCTAATCAAACTCACAAGTTACTAATCAACAAACTCACAAGTTAGCTAATCAACAAACACAAAGCTAACCAAACTCACAAGTTGAAGTAACTAATCAACGAACAAACTCCCAAGTACTAATCAACAAAAACAAAGCTAATCAACAAACACAAAAGATGAATAAGCTAACCAACATGCAAATCAACAAGAAATATCCAAGTTAACTGACATTTAGAGCATATCAGCATAATAACCACACTGCTGACCTTATATAAGCTAACCAACATGCAAATCAGCAAGAATATCTAAGTTTTTACTCCTAAAATAACTTAATAAGCTAATCAACATGCAAATCAGCAAGAATATCTAAGTTAACCAACATTTAGAGCATAATAAATACACTGCTGACCTTATATAAGCTAACCAACATGCAAATCATCAAGAAAATCTAAGTTTTTACTCCCAAAATAACCTAACAAGCTAACAACATGCAAAATAGCAGGAATATCTAAGATCAATCATTAAACCAATCTAGAACAACAAATGATTTTTTTTGAAAAACCTAACCAGTCTTAGTGGAAGTATGCGGAGAAGAGGGAGTTGCGACATGGAAGAGGGAGCGACGGAGGACCAACACCAAAAGGACTAGCTAAACGGTCGTCGACGACGTGGAGGAGGGGGCGGCGACTCGACGAAGCTCGGGAGTCGGAGGAGCAGTAGTCGGCAGAGTTCGGGAGTTGGGGTCAGTATGGGTGGGGGGGGTTGGTTTCATGCGAAGGGTTTTAGGATTGGGGTTGTTCGACAGTAACCCCAAATCCCTCCATATGGGTTTCAGGTATTTGGATATTCGATTCCCATTTTTTGTTCGAAACCTTAATGCAAAAGTCGGTAGATTAGTCGGCTGACTAGACCGATTAGTCGCTTACGTAATCGTGTCGACTCGATTATAGACGGATTTGGCTTAGTCGAGTTGGTTGCCCCTTGACTCGAGTAGTCGGGCCGACTAGTCGGTCGACTTTTACAACAATGATGCAAGCATGAAAACACATTAATTTACGAAGTTCACCCATAACTGGGCTATGTCCTTGGGCAGCGGCAGTTGGTTTTCACTATGTGGAGAAAGAAGAAAGTACATAGAATCTAGAGCAAGGTTCAGAAATGCAATATGCGATATTCGTTCGGTCGTGCGGTCTAAAGCGAGTAAGCATATATGCGGGGGAGTATACTGAAGTATACGCGGTTTATGATATTTTAATTTTAAATATTATAAAATAAACAATAAAATGTGATTATATAAAAAATTTGATGATCTAAAAAATCTAAAATAATAAATTTCAAATAAGATAGTATAATCAATAAGATATATAAGCATGGTATTATAAATTGATTATTTTTTAGGGTGTATTTTGAATATAATGCATATGTATACATATACAGATTTAGATTCAATAGGAACACAATAATTCTATAAGAAACCTTTAATGTATATAGATTCTATAGATAACAAAAGCTAAAGAATAATTATAGGTCTATAAATCATATACCCAAAATTATACACATATATGTATCTCCAAGGGACAAAATGTGTTGACACAAAATATAGGGAAAAATTGTATTTGCATATAAAATTTATTTGAAGCACAAAAATGTAAAGTGCCAGATTACTAGTCAATTATTTCATGTTTTATTTGAAGAATTGGAATAAATTTCATTAGATAGAAAATTCAAAAAGCAGTAAACAATTCATTAATAAGTGCTAAGAACAATGAGAAAAATGAATATGAGAAAAAATAACCTAGATCATATTCCCAATTGCAACATATACAAGTATAACGAAAAGATGCATCAATGTAAATGATGATATAAGAGTTGCTCGAGAAAAAATCGAGTTAAATGTGTCATCAACATGTCATAGATTAACATGAATCTTATCAAATATGCGGCCGCATATGCGTTTTGACCGCATATTGTCGTATATGGCATATGCACTTCGGTTAAGTGACCGAATACACATATGCGACCGCATGGACTGCATTTCCGAACACTGATCCAGAGAGCCCTAGCCTTAGGGGAGTTTATATACTACTTCCATACCGACGGACCCCTGATACAAATGGATCCATATGCTCAAATAAAAATAGAGCCGTTAATAAAAGATTTTATCGAAGACGTTGCCCTACACCCCTACAGGGGGAGCCCATCTACTCCCCCACAAACCCCGCCCCTTCCACAGGTTCGTAGGCAGGGCAGTGAGACCCCTGTCTTGTTGGGGTATGGTGTGGTCAGTGTTTCAGATTTCACGAATTTTCGGCAAAATTTCACTGAAATTTTGGTTTCGCCATGGGACCGAAATTTCAAGCAAAATGATGATATGGGGGCCTTTTTAATTAGGGTTTAAGGTATATCAACATGAGGCTTGCCAGCTTGGGAAGCATCACCACTCTAGTTTTCCTGTTTGTTAGAATCGTAGTAGCAGTTATTTACTTGAGCTTGTTTATTTTGATGTCTAGGGTCCCCGTCATGTTTCTGACCACCAAGGGTACATGTTCTATCTTGTCACCATCGATGATTATTCTATACTTTCTTCGGTTTTCTTCTGAAAAACAAGTTTGAGACCGGCTCTGTCATTCAAACTTTCATTAATGAGGTAAAGAACATTTTTCTGTTACTGTTAACACGGTCGCTCTGACAATGCCTTGGAGTTTTGTACCATTTAGCTTCCTCAGTTCTTCTGGTCCCTTGACATTATACATTGAACCTCATGTGCATACACTTCTCAGCAGAATGGTGGTGTTGAACTCAAACACTATCATCTTCTTGATGTTACTGGGACCTTCTTATACATAGTCGTGCTCCTACTCTTTATAGGGTGATGCAATACTCATTGCATGCTACCTGGTCAATTGCATGACATCTTTCGTTTTAGGTAAAAATGTTCCTTTTTCGATTGTGTTTTAGGTGAAAAGATTTGTTTGAAAATCAAAGGAAA
The DNA here is from genome assembly GCA_037367405.1 of Ottelia alismoides. Lineage (NCBI taxonomy): Eukaryota > Viridiplantae > Streptophyta > Magnoliopsida > Alismatales > Hydrocharitaceae > Ottelia > Ottelia alismoides. The sequence continues at coordinate 875,275 of JAZKJV010005735.1, forward strand.
ATTAATAAAGCAGCCGTGAGACCTGTTATGCTCTATGGATCCGAATGTTGGCCTGTAAACCATAGACACACATAGAGAACGACAATAGTAGAAATGAAAATGCTAAGGTGGATGTGTGGTCATACCCGTAAAGATCTAATTCGGAATGATGTGATCAGAAGGAAAGTTGGTGTCGCTCCAGTAGTGGATGAGAGAAAATCATTTAAGATAGTTTGGTCACTTGCAAAGGAGGTTGGATGAAGTGTCAGTTAGATGATGCGAGATTTTTGATTTTGAACCAACTAAAGAGAGGGCGAGAAAGGCCCAAAAAGTGTCGCAATGAGACTATCCGAAGGGATTTTAGTTATTTGTTTCTAAGCTCGAGAAAGTGCCAAGATTGATCTAAATGGAGGAAAAGATTCCATGTAACCGACCATGCTTAATGTTGGAAAAGGCTTTGTTGTTGATTTCTGATAAGGATCTTTTCTCTCTACAACCCCATGTCTTTGCCTCTATGGCATTTGTTCATCATCTGACTCTTGGCCATGGCAAGCTCTTTCTAAGAGCTATCAAGTGTGTTTTTATGGGATAGTCCTGGACTTAGAAGGGGTAATGGTGTTTTAATCCGGTTAGACGGAAGTATCGCGTTAGTGTTGATGTCACATTCTTCGAGTCGGTCATGTATTTTTGTCCCACATGTGACAGAATGACTTCGTATGTCTATGGAAAGAAGGTCTACATGCCACCTCCTCCTACTCTATCATCTCGAGATGTGGTTCCTCTTACGCCACCACCACCTCCACCACCTCTACCACCCCCACCTCTTACCGTGGTTACTCCTATGCTCCCACCTCCTAGTACTTTGGCTCAATTTTTACCACATTTTACATTCACGGACTACCTTCTATATCCCCTACTAGTGGACCTTCTTCGTCATCCAACAAACCACAGATATGTTCTTAGCATTTTGTTTCTATTGATGGCATTGTTGATTTGTCTATACAACATGCTATGTTACAGGACGAGCAGGTGCCTCCTTGGGAGGCTACTTTACAGGTCGCAGATGGTCACTGCTCTTCGAAAGTGGAGGCATAGTTGTTCTATGTATCCTCTTGTTGCCCATGTTTCTTTAGGGAGTCTTTCAGCGGATTTCAGGAGGTTTGTCGTGGGTCTCCTGGTTGTAGAGATCCCACAGACATATCATGAGGCTATACGAAACAATCAATGGCATCTTGCTATGGGGGAGGAAATGGTCACACTACAACCGCTTGGCACATGGAGCTCGGTTACTACACTTACATGGGCTTCTATGGTTGGCTGCAAATGATTGTTTACAATGAAGTACCGTGTAAATTGCAGCGTTGATCGCTAAAATGCTAGGCTTGTGGCTCGTGGGTTCACCTAGGCTTATGGGGTGGACTATTATAATACGCTCTCTCCCATGACACGACATTCTACCCTTCAGGTCCTTCTCTCTGTTGCATTGATATGGGATTGTTCTTTATCCGTAGGAAAAAGTCTATATGCATCAATCACCTGGGTTCGCTGCTGAGGGGAGTGTCGGAAGGTTTGTAGACTTTATAAGGCTATCTAGGTCCTTGAGTATAGTCCCAAAGTATGGTTTTAGAAGCTCTCGGACTTAATGGAGCAATGAGACTTCATAAGATCAACTGCATATCATTCAATGTTTGTTCAGAGGACTCAAAGAGGTATTACTGTTATACTGGTCTATGTTGACGATATCATTGTTATAGGAGATAATGTGCAGGTATAAGTGCGACTAAGGAATTCCTTGGACAACAGCTTGTCACTAAGAACCTTAGCGATTTACGATATTTCCTAGGGTTTGAGTTCGCTAGGAACCAACATGTCTTGTGATGATTCAAAGGAAGTACGCTACTGATCTTCTTTCAGAGATAGGCATGGCAGATTGCAGACCTGCCACTACTCCCATGGATCCCTACATGAAGTTATATGATGATGTAGAGGAGGTGGACAAGAGGAGATATAGAGAGCTCATTCGGAAGCTCCTCTATGTAACCACTACGAAGCCAAACATCTCTTTTGTTGTGAGCAAAGTTAGCCAATTTATGGAGCAGCCGAGACAAACACATATGGATGCGGTTCACATGATTCTAAGGTATCTGAAGTCCTCTCCAGGTACTGGATTGCTCTTTAGCAGCGGGATACTCTTGCCATCACATCATCGTGTGCAGACACAGACTTTGCAGGATATCCCAAGGACAGGAAATCTACCTCCGGCTTTGCATTGTTCATGGGGAGCTCGTTGGTGTCATGGAAGAGCAAGAAGCATACCGTGGTTACTAGATCTAGTGTTGAGTCCGAGTACAGAGCCATGGTGCGAGGGGGGGGGGGGGGGCATTGAGATGATGTGGGTCAGATCCGCTCTGATTAACCTAGCTATTGCCACGCTTCTTCCTATGAATCTACGGTGCGACAACCAGGCTGCTCTTTTCATTGTCAACAATCCTGCCTTCAATGAAAGGACCAAGCGCATTGAGGGAGATTATCACTATACATGTGACATGATTTAGAAGGGTTTTATCCCTACTTCTCACGTCATCCCAGAGGAACATACAACAGATATTTTCACCAAGGCTCTAACTAGAGGGTCGTTACAGAAATGTTCCAAGCTGAGCATGATTGACATCTATGCTCCATCTTAAGGGGGAGTGTTGAGAGATATATTATCTTTCCATGTTTTATGTATTTTATATTTCTTCTATCTCTAGTATATAATTTGCCATTAGGGTTTCTCCCTTCATATATAAGAGAACCTTATGACCTAATGAATAAACAAGTCTCTTTCCACATTATCCAACTATGTCTAACATATGAATGTGCAAGCATTTGTTGATAAAATTGTCTGGAAATTTCAGTGCCACAGCTGGAGACTCGTGATATTTCTTGGCTTTCAGCTACACGAGAAGACTAAATTAACATGAAAGGATTGAATATAGAGATTGAATAATTTTACAGCGATCTTATTCTCTTTGGCGATATTCTCCTATATATGGACATTCTTTCAGATAGCATGTACTCTTTAATTTAGCTTTATTGGTCAGGTAACATTTACACTTTATTTTAGCTTTACTGGTCTCGGTAACATGGAGGGTTGTGACCTAATGCATCATGAGCAAGCTCCGTGCCTTCCTCCTCACAATTCACCGTGAGAACGCCATTTTCTCTTCATGGCCTCCCCTTCTCAGCCCCTGCAACCCCGCAACCTCCCTATGCCAGCTCTCCACGCCACTGTGACATCCTCCCGGCAACCCTCATCTCTGTGCACCATTTCAACCTCCACATCTCAACCCTTGCATCCTCCTGCCTTGTCACAATTTGCCCCTCCCAACCACTGCATCTCCCCACATCATCGTGGCCTCCTCCTAGTCCCTCAAGTCAATGTGACCTCTAACCTTTCTCCCTGCATCATCATAGACTTCCCTCTTAACCCCTATAACCTCTTATGCCACTATCACAATATTTGCATTAAAAATGCTAGCTTTGATCTGGTTAGGGTCCCCTAGGGATGAAAATTAAGAACAGTGTAATATATATTGTGATTCAAGCTTCCAGGGTACCCGTATAAATCCTAAGATTTGTGAGGCATATATGTAAATACTCTGTGCAGAACACTCGTCACTTTTATCGAACATTGTCTAATAAATGCACGATCAAGCACTTGCTGATACAATTGAGTTTGGCACTACGCCACTGCTGGAGATATTTCTGGGCTTTCAGTTACTTGAGAAGACTAAATCAACATGAAATAGTTTTGGAGATCGATTAATTTACCACGATCTGGCTCTGTCTGGTGATATGTTCTTACATATGGAGCTTTCGGATACATGTACATGGTTTTAGCTTTACAGATCTTGGTAATCTCCAAGGTTTGTGTGACACAATGCCATCGTGAGCAATCATTACCTACAATTAATCGGTTATGGCGAAGATATACTTTATTGAATTGATCTTGTCATATGGGTCTATTCAATCGATTATTGAATTTGCTCTTGCAGACCTTTCAAATTCTTCTCAAGTACTAGCTCATATCAGTAGAGATGTTGATAGCGGCTTGAGTGAGATGTAAGTTTGCAAGGATATTCGTAATTTGACTTGTGCACAGAGTTCATCATAGCATCAACCTTTGGAAATCTTTGTCCTTGAGGTTCAGAAAGCTGCTACCCCAAATAAGCACTACTCTTTGTAATTTCTTATTAGATTACTGCTAGTCGTATATGGAATACCTTACCTTATTCGAACCCATGGTAGTGCTGTTGTTGTAGGTTATGGCTGGCAAGTTTCGCCCAATTCTGCGTGTAGTTGGTTCAGCCTATGTTCTCCTCCTTGGAGGCACACTTGCAGTATCTGCATTGGTTGGAGTATTCAATGCTGTTGGAGAGGAGAAAAAGGTTGTTCGCACTTTCTTGATATTTTAGGAGAAATCTGTTTTCTTGCAAGTTCATTTCTATATCTGACTTCTTCCCTTTTTTTGCAGAAACAGCTTGCTCCCCGTTGCAACATTTGCAAAGGGAAAGGGTTTTACTCTTGCAAGCTGTGCAAAGGGATTTCTACAATTGAATGGTCGCCTTTGCATGATCCAGTTGCCATCAATCCCTGCATTTGCCCTACTTGTGATGGAAACAGGTTCCAACCTACTATCTTCAATAATCTGGGCTAATTGGAGAACATTAAGAAAAGTAGGGTTAGAACTTCATTAGCATAAAGTAGTAGTTTACTGCATAACTAGTGTGTGAATCATTACCTTTCAGGTTAGTAAGGAGGTGTCTGTGCCATCGTATAGAGGAAGTTGTCATTTTCTTAGTCAAAAAAGAAGAAAATCAACATTTGATACATAGATTTTTTTGTACTGGTTTTAAGATGGGTTTCGTGGCTTTGTATGAATGTTGGGTGTAGAGGGAGCTGCCATTCATCTGGGAAGCTATTGCTTCGAATATTGACTTTGGCATATATATCTATCTATCAAGATTGGCTAATCGCATTATCTGATACTCGACCGTGGTTCTTGTTTGCAGAGTACAACATTGTCTGAACTGCCTCGGCAAGGGTTACGTCTGACTATTTGCCTTTTGAAGTATAAGAGATGATTCTCCGTGGCACATGATCTTTCGGAGAACGTCTTGTTCTCTCTCTGTGCTGCCCAAAACCGTTGCAACTCGTCTTGATGCTGCAAGTAGTGGAACGCCGTTCTCAACTTCTCTTGCTATCTACCAGAGTGCATCCTTGATTTAAAGGTGTACATTTTCACTTCTTCATTGAACACATCAGTTCTGTTTGTTTTTTGAGCAATGGTGATGCAATTAAGCAATTTAGGGATATTTACATTTTCAGCCAAATTTTAGTAGAGTTATTGTTAGTCAGTGTTCTTTGTCATCACAAGCTTATACGGACTATGTCGTAAAAAAAAGAAGATAATTGAGCGCTTTTAGTTTGAGTAGTTTGGATGGAACTGAATAAGCTGATCAGTTGTATTCATCCTTAATCTTCCCTTGCCTGCTGTTGTTGGAATTGTAAGCCAGGATCAGTATCAGATTGATGTTGAAGTCAGTGAGACAACAAATTATATTTTGGTTTTGGATGGGGCTAGTAGACGTTGTTGGGATGCACATGACGATAGGTCCTGGCACTGTTACGTTTGTTCTTGATTTTTTCAGGAGAATTAGGATGATTCTTCCAACTCAGATTATACGTGTTGAAGTAGGGGTCATATTTAATGTTTCTCCGCATCTATTGTGCTTCAAACTCATTGATGGTCAGGGACGACATGAATTGATTCCGAGTTAAAAGCTTATTGTGTTGCAAGTGTGGTGGTTAATGGGTATGTTTGAGGAGTCGTAATGAGAGGCAAATCCCTTGGTAATGTCTCGGGAATACATTATTCACAGGATAGTGTACACTGTTTTTTTACTTCGATGCTGTACTGGTGGCTCACCTGCTATATGCGCCCCCTACTATCGCGCTGTCAATGCGACAAGCTCATGTCCCATGTACGATATGCGACATGCACTAAAATCCCTGGAAACGAAATAGCCACCACGTATATCGCATATGCTTTTTGTGACATCTGCGAGAGTCCTTGGAAATAAAATTGGCCAATTGTTGTACTTATGTCGCATATATTGTAAGCGATATCCGCTGGAAGTCCTGGAAAACAAAATGTCCACTCCATTTTGTTTGTGTGCTATGTGTTAATAGTATTGTGCGGTGAACTTTATGTGTAATATTGTATGGCAAATTTGTGTTACTAGTACGCAAATACAAAAACATCCATCTTAATTTGGAATCCATCATGAGCCACACAAACATAACATTGTATATATATTCAAATCACAATATAGTTAAATACGTTTCATTACAAAATGTCATCGTTAACATGTTACACTACAAAAATGGCAAATGTTACATTACAAAATTTATCCCTCTCTATCTCCTCCGTTAGAATATTCTCATAACCTTTGGTTGGTCAAATGGTCCTAACTGTAAATGATCGTCAATCATCGATATTTGGGAATTTTTGGGATCATCGTCTTCGAAAATTGGCAATGAAGGTGGTGTAAGTGTGCAGTAAGTGCGTTGAGTACCCTTTACATTTTCTCCCATCAAGTTCCTCCTAGGGGGATGTGGTGTTTGCATTTCTTCAGTAGGTTGGCTCGACAGTAGATGTAATGAATTGAGTCTCCAATACAATCTAGAAGCTCCTGAGGATCCAATTCAGGTGATGGAACATGTTCCATGTTTGGAACATCTGCGTCTTGTTCAACCTCTGCTGTGACAGCTTGATAACTATGTATTATCCAAGCCCTGTTCCACGCGCTTGAGCGCGACCTCTTCCTCTCCCTCGTGCTCTCCCTTTAGCTTGTGCATGAGCTTGGTTGCCATGCTCCTCGTGTATTGTCACTGCATCAACAAGCCTGTGCTCCATTTCATTCTTGGTCTGCATCCTACTCTCCCTGCACTCCAAGTCTCCCTTCTCAACCATGAGGTCTCATCTAGACAATTGCATGATCATTAAAAAATATCCAATAAATAAATTTGTCAATGCGAAAGCTTATCATATTAAAAAGTGGCAATTCTTATATTGCTTGCAGCACCCATCCACCCCACAAATCTCCTACTGATTCTTAGGTACCAATCCATGTAGTTAAAAGTCACGCAAATCCCGTTGGATTGGTCCACACACAACTCGTTCGTCACGTGCATCCCACTCGCGTATTTTCAAATCGTGTCTACTACAGTCGATATCCACTTTCCCCTTCAACTCAATGACATGGAGTTCCTCATATGTATTGCTGCACAAGCACATCATGGCAGCTGCCAAACAGGTGTAGAATGCAATCCGGGAAATAATACTCCACAATGTGAAAGTAAATCAATAGGACCTGTGTCCTCCAGATGTTCTACCCATCGATACAATACTCAACAATACTCGGGAAGGGAAGCGCTCACATCGTCTCCATATGGCGTCTACAAAACCTGCATAAAAAATCATATATTATTAGAAGACAATCATTTATAACTATATATTTCTAAACTATTTACGTACTCGTTCATGCGACTGCATGTTAAAGGTATCGTCGTACGGTCTAACAACTTGAGTTGGCTGCCCACGGTGTACGAACACCACAACCCATAACGCTTTTATTTGCCTATTGTGCCACTGCGTTCTGTATCTGATCTGATTGTTGGAGCAGTGTGTGGGAAGTGCTTCCAAGCCCGCAATTATAGTAGTATCATCGACCTACCCATCTCATCAATAGCCATATCTGCTGCAAAACATAAATGTCTATACAAAAAAGCAAGAACAACATATCCCCAGCTCAACGTCCCTACATACTCCAGGTCGTGCAAATGTGGCAGTGTAATAAGAGATATCAATGGCCCAGACTTATCCGTAATAAAACCCCGCCCATCAACTACAAGATGTAAGCATGTGCATATCTCAAACCTCATCGTTCGCATCTGGTGGCATTTCTGTAAAAGATGCATATAGTCATATCGCGAGAACCCTGCTTCCTACTATCTCAGACGTTGTGGGGGTACTCTTAGCAACTGCTCACATGTATCTGCCCAAGTCTGTCTAGGCATTTTCCTCCTGTAACTAGGGGTCCATCAACCCGTAGTCGCATGATTACTACAACATCTTGGAGGGTAATGGTCATCTCACCATTGGTCATGTGGAATATGTGTCTCCGATTTCCAACACTTAACCAGTGCTATAATGAGATGCCAGTCCAAGTGTCGGTGTAAACGGACCGAACCTGAGCGAACCTGCAATTTTTGGGTTCGATTCATTTATTTAATCAAGATTAAACTTGTATTCAAGTTCGTTTATTTATTTTCAAACCGAATCTGGATCAAACCTCTTTTTAATCGAATCAATTGGATATTGAACTTGAGAATTCTCTAATAAGAGGGAGTGAAAAGAAAAGAAATGTAATATATGTGTGTCTATAATTAGAATAAACATTCATTCATTTTTCTTTACCAAACTCTTCTTCATCTTTTGAAAAAATATATTAATAAGGATTCGTTTGTGTGAAAAAAGTACAATTATAATATATTTTTGTATCCGTTCGGATGATGATAAGTAATAATGTGGGGATATGAGATAAGTAAGGTTTATACTTGTTCTGTTGAGTTGAGGATAAAGAAGGGATACATACTAGACACACATGATGGATGTTGTAACCACGATGTGACTATCTATTTTGGGATTGTTTATGCCGAGATAAAGCCTAGTTATCCTGTAAATACTCACTTATCTTCAGACAAAGTTCATTTATCCTGGGAGAAAACCCACTTATCTCAAAAATAAGGTTTATTTATGCAGATAATGATTTGCAAATATGTAAATATATGTGTTTATCGAGCTTTTAACGAATCAAACCTGAGCGAACATATGATTTTCATGTTCGGTTCGTTTATTTAATCGAACCTAAACTTATGTTCAGGTTCGGTTCGTTTATTTCTGAACCGAATCTGAATCAAACTTTTAGCGAGCCGAACCTGAGCAAATATCGAACTTGAGAATTTTCTGACACCCCTAAGTCCAAGACGATAAACTCTAATTCTGTAATCTCTGCAAACCTGGCCTGGGTTATGTCGAATGAACTCGTCTAAAGGGATATATCGCACATGTGTCTCTGTCGAGAACAACACAACCATGAAGAAGCATGCATTTACCAAAAGGTTATTTCATTATGAATTTTGGTTGACAGTGGGAGACCCTTGCTATGCGTAAGGCTTTTTACCGGGATGTAATTCTGAGTAATCCAACTGTGGCCTTGTATCCCGATCACTAACTGGAAAAAAATCTTCCTTCATTCGCATTAAGTCTCACGTGTATCAATCACCAACATATGTATCCATCTCAGGCCACCTTTGAGAAATGACAATGATAGCATGACAACATGGAATGCAACATATCTGTCATTTATTACATGTACATGTCTGCTGCCCCAGGTTGACCATGTACCTTTTGCGGCCTCGAACTCCAAACTATGTTAGCCATACACCACTCACAACCTCAAAGATAAAGTTCTGTTGCCTTTATATGCGTGTCACCATGTTTCCATTTATAGCTGCAATCCACCTGTGGAGGTTGGCTGCTGCATTTTCGTGAATTTTTGACTCACCGTGAGTGCACTAGTAGCCTCACTTGTACGCTCGTTGAAGTATAAAACACAATTATAGAAAGTCTTCTCGATTAGTGAAGCAAAGTGCAAATACCGTGCATCCTTAGGTACCACGTTGTAACTTCTACTAAGATTTTTCATCATCTAACCAAATCTATACCTGCCATCATAAGCTATCCATTGCTCCCTACAACAATCATGAGTGGAAAATCATCTACCTGCAATCGAGTTCCATTCCTGTAGTTTCCTCATTAAGTAAGCAAACTACCTAGTAGATATCCGTAGAGTTGCAACCATTACCAACACCTTCGTAGAGACATTGTTGAATGTAGTATTGAAATTGCTGGTGACTTGCCAAGAAAATAGTCGTCAATACGCAAATGGTGGTAGGAAATCAACATCCACATCATTAATTGCATATTTTATACCATGATAACGATCGGAAATTATACATATATCCCCTTCACGCATGCCCACTACTTTGATGCGAACAAGTGAAAGGAACCATTTGCAAGTAGCGTCGGATTACTCATCAACTATTCTGAATGCAATAGATATGACATGGTTATCTCGATCCATTGCACAAGCAATCAATAGTTTATGGTTATACTTATCGTAGAAATGAGTACTGTCAATGCTTATCAACGACCTACAATATTTGAAAGCCTCAATGCAAGGGCCGAACAACCAAAGGCAACATTAAAATCTATGACAATGGGGTTTCCACTGGTCAGAGTGTTTGATATGTTGACGTTCATTTCAATCCCAGGAATGGCAGCCTTCAATTCATGCAGAGATAAGGCATCTCCACATAAGATTTCTTCTCATCACCAAATATTATTTGCATTGATGTTCTCCTAGCATCTCATGTTCTTTTTTTCATAATCCGGTATTTGTAGATGTCATGAATGAGAGCCCTCAAGCTCAATACTTGAATAGTGGGTTTATTCTTCACCATGATTAACATTGATCTAGCCATTATGTTGCAGTCTAGTTGAGAATGATCCTGATTAACAGAATGGTTTATGCAAGTGTGTGAGCCGCTAATCTAAGAGATCATTGATACACTGTTGAATCTCCTGAAATGACCACATAGAAATAAAAAACAACCCTTTGATTGCATAATGCATAGAATAGAACAAACCAAGGTCGTGGATTCTATAATCATGACGTTGTAGTGGGAAAGGGTGTGATGTTTCTTCACAACATAAATCGAATCATTTTTAGTCTTGAATGTTCTACCCTTTCGAAGGTCGTCGCCAAAACTATCGATCACATACTTCTTTCGAAAATCATCATCAGAGTTGCATGTGTGTCACTGCCTCTAACTCTAAAAAGGGTACACGTGGAACAATTGTTTGAGAAATAGGGTCATCATCTGTTTGGGCATTCACAACAACATTATCCTCAAGCTCTTGGTCATTTTCCTGGTCCAACTCATCGTCTGTTACCCTTAAAATGTCGTCATTTAAAGCACAATTAACTTCTCTCAAGAAAACATCACTCATGAATTCATGAACTTGTGTGGACTGCATTATAGGGTCATTGGTACTCCGAACTACAGAAGGACCCGATGTGAACCGATCATGAAAATCATCCACATTCAGTGCCACAACCGAACCCGAATGACTCTCAATAATAATAATCTCCGTGGGTGTTGATTTCCCAAATGTACTAGCATATAGAAAAAGGCCTTGTATATCATCATCGTCTACAATTGATGTTAACATATGCTCTTCACCCACCCTGCTTGGGATGCGTTGTGATAATTTAATTTGATGGGTGTTCTTGTCCAAGTCAAACTTTCGATGAACTAGATTCAACAACTCGTACAATAAGCATTAAGCCTAAACCACAAACATTGATGTTCGACAATTCCAGTACCCCCAAATGGAACATGCAATAAATAATCCATTCCAACCTAACACATGGGTGAGAAATGAACTTGTAACTAGAAAAACGTTAAGCACCCAAACCTTAACATCACATGTACTTTGATTTGGTGGAAAATAACATGATTTATAAAACACCGAAACCTTAATACCAATCATATTTGTCTTTACCTAGGGCTTGGAGAGCTATGTGGGGGAGCATCAATGGTTGAAGGACTACATGATGATCTGGGGCCAAATGGCTTTGGAGGCGACGAGATGCAGCCCCAATAATGGGGAAGTGAGGAGGCTACGACGACGTGGCGTCACACTGGCAGAGATGTCGTGAGAACAGGAGACCCACTTCGTTGAACTGGGGAAGTAAAGTGAGCAGAGAAGATGGCATGATGTAGGAACTTAAATATTCAAGGGATTTCAGCGCATGTCGCAACTTGTAAATACGTCGGAAATATGTCGCATTGACGGGATGTGATATAGGATTGCGCATATAGAAGGTGTGACCTAGTACAATACTGAAGTATTAAAAAACCGTGGACACTATCTAGGGAATTATATATTCTTATGACATCACTGAGGAATTTTCCTCGTCATAATGTGGAATGGGCTGGCACGCTGAACCACGTTCAATTGATTTATAAGGTTCTATTGATTTAATCAAGTTGCTTGCACACTAGGTCTATCTTATTCACTTTTTGGCTTGTTAATGTCAATTGTTGAGTTATTATGTTGTGTATCTTATAATTTGAAGCTAGGGTTGGTTCTATTGGAGAAACATGTGTGGAAGCATGGTGGGTTGAATTTTCTCTTATATCCTTGTTTAGCCGACAATCACAGTTATCATTAAGTTTCAAAAGATTCCCTCTTCTAGCAATGCCAATATAGTTTCTCATTTTATCTCTAAAGCCCTCATGAAAGACCTGAAGCAAGGACCACTTTTAAATTGTGTGACCAGTACATTTTTCCAAAGGATTCACAAATCTCTTCCAAACTTAGTATAGGTATTCTCCGGGTTATTGAATATGGCTATCCTTGAGGTATTGGGTCGACCTATGGTGGAATATTAGTCATAAAAGCTAGCTTTATTTCTCCCATGTATGGGTTGGTCTTTTGATGGTTCTAAGCCAATGACTCACGTTACCCTCGAGATAAGCTATACAAGATCATCTTAGATCGGCAAGCTAGAATGCACGCCGTTTAATACAAAAAATTGGTTGAGGTCTATGCTATTGTTAGACTAGAACTTGGAATTGATTTTGAATTGCGGTTAAATTTTCTGCCGGTTGAACATTGAATATATATCCTGATTGTTTTGGTCTCATCCATGCACCCGCAAATGTTTTCTACGTTGGATCGAACTTGAGACAAAAAGTCTCTTTTCTTAGAGACTAGTGGATTGTAATTACGCTTCAAGAGATAACCCTATTATGCGTGTGATCTTGATGAAACAATTTTTTTAGATAATGAATTATGGATATAAATAGTGGGTGAGTGGTATGTGAACCACAAACATATGCAAAGAATGACAATAAAACGAAAATGCTAAAGGTGTATGAGTGGTCATACACGAAAATATCTAATTTGGACTGATGAGATCAGAAGGAAAGTTGATGTAGCTCCGACATAAAATAAGATGAAAGAAAACTTCTTAAGATGATTTGGCTATTTGCAAAGAAGGTCGGTTGATGCACCAATTAGAAGATGCGAGATTTGGAATGTTGAGCCCATTCAGAGAGGATGAGGAAGGTCCAAGAAGTGTTGGAATGAGACTATCTGAAGGAATCTTAGTTATTTGGATTTAAGCCCCGAGAATGACCTAAAATAGATCTAATTGAAAGTAAAAAAATTCATGTATTCAACCCTACTTAATTGTGGCAAAAAAGCTTTGTTGTCGTTATTGAGTTATGGATATAAGGGTTGAGGACTTCAACTCTCCTCTTTGTTATAAAAGTTGTTTTTCTCCGAGGCCCTTGTTCGTTGGTTTATATAATTCTAGTTGCACAGACCTTCCATGCTTAAATAATGAGGATTTTTGTTTTGTTTTTAGATGCAAATGTATAAGTAATCAACTTAACAATTCAAGACTTTTTTTTAAGAAAAAAAGAAAATATGGAATAAGAACATTTTCAGATGGAAAGGGGAGGAGGTAATAGAAAAGGGTCTTGAATCTGCTCAAGTTGGATTAGTTGTCCCCTATACGAGGTGGTGGCCACATTTGATATAGTACCTAAATATATTAGAGCTAGAAATATCGATGGGGTAATGGCACCTGATTACGGATGAAAATTGTCGAACACCGGTGTGAATATTATAGTCATATCATTATTCATTGTAAAGTACGAGTGTATATATGAACATTGACAGATATGTAACATATGTTATTGTATTCTTAAATAGGACTAAGAATATATAACAAATACGAATCAAATACGAGTAATAATAGAAATAATTTAAATATTAAGTTAAATATATATGTTTAGAATGATTTAAATATGAAACAAATATAGTAAATATATTCATTACATAATTACTTTACCAACAATGATGAATAAAAAGCTATATTATTGTCACATAGTATAAATAAATCTACAGTATATTAAAATAGATATATAAATACGAACACAAATATTTACGAATGTCAAAACGATATCTATATGTATTGTAAGATGTATGTGTGTGTATGCATAACGAACCTGATAGGCTGCAAGGGTACCTAATGCATAGAAGACATGGTTATATGCATATCAAAATTTTCATCCTTATCTAACATGATGCATAGTATACAAGGTTATATGTATGAAGCTATTCTTCTAACAAGGATCCCTCCTCAAGTAAAATCCCCACTATCAACATATTAAAGAGGTAATATCCTAGTGGTCAGAGGAAGGTCTCAACTATTTTATGTCGGGCTTCTTCATACAACCTGCCATATAATTACTCGGTGCCTAATGTTGGGCACAACATGAAAATGGAGGAGTACAGTGAGAATCAATAGGTTATAGCAGAAAAATGAATAGCTGAAAGTGGACTGATATTCGTATTTTTAGGATCAGCAATAATCCCAATGACATGAACATCCACTAGACCCAAAGGAACTATGAAAGAACACTTGCGGACACTATTAGGGATCCTAGTGGTGGTGTATTGATACCAAAGAAATGGTTGTTGGGAATAAATTGGTACCGTTTCAGCTTTTATACCGGTTGATGGAGATATGAACCAAAATTCCAATGAATAACTACCACATAAGCACATGAATAATAAGATAATATGATGTCATGATGGTCGATGAACTTTCGCGACCATCAAAGAAGAAATCACTATGAAGAAGAACATGTACATTTCTCTCCATTCCCTCGCCCGTTCCTTCTTTTCTCTTCTCTCCTCGTTCTCTCTTCTTGTTGTCCCTCTTGTAGTTGTGGTGTTATGTCACCACTCACCCTCTCTATTATATGTTCAAATAAAGTTTTAGATTGATTGTAACAATTAATTTCAATCAATCTCCTTTAATCAAGATCCAAGTGATATTTGACCACATCTAATCAAATATATTTCAAGGATTAAATAGAATCCAACTCTATCATATTATGTTCTCCTTTCCTAATCATAATAATATCTCTGAAATTGAATTCCATCGCCGTTTTCACATTGCATTGATTATGCATTGGATTATCCCTGTCATTTGCAAGCTCACCTCGCAAGTTGTTACTTCCTTTGGATGTCGCGTCCATTATTAAATGCCCATGACATACCTTCTCCTAAACCCACATGCACAGTTTAGTGTTGTGCATTCTGATAAAGCACCACACATATCCCTTGAGTAGAGATCATGCTAACGTCCTCTGGCAAAGCAAACCATGCTCTCTTCTCCTTGTTGCATGCTTTTGTAGAAGATACACCAATAAAATGCTACTCCCTTCTCGTAGTGCCCGTCCTAGGAATAAATGGAACTCCGTCACTTGTCATGACCCTTTCCTCAAGGTTATACACCCTATACGATATCCTCGTTCTTCGCATCACAACATGTGCTCCCTTGCTTTCTCTAAGAGCCCCCTCCCCCCAATGGTAACTCAATGTCCTTGTGACGCCCCTACCCATAGGATCCAAATACTCAGCAATAGCCACATTCTTATATCATGATTAATATACAAGAATGTAAAACTGGAAAATAAATTGAATAAAAATACATTTCTAAGAACATATATTTTCATGGTTCCCAACAGTTTATGAAGGCTAGATTTTAGGCTTTAGCGTATCATGAGAGCATGTAGATCGTATCGAATCCGATCTACGTCAACTAGTCATGCTAGTTCCGAGGGGCATCAGGATTTAAAATTTTAAATAGATGAAAGCACAAGATTTGAGAACACTTCTCAAATCATTTCATAAAGATCCAAACAAGTAATTTAGGATTACCTCCTGAAGCGTGTTTACGGTCGCTAATATCTAAAGTAAGAGGTTCTCCTGTCTCAAGTCTGATTCGACGTAGAAGCACTTGTGGGCCAGTTGATGACACGCGAAGCTCCCACAATCTGAGTTGATAATCCGAGGGCAAAGTCTCCTGATTTCATTGCATGAAATCAGTGGCATTCCTCACGAGCAAGATGCACCGAAGAAGGCAGAGATCCACGAGCAGTTGTTCCGGAAGTACAATGTCATTGTGTTTATGGAGGAGCTCTCTTGGGCAATATGGTGGATGGTCAAAATATTGGAGGGAGAGAGAGAGAGATGGGACGTTTAGAGAGAGAGAGAGAGTAATTGCTCTTGCAATTGTTGTCCTATAAAAGGCTAGGGTTACCCCTCCTTTCATGCTAAATTGGATGGTGGAGATGCACTCCTAATTCAAATCAATGGTTGAGATTTTGTTGTAAAAATTCACAACAATAATTTATTTAATTTAAAAGAAAATAAATATGTTGTCAATAATCTTAACATATTTATTTCCATTAAATCAAGATTCTCATGAATGGAACGGGACTAAGCCTCCACCTTCCATTAAAAGGGAATGGAGAAAGCCTCCTTCCCTTTTAATCAAGGTGGACGACCATCCTTAGACTGGAGAGAGAAAACTCTCTCCAATCATGATGTAATCACATTACTTCAATTCTTATTTCATGGAATCTCTTGTCAATAAAATATCACCAAATAATTATTGCATTTTTGTGACAATTGCAAACAAAACCGTTGACAATTATGAATCAAATCCAACCACTTAATAAAATATAAATTGCATTTAAAATTAATTGTATAATGTGAATCCAATTCACATTAACTTTTAATCTGTAAATCTTATTTACAATTAATTTTCTTCATTATATTATAAATCATGTTTATAATATTAGTGATTACTATGGATAATAATTTGCACATTAATCATATCTTTGATAACTAAATCTATTTTATTATCTTAGATGATAATTCTAATATGTACAAAATAATATGAATCACATTCATATTATTTGTGATAATTAAATCACATTTAATTATTCATTTCCAATTGCTCAGATACATTATCAAATAAATTGTTCTTCGACTCTTTCAAGAATAATGCGCTTTCTCCGCGGATACTTAGAGATAAGGACATGGCGATTGTATGTGACTTGGATTGAAATCATATCTCAAATCCAAATCTCGGAAATCTCTCAAAGATGTTTGATTAAATCAAACTGTAAATATAATCTTCTTATTGTATCAAAATTATTCAAATCAATATCCAACATTTGGACTAAGATCAGATCATTAATCTACTGAGAGGATCACTAAAATCCAAGCATGCTTCATCACTTCCTCGAAATGGAAGTATCACGGCTATACAATCATTTATGATCACATCATCCTCGAGTATTTCTTATACATGTACATCATGCATACTAGAAGACCTAGATTAAACCTGAAGTATTAGATTTTATTTGAGTTGTCTTCTTTAGGTTTTTATCATTAAGTTTCTCATTTGATCATTGGGAGTTGGTATCAATCATATGCTTTCCAAAAGCATATATCATACCTGTAAATTCTGTCAAGCTTATAAAGCGAGACAACCATGCACGAAAATTTATCCCAATATCTCATGAGTGAGCTCATGTCTTCCAGTTTAGTAATGAACCTATATGATCTCGTTGAGAGATCGTATTATTCATATGCTCTTGTATGCACACCAGCTTGCCCGTGCATAGACCTTGTCGAGGACATCAACCTATCGGTCTGCCAAATATACATACTCACACATATAACAATACATATGTCTCCGATCATAGGATGTGTGATTATATCATGACAATATACGATATAGATCTTGGTTATCTCGATCTTTTTAAGTCAACTCTTTGACCTAACTTATCTAACACTTCTGAATCTCTATTCATATGCAGAGGACCTTCATCAAGAGGTTGGTTAGATATCAGCCTTTGGAGAAGAATTGTCATCTTTTTCTCAAGTTGGAGATCCTTTCCTAATAATCATTTGACAGTACTTGATGTACCCTAAATCTAACTCTTTGTATATAATCAAGCACCAGCTTCTATGATTCAACATTTGAATCAACAATTGTATGATCATTAAGTTGTCCATGGTACATAACCCTGATTGTACAGAGGGTCCCTATAGTGCATCTTTTTATTTAATCTCATATAAGGAGTGAAATAAATGAATGATACGAGAAAAACCTAAGGCACATCACAGAAGCATGGTGATCGCATCGTATGCGATCGAGAGCGACTAGTCGTACTAGTTTCTCGGTGCATCGGAATTCAAAAATTTAAAAACGATGAAACCACATGATCCGGTAACACTTCTTGGATCGTTTCATCTAAACCACATGCAGGTATTAAGGTTACCTCTTGAAGCATGGTTGCGATCGAGTCTCTAAACAAAGACATCTCCTGTCTCAAGTTTAATTTAACTGAGGAGACGCTTGAGAGCGTGTTGATGAAACGTGTGCTCCTCGCAATCCATGTTAATGATCCAAACGGTGAATCTCCTGATCTCCTCATAAGATCTGGTGTCTTCTTCATGGGTGAGGCGCACCGAAGAAGACGGATATCCACTAGTAGTCGAAGCTGTGGCACAACGGCATGGTGTCGACGGCGACTCTCTCTAAGGCATCAATGTTAACAACCACCATAATAGAGAGAGTTGGTGTATATATATAGAGAGAGAGATATGGAAAGAGTTTAATTCCTCTTAGAATTATTGTGTAGTCTCAAAGACAAGGGCTATCCTTCCTTTTATACTAGTTAGATACACATGGATCTCAATCTATGTGCTCTCTTAATCTACGATGTAGATTAAAAGTTTATTAATCAATGGCCATGATTTGTTGCTAAAAAACAACAACAACAAATTAATTATATCCTTTTTCAAGATAATAATTAATTCATTTTAAATATAATCAATATACATAGATAATGTAGAAGACTTAGTCTCTTTACTAAATATAAAGTGGCAGTCCTGCCTTGAAAAAGTCAAGGTGGACAACCACCAAAAAAGAGAGAAAGTCTTCTTTTTTATCTATATATATTAATTACTATGCAATAAAAATTATTGCATTTATCTTCACAAAAAATAATTCCAAATTAAATTTGTGAAAACTTCAATCATGCCATTGATAAATATGAATCATATTCATATATCCAACATAATATGTAATTTAGATTTGCAATTAATTGTTCATTGTGAATCCAATTCACAGCAACATATAATTTGTATTTTATTTACAATTAAATCTCTCCAACATATTATAAATCATATTTATAATATCCATGATTATTTTGGATAGTATATCCACATTAATCATATCCTTGATAATGAAATCATATTTAATTATCCCAGATCTCTATTTTCATGTGCCCAAATAACATGAATCATATTCACATTATTCACATCTTTGATAATTAGATCACATTTAATCATCTTAGATAACTCTCCTACTATGAATCAAATTCATAATATTCATGATAATTAAATTACATTTAATTATCAATATCTCAATGCTCAGATATATATTAAATAGTGGAATTATTCTTGAACTCTTTCAAGAACAATGTGCTTTCTTCGTGGATACTTGGATGTAAGGACAACACAATTGTACGTTCCACATATAGTGACTTGGATGTTGAGATCATATCTCAAATAAAGATATCGAGGACCTTCCATAGATGTTTGATTAAATCAAAGACGTCAATCTAATCTTCTTATTGCATCTGAATCACATTCAGATCATTGTCCAATATTTGGACCAAGATCAGATCACTTATCTATGAGAGGAGTCATTAAAATCTATACATGTTTCATCACTCCCTCAGAATGGAAGCGTCATGGTTATACAATTATTTATGATCACATCACCCTCAGGTATTCTTAATACTTGTACATCCTGTTTATTGGAAAACCTAGAATAAATCTGAAGTTTTAGATCTATTTAGATTGTCCTCTTCAGGATTTTATCATCAAGTTTCTCATTTAATCATTGGGAGTTGGTATCGATCAGATACTTTCCAAAAGCATATATCATGCCCAGGTATTGATCATATACTTTCCAAAAGCATATGTAAAACCTACAAATTCAGTCAAGCTTCCAAAGCGAGATGACCATGCATGGAATTTGATTCCCAATATCTCACGGGTGAGCTCATGTCTTCCGATTCAGTAATGAACCTGTATGATCCCTCTGAGAGATCCTATTACTCATATACCCTTGTATGCATACCAGCACGCCGGTGTATAGACCTTGATTAGGCCATCAACCTATAGGTCTGCTAAATGTACATACTCAAACATATAGTAACACATTGTCTCTGGTCAAAGGATGCGTGCCTATATCGTGATAGCATATGACATATGTCTTGGTTATCTTGATCTCGTTAAGGCAACTCTTTGACCTAACTTATCTAACACCTCCGAATCTCTATTCTTATGCAGAGGACTTGCATCAAGAGGTCAGTTAGATATCAACCCATTAGAGAAAGGATTGCCATATCCTACTCGAGATGGAGATCATCTCTTAATAATCATTTGACGGTGCTTGATAAGTCCTCAATCTAACTCTTTAGATATTGATCCAAGCACCAGCCTCTATGATTCAACAATTGAATCAACAACTGTATGATCATCAAGATGGCTATGGTACGTAATGGACCTATTATGCAAATTAATTATTCTTCATTTCAGATCAGAGAATGATATTTGCAATAATATTTATTACATAATGGCTCGTCGTGGGCTCGTATGTCCAACAATAAACCAATAATCTTTTTTGATATATTGAAATATTATAATAACATTCATTATAGAAATGGTTCATCCCTTGCTCACATGGCTAACAATCTCCCACTTGTCCTCAGAACCATTCAGGTACAATCTTTAAACACATGCTCATTACATGTTGGTTAAAAACCTTTTGGGGTAATGATTTGGTAAGGGGATCAACAATGTATCAGCAGAGGCCACCTTGGTGATGATGATATCACCATGCTTTTGATTCTCTCGAATGATGAGGTATTTCCTTTCTACGTGCTTTCTCTTTTGACGCCATTTGGGTTTCTTCGCATGAGCTATGACTCCCTTGTTATCGCAGGGCAACGGAATGGGAGTATCAGAGGAAACTAATACAAGTTCTAGGATGAACTTATGTATCTACACCACATCTTTATCAGCATCCGATGCGGCTAGGTATTCAGCTTCAATAGTTGAATCGGTCATAGCGCCCTACTTCTTGCTTCTCCAACTCACAACACCATCGTTCAACAAGTATACAAACCCTGAAGTTGGCTCGCGGCCATCTACATCAAATTGGAAGTCTAAATCTGTGTATGCCAATACTTGGAGATCTCCATCTCCATAGACCAAGATGTAATCTTGAGTTTGTCTTAGATACTTAGAGATGCTCTTCATAGCATTCTAGTGTTGTTATCCATAGCAGGATTGGTAACGGCTTACCACTTCCACTGCATGGCAGATGTCTGGCCGTGTGCACATCATAGCATACATCATGCTTCCCACAGTTGATGCGTAAGAGCATACAACCATGCCTTTCTTATCCTCAACACTTTGAGGAGTCATCCATTTAGATAGGTGTATACCATGTCTTAAGTGAAGGAATCCTTTCTTGTAATTCTCCATATGGAAACATTCCAAGATCTTCTTAATGTATCCATGCTGTGACAATCCCAAAATCCTCTTTTCTCTGTTTCTGAATAGCTTCAGACCCAATGTATAAGAGGCTTCTCCAAGATATTTCATAGAATATGACTAGCTACTTCTCAGCGAGGGAACTACGATCTCCTTCAGCAGATTGGGTGATTAAAGGATAGCGTGTAAGGAAGCATCCTAAAGTAATACAGGTAGTCGTTCTTCGGTCCGTACTTACACCCATACTGGCTGAAAGTAGGTGCAACTAGTCATACGAATTCGGGTCATTCTTTGTGACACTCTCCTAAACCTAAAGCTCTACATAATTTGCTCAAAGATTGTTTTATCATTAATTAAAATTGAAAATATAAGTGGTCGAACCCTAACGTGCCTTCACAAGTATCGAGTGTGTGAATCTACGAGTTCGTTTTGTGTTTGTCTTGTGTGTGTCAAAGTCCTTGCAATTGCAAGCATATCGAGGTTCGAAAATCATTCTCTACCTTTCTATTGAGGAGATGTCAGCACATTGGTCTTTGCACCCAAACTCTGTAGGTCCATCGTACATGACCATGCCCTGATACCCTTCATTCTAGGTGAACCCTCTCTTCGATACCGGTCCCCCGCAACCATTATTTCCCTTTGCTCCCTTCACTCTACCCCATGCCCACACTTCTTCATGGACTAAACCACTCTTACATTCCGACCTTCAAAAGAACACAATAGGGCGGGCAGATTTGAAGATGGAAAATAGAGTAACCAATTTTAACAGAGAAATACAATTTCTTATTACTATGGACTTCCCACCATCCCAAAGTCAGGTTGACTCTCTTCCTGAGTATGACCATTCTTCCTTTAACAATCCATGGGAAATCCAAAGTCAAAAAAAATATTGCTCATGACCAGACTACAACTCCAACGAATAATCACTACTCCGCCCAAAGCTACATACCAGAGTTACAACATGTGGAGTATGATTATTCATCACCAGGTCATGATATGTTTGAGGATGAGATTACTCGAATCAACCATAGAGCAAACACTGACTTAACAAATATATAATATCATCCAGTCAACAAAGAATCAGGAAGAATTGAGGAGCGCACCTTGCGAATCACAAGTCCATCACGAGTCTTACACTCGGATACAACCTCCATTGACCTCTGACTCCCATATTGACCATCACGCCGAAAATACAAAAAAATGAAAAATCTAAAAATAAGAAAATGGATAATTATAAATGGAAGCATTTTGCAAGAGCCTGATCTTAGGGCTTCCATTAATCAAGGCCATAGAATATGTGTACGATCTTAAGAGATTTGTGAAGAGTCGACTAAACCCAAAAAAGACGGGCAAAAAGTAATCAAGGATCGAATATCATGTCATATCTAGGCCAGTTCTTTGGTGATGAATCACAAAATTAAAAGCTGCAAAGTCAAGTGGTTGACGTGGATCACATGTGAAATTGAGGATAACATATTCACTCATGTTCAGGTAGATGACGACTTTACGTTAAACATCCTCCCTAAGTTCATTTTTGACCAACTCAAACTCAGACAACTCAAAAAGACAAGAGTGATCGTTCAGCTATCAGATCGATCTACCAAAAGACCGAGGGGGATCATTTCTGTCATTATAAAATTTCGAGATGACAACTATACAGTGTACTTTATTCTCCTTGACATTGAGCACCCTGAAAAGTTGTGAGTCTCCTATAATTTTAGGAAAGCGGTTCTTAGCCTCTTCTAAGGCAATTGTCGATTGTGAGACTCAAGACATATGATTTCTGAACTCGGACCATAATGTACAAACCCTTAATGACATAACCTGCTCTGAGGAAACCAGACTTAAAACCGATAGTCGTGATCAGGAGACAACCATGTCACATGATCAAACCTCTCCTCACGAAACACAGACATAAATCCTAAAAGAGTCACCTAAGAGACCGACTGTGGGACAGACCTTCGATTCTCACCCTGGTACAACTCCTTTGAGGAACCAAGAATTAAGAGCTTATGAGGAATTGGACCATATTTCTGAGAATCATCACGATTATTTAAGTGGTCCAATTTTTGAGTCAACAGTCATTCATGAAATACTTGAACCATACAAGGAGCCGACTCATGAAACCTCCAACGTCCCCAAAACTCACGAATATCAGAAGGTGACATCAACATCCCCAGCCATCCCTCACAAAGCCACCAGGAACATGCTCCCTCGCCCGAAGCCTTGTATGACCCTATAAGAAGTGGTCAAATTTTACGGAGATTCATCTAACGAGGAACTCACAAATACCACAACGATCACTCCCAGGGAGAAGAACTCTGACCATCTTCCTCCCAATGCTTCTCACAGAAATAGACTGGCTAAGAAAGTCACATTCGATCTTAGAAACGAGGTGATTTCTAAAGAGTCCTCATCTGGTCCAAAAGTGATTCATCAGGTAAGTGCAATAAGTGCAGCTGTGATCAATGGGCACTTACCTCTGGTTAACAATAGTTAGAGATACTCCGCATACGACTATTGTTCTTCTGAGGATGACTTTGACGATGGCTGGTCTTCTTCATCCTCCCATCCTCATCACCCTCTATATCTCCATATTATCTCCCATCGCACTCCTGTAAGAAAGTTTGTCACAAACCTCCTTGACCATGTACATCAGTAAATCTACTCGGTTCCTCAATTGTAATTACTCGATCATGCTTAGGCTGACCTAAGCCTAAGTATAGGGGGACCGATATCATTATGTTTACATCACTTCTATTCTTTTCTTCTCACCCTCGTCCATCTCATTTTTTGCTCTTCTGTTAGGGTCAGACCCTCAAAAGCTTAAGTATAGGGGGACGAGCCGACTTCACTTTATTTTCACTCAACTATCCTTAGTACGAGCTATGTTTATATTTCACTTTGTGCCATGAGGACATTGCACAAGCTAAGTATAGGGGGGGTGTTTGTATATATTCTATGTACTTTATCCATAGCTCGTACTTTAATTGTTTTTATCAAATATCGAGTATGGGTATAAGTTGTGTATATTAGGTATACTTTGCTAAATTCTTTGTGTAAATAATACATGTTATCAAAAAAATTAAAAAAAACCTTAAAAAACTAACTAACTTAAGGTTTTATCCCTGACATTTTCACTATAACTCAAGACTTGAGGAATGAAAGAAACTCGAGTTTTTAAGGTCTTTTGATTCAGAGTTAATTAGACTTAGTCATTAGGATTTTAGACATAAAAATCCACACTTCCATAGTTTGAAAGATGTGAGTGCTATATTGCACGCTTAATCTTTACCTTTAAGAATAGGGATTTTTACACCTATAACACTGAGTAATTTTGCAATTACATTCATAACCCAGTAAAATAACGAATTACATCTAGGACCCCGAAAAATGCTCAACTCTTACATGGCATAACCTTGTGTTAGCGGCCATCTATTTTATCCGTTAACTCTCATGGAAAAAGTTATATGTCGCTAATTTTACCCCTAAAACCATATCACATTTATAAAGTATGCCATTAGTATAAAAAATCTAAGAAACCAAAATGGCATTTTGTCACTAGGTTCTCAGAGGAGCCCTTCCGCCTCCTCCTCTCTTTCCTCCTCCAGCCAAGGCCGTCGACCCCCCTCCTCCAGCCTAGGTCGGCCCCTCGCCAGACTCCAGCCTAGCCCACCCTCCCCCGCCCCACCTCCTCCTGAGCAGATGCCACCCCCTCCCCTCCTGTTGGATGCCCAAGCTCGCCCAGGAAAGAGAAACCCCCTCGCCACCCTCACCCCCCCCCCAAGCAGCGCCCTCCTCCCCTGTTCGCCTCCTCCTCGAAGCCCCCATCGCGTAGATCCTCCTCCCTTGCTCACTATCTCTTCGAAGCCCCCCTTATGTTGAGCTTCTCCTCAGAGACACCCCCCCAAGCAGCACCCTCCTCCCTTGATCGCCTCCTCCTTGAAGCCCCCCTCGCACCGAGCTTCTCCTCTCCTGCCCGAGCTCCTCCTCGGAGAACCCCCCCTCTGGCACCCCCAAGAAATGCCCTCCTCCCCTGCTTGCCTCCTCCTCGAAGCCCCCCATCACACTGAGCTTCTCCTCTCCTGCCCGAGCTCCTCCTTGGAGACCCCCCACCCCTAAGCAGTGCCCTCCTCCCCTGCTCACCTCCTCCTCAAATCCCTTCTCGCACCGAGCTTCTTCTCTCTTTCCTGAGCTCCTCCTCTGGAGAACCCCCGCCCCCTCACCACAGAGTAGCGCTCCTCCCCCTGCAGCACCGAGCTTTGAAACCCATCCCCCCTACTGAACACCAAGCCTGTGCAGAGAAGCCCCACTCCCGCTGAACACCGAAGCCCGACCCCCAGACCGGCCCCGATTTCCCGCTCCCACCCTCCCCCTACCCTGCCCACCCTCATCCCTGGCAGAGAAGCTCCTGACGCATCCTCCCCTCACCGAAGACCTCCTCCAGCCCCGTCAAGCCCACCACTCCCCCTAGCCCGTGGATGCCGATGTTGGACATGCGAGTCCACGGTGAGCCATGATGCAATAAATGTTATTACGAATATCATCCCCTGATCTGAAATGAAGAATAACTAATTTGCATAATAGGACCCTTAGTACAATTAGGGCTATGTACCATGGCCATCTTAATGATCATACAACTGTTGATTCAATTATTGAATCATATAGGCTGGTGCTTGGATGAATATCTAAGGAGTTAGATTGAGGACTCATCAAACACTATAAAATGATTGTTAAGAGATGATCTCCAGCCTGAGTAGGAGATGGCAATCCATTCTCATATAGGCTGATATCTGACCGACCTCTTGATGCAGGTCCTCTACATAGGAATAGAGATTCGGAGATGTCAGATTAGTTAGGTCAAAGAGTTGACTTAACAAGATCGAGATAACCAAAGTCCTACATTGTATGCTGTCACGATATAGCCACACATCCTCTGATCGGAGACAGATGTTGCTATATGTATGAGTATGTACATTTGGCAGACCAATAGGTTGATGACCTAGCCAAGGTCTATACACCGACGAGCTGGTGTGCATATAAGGACATATGAGTAATACGATCTCTCAAAGGGATCATTCATGTTCACTTCTAACCGGAAGACATGAGCTCACTCATGAGGTATTGGACCGAAAAAATATCATGCATGGTCATCGTGCTTTAGAAGCATGACACGAATTTGAAGGTATGATATATGCTTTTGGAAAGCATATGATCAATACCAAATCTCAATGACCAAGACTGAGAAACTTGGTGATCAAACCCTGAAGATGATAGTGTAAAATTGATCTATATCTTCGGGATGATCATAGGTCTTCTAGTATGCAGGATGTACATGTATTAGGAATACCTGAGGGTGACGTGATCAATAATTGATTGTAAAACTATGACGCTTCCATTCCGAGGGAGTGATGAAATAGGTCTGGATTTTAGTGACTCCTCTCAGTAGAGAAGCAATATGATCTTGGTCCAATTGTTGGACATTGATCTCATGAGATTCAGATGCAATGAGAAGATTAGATTTACAGCCTTGATTAAATCAAGCATCTCTAGGAGGTCCGTGAGATTTGGATTTGAGACGTGATCTCAATATCCAAGTCACTATACGTGGAACAATACAATCACACTGGCCTTATCTCCAAGTATCTGCGGAGAATACGCATAATTCTTGAATGAGTTCAAGAATAATTCCAAGGTTGAATTATATCCGAGCATTGAGAAATGGATAATTAAATGTGATTTAATTATCATGAATAATGTGAATTCAATTCACATAATCTGAATGCATGAGAATGAGTATCCAGTGTAATTAAATGTGATTTAATTAATGTGCATATGGATAATGTGGATAGCACTATCCAATTATCCATGTATGTTATGAATATAATTTATAATATACATTAAAGAGAGACTTGTGTGATTTATATTTGTTGATTAATTATTAATGTGAATAGAATTCACATTGAATAATTAATTGAAAATATAATTACATTTAGTTTTGGGTTGTGAATAAGATTCACAGTTTTTCAATGGCTTGATTAATATTTTCCAAAAGATAATTTAGAATTATTTTTGAGAAAATTATTTTTGACAAGAGTTATAGGAGATATCATGAGATAATGAGATCTCATGATATATCAAGGAGATAGACCAAGTCCTATCTAACAAGAGAGGACGGCTACAACTCTCTTTGAGGAGTAGAGTATCCGTCCCCCCTTTTTAGGAGAGGACCATGGTCTTCTCATTATCCTATCTCTAGTCAAATGTGATTTAATTTGAGATTAATTATATTTATTTATCAATGTTAATTAATTTAAATTAAATCACTTGTTGTTGTGTTTACCAACAACATCCTAGCCGTTGAAAGGAACACAAATCAATCCCATCCATTGATTGTGTATTGTCCATGGATTGGGATCCATGGACTCCCAAAACCCTATATAAGAAGAGGCATGCCTTGCTCTTTGACTGACACTGACTTGACAAAGTCTCTCTATTCTCTCTCTCTCTCATTCTCGTGTGCCCTCTTCTCCTTCTCTCTTGGATGGTCGTTCACCCTACTCCAGAAAGAAGAAGGCCCTCATCGTCGACCTGTGTTGCTTCGACAACTCTCGGTGCTCCATCTTCTTTGGTGATTCTTGCTCGTGAAGAAGATACACGATCTCGTGTGACAAGGTCAGGAGTTCCCTTGCTTGGACAACTACTTGGATTGCGAGGATCACATGACTTATCCCCGCTCTCGCAAGCGTCTTCTCCGAAAGTCGGACTTGAGACAGGAGGTCTCTTTTCGTAGAGACTCAATCAACCATGCTACAAGAGGTACTCCTTTATACTTAATATGGTCCTAGATGAAACAATCCGAGAATCGTTCTTGGATCATGTGGTTTCATCGCATGAAAATTTTTTAAATTCCGTTGCATAGAACAACTAGTCCAACTAGTCGTTCTTCGTCGTATTCGATACTATGCTCACGCTTCCGTGATGTACTTCAGGATTATTCCATATCCTTCAAGTGGTATCAGAGCCAGGTTTATGAAGGTTTTAGATATGATCCATGAACCTACGAAAATTTTGGCTCGTTTGGGTTTGTGAAGATTTTAGCATTTCAATTTTCGCAGCCCTGTCTTGTGATAATTTTTAGGATCTATTTATAATGTTTAAACATAAATTTATTACTTAGATAATGTTTCTCTTTAAATAAGGAAAATGTGGAATTTGAGTTTGCATAATTTGGATTCCGTTTGCTCAAGATATGATCATTTTATTGACCATATGTCCACTGTTTCGGGGATGGCGATTAGAGACGTAATTAAGATATTATTACAGTTTTAAAACGCTTGGAAATGTGTGTTTATCATATGATTTCATTTTTAAATCAAGTTATCAATCTCTAGAAATTGATTTTGCTTAATTTGGATTTAAAATGAATGAGATATACTATTTTTAGTTGGTGAGGGTCACTGCTGGAAATTGCATCATTATCCAAAACCTTGTGATTGTCATTTAAGAAAATTGTGAAATTAATAGTTAATTTCTTGAAATAATTGTGGATAATATTTGAGAAATATTAGAACAATAATTATTTTCTTAAATGGCATTACCTCAACCAATGAATGATTAGATTAGATCTAGATTACCAATTGGTTGCTTGATACACTTTCAATAAGCTTGTTACTTGAATAAGTTTTTAAGAATTTGTCTAGAAAATTTCCTTATAATCAAAATGGTTTTGATTATTACTATATGGTATAATTTCGGTTGAAAGACCGATGATCATCTCAAGTACAAAGTGATTGACTCGGCATTATTTTTTCCCGAGGCGTATATGGTGTCTAGTCAGGGAGCGTTGGGATAGCAGGTTGCACCGTGTGTGATCTGTCCCACTCCCGCCGGTACTGGGTATGAGAGCGGGTAGGGAACGAATGATGCTTGAGAGATCATGATGTTTTTTTTATTTATTAAAATTCGAATTAATACGTATTTGGGATTATACCATAATTCAAGTAACAATTAAAATGTTTGTTGAATATTAATTGGATCATTAATTTAATATGATTAAATTAATTAGAATCCAATTAAAATTAAAATACTTTCTTATGAATAGAGTTGTTATTTCCCTTGGAAGAATTACTAATAATGAATATGATTCATAATGATTAATTAGAATTTGAATATGAGGTGGAGGATCACATAAGTGACATCCATGGTCTCCCGTCAGGGCGAAGGATTTCCGTCGCCAGGGATTGCATGTAGGAGACGCCTGTTCAAAGTGACAGGTCTTGTATGCAAGTGCATCTGGATCGGGCTCTTTACTTTTCGAAAGAGTAAGGCCGTATGCGTAGTGACCCCAATATCTAATCCTCATATTATTAGGGCGATATTGGATTGTGCATAGAGAGTATTATTTCTATTGACGGTTGGTTCAATTAACAACGGGTCAACATCACCTT
Organism: Ottelia alismoides; assembly: GCA_037367405.1. NCBI lineage: Eukaryota > Viridiplantae > Streptophyta > Magnoliopsida > Alismatales > Hydrocharitaceae > Ottelia > Ottelia alismoides. The sequence continues at coordinate 905,395 of JAZKJV010005735.1, forward strand.
AGGGGTGGTGGGCCCGGGTGTTAAAGACCGAATTGGGAAATGCAAGTTGGACTTGCAAGGCGGAATGTGTTCCCGCTTCTCTTTATTGGAGTCACAGATTCTCATATTATTGGCATGTGACAAAGGTAAAGAGGAGATCCCAGTTCTTGCTAGAGATACAACGGTAAGTATATCTCTTGCTTTGAAAGTGATTAAGGGAATGAACTTTCAATGTTGACAAGGCAAGACAACTTTGATATAAAATTCCTAAATCAAAGTAAAATGTGTGTGTGTGTGTGTGTATATTTATATATTTATGCAAATTTCTTATTTCAGATAATCCTCAATAAACCCACTCAGTACTATACTAAGTAATAACCAGTAAAATCATGGATTGGATCAATAATCAAGATATTGTACTTACAGTTGGACACATAATGTATGTGGTTGAAATGTGCAAGTTTCCTCATAATAATGAGGAATGACAAGTAAATAGATAATAGGACTACAACCCTAGGGTTTGTATGTCTCTATAGTCTTCATCTCTCATCGAATGTATTTTGGAAGATGACCGTGATTGTTAATTAATCCTTATAAAATCTAAGAAGATGTTCTGGCATACATATGTGCTCTTGACATTTAATCATGAATGACATGGTTCATTGCATCATGTAGAATGGTAGCTATTCAAAATGTTTGAATACATGCCTAAACCTAAGTATTTAAGAGTTAAGATGTATGTAGATATGGTGAGAGTCATCATCCCACTATCTATACTCCAGTCATTCATGAAGCTTCATAATGTTCATATTATATGAAGTAGATGAAGCATGTATAAATGTCGAAATACTCTTCTATTGAAATTTCGAATTCAACATGAGAGATCCTTTGTCTTAAGCAATGGTTGTTTAGATATGATAGGAGCGCAGTGGAAGCATGGATTGGACCCAAGTTAGAAAAAAAGTCAAAGAGCTGACTGTACTTCTATGGTTTCAACACATATGACATTCAAAGACTTGGATGAATGCCAATACTGCAATGAGTCAATGTATTGATAGTATGACTATCAAGTCTATCTAGAGTCCTTAGAGAAGGACTCAGATCGAGCATCGAAATAATTTACATCTACATATAATCATTGAAATTGACTTTCTTATTTGATAAGATGAAAGTCTAATAATTGTATCTCATTCTTCTACTACCACTTGCAATTAGTTGCATATGTTTTAGATGACTGGAATTTGATCTTCAGGTTTAATAATCATCCACATGGATGTTGATGCAACAACTTCTATTGAATAAATAGACTTCATATTTTCGGTGGGAGAGCTCTTAGTCCTAGAGAATGTCTCTATGACCTAGATATTAGAATACTCTCATTGTTTATTTCTAAATGTTGGTTAAACAAGAATTCTGAAATAGACCTATCATAAAGAGTTCTGATGGATATATTTCAGATAGTAATCTAAGATCTAGTGGACTCTACTAAATTGGAAAATTAATGAATGGTTCATTAATGTTTTTTAATACTGAAAATTAAACCATATAAGATCAATAGGAGGATGGAGATCATTTGATAATGATCTGGCATTAAATCGTGGACATCTGTCTGTTGATGAGATCAATAGACTAGTAAGAGATGAAACTTTAGATTGTCTGAAATTTCAAATTTTACATGCTTATGAATATTTTATTCAAAGTAAAAATGTCCAATATACCCTTCTATGAGAATGGTGTAAGATGTCAAGGTATTCAAGATCTCATACATATTGATGTATGTGAATCATCTGTACCATAATAAACATTGATGATATTGATGATTAAATGTGATATGAAATTTCTTCCCTTCACCTAAGAAAGCTTTGAATGTTTAAAGATTTTATAATTTTTGGTTTAGAACCAAAGTTTGAAGGAAGATGAAATGAATTTGATCTAACCTAGGTAGCTTGTACCTATTAGATGAATTCAAAGGAATAACTTTATGGAGATATGAATGTCATTCCTATCTCAATCCTCCTAATGCACCTAAACTCAATAGAGTTATAGGGAGATACAATTGATCATGTGTGACATGATTTGATCAATGATTAATCTTAGCATAATTATCTCTTAGTTTCCAGGTATATATGTGGTAGAGACTACATTATATATCCTTATAAGGTTCCATGTTAGTAAGATGGAATCTAGCACTAAAGAGTGCTTCTTCATTAGGAAAATAAAGGATGGTATTGGATACCTACTTTATGACCTTGAGATTCTTAAAATATCTCATCTCTAAGGATATGATTCTTAGAAGATGACTTTCTTGAGAATCAAGATGAAAATGAAGTAAAGGAACTCATTTAATCTTGAAAAGATAATGAGGCTCCTGAAATCAGAAACTAAAAGGATAATTAAAGGTGAATCACTAATACATCTTCAAATGAGTTTGAGGATGAATTCCATGTGTCAGAGAAATCTGACAATGATCGAACTTCATATGATGAAGCTTCTGAAGATCATGTCATGGAAAGATGGAAGTTAGCAATTGAGTCTAAAGTAGACTTCATATAAAAGTGTTGTATATGAACCCTCGAGGATCCACCTATATGGGTAAGACCCGTTAAGGAGTAAATGGATCTTCAAGAGAAAGAGGGAACCTGATGAGAATGTAGAGACCTTCAAAGCACAGTTCGTATCTACAAGATACACACCAAAGAGAAGACATTGCCTGCAATGAAACTTGCTCTTCAGTAACCTCGCTTAAACCCAATAGATTATTGCTAACTATAGCTACGCAACTTGACTTTGACATCTTCAAGATGGAAGTCAAGATTGCATTCCTCCACGAATATCTCTCTAAGGATATTCACATGAAGTAGCCCCAGGGCTTCATAGTTGAGGAAAGCAAGCTGTGCAAGCTGAATAACTCCATCTATGGACTCAAATAAGCTTATTGTAGTTGAAACATCAGATTTGATGAAATCATAAATGTTATGATAGAATCTTGATGAACCATGAGAAGCTTAGTGGGAGTGCCATTCTGTTCACCATACTAAATGTAGATGATATCCTAATTATTTGGAATGATATAAGGATAATAATAAGTGTTTTATAGACTGGCTATTCCATACATTGAGATATGATCTCAAGGATACCTCTTAGATCTTAGTTCTGAAGATGTTCAGAAGCCAAGAGAAGAGGGTATTGGGATCGTCACATTAGTAGTACACCTTGGACATGTTCCATTTTCTGGAAAATTCCAAGAAAGGTTTCCTTCTCTTAAGATATGGTACTGACCTATCTAAAGGGATAGCACCTCAAAGAGTTGAGAAAGTGAATGCTAGAACTACTTGCCCGTGTGTATTAGTTACAAGAAGCTGAGTGTATGCTAGATGTGTACAAAAGACAGATGTCTTCCATACAGGGGAGTAGTAAATGTTACTAATCCTACTAAGGAGATAAAAACACTTGATTGCAGTAATAACAATATCTTCAAAGATGAAAAGATTTTTGAGATAGTTATCTCAAAAGTCTTATCTTCAAGAACTTAAGACTTTATAGATAGTGATCTAAAAGGTCTTAACTATGGATACCTTAGGAGATAGAGATCTCCAGGAATAAGGGTATTCTGATAAGGATTATGGAAATACTGATTATAGTACCTATTAAGCTATAGTGTCAAGGACACTATAGCCGACAAGATTGAGTATTGGTTGCATAAGATGCAACATTCGCATTGGATGCGAGAATTGTTACTGGGGGATATGCAAGTGCCGTAAAAGGACTTGGCGTAGTCTCTTGGGAACAGAGTGATTGATCAGCTTACTTAGCTATTTTTCTAAATAGCCTATGATTGTCACATGAGTGCGGGTTTAAATGATCAGCCCATTAATGGCTTTGTGGGCTAGAGGGAGATTGTTGGACATGCGAGCCCACGACGAGCCATTATGCAATAAATGTTATTGCGAATATCAATCCCTGATATGAAATGAAGAATAACTAATTTGCATAATAGGTCCCTTAGTACAATTAGGGTTATGTACCATGGCCATATTAATGGTCATACAGCTGTTGATTCAATTATTGAATCGTCGAGGTTGGTGCTTGGATGAATATCTAAGGAGTTAGATTGAGGACTCTTCAAACACTATCAAATGATTGTTAAGAGATGATCTCCAACCTGAGTAGGAGATGGTAATCCATTCTCATATAGGCTGATATCTGATCGACCTCTTGATGTAGGTCCTTTTCATAGGAATAGAGATTCGGAGATGGCAGATTAGTTAGGTCAAAGAGTTGACTTAACGAGATCGAGATAACCAAAGTCCTGCATCGTATGCTGTCACGATATAGGCACACATCCTCTGACCTGAGACAGATGTATTGTTATATGTATGAGTATGTACATTTGGCAGACCAATAGGTTGATGACCTAACCAAGGTCTATACATCAGTGAGCTGGTGTGCATATAAGGACATATGAGTAATACGATCTCTCAAAGGAATCATAAAGGTTCACTTCTAAACGGAACACATGAGCTACTCATGAGGTATTGGGACCGAACAAATTCCATGCATGCTCGTCGTGCTTTAGAAGCATGACACGAAATTGAAGGTATGATATATGCTTTTGGAAAGCATATGATCAATACCAAATCTCAATGACCAAAATTGAGAAACTTGGTGATCAAACCCTGAAGATGACAATGTAAAATTGATCTATATCTTCGGGATGATCATAGATCTTCCACTATGCAGGATGTATATGTATTAGGAATACCTGAGGGTGATGTGATCAATAATCGATTGTATAACCATGACGCTTCCATTCCGAGGGAGTGATGAAATAGGTCTAGATTTTAGTGACTCCTCTCAATAGAGAAGCAATATGATCTTGGTCCAATTGTTGGACATTGATCTGAATGAGATTCAGATGCAATGAGAAGATTAGATTTGCGGCCTTGATTAAATCAAGCATCTCTAGGAGGTCCGTGAGATCTGGATTTGAGATGTGATCTCAATATCCAAGTCACTATACGTGGAACAATACAATCGCGCTGTCCTATCTCCAAGTATCTGCGGAGAATACGTATTATTCTTGAAAGAGTTCAAGAATAATTCCAAGGTTGAATTATATCTGAGCATTGAGAAATGGATAATTAAATGTGATTTAATTATCACGAATAATGTGAATTCGATTCACATTATCTGAATGCATGAGAATGAGTATCCAATGTTATTAAATATGATTTAATTAATGTGGATATGGATAATGTGGATAGCACTATCCAATTATCCATGTATATTATGAATACGATTTATAATATACATTAAAGAGAGACTTGTGTGATTTATATTTATTGATTAATTGTTAATGTGAAAGGGATTCACATTGAATAATTAATTGAAAATATAATTACATTTAGTTTTGGGTTGTGAATAAGATTCCCAGTTTTTCAATGGCTTGATTAATATTTTCCAAAAGATAATTTGGATTTTTTTTGAGAAAATTATTTTCGACAAGAGTTATGGGAGATATCATGAGATAATGATATCTCATGATATATTAAGGAGATAGATCGAGTCCTATCTAACAAGAGAGGATGACTACAACTCTCTTTGAGGAGTAGAGTAGCCGTCCCCCCTTTTTAGGAGAGGACCATGTTCTTCTCATTATCCTATCTCTAGTCAAATGTGATTTAATTTGAGAATAATTATATTGATTTATCAATGTTAATTAATTTGAATTAAATCACTTGTTGTTGTGTTTTACCAACAACATCCTAGCCGTTGAAAGGAACACAAATCAATCTCATCCATTGATTGTGTGTTGTCCATGGATTGGGATCCATGGACTCCCAAAACCCTATATAAGAAGAGGCATGCCTTGCTCTTTGATTGACACCGACTTGACAAAGTCATCTCTATTCTCTCTCTCTCTCTCTCTCTCTCATTCTCACGTGCCCTCTTCTCCTTCTCTCTTGGGTGGCCGTCCACCCTACTCCAGAAGGAAGAACGCCCTCATCGTCGGCCTGCGTTTCTTCGACGACTCTCTGTGCTCCATCTTCTTTGGTGCTTCTTGCTCATGAAGAAGATACATGATCTCGTGTGATGAGGTCAGGAGTTCCCTTTCTTGGACAACTACTTGGATTACGAGGATCACACGACTCATCCCCGTGCTCGCAAGCGTCTTCTTTGAAGATCGGATTTGAGACATGAGGTATCTTTTCATAGAGACTCGATCAACCACACTATAAGAGGTATTCCTTTATACTTAATGTGGTTCTAGATGAAGCCATCCGAGAATCATTCTTGGATCATGTGGTTTCATTGCATGAAAAGTTTTTTAAATTCCGCTGCATAGAAAAACTAGTCCAACTAGTCGTTCTTCGTCGTATTTGATACGATGCTCACGCTTCCGTGATGTGCTTGAGGATTATTCCATATCCTTCAGACGACCCCCCATGCTCACCTCCTCCTGCCCAGCCCAGCCCAACCCAGTGCCTGTCGAGGAGGAGAGACGAAGAGCTGATGGCGTTGGAGGGGCCACGTCCTCGATCGAGCCACATGAAATATGGAGAGAGGGGGTGGCGGGTTTGGATGTTTTTTTTGCAAATGTTAATATCCGTTGGATAGACCATGGGTTATATTAACCCATGATATGGATGAGTTAACTGCCTTCTTAACATAGGGTAGTAGGTGTGAGACGGAAGGACTATCCAAGGTTTCTCGTGAAATTCACGATTATGCAGGGTTATGATTATAATTGTGAATTTACTCGGGGTTATGGGCGTAAAAATCCCCTTAATAATATGATCATCTCATCACTTTACAACAACATGAATGATGAGATGAGTTGAGATTTCACTTGAAGGACTAGAACTTGAGATTTCACTTGAAGGACTAGAACTTGAGATTTTATTCTAGACCCAATTTTATGATACTCGAGGATGGGATAAAGTCGATGAAAGCTTCAAGAAACTTGAGTGTCTGCAAACCCTAGCCAGTATGTGAATAAGTTCGCATGTTATCTCTTGATATTGACTTATGTGCCTGGGTGTGATGAACATAATAATTGTTGATCAGTACGCCAACTCTTAATAAATGCAGTGGATCTAGCCAAAAAGAAGAGAAATGAATATTGAAAGAAAATAGCTCTCAAACACAAAGTCAAATTGCAAAGAGCTTCTATCAAAGGCAAGCGCTCCCAATCATTTTCAAAGTGTCCAAATTGGACCAAAGCTAATTAGGACCAATGAGTCACGCTGGTACCTCAAAAAAGGCTCTGCATCGTAAGTCATACAAGTCTGGGTGTAAGTATATTAGATACTTAAAGAAGACACACCCCGGTGTACTCCTAGGAAAACAAGTACAGATGACTCAACAACTTTTGACGAACATACTGGTCAATATCCAAAAATACATGTGTTGAGTAATAAGGCACTCGAGAGGATCCTTGTTCCAATGAGAGGAAGAGAAGAAATGACACAAAACTATATCTTCCATCATCTGGCATGCCATCTACACTTTCAAGTTTGACAAATTGCTGAAACAGTAGACCGAATGTAAGAACTGATTTATTCCTTAGTGTTGAGGATTGTGTCTTGAGGAGAATATCTTAGATCAGAACTTTGAGTGACGTTTTGACTCGACTCTCATGATTGCAGTACACTTTAATTGTCATATCCTTTATTCTATATGTACAAGTAGGGAGTTTGATAATTAGAGAAGTTAGATTCCTTTTGACTAGAGTCGGGTTGAGCTTGGAATTTTAGTACCATTAAAATCAAATATTCTTAATAAGACAAGTCTTGAAACTCGCACATGCACAGTCAGGGACTCGACCTTCTAAACTCACTAAAATTTGCTTGGGGACAAGCAAAGTGATAAGTATAGGGGTGTGATGAATCCATGATTCATCTACTCTATATGGTCAGTTTATAAAAATCCCCTTAATAAATCACTAATTAAACCACTTAAAATCAATTAATTAACATTTACTAATTGTGCTAAAATTAGAGTTAAAATCTGTAATTAAATAACTCTGATTTTTACCCGGATTGAGATTATTATTTTATGTGTAAATAATATTTATTTTAACCTAATTGTGTCTCTAATCTATTCTTTAATTAATCAACTAACATGGAATAAAAAATTAAAACTCATAAAAATTAGAAAACTAGAAGAAAAAACAAAAATATGACTTTGTATATATTTTATCTTTGTCAATTTTATTTTACCTTCTTATAAACCCATAAAAATCCATAAAGATTAGATAAATTATGTATATTGTATATAAATTAATCTATTTATTAAAATCAAATCAAAAATATAAAAAATTACAAAATACAAAAGTCAATATTTTATTATCTATAGAGTACCACCAAAAATAGGTTTTGCGAAGTTAATCTCTTTTGCTTTTGAGTCCTTCACAAAAGTTGTAGATCTCATTAAGACAAACAACTTTCATGTTGATCACTTTTTTATTTGACTTCATTTGTTATTTCTTTTCGAGTTTTCTTTTAATTTTATTTTACTCTTTTATTTTATCTTTATTTAAATTTTTCTTTTTCTTTTACTTTAATTTTATTATTTAATTTTAATTTTATTTAAATTTTATTTAATTCCATTTTCCCTATCGTTTTCCTCCTCTTTCTTTCTATCTTTCTTTCTCTCTTCCCTCTCTCTGTCTCTCTCTCCACCCCTCTCTCTTTCTCTTCAAGGTTCACGTGCCTGGCACGTAACCCCGTAACCCTCGTCCCTCTCCCCTGGCACGTGCACTGCACGCGCCATCTTCCTCCTTCCCGGCACATGCTATGCAAGTGACCGTCACCACCCAAGCCCCGCGGCTCCCCCTCTTCTGCAACGGTGACTGCCTCACCTCCTTGGTCGTTCACGCATCTCCCCTCGCCCACATAACCGCAACTGCCTTCCGTTACTCCCCTCTCCTATATAGCCTAGACTCCACCTTTAGCTCGATCCATCTGCCATCTCTACAAGGTTAAGCTTCAGGGGAAGGTGGTGATAGGACCTCCCCCTTCGCAGGCCCCGACGACCCTGTAGGCACGATCTAAAGTGCTACAAGCACCTTGCTGCTGCAACTTCCAGGTTGCAGTCGAGCTTCACCACACTTTGTCCGCGACTAAGGCCAAGATCGGAGGCAACCCACTCCTTCTCCTCCTCTAGGAAAATCCTCCCCATTCTTCCTCCTTTTCTATTCTTCTATTTCTCCTCGTCATTTGCTCCTCCTTCGCATGCTCACCACCACACTCTCCCTTTTCTGCCCCACGCTCTACCTCGACTCGCGTCCGCCCTTTGCCACTCACGCCTCACCCGACCACGCTCCGCTAGCCACCATCGATTGTGCCTGCCTGCCTCCAGCTGCCTCGGCTTCACCTTGTCGACACCCTCTCCTCCTCCATAAAGAGTGCCACCATCGACCTTCTCACCGTCGATCCCGCTCCATTTTTCTCACAGCTTCACTACCATGAAGCTCAGCCAGCCATTGAACGCCACCGGCACCGGCCATCCTCTGCTCCTGACGCACATCGTGCACTGATGTCGTTCGCCTCTCCTCCGATCACTAGCTGTAGGATCGGGCTCCCTGCCCTTGATCCGACAGCTTTCAGGTCAGCCTGAGTTTACTAGACCACCGCATAGGTAACCTCATCACCCAAGTCATGTGACAAGCATGTGGCCGCCCTAGGAAAATTGCATAAAAACCCAGGAGTATTTTGGAAATTGCAGATAAGTCCCTCAAGGGACCTTTTTAAAAGGAAAACTTTTTTATTACATTTCACTCCTTACAATTTCATTATAGCATAATTTTCCCATACGAACTCTAATTTATTCATGCAACATGTCATTTTGAAGCTATTTCAATGCTCTTTCATTTTACATAACTTATAAATCGATCTAAAGCTCTTTTTGCTGGATATTATTTAAGGTTCAATTTGATTTATGCAGGCTGATTATTGACATAAGGTGCCATTATTTTTTGAAAAAATCTGACGTTATCTGTAGGAATTTGATTGAAGATATTTAATTTGATTAATTCTTTTGATTATTGTTGATTTTTTCAAAAGAATTAATCTTCGTAGGGTAATTGTACGATCACTTGTTATGATTAAAATATTTGATCTACTATGTTGAGGTTTTGACTATTCCTCTTGAAATATCACATGGGATCAGTGACAAGAAGGGATTTGATCGAGCTTAATTGAGAAAGAGTTTCTCTGATACTTTATGCGAGGAAGATTCTTTTTACTGGAAGAGTATATTACGGAGAATTTGAAGCCAAATCTTCTAAATTAAATTTTATTGATCTTACAATTTAGAAATAAATATTTGATCTGTGATCTTATTTTGAGGATATCGATTAATTTTGTTGGAATTAAAATTCATAATCACAGATCCAATGCTTAGTTATCATGTTTATTTTCTTCGCATTTCATCTCATTTCGTTGCATTTTATTTTCTTGACATAAAAATTAACTTAGCATTAAAATTAATTATTTAAATTAATTTGAAATCGTGCAAATAAAAATCATTGTTCTCTGTCTTTGACCTTGGTATACTTTTCATGTAAAATATTTTGACATATTCGAATGAGTGGTTTTTGATAGATCGATTTCTTCCTCCTATACTATGATAATACGACCTTTTAAAGAGGTGGATTTCGTGTTCATCACTCTTGCAATTGTTGTAGTTTAAAAAGGCTAGGGTTACTCCTCTTTTTATACTAAATTGGATGGTGGAGATGTACTCCTAATTCAAATCAATGGTTGAGATTTTGTTACAAAAATAACAACAACAATTAATTTAATTTTAAAAAAAAACAAATATGTTGTAAATAATATTAACATATTTAATTTCAATTAATCAAGATTCCCATGAATGGAATAGGTCTAAGCCTCCATCTTCTATTAAAAGGGAAATGAGAAAACCTCCCTCCCTTTTTATCATGGTGGACGGCCACCCTTAGAAAACTCTCTCCAATCCTAATGTAATCTCGTTCGTTCATTCTTATTTCATGGTATCTTTTGTCAACAAAATATCACAAAATATTTATTGCATATTATTTGTGACAATTGCAAACAAAACCATTGAAAATTATGAATCAAATTCAACCACCCAATAAAATATCAATTACATTTACAATTAATTGTATAATCTGAATCCATTCACATCAACATTTAGTTCCTATTAACAATTAACTCTTTACATTATATTATAAATCATGTTAATAATATTATTTATTATTATGGATAGTATATCCACATTAATCACACCTTTGATAACTAAATCATATTTTATTATCTTAGATATTAATTCTCATGTGTCCAAAATAATATGAATCATATTCATATTATTCATGATAATTAAATCACATTTAACTATTCATTTCCCATTTCTCATATACATTATCAATAAATGAATTATTCTTGAACTCTTTCAAGAATAATATGCTTTCTCTGCGAATACTTGGAGATAAGGATCGGGCGATTGTACATTCCATGTATAATGACTCGGATTGAGATGATATCTCAAATCCAGATCTCGATAACCTCTCAAAGATGTTTAAATAAATTGAACTGTAAATCTAATCTTCTTATTATATCTGAATCATATTCAGATCAATATCCAACATTTGGACTAAAATCAGATCATTAATTTACTAAGAGGAGTCACTAAAAACCAAACATGTTTCATCACTCCCTCGGAATGAAAGTGTCATGATTATACAATCATTTATGATCACATCACCCTCGAGTGTTCCTAGTACATATACAATCTGCATACTGGAAGTCCTAGATTAAACCCAAAGTAGTAGATCTTATTTGAGTTGTCTTCTTTAGGGTTTTATCATTAAGTTTCTCATTTGATCATTGGGAGTGGTATCGATCATATGTTTTCCAAAAGCATATATCATACCTATAAATTCTATCAAGCTTCCAAAGCGAGATGACCATGCACAGAAATTTATCCCAATATCTTATGAGTGAGCGTCTTCGGTTCAGTAATGAACATGTATGATTCCTTTGAGAGATCGTATTACTCATATGCCCTTGCATGCACACCAACTCGTCGGTGTATAGACCTCGTCTAGGTCATCAATCTATCGGTCTGCTAAATGTTCATACTCACACATATAATAACACATATTGTTGGAAATGCGAGCCCACGGCGAGCCATTATGCAATAGATGTTGTTGCAATTCACTCCTTAATCTGAAATGAAGAATACATAATTTGCATAATAGGTCCCTTAGTACAATTAGGGTTATGTACCATGGCCATCTTAATGATCATACAGCTGTTGATTCAATTATTGAATCATAGAGGCTGGTGCTTAGATGAATATCTAATGAGTTAGATTGAGGACTCATCAAGCACCGTCAAATGATTATTAAGAGATGATCTCCAGCCTGAGTAGGAGATGGCAATCCTATCTCATTTAGGTTGATATCTGACCAACCTCTTGATGCAGGTCCTCTGCATAGGAATAGAGATTCGGAGGTGTCGGATGAGTTAGGTCAAAGAGTTGACTTAACGAGATCGAGATAACCAAAGTCCTATATCATATGCTGTCATGATATAGGCACACATCCTCTGACCGGAGACAGATGTGTTACTATATGTCTGAGTATGTACATTTGGCAGACCAATAGGTTGATGGCCTAATCAAGGTCTATACACCGGCACGCTGGTGTGCATATAAGGGCATATGAGTAATACGATCTCTCAAAGGGATCATACAGGTTCACTACTGAACCGGAAGACATGAGCTCACTCATGAGATATTGGGAAGAATCAAATTCCGTGCGCACGGTCGTCTCGCTTTGGAAGCTTGACTGAATTTGTTGGTTTGATATATACTTTTGGAAAGTATATGATCAAGACCTAGGTATGATATATGCTTTTGGAAAGTATATGATCGATACCGACTCCCAATAATCGAATGAGAAACTTACTGATAAAACCCTGAAGTAGACAGTATAAAGTTGATCTAATACTTCGGGTTTATTCTGAGTCTTCCAGTATGCAGGATGTACAGGTATTGGGAATACCTGAGGGTGATGTGATCATAAACGGTTGTATAACCATGACGCTTCCATTCCTAGGGAGTGATGAAACGGGTCTGGATTTTAGTGACTCCTCTCAGTAGAGAAGTAATCTGATCTTAGTCCAAATGTTGGACATTGATCTGAATGTGATTCAGATTCAATGAGAAGATTAGATTTGCGGTCTTGATTTAATCAAGCATCTATGGGAGGCCCGAGATCTGGATTTGAGATATGATCTCAATATCCATGTCACTATACGTGGAACAATACAATCGCCCTGTCCTTATCTCCAAGTATTCGCGGAGAAAGCGCATTATCCTTGAAAGAGTTCATGGATAATTCTATTGTTGATATATGTATCCGAGCATTGAGAAAATGGATAACTAAATGTGATTTAATTATCATGAATAATATGAATTTGATTCATATTACAAGGAGAATTATCTTAGATAATTAAATGTGATTTGATTATCAAAGATGTAAATAATATGAATGTGATTCATATTATTTGAGCACATGAGAATAAGTTATCCAATATAATTAAATGTGATTTAATTATTATGGATAAGAATAATGTGGATAGTAATATCCAATTATTCATAATATATTATAAATGTGATTTATAATGTATTGGAGAGAGTTAAATATAATTTATATTAGTAGATTAATTATTAATGTGTATTGGATACACATTGTCTAATTAATTGAAAATATAAATTACATTTTGTTTTGGGTTGTGAATGTGATTCACAAATTTCCAATGGCATGATTGCAATGTTCACAAAATAAATTGGATTTATTTTTGTGAAATAATATTCAACAAAAGTTGTTGAGAAATATTAGAGAGAATTATCAGATAATGCAATCTCATATAATAGGAGAGGCATCCACCTTCCATATAGGAAGAGTGGACGGCCACAATTCCCACAAGGAATGTGGTGGCCGTCCACCCCTCTTATGGAAGGAGGCTTGCCTCCTTTCCTATTTCTCTAATTGAGATTGATTTAATATAAATCAAATTATATTCTACATATATTTGATTTTTATTAAATTAATTGTTGTTGGTTTTTACCAACATAAATCTTAGCCATTGAAAGAAACACAATCAATGAGAACCATTGGATTTGTGTTGTCCCATGGATTGAGATCCATGGATCCCAAAACCCTATAAATAGAGAAGCATACCCATGCTCTCTCTTTACACATAATGCTTGAGAAGCATCCCTCTCTCCCTCTCTTCTCTTTAGAGGTCAGCCCTCTCTCTCCCTCTCATGGCCGTCCACCATGGATGCCATGGAGAGGTTCTCCATCGCCGCGGCATCGTCGTTATGCTGCCCGTTCTTCTGCTCATGGATCTCCGTCTCCTTCGGTGCGCCTCGCTCGTGAAGAAGATGTCGGATCTCGTGTGTCGAGATCAGGAGATCCGCCGCTTGGATCATCAACATGGATTGCGAGAAGCACGCGGTTCATCCCCGCGCTCGCAAGCGTCTCCTCCGTCGGATCGGACTTGAGACAGGAGGTCTCTTCGTTTAGAGACTTGATCGCAACCACGCTTCAAGAGGTAATCCTATTACTTGTTTGTGGTTTAGACGAGACGATTCGAGAAGTGTTCTTGGATCATGTGGTCTCGTCGTAATAAAATTTTTTAAATTCCGCTGCATCGAGCAACTAGTGCGACTAGTCGCTCCTCGTCGTATTCGATACGACGCTCACGCTTCCGTGATGCGCTTGAGGATCTAACCATATCCTTCAAGTGGTATCAGAGCCAGGTTGGTGGTTTCGAATAGTGATTCGCTAACCGAGGACGACTTGGGTTCGTTAAGGTCGCGAAATTTTTTATCGCATTTGATTTCGCAGATCTGTTTGGTGTAATTTTTAGGCCATGTTTAAATTGTTTAAACACGTAAATAGCACTTGGATTTTGTTCCCCATTAAATAAGGAAACCATAGGATCTGAGTTTGCGTAAATCGGATTTCGTATGCTCTAGATATGGTAGTTTTAATGAACATGTATGCACTGTTGCGGGAACTGTGAATCTGAACGTGATTAAAATGTTAATTACTGTTTAGACTTGCCTCGAAATACGTGAAACATCACTTAGGTTCTGTCCTAAATCAAATTAGCAAACTTTAGAAATTGACTTTGCTTAATTTGGATTTAATATGATTGAGATATGCCAATTTTAGTAAGTAGGGGTCACTGCTGAAATTGCTTTCCTAATCTAGAACCAAGTGATTGTCAATTAGTGAAATTAATTGTTAATTTCGTGAAATAATCTTGAAAAATATTTGTGAAATATTGAAACATGATTATTTGCCTAATTGACTTGGCCCCAACCAATTAGTTGATTAGATTTGATCTAAACCTTAATTGGAATTACAATCATCAAACTTCTTGCTTGAATAGGACTTGGGAATTTGCCTAGCAAATTTCCTTAAAATCAAAATTGTTTTGATTACTATATGGTATAATTTCGGTTGAAGAACCGATTATCATCTCAAGTACAAAATAATCAATTTGGCATTATCCTTTCCCGAGGTGGATATGGTGTCTAGTCGGGGATCGCTGGGTCAGCGGGTTGCAACGTATGTGGTCCGCCCCACTCCCGTCGGTACTGGCCATGACAGCGGGTAGGGCCGGGATAATGTCCGAGGGATTATGATGTATTTTTCTAATTATTAAAATTCGAATTAATACGTACTTTGAGAATAATATCATATATGTATATTCAAGCATAAAATTAAGTTTGATTGATTGAATTGGATTGATAATTAATTTAATATGATTAAGTTAATTATATCCAATTGAGAATACTCTAATATGATTAGAGTTAATAATTCCCTTGGAAGAATTAATTATATGAATGTGATTCATAGTAATTAATTAAATTTGAATAAGAGGTGGAGGATCACATAAGTGACATCCATGGTCTCCCGTCAAGGCGAAGGGTTTCCGTCGTCAGGGATTGTATATAGGAGACGCCTGTACGAAGTGACAGCTCCTATATACAAGCGCATCTGGATCGGACTCTTTGCTTCTCGAAAGAGTAAGGCCGTATGCGTAGTGACCCCAATATCGGATCCTCATATTATTGGGGCGATATTGGATTGCGCATAGCGAGTTCTATTCCTGTTGACGGTTGGTTCAATTAACGACGGGTCAACATCACCTTAGGGGTGGTGGGCCCGGGTGTTAAAGACCGAATTGGGAAATGCAAGTTGGACTTGCAAGGCGGAATGTGTTCCCGCTTCTCTTCATTGGAGTTGCAGTTTCTCATATTATTGGGATGTAACAAAGATAAAGAGGAGATCCCAGATCTTGCTGAGATATAATGGTAAGTATATCTCTTACATTGAAAGTGATTAAGGGAATGAACTTTCAGTGTCTTTGACAAGGCAAGACAACTTTGATATAAAAATTCCTAATTCAAAGTAAAACATGTATATATATAAATATATACCCTTATGCAAATTACTTATTTCAGATAATCCTTCATTAAACCCACTCAATGTTATACTCATTAATAACCAGTGGAATATCATGGATTGGACCCTTGATCCAGATATTGTACTTGCGATTGGACACATAATGTATGTGGTTGCAATGTGCAAGTTTCCTCATAATAATGAGAAGTGATAATTAAATAGACAATAGGACTAAAACCCTAGGGTTTGTATGTCTCTATAAGTCTTGATCTTATCGAATGTACTTTTGAAGTGACATGTCGATGATGATCGTAATTATCAAATTAGTCCTTATAAAATCAATAAAGATATTCTGGCATATATATGTGCTCTTGACATTTAATCATGAATGACATGGTTCTCTACATCATGTAGAATGGTAGCTCTATTAGAGATAATGTATTCAAATTGTTTGAATACCTACCTGAACCGATGCTTCAAAGAGTTTGGATGGATGTAGTTGATGAGTGTCATCATTCTACTGTCTATACTCTAGTCATTCATTAAGCTTCATAATATTCATATTATATGAACTTAAATGAAGCTTGTATAAATGTTGAAATACTCTTATATTGAAATTTTTGATTTTAACATAAGAGATCCTTGGTCTTGAGCAAAGGTTGCTTGTAGACAAAGGGAGCGCAGTGGAAGCATGGGTTGGACCCAAGTAAGAGGTATAGTCAAAGAGTTGACTGTACTTCTGTGACTTCCATATGACATCCAAAGAGTTGGATGAATGCCAATACTACAATAAGTTGATGTGTTGATAGTATGACTATCAAGTCTGTCTAGAATCCTCAGAAAAGGACTCGGATGGAGCATCAGTATAATCTACATATAATCATTGATATTGACTTACTTATTTGATAAGATAAAGTCTAATAATTGTATCTCAAATTTTCTAATGACACTTGCAATTGGTTGCATATGTATTAGAAATTTGATCTTAAGGTTTATTGGTCATCCATGTTGAAAGTGATGCAAGTGTTGCAACAATTTCCATGAGATCAATAGACTTCATATTTTCAGTGGGAGCCCTTAGTCTTAGAGAATGTCTCTATGACCTAGATATTAGAATACACTCATTGTTTATTTCTAAATGTTGGGAATAAACATGAAATCTGGAATAGACCTATCATAAAGAGTTATGATGGAGATATTTCAGATAGTAATCTTACATCTAGTAGACTCCACTAAATTAGAAAATTAATGAATTGTTCATTAAGATTTCTAATACTGAAAATTAAACCTTTAAAGATCAATAGGAGGATAAAGATCATTTGACAATGATCTGACATCAATTTTTGGACATATGTCTGTTGATGAAATCAATGGACTGGTAAGACATGAAACTTTAGATTGTCTAAAGACTCAAATCTCACATACTTGTGAATATTGTATTCAAAGTAAAATGTCCAATACACCCTTCCTTGGGAAAGGTGTAAGATGTCAAGGTATTAAGGATCTCATGCATATTGATGTATGCAAATCATCTATATCATAATAAACATTATGGATATGTGATATCTGTTAATGATTATGTATGATATAATATTTCTTCTCTTCACCTAAGAAACCTTTGAAATGTTCAAAGATTTCGCAATTTTGGTTTAGAACCAAAGTTTGAAGGAAGATGAAATGAATTTGATCTAACCAAGGTAGCCTGTACCTATTAGATGAATTCAAGAAATACCTTATGGATATCATTCCTATCTCAATCCTCCTAATGAACCTTAACTCAAAGGAGTTGTAGGGAGATACAATTGATCATGTGTGACATGATTTGATCAATGATTAATCATAGCATAATTATCTCTTAGTTTCCAGGCATATATATGTGGTAGAGACTACATTATATATCCTTAATAAGGTTCCATGTGATTAAGCTGGAATCTGGCACTAGAGAGTGCTACTTCATTAGGAAAATAAAGGATGGTATTGGATACCTACTTTATGACCTTGAGATTCTTAAAAGATCTAATCTTTGAGAATATGATTCTTATAGGATGACTCTCTTGAGAATCAAGATGAAAATGAAGTAAAGGAACTCATTTAATCTTGAAAAGATAATGAGACTCCTGAAATTGGAAACAAAAGAATAATTGACGATGAAACACTAATACTTCTTCAAATAAGTTTGAGGATGTATTCCATGTGAAAATGATTGGACTTCATGTGATGAAGCTCCTAAGGATCATGACATGGATAGATGGATGTTAGCAATAAGAGTCTAATGTAGACTTCATATACAAGTGTTGTATATGGACCCTCGAGGATCCACCTATATGGGTCAGACCCATTAAGGTGTAAACGGATCTTCAAGAGAAAGAGGGAACCTGATGAGAAGGTATAGACCTTCAAAGCACGGTTCGTAGCCATGAGCTACACACCGAAGAGAAGGCATCGCATGCGATAAGACTTGCTCTCCAGTGACCTTGCTTTAACCCATCAGAATATTGCTAACTATAGCTACACAACTTGACTATGACATCTTCATGATGTGAGTCAAGATTGCATTCCTCTATGAATACCTCTCTGAGAACATTCATATGAAGTAGCCCCAGGGCTTCATGGTTGAGGAAAGCAAGGTGTGCTAGCTGAAGAACTCCATATCTGGACTCCAATAAGTTTCTTGTAGATGGAACATAAGATTTGATGAAATTATAAGTGTTGTGATTTCAGATAAAATCTTGATGAACCATGTGAAGCTTAGTGGGAGTGCCATTGTGTTCATCGTGCTTAATGTGGATGTTATTCTAATCATTTAGAATGATATAAGAATAAATAATAAGTGTTTTATAATCTGGTTATCCCATACCTCGAGATATGATCTCAAGGATACCTCTTAGATATTAGTTCTGAAGTCGTTCAGAAGCAAAGAGAAGAGGGTATTGGGACTGTCGCATTAGTAGTACACCTTGGACTTATTCCATTTTCTGGAAAATTCCAAGAAAGGCTTCCTTCCCTTAAGATGTGGTAGTGACCTGTCTAGAGGGATAGCACCTCAAAGAGTTGAGGAAGTGAATGCTAGAACTACTTGCACTTGTGCATTAGTTATGAGAAGCTGAATGTATGCTAGATGTGCACAAGAACCAGATGTCTACCATGCAGTGGGAGTAGTAAACTGTTACTAATCCTACTATGGAGATAAAACACTTGATTGCAGTAATAACAATATCTTCAAAAATGATGAAACTTAGAGATAGTGATCTCAAAGTCTTATCTTCAAAAGTTTAAGATCTTGTAGATAGTGATCTATGATGGTCTTAACTGTAGATACCTTAGGAGATAGAGATCTCCAGGAATGAAGGAATTCTAAAAGGATTATGAGAATACTGGTTATGATAATTAATGTAGTGTCAAGGACACTATAACCATCAAAATTGAGTATCGGTTGCATGAGATGCAACATTCGCATTGGATGCGAGCACTGTTACTAGGAGATATGCAAGTGCCGTAAAAGGACTTGGCGTAGTCTCTTGGCAACAGAGTGACTGATCAGCTTACCTAGCTATTTTCTAAATAGCCTATGATTGTCACATGAGTGTGGGTTTAAATGATTAGCCCATTAATGGCTCTTTGGGCTAGTGGGAGATTGTTGGAAATGCGAGCCCACGGCGAGCCATTATGCAATAGATGTTGTTGCAATTCACTCCTTAATCTGAAATGAAGAATACATAATTTGCATAATAGGTCCCTTAGTACAATTAGGGTTATGTACCATGGCCATCTTAATGATCATACAGCTGTTGATTCAATTATTGAATCATAGAGGCTGGTGCTTAGATGAATATCTAATGAGTTAGATTGAGGACTCATCAAGCACCGTCAAATGATTATTAAGAGATGATCTCCAGCCTGAGTAGGAGATGGCAATCCTATCTCATTTAGGTTGATATCTGACTGACCTCTTGATGCAGGTCCTCTGCATAGGAATAGAGATTCGGAGGTGTCGGATGAGTTAGGTCAAAGAGTTGACTTAACGAGATCGAGATAACCAAAGTCCTATATCATATGCTGTCATGATATAGGCACACATCCTCTGACCGGAGACAGATGTGTTACTATATGTCTGAGTATGTACATTTGGCAGACCAATAGGTTGATGGCCTAATCAAGGTCTATACACCGGCGCGCTGGTGTGCATATAAGGGCATATGAGTAATACGATCTCTCAAAGGGATCATACAGGTTCACTACTGAACCGGAAGACATGAGCTCACTCATGAGATATTGGGAAGAATCAAATTCCGTGCGCACGGTCGTCTCGCTTTGGAAGCTTGACTGAATTTGTTGGTTTGATATATACTTTTGGAAAGTATATGATCAAGACCTAGGTATGATATATGCTTTTGGAAAGTATATGATCGATACCGACTCCCAATAATCGAATGAGAAACTTACTGATAAAACCCTGAAGTAGACAGTATAAAGTTGATCTAATACTTCGGGTTTATTCTGAGTCTTCCAGTATGCAGGATGTACAGGTATTGGGAATACCTGAGGGTGATGTGATCATAAACGGTTGTATAACCATGACGCTTCCATTCCTAGGGAGTGATGAAACGGGTCTGGATTTTAGTGACTCCTCTCA
Source organism: Ottelia alismoides (assembly GCA_037367405.1). Taxonomy (NCBI): domain Eukaryota; kingdom Viridiplantae; phylum Streptophyta; class Magnoliopsida; order Alismatales; family Hydrocharitaceae; genus Ottelia; species Ottelia alismoides. The sequence goes on from JAZKJV010005735.1 coordinate 926,481, forward strand.
GTAGAGAAGTAATCTGATCTTAGTCCAAATGTTGGACATTGATCTGAATGTGATTCAGATTCAATGAGAAGATTAGATTTGCGGTCTTGATTTAATCAAGCATCTATGGGAGGCCCGAGATCTGGATTTGAGATATGATCTCAATATCCATGTCACTATACGTGGAACAATACAATCGCCCTGTCCTTATCTCCAAGTATTCGCAGAGAAAGCGCATTATCCTTGAAAGAGTTCATGGATAGTTCTATTGTTGATATATGTATCCGAGCATTGAGAAAATGGATAATTAAATGTGATTTAATTATCATGAATAATATGAATTTGATTCATATTACAAGGAGAATTATCTTAGATAATTAAATGTGATTTGATTATCAAAGATGTAAATAATATGAATGTGATTCATATTATTTGAGCACATGAGAATAAGTTATCCAATATAATTAAATGTGATTTAATTATTATGGATAAGAATAATGTGGATAGTAATATCCAATTATTCATAATATATTATAAATGTGATTTATAATGTATTGGAGAGAGTTAAATATAATTTATATTAGTAGATTAATTATTAATGTGTATTGGATACACATTGTCTAATTAATTGAAAATATAAATTACATTTTGTTTTGGGTTGTGAATGTGATTCACAAATTTCCAATGGCATGATTGCAATGTTCACAAAATAAATTGGATTTATTTTTGTGAAATAATATTCAACAAAAGTTGTTGAGAAATATTAGAGAGAATTATCAGATAATGCAATCTCATATAATAGGAGAGGCATCCACCTTCCATATAGGAAGAGTGGACGGCCACAATTCCCACAAGGAATGTGGTGGCCGTCCACCCCTCTTATGGAAGGAGGCTTGCCTCCTTTCCTATTTCTCTAATTGAGATTGATTTAATATAAATCAAATTATATTCTACATATATTTGATTTTTATTAAATTAATTGTTGTTGGTTTTTACCAACATAAATCTTAGCCATTGAAACAAACACAATCAATGAGAACCATTGGATTTGTGTTGTCCCATGGATTGAGATCCATGGATCCCAAAACCCTATAAATAGAGAAGCATACCCATGCTCTCTCTTTACACATAATGCTTGAGAAGCATCCCTCTCTCCCTCTCTTCTCTTTAGAGGTCAGCCCTCTCTCTCCCTCTCATGGCCGTCCACCATGGATGCCATGGAGAGGTTCTCCATCGCCGCGGCATCGTCGTTATGCTGCCCGTTCTTCTGCTCGTGGATCTCCGTCTCCTTCGGTGCGCCTCGCTCGTGAAGAAGATGTCGGATCTCGTGTGTCGAGATCAGGAGATCCGCCGCTTGGATCATCAACATGGATTGCGAGAAGCACGCGGTTCATCCCCGCGCTCGCAAGCGTCTCCTCCGTCGGATCGGACTTGAGACAGGAGGTCTCTTCGTTTAGAGACTTGATCGCAACCACGCTTCAAGAGGTAATCCTATTACTTGTTTGTGGTTTAGACGAGACGATTCGAGAAGTGTTCTTGGATCATGTGGTCTCGTCGTAATAAAATTTTTTAAATTCCGCTGCATCGAGCAACTAGTGCGACTAGTCGCTCCTCGTCGTATTCGATACGACGCTCACGCTTCCGTGATGCGCTTGAGGATCTAACCATATCCTTCACATATGTCTCTAGTTAGAGGATGTGTGCGTATATCGTGATAATATATGACATAGGTCTTGGTTATATCGATCTCACTAAGTCAACTCTTTGACCTAACTTATCTAGCACCTCCGAATCTCTATTCTTATGCAGAGGAGATGCATCAAGAGGTCGGTTAGATATCAATATTTGGAGCAAGAATTGCCATATTATTCTAGGGTTGGAGATCCTTTCCTAATAATCATTTGATGGTACTTGATGAACCCTCAATCAAACCCTTTAGATAACATCAAGTACAAGCCTCTATGATTCAACATTTGAATCAACAATTGTATGATTATTAAGATGGCCATGGTATATAATTCTAATTGTACAAAGGGACATTAGTGCATTCATTTATTTAATCTCAGATAAGGAGTGAAATAAACTAATAACCTTTATTGATATATAGAAAGATTACAATAATATTTTTTGTAGAAACGGTTCGTCCTGAGATCACATGGCTAACAATTTATAACAAAGTTCTCAAATTATTGAAATTTACATGACTGAAAATTAAAGAAATAAGCAGTGCAATAACCACAAGGCCAAATCTAATCCCAAAGTCATTTTCTAAAGCGAGAACACCAGCAATACCTTTTGGATCCACATAAAATGAGTATGTTATGAGCAAAGTTGCCCAATATGGAAGTAATCAACTAAACCGTGTAAAGTAAGAGTTGTAAAGTGTACAAAAAAAGTAGCAATGCAAGCTACCACGATAGTGAAACACTCTCGAAAAGTGCAACCCTAACCCACACTGAACCACTATTTCCATGGATGGAGAAAAGATGATGAATTACTCAAGTGTACAAGAGTTACTACCAAATAACCCAAGCTCAAAAGATCATAGGTAAGAGCTCATAATGGTACAAAATCTGAGACTATCTAGCTATCTCTCTTTTCATAACTCATTTCTCATTGATTCGAACACTTGGAAAGTACAAGGGAGATGTTCTCGTGTTAGTTTCTCATAAATATTATTTTCCAAGCCATTTGTTCTTTTATTAGTGTTCTCTATTGATGAATTTGTGAGTCATCACTCTAAAAGAGATTAATTAAGCTTAGTTCCCCAAAAATTCATTTGCATTTTATCCATTATCTTGCATAATTAAATTCGTGCTTATATAAATAATAATTTCATTTTATCACTCATAATTGCATAAAATAAGAAGCCAAAAATTCCAGCCCAATTGACATATTAAAATAAGCTAACTTCTCGAATTTTTAACGAATTCATGCTAACTCCAAATCAACCAAAACCACCTCCATTGGTTGCATATTATTAACAAGAATAAATAAAAAATAAAAAAATCACTAAATAATTATGTAGACCAGAAACTCAAACCCTAATTTCAGATCTGTCAGACTAAAATACTTATATCTTCCTCATACAGTGTCTGATTTGATTATACTCACTTTTAACCTAATGCACATTCAACTACCTTCAAAACAAGACCAAGTTCAAGTGAATCGGAGCTCATATGTGAAAGTTAGGTTTTGAGCTTCTTTTGTTCATTGTGTATTTTACCCAATTTTGACCTATTATTTTATGTTCATATTTATCTCTTTTTATTTTATTTCATTTTAATTTATTTTATTTGACTAAAGTTTTATCAAAATGCACAAAAATCCAAATCCAAAATAAAACCAAAGTCAAAGAAACTAACTGAGTCTAAGTGTTCACTAACAGTCTGTACAAAAGTCATTTTTATCATACTTAATTTTATTTCTCCATTTTCTCAATTAATAAAAATACAAAAAATAGAATAATGTGTAAATATTTTTATTTGAATTTATCACATTTTTTTGGGTTTTTATCTAATTTAAAAATGATAAAAAATTACAAACCCCAAAAATCAAGGTTTTCATACGTACATGAAATACCCCTAAAATATCAATTTATGCAAATGGCCTATTTTGATGTTGTTCCCTTCATGAAAGTTGTATATCTCATCAAGACGAGCAACTTTCATAAAGAAAATTTTTTGATCTGAGGTTGCTTGCTATTTCTTTTTTATTTTTCCTTTCTTTCTATTTTCAATTTTTCTGGAGCTGACATGTGGCAGCTCCTGGAGCTGTCACATGTCACTCATTTTTTGAGCTTTTAGACATTCGTTTATTTTTAAAAAATTATTAAAATAAAATTATAATCATGCCATGTGGATACACCAGGGCCATCCGATCTCGACCAATCAGACGGTCGCTGCTCCATATTCCTCCCCCGCTTTCCCAAATCGATGCTGGTCGCCCGCAAATCCTGCCTCCTCCTTGTGAATCTCGCACGCCGCTGTCTGTCCACAATGTCTTACCATCTTTGGCATCGCCACCACCTTCCAATCTTACAAGCCATCTCCAATCGAATCCCTACCCCCGATCTCTCTTCCAATCACCACTACCTTCCTTCTCCGTTCCTCGCCTTATTTCCCTATTTAATCTCATTGCCACCCTTCGAAACCTTCACCTGCCGATAAGACCCGGTGAAGGAGGAAGGCGGTAACAACGCCTCCCTCCCCTCTCCAATCCGGTGAGATCTGAGACTGTGGAGCCTCGTTGCAGCATCACAACTCCGTTGTGTATTTGCTCTTGCTCCAGCCATCTTAGGGTTGTTGAGCCGTACAACCTTTCCAGTCGTTCCTCCACTCGTTCATTTCGACGCCATCAAACCACCGCTTCCATAGCTATGCTCTAGGTGGATTCCACACCCTGCCTCCAATCCACCCTTAGCACCAATTCACGAAGAAGCTCGATGGTGACAACCCGAGCTCCTCCACCTCGACGAGATCCAGTGGAAGAACCCACCATTGCAACACCGCTACAGCCGCTACTCTTTCTCCAGCAGCCCCTGCCGTCAAGCCAATGACTTCGCTTCATCCTCGACACAAGCTCCTCCTCTAGGTTCACCGCATTCTCCATTGCCTCGGCTTCAATCGCCTTTACATCTCGCCTCAGCCAGCCGCGCTTCATTGTCGAGCCACTACCACCACATCAAGATTGATGGTTATGCAACGCTTCAGGAGGACCCACTCCCCGACGCCTCCTCCACCTCTTGCTCTGCTCCATTGATATGCTTCAACAACGCCATCCAGGAGCTTCGCTAGCCCATTCGAGCAACTCCGACAACCGGCAAGCCCCTCCTGCTAGCTGCCCTCTACCAAAGCACTACCGAGCTCATGGCCCGAGGTCCTCCCACATGTTGCGCATGTACGGGAGGGAACATCTTGCACCAAAGCCCCTGGAGGTTCGCATATTCTCAGAGACACCAACGTCACCAAGGGTACGTGTTGCGCATGTGTCCCTTGGAAATTTTGCAAAATGACCCTTCTGGGTCTCGGTAATCATCCTTTAGTCCCCATTCTACTGTTTTATTTATTTATTTTATTTATGTATTTTCAGTTAGACACCTGACTTTAGTCTAATTTGAATCTAATGTTTGCATCTATTTATTATTTAAAAATTAGCATTTTGTTCTACAATTAATTCTTTATATTATGGTATGCTTGTGATATTTTTATGCTCTATGGTTAATTAATAATGGTTAATTAATAATTAATAATTTTGTGAAAAATTGCATATTTTTTCCAATCTTTGTTCAGAAATTCATACTTAATTAACCAATGCTTGAAAATTGCCAAATATTTACCAATCATAGAATTAATTGTGTTCTACATTGTGCCCAAAAAAATATACATGCAAATGCAAATCTTTTTGCATTGCAAGGGTTCATTGTTCTGTGTATTACACATTTCATTACTTATATTGTATAAGTGTATGATCATCACTAGTTATCATATCAATAGTTCATCATGCTTGTCCATGTATTGCCTTGGGGTGTAAATCCTATGATATATATATATATACATGAGATTACAATACAAAGCATCTCTCAACTTATTGCTGAATTTAAACTGCACAAACAAAATCCCGTGATAGTCACATGCAGTGTGCTGGAGACCCGACTGAAGCAATCAAACCCTACATTTCCAACTTCAACCCATCAATCCCAGCTTACCCACCACAAGGAAATACCTGGGAACGAGTGCATTGTGGATCAGACGGTACTGCAATCAGTACATCCTTATCATAAAGTACAGATCTTAGACTGAGTGTGCCACCCACCATAGACCTATAGACCAGAAAAATCGTTGGCATGGACTGGGTCGGGTAGGCCATCCCACCATTAGGACAACGAGAAAAATCAAAGGAGCTATCAGACTGAGACAACACTCATCTAGGATCCACCACGACCACAAGAACTGCGCCCCACTCTCGGGTATGCTACTCCCTTAAGCTCAATCAAACACTCATAATTCATTTAATGGTTATTCTTGTCTCACTCTAACTAACTCTATAGGTGGAATATCTCTATGACTCTTGCATTAAACTGATCAGTTTCATATCTTCTCACCAGGCTAATATCGATAGGTGAGGTAAATCAATAACACACATGATCACCATCACATAACCACCCAAAATCCACCACCCATCAGCAAAAAACCTCGATGGATTAGGACACCTGTTAAGGCATAAGATCATGCACATTGCTTATATCATTCATTGAATCTCAAGTGGTCTAGGGATCTTATGATTAAGACTATCTTCTTGAAACAATGGAACTTGTACTAATACATCCCATATTATATTATCATACATCTCACACTATATCATCATACATCTCATATCACCATAATAATATATCCATATGATTTATACTTAATTAGCTCTAAGTCAAATCATCCTTCATCATGCTAATCATTTGGTCCTCTAGGACACTAATACATATCCTCTTATGGTAGGTTCATTTAGTTGTCACACTTTAACTTCATGGATCATCTATAGTCTTGACCCGTTTTCGGATCTCACATTATGACTCCAAGGTACTTGGTACCTTAGGATTGGGGGACCTCAGTTGGCATGCATTGAGGTATGCACATCCTAACTAAGTTCCCAACACTCCACGCATTTCATTAGTCAGTGGTAATTTGGTTGTCTTGACCCATTACAGTCTCATGATATGACTCCAAAGTACTTAGCACTTTAGGGTTCAGGAGCCTTCGTAAGCATGCATTTGAAATGCGTGCATCCTAGCTAAAGTACCCAACACTCCCGCTTGCATCCACAAACTGTATGCATACTTATATATACAAATATATACATATATATTATAGTACTTATACATCTGGGTTCCTTAAGTATTAAATGTGTATATTCGCATTACACTATGAGCCTCCTAAACTCAGTAAATCATCATGTTCAACGAGGTTATACTTCTATTACCCAGAATATTGGTGACGAGAATTTGGCAAACTCGGTTGGAAATAGTTAATCAAGTGGCATTGTTCCGAATCAACCAAATCCATCAACGAGAAAATTATTGAACCACGAAGAAATCAAGCAATTCGAACAAGTGGTGTTGCTACTTTTATTAACCTGGTATAGCTACCAGGGACAAACTCAAGGAGCACTATTATAAACTAGGTATGTGGTTCGAAAATCAAAGGATTTTTACAATATTTTTAGTGGTTTGTAATTTTGCAAGTTTTAATTTTTCAAAATAAGGGAAATAAAAAAATGAAGAAGATGGAAACAAGCACTCTTTTTGGATTTTTCAAATATGATAAAAATGCTCAGAAACATTAAGTGAAAATATTTTTGGGTTTTAAAGGTTTTATACTTTTTATAAGGATTTTTGAATAGTTTTTCAAATGTTTTTGGATTTTTCTAAAAATCAAAAACCAATAAACAACAAACAACGCACAGTCAACATAATTTTGCAAATTAAAAATAGAGGAAAGGCTCAAAACTCCTGAAAACAATTCTTTATTAAAAACAACAAGGAAATAACTACAAATAGAGACTAAAAATGCAATTTTTGGATTTTTGGTCAATTTTATATGATTTATATATTTTTTAGTGTTTTGCAAATTTTTAGGTTCTTACGGAAGATAATGCAATGAAACTTGGTCAGAAAATCAAATAAAACAAAAGACAACTATTCTATTTTTTGGAATTTTAAGGCTATTTTCAGGTTTTTACGATTTTTTAAAGCGAACATTGACTTTTTCTACTATTTTTGATTTTTTAATAATAGAAACTAAAGAAATGCGGTACACCAAAATTAACTCCTAAAATAGATACTAGCATGAGCCAATATTAGTTTTTGGGGAATTTTTAGGGCCAAAATATTATTTATTGCAATTCATAAAAGACACGACTTAATAAATAGTTAGAAGGGACCTATTCACAAATCATTTAAGTTTTAGGGCCTACTGATTAACACATGATAAAACTACAAGGGCTGTAATGCAAATTATCCAAGCAAAGATGCGTAACACGTGACAAGCACTCATAGGGGTATAAATGCAATTAATACAAACTTCTACTTATTCATTAACCAGTGAAAAGATCAGTGTCAATTATGCAAATACACCACAAAAGCATGTGTGGACGCACGTGCATCAGACTCGGCTGGACTAAAGTGCAAATATGAAAGCATGAGGTCCTAACTGTAAATTATCCAAAATAAATTACACTACGACATCTATATCTAAGATTGAAACGTAAAATAAAATAACAGGGGATTAGACATAAATATACCCTTCGCAGGGGCACGTGATAAACGCTCATGGAGGTGGAGGCGGATGGCTCTGATGTTGATCTATAGAAGGATCTAATGGCTTAGAAGAGTGGAGCAAGCGTACAGGTCAGATCACCGTTAGGGACCGATCTGACATCTCTGATGAAGAGCGAACATGCAATCAAATCTGGCCAGAGATATGATATGAGAGCATAAAGATTGGCATCATCGTGCGGCATAGATGCAATCTAGAGCAGCTTTCCTTCATCCCATGATAGAGAAGGTCGCTGAAAGAACTGGGAAGAAGGGGTTACTCGACGAGTTTTGATTGCTGATATGGGTTGATCTATTACTCCGATTGACTTGCCGAAGGGTCCTACATATCAATGAGGGTACTCTGTGTCGTAAGGAATCCTCAGATGGGGAGGCGAATGGTCGGAAGGGCGTGATAAAGCTCCACTAATTAGAGGTGCTCCACCACCCAAGTTGAAGCTTGAATCGAGCCCCCTACGTGTGCATGTACCTGCAAAGAGTATCGCGACTTGAAGACAAAGCTTCGACCGGGGTTATTTGGGGTTGAAAACCAATAAAGCATAGGGGGATGGAGGTTGACGTTCTCCAAAGATGGTGGAGGAACGTCTCGACTTGATCTCCCTCCGATGAGCGAGATTCAAGGTGATTAGGAGGCGTGCAGAGGATGATGGGGAAGTGGGTTATCGATCTGTGTGGTTGAGGGGGGTCGCGGAGCTCCGACACCAAAGGTCGGAGCCAAGCAAATGGTCAGTAAAGATGAACTGGAATTGAGTGTCTAAGGTGAAATGGAAGGTGGGAGAAGGTACCTGAGTGGTCTATGAAGGTCGACGAAGTGAGGCGAAGGTGGATGCGGGGTTATGGCCTCAACTTCAATGCGTAAGCAAAGGAGGCTTCTCGAGGCTGAGCTCCGGTCGCAAAGTGAGCTTCGTGCTACCCGACATCGATCCAAGCTTCCAAAGGAATCCCGAGGACACTGTCACTGCCCTAGAGGTTCTAGTGGAGGAGAGGTGGTGCGAGGGACAAGCTGAGGAGCTATGGAGGCGGAGGAGTGATTTTATAAGCAGCCTGAGGGTCTAGAAAGATCGAGGGGTAGCGCAAAAGCCTAGGGTGATTCTGACCCATCTAAGCATCTGCGAGGATCCCGGATCTGCATGGAATCGAGAGGTCTGCAATCCAACATAAGAATCGGTCGGCACTGGACAGGAAAATATCAAGAAATCGGCTCCGACAAAGGGAGTCGGGTCTGCCCCGACTTGGGGGAAAGGATAACCCGGGTCAACAAACCCGGGTCGACCAATCAGAATAATTCATTTCCAAAAATCAAAGAATGATGAATAAAAAATAGTAAATGATTTTAAAATAAAAGTGAATAATATGAAAAATATTTAATATTTTTCAAGGTATTTTTCTGACATTTTTAATTATTTTCAGTAATAAATATAGTATGGCATATACATTATATAGTATTATGTACAGGTATAATATACCTATATATTATATACAAGTATTTTTATTTTATCATTTTACAAAAAAAATGCATTTTATTTTATATTTTAATTATTTACAAAATAATTAGAGGAATATAAAAATATTCTTATTTGATTTTTACAAATTATAGGTATTAAATAATTATTTATTATATATAATATATACATCTGTGGCCATTTGTACAATAGAAAGGTGATTTTGTTTTTGATTTATTTTGTATTATATGAATTTTATTTATTTTGTAAATTTATTGGGAGTATTTTCAAGTATTTAAAAATACAATATATAAAAAGTTATATACAAAAAAATAAGTAAAAAAATATATATACATGTATAGATACTGTATAGCTATACAACACACTCAAAAGGCCAGTTTTTACACCGTATCTCCAAAATCATGAAACCACCCTCACTTTAAAGATAATTTAATTTAGAGTCCAATAAAGGTGATTTTGGAAGAATTTGAGTTCATATTGAGCAAGAATTGATCTTTCAATTTCTATTTTGTGGCTTTTTATGATTAGTATTATTATAATTATATACACCAATTGATTTTACAATTATTTTTTATTATTTATAAAACATTTTTATGTCCAAGTTTTATTAAGGAAATAAATCAATTTAAGGTCTTTTTATTGCTGAAAAAATAGGTGAATGATGCATATATGCAGGAAGTATGGTGATAAATAATGACCCTATCTCTCCCTACTTTATTCCTTGTTGATCAGATCTAATTGACCTTCTCTCAGAGTTTGGGTCAGGTTGTATTTATTACATAATTACATCCTTCTTTTATTTCTTTTCTTTTTCTTTTCTTCTTTTTTCTTTTATTTTGAAGAAAAGAATGTTAATTACACAATATCAACAAGTGCATGCATGATGTTAATTTATTATATTTTGTACATATTTACAGGGATTTCGCATAGGGAATTTAGCTAAAATAAAAGAAGAAAGGATGTGAATCAAGGATTCACCATTCCCCTATACTTTACCTTTGTTAGTCCCATAGCAAACGCTTATTTGAAAAAGAAGTGAAAAAATAAAGAAAAGAAAATGCAATAAATTTAGAACACTATTGATTATTAAACTTATCATCATAAAATTGGAGTATGGAGCTTGGTCAGACTTTTGGATTATTAGTTTGGCGGAACCTTATTGGGAAATGGACCTAAAACCTAAAATGCTCTAAGTTTTTCTATAAGACTCCTATTCAGGTCGCCTCAACAGCAAGGTCAGAACAAGCCTATATACACAAACTCTTACGACTCCACCTCAGAAATGACAAAGAAACAACCTCCCTTAACAAGGTAACTCTAGTCCCTCAGTCTAGCAACTCTTTCCTTGAGGAGCGTGGTATTCCCTTCTATGTTCAAGTGCAACCGGCTCAAGAAGAGGGGAAGAAGAGAATGGACCGTGGCCAGTGTAGCCACGTATACTTTAGAGCTTGACTAGTGTAGCCAAGTCTCCAGCCGCAAGCTTCCCTGAGATGAGACAGCGTATCACATAAGCATTTCTTATTCACTATATACACTATGGCAGGCATTTTATTTTCAATCAGGAATGTCCCTTTTTTGGAGTTTTTGCATTTTTTATGACATATATATACTGTTGGACATGCGAGCCCACGACGAGCCATTATGCAATAAATGTTATTGCGAATATCATTATCAGATCTGAAATGAAGAATAAATAATTTGCATAATAGGTCCCTCTGTACAATTAGGGTTATGCACCATGGCCATCTTAATAATCATACAGCTGTTGATTCAATGATTGAATCATAGAAGCTGGTTTATGGATGAATATCTAAGGAGTTAGATTGAGGACTCATCAAACACCGTCAAATGATTGTTAAGAGATGATCTCCAGCCTGAGTAGGAGATGGCAATCCTTTCTCACTTAGGTTGATATCTGACCGGCCTCTTGATGCAGGTCCTCTGCATGGGAATAGAGTTTCAGAGGTGTCAGATTAGTTAGGTCAAGGAGTTGACTTAACGAGATCGAGATAACCAAAGTCCTATGTCGTATGATGTCACGATACAGGCACGCATCCTTTGACCGAAGACAGATGTGTTACTATATATCTGAGTATGTACATTTGGCAGACCAATAGGTTGATGACCTAACCAAGGTCTATACATCGGCGTGTTGGTGTGCATATAAGGGCATATGAGTAATACGATCTCTCAAAGGGATCATACAGGTTCACTACTGAACCGGAAGACATGAACTCACTCATGAGATATTGGGAAGAATCAAATTCGTGCACGATCATCTCGCTTTGAAAGCTTGACTGAATTTGTAAGGTTTGATATATACTTTTGGAAAGTACATGATCAAGACCTAGGTATGATATATGCTTTTGGAAAGTATATGATCGATACCAACTCCCAATGATCAAATGAGAAACTTACTGATAAAACTCTGAAGTAGACAATATAAAGTTGATCTAATACTTCGGGTTTATTCTGAGTCTTCCAGTATGCAGGATGTACAGGTGTTGGGAATACCTGAGGGTGATGTGATCATAAACAACTGTATAACAATGGCGCTTCCATTCCTAGGGAGTGATGAAACTGGTCTGGATTTTAGTGACTCCTCTTAGTAGAGAAGTAATCTGATCTTGGTCCAAATGTTGGATATTGATCTGAATGAGATTCAGTTGCAATGAGAAGATTATATTTGCGGTCTTGATTTAATCAAGCATCTGTGGGAGGCCCGAGATCTGGATTTGAGATGTGATCTCAATATCCAAGTCACTATACGTGGAACAATACAATCGCCATGTCCTTATCTCCAAGTATCCGCGGAGAAAGGATATTATCTTTGAAAGAGTTCATGAATAATTTCATTGTTGATATATGTATCCAAGCATCGAGAAAAGTGATAATTAAATGTGATTTAATTATCATGGATAATATGAATTTGATTCATATTATAAGGAGAGTTATCTGAGATAACTAAATGTGATTTAGTTATCAAAGATATGAATAATGTGAATGTGATTCATGTTATTTGGGTACATGAGAAAAGGAGATCCAAGATGATTAAATGTGATTTAATTATCATGGATATGAATAATGTGGATAGCACTATCCATATTAATCATATATATTATAAATGTGATTTATAATATATTAGAGAGAGCATATTGTGTTTTATATTTGTTGATTAATTGTTAATGTGAATTGGATTCACATTGATTGATTAGTTGAAAATATAATTACACTTAGTTTTTGAGTTTTGAATGAGATTCACATTTTTTCAATGACTTGATTGATATTTTTCAAAAGGTAATTTGGAATCATTTTTTGTGAAAATATTATCGACAAGAGATCATGATATAATCATGACATAATGAGGTCTCATGAGATAATGAGATCTCATGAGATATTGGGATCTCATGAGATGATGGTAGCTGTCCCCTTATTTTAGGGGATTGGTTTAGTCTTCTCATTATCTCTTCTCTAGTCAAATGTGATTTAAATTGGAATTAATTATGTTGATTTATCAATATGAATTAATTCAAATTAAATCAATTGTTGTTGTGTTTTACCAACAACAATCCTAGCCGTTGAAAGGGACACAATCAATCTCATCCGTTGATTATGTGTTGTCCATGGATTGGGATCCATGGACTCCCAAAACCCTACATAAGAAGAGGCATTCCTTGCTCTTCCATACACTTGAATCAATGAATGCTCTCTCTCTCTCTTTCTCTCTACACACCCATACTCTCTATCTCTCATGTGGTCGTCCACCATGGATGCCCTAGAGAGATCCTCCATCACCGCAGCGTCGTCGTTATGTTGCCCGATCGTTTGCTCGTGGATCTCCGTCTACTTCGACGTGCCTTGCCCGTGAAGAAGACGTCGTATCTCGTTTGTCGAGATCAGGAGATCCGTGGCTTGGATCATCAACATAGATTGCGAGGAGCACGCGATTCATCCCCACGCTCACAAGCATCTCCTTCGTCGGATCGGACTTGAGACAGGAGGTCCCTTTGTTTAGAGACTCGATCGCAACCACGCTTCAAGAGGTAATCCTATTACTTGTTTGTGGTTTAGACGAAACGATCCGAGAACTGTTCTTGGATCATGTGGTTTCGTCGCATAGAAATTTTTTAATTTCCGCTGCAACGAGCAACTAGTGCGACTAGTCGCTCCCGATCGCATTCGATGTGATCATCACACTTCCGTGATACGCTTGAAGATTTTTCCCGTATCCTTCAAGTGGTATCAGAGCCAGGTTGTCGAAGGTTTTGGATGAGATCCATGAACCTATGAAGATTTGGGCTCGTTTGGGTTCGTGAAGATTTTAGCATTTTAATTTTCGCAGCCATGTCTTGTGATAAAATTTCGTCCCTATTTAAAACATTTAAACACAAAATTTTAAATTGGATAATGTTCTTCATTAATTAAGGAAACAATAAGATTTGAGTTTGCGTAATTTGGATTCCATTTGCTCAAGATATGATCGTTTTATTGATCATATGTCCACAGTTTCGGGGATAGCAATTAGAGACGTAATTAAGATGTTAATTACATTTTTAAAACGCCTGAAAATGTGTGTTTTCATATGTTTTTGTTTTTAAATCAAGTTATCAATCTCTAGAAATTGATTTTGCTTAATTTGGATTTAAAATGAATGAGATATGCTATTTTTAGTTAGTGAGGGTCACTGCTGGAAATCGCATCATTATCCGAAACCTTGTGATTGTCGTTTAAGAAAAATTGCGAAATTAATAGTTAATTTCCTGGAATAATTGTGAATAATATTTTAGAAATATTATAACAATATTTATTCCCTTAAATAACATTGACTCAATCAACAAATGATTAGATTAGATCTAAATCACCAATTGGTTGCTTGATACACATTCCAACCAACATTGTTTTCAAGAAAACTCTAGTTTATCCTACAATAGTTGTAGGACAACTTTTACATACAAAACCTTGTTGCTTGAATAGGATTGGAGATTTGTTTAGCAAATTTCCTTATAATATTATCAAAATGGTTTCGATGAATATTATATGGTATAATTTCGATTGAAAGACCGATGATCATCTCAAGTACAAAGTGATTGACTCGGCGTTGCTTTTTCCCGAGGCGGATATGGTGTCTAGTCGGGGATCGCTGGGGCAGTGGGTCGCACTGGTTGCGGTCCGTCCCACTCCCGCCGGTACTGGCCATGACAATGGGTAGGGAACGAATGATGCCTGAGAGATCATGATGCATTTTCTAATTATTAAAATTCGAAATAATATGTATTTGAGATAATACCATAATTCAAGTAACAATTAAGAATGTTTGTTGGATATTAATTGGATCATTAATTTAATATGATTAGATTACTTGGAATCCAATTAAAATTAAAACACTCTATTATGAATAGAGTTGTTATTTCCCTTGGAAGAATTAATCATAATGAATATGATTCATAATGATTAATTAGAATTTGAATATGATACGGAGGATCACATAAGTGACATCCATGGTCTCTCGTCAAGGTGAAGGATTCCGTTGCCAGATATTGTATGTAAGAAGACGTTTGTACGAAGTGACAACTCCTGCATGCAATCCATTTGGATCGGACTTTTCGCTTCGCGAAAGAGTAAGGTCGTATACGTAGTGACCCCAATATCAGGTCCTCATATTATTGGGGCTATATTGGATTGTGTATAGCGAGTATTAAGCCTGTTGACGGTTGGTTCAATTAATGACGGGTCAACATCACCTTAGGGGTGGTGGGCCTGGGTATTAAAAATCGAATTGGGAGATGCAAGTTGGATTTGCAAGGTGGAATGTGTTCCCGCTTCTTTTTATCCGAGTTACAGGTTCTCATATTCTTGGGATGTAACAAAGATAAGGCAGGAGATCCCATATCTTACTTGAGATATAATGGTAAGTATATCTCTTACATTGATAGTGATTAAGGGAATGAACTTTCAGTGTTGACAAGGCAAGACAACTTTGATATAAAAACTCCTAAATAGAATATGTATATATATATAAATATACACACTTATGCAAATTTCTTATTTTAGATAATCCTTCATAAAACCCACTCAATGTTATACCTAATAATAATCAGTAAAATATCATGGATTGGACTCATGATCCAGATATTGTACTTGCAGTTGGACACATAATGTATGTGGTTGCAATGTGCAAGTTTCCTCAACATAATGAGGAATGACAATTAAATAAGACAATAAGACATCACCTTAGGGTTTGTATGTCTCTATAGTATTGATCTTTCATCGAGTGTACTTTGGAAGTGACACATCGATGATGATCGCAATTGTCAAATAATACTTATAAAATCTAAGAAGATGTTATGGCTTACATATGTGATGTTGACATTTATCATGAATGACATGGTTCACTGCATCATGCAAAATGGTAGCTCTATAAGAGATGATGTATTCAAAATATTTGAATACCTACCTGAACCAATGTTTTAAGAGTTTAAATGGATGTAGATACGATGAATGTCAGCATTCTACTGTCTATACTCTAGTCATTCATGAAGCTTCATAATATTCATATTGTATGAATTTAATGAAGCATGTATAAATGTTGAAATGCTCTTACATTGAATTCTTTTGAATTCAACATAAGAGATCCTTAGTCTTAACCAATGGTTATTTATAGATGAAGGGAGCGCAGTGGAAGCATGGGTCGGACCCAAGTAAGAAGGAAAGTCAAAGAGTTGACTTTATTTCTGTGACTTCCATATGACATCCAAAGAGTTGGATGAATGCCAATACTGCAATAAGTTGGTGTGTTGATAGTATGGCTATCAAGTCTGTCTAGAATCCTTAGAGAAGGACTCGGATAGAGCACCAGAATAATCTACGTTAATCATTGAAATTGACTTTCTTATAAGATAAGATTAAAGTATAATAATTGTATCTCAATCTTCTAACAACACTTGCAATGGGTTGCATATGTTTTAGAAGACTGGAAAATTTGATCTTAAGGTTTATAGTTATCCATATAGATATTGATGCAATTGTTGCAACAATCTCTATTGGATAAATGGACTTCATATTCTCAGTGGGAGAGCCCTTAGTCTTAGAGAATGTCTCTATGACCTAGATATTAGAATACACTCATTGTTTGTTTCTAAGTGTTGGAAATAAACATGAATTCTGAAATAAACCTATCACAAAGAGTTATGATGGATATATTTCAGACAGTAATCTAACATCTAGTGGACTCCACAATATTAGAAAATTGATGAATTGTTCATTAAGATTTCTAATACTGAAAGTTGAACCTTAAAAGATCAATAGGAGGATGAAGATCATTTGACAATGATCTGGCATCAAGTTTTGGACATATGTTTGTTGATGAGATCAATGGACTAGTAAGATATGAAACTTTAGAATGTCTAAAATTTCAAATCTTACATACTTATGAATATTGTATTTAAAATAAAATGTCCAATACACCCTTCTTTTGGGAAAGGTGTAAGATATCAAGGTATTCAAGATCTCATACATATTGATGTATGTGGATCATCTATATCATAGTAAACATTATGGATATGTGATATCTATTGGTGATTATGTATGATATGAGATTTCTTCTCTTCACCTAAGAAAACTTTGAAATGTTCAAAGATTTCATAATTTTGGTTAAGAATCGAATTTTAAAGAATTATGAAATGAATTTGATCTAACCTAGGTAGCTTGTACCTATTAGATAAATTCAAAGAATACCTTATGGAGATATGAATATCAATTCTATCTCAATCCTACTAACACACCTAAACTCAATGGAGTTGTAGGGAGATACAATTGGATTATGTGTGACATGATTTGATCAATGATGAATTTTAGCATAATTTCCGCTTAGTTTCCTGGTATATATGTAGTAGAGACTACATTATATATCATTAATAAGATTCCATGAAATTAAGCTGGAATCGAGAACTAGAAAGTGCTACTTCATTAGGAAAATAGAGGATGGTATTGGATACCTACTTTATAACCCTGAGATTCTTAAAAGATCTCATCTCTGAGAATGTGATTCTTAGAGGATGACTCTCTTGAGAATCAAGATGAAAATGAAGTAAAGGAACTCATTTAATCTTGATGAGGCTCCTGAAATCGGAAACTAAAAGGATAATTAAAGATGAAGCACTAATACCTCTTCAAATGAGTTTGAGGATGTATTCCATGTATCAGTTAAGTCTGAAAATGATCGGATTTCATGTGATGAAACTCCTGAGGATCGTGACATGGAAAGATGGACGTTAGCAATAAAAGTCTAAGGTAGACTTCATATACAAGTGTTGTATATGGACCCTCAAGGATCCACCTATAAGGGTTAGACCCATTAAGGTGCAAATGGATATTCAAAAGAAAGGGAACCTGATGAGAAGGTAGAGACCTTCAAAGCACGGCTCGTAGCCATGAGCTACACACTGGAAGAGAAGACATTGCTTGCGATGAGACTTGCTCTTCAGTAACCATGCTTATACCCATCAGAATATTGCTAACTGTAGCTACACAACTTGGCTTTGACATCTTCGAGATGAAAGTCAAGTTTACATTCGTCTATGAATGCCTCTCTGAGGATATTCACATGAAGTAGCCCCAGGGCTTCATGATTGGGAAAAGTAAGATGTGAAAACTAAATAAATCCATCTATAGACTCAAATAAGCTTCTTGTAGTTGGAGCATAAGATTTGATGAAATTATAATTGTTATGATTTTAGATAGAATCTTGATGAACCATATAAAGCTTAGTGGGAGTGCCTTTGTGTTCATCGTGCTAAATGTAGATGATATCTTAATCATTTAGAATGATATAAGTATGATAATAATTTATGATCTGGCTATTTCATACCTTGAGATATGATCTCAAAAGATGCCTTCTTGATATTAATTCTAAAGGTTTTCAGAAGCAAAGAAAAAAGGCTATTGGGACCGTCACATTTACAGTACACCTTGGACATGTTCCATTCTTAAAAAATCTCAAGGAAGGCTTCCTTCCCTTAAGATATGGTACTGACCTATATGAAGGGACATCACCTCAAAGAGTTGAGGAAGTGAATGCAAGAACTGCTTGCACTTGTGCATCAGTTACGAGAAGCTGAATGTATGCTAGATGTGTACAAAAGCCAGATATCTGCCATGCAGTGGGAGTAGTAAAATGTTTCTAATCCTACTATGGAGAGAAAGCACTTGATTGCAGTAATAACAAAATCTTCATATATGACAATATTTTAGAGATAGTGATCTCCAAGTCTTATCTTCAAGAAATTAAGACTTTACAAAAAGTGATCTAAAAGGTCTTAACTGTGGATACCTTAAGAGATAGTGATCTCCATGAATAAGGGTATTCTGATAAGGATTATGGAAACACGGGTTATGATGATTATTAAGCAATAGTGTCAAGGACACTATAACTACTTTATCAAGATTGAGTATTGGCTGCATAAGATGCAACATTCGCATTGGATGCGAGCACTGTTACTAGGAGATGTGCAAGTGCCGTAAAAGGACTTGGCATAGTCTTTTGGGAACACAGTGACTGATCAGCTTACCTAGCTATTTTCTAAATAGCCTATGATTGTCACATGAGTGTGGGTTTAAATGATTAGCCCATTAATGGTTCTTTGGGTTAGTGGGAGATTGTTGGACATGTGAGCCCACGGTGAGGCATTATGCAATAAATGTTATTGTGAATATCATTCCCTGATATGAAATGAAGAATAAATAATTTGCATAATAGGTCCCTCTATACAATTAGGGTTATGCACCATGGCCATCTTAATAATCATACAGTTGTTGATTCAATGATTGAATCATAAAGGCTGGTTTTTGGATGAATATCTAAGGAGTTAGATTGAGGGCTCATCAAACACCGTCAAATGATTGTTAAGAGATGATCTCCAGCCTGAGTAGGAGATGGCAATCCTTTCTCACATAGGTTGATATCTGACCGACCTCTTGATGCAGGTCCTCTGCATGGGAATAGAGATTCAAAGGTGTCAGATTAGTTAGGTCAAAGAGTTGACTTAACGAGATCGAGATAACCAAAGTCCTATATCGTATGCTGTTACGATACAGGCACGCATCCTTTGACCGGAGACAAATGTGTTACTATATGTCCGAGTATGTACATTTGGCAGACCAATAGGTTGATGACCTAACCAAGGTCTACACACCGGCGCGCTGGTGTGCATATAAGGGCATATGAGTAATACGATCTCTCAAAGGGATCATACAGGTTCACTACTGAACCGAAAGACATGATCTCACTCATGAGATATTGGGAAGAATCAAATTCCGTGCACGGTCGTCTCTCTTTGGAAGCTTGACTGAATTCGTAAGGTTTGATATATACTTTTGGAAAGTATATGATCAAGACCTAGGTATGATATATGCTTTTGGAAAGTATATGATCGATACCAAATCCCAATGATCAAATGAGAAACTTACTGATAAAACTCTGAAGTAGACAATATAAAGTTGATCTAATACTTCGGGTTTATTCTGAGTCTTCCAGTATGCAGGATGTACAGGTGTTGGGAATACCTGAGGGTGATGTGATCATAAACGATTGTATAACCATGACGCTTCCATTCCTAGGGAGTGATGAAACGGGTCTGGATTTTAGTGACTCCTCTCAGTAGAGAAGTAATCTGATCTTGGTGCAAATGTTGGACATTGATCTGAATGAGATTCAGATGCAATGAGAAGATTAGATTTGCAGTCTTGATTTAATCAAGCATCTGTGGGAGGCCCGATATCTGGATTTGAGATGTGATCTCAATATCCAAGTCACTATACGTGGAGCAATACAATCGCCATGTCCTTATCTCCAAGTATTCGCGGACAAAGCGCATTATCCTTGAAAGAATTCACGGATAATTTCATTGTTGATATATGTATCCAAGCATCGAGAAAAGTGATAATTAAATGTGATTTAATTATCATGGATAATATTAATTTGATTCATATTATAAGGAGAGTTATATGAGTTAATTAAATGTGATTTAATTATCAAAGATATGAATAATGTGAATGTGATTCATGTTATTTGGGTACATGAGAAAAGGAGATCCAAGATGATTAAATGTGATTTAATTATCATGGATATGAATAATGTGGATAGCACTATCCATATTAATCATATATATTATAAATATGATTTATAATATATTAGAGAGAGCATATTGTGTTTTATATTTGTTGATTAATTGTTAATGTGAATTGGATTCACATTGAATGATAATTGAAAAGATAATTACACTTCGTTTTTGGATTGTGAATGAGATTCACATTTTTTTCAATGGCTTGATTGATATTTTCCAAAAGGTAATTTGGAATTATTTTTTGTGAAAATATTATCGACAAGTGATCATGATATAATCATAAGATAATGAGGTCTCATTTGATAATGAGATCTCATGAGATATTGAGATCTCATGAGATGATGGTAGCCGTCCCCTTATTTTAGGGGATTGGTTTAGTCTTCTCATTATCTCTTCTCTAGTCAAATGTGATTTAATTGGAATTAATTATGTTGATTTATCAATATGAATTAATTCAAATTAAATCAATTTTTGTTGTGTTTTACCAACAATAATCCTAGCCGTTGAAAGAGACACAATCAATCTCATCTGTTGATTGTGTGTTGTCCATGGATTGGGATCCATGGACTCCCAAAACCCTATATAAGAAGAGGCATCCCTTGCTCTTCCATACACTTGAATCAATGAATGCTCTCTCTCTCTTTCTCTCTATACGCCCATACTCTCTATCTCTCATGTGGTCGTCCACCATGAATGCCCTAGAGAGATCCTCCATCGCTGCGGCGTTGTCGTTATGTTGCCCAATCGTTTGCTCATGGATCTCCGTCTACTTTGACGTGCTTTGCCCGTGAAGAAGATGTCGTATCTCGTTTGTCGAGATCAGGAGATCCGTGGCTTGGATCATCAACATGGATTGCGAGGAGCACACGATTCATCCCCGCGCTCGCAAGCGTCTCCTCCGTCGGATCGGACTTGAGACAGGAGGTCTCTTTGTTTAGAGACTCGATCGTAACCACGCTTCAAGAGGTAATCCTACTACTTGTTTGCGGTTTAGACAAAACGATCTGAGAAGTGTTCTTGGATCATGTGGTTTCGTCATATAGAATTTTTTTAATTTCTGTTGCATCGAGCAACTAGTGCGACTAGTCACTCCCGATCGCATTCGATGCTATCATCACGCTTCCGTGGTGCGCTTGAGGATTTTTCCCATATCCTTCATATACAACATATCTACAAGGTGCAGCATGTACATAAGGAGTTTTTCTTCTTGAGCAAGTAGACTATCCCTCTTTTGAAGCATTATCGCAACCCCACGACATCCTGTCTTTAGACCTCAATGCTACTATACCAGGTTGAGATGCAGGACAAATGCTCCCACTAGTTGTTACACATCTGTATGCTACCCCAAGGAAAAGGACTCTGCCTCCTTACCACCTCGTCAATGAAGAGCTACGTGCAGGTGCTTGTCCAAGATAAGGTCATTGTCTAGAAGAATCATGCATGTGTTGTTAAGTGTTATATTTAGACCAATCAAGATTACATGTGAACATAGTCTTGTGGACTCAAAGAATTAAGTCACTAGGACATGAAAAGTCTCAACTCCAGTTCCTATAAGGTTCCTCTGAAATTACGTGGATTAAGGTCTTAACCCAGCTCCATTCTTTAATTTATCTCATACTTGTTTAAATGTCAATACTCTTTTGAAAAATACATATGCCCATGCATGAAGGATTTACAAAACATTTTAAAAGAAAAGAAAAGATAGAAATCTTTTTGAAAAGTTTTTCTAAGAATTTTTTGCAAATTTTTATGGTATTTTTAATAAGAAATAAAGTAAGTTTTTACAAAAGTATTTACAAGGATATGTACATAATTACAAGGGTTTTATTTACAGTTTTTACAAGTGGATTTTATCTACAAGAATTTTGTAAAGGGATTTTGTACACAAGAGTTTATATACAAAGCTTACAAATAAGTATAGGTTTATTTACACAAAATTTACAACACATGTATAGCTACTTGGTATTCCCATAATTTATTACCCATGTGAGAAAATATTTTACAAAATTTTTCAAATTTTTTCCAAAATGTTTTCAAAACTAATTTTACCAACTATTTTATAAATCACTTTACGAACAGCTTTTGAAAAAGGTTTTTGCAAACATTTTGTTTCATACATTTTAAGAACATTTATACTATATACATAATTTTGATACATAATAATTTACAAACATTTTACAAACAAAACATTTTTACAAACATTTTATAAAAAAAAATGTACAAAAATAATTTTTACAAATATTTTTACAAAAGTTTTGCAAAATTGTTTACAAAAACTTTTACACACATTTTTGCAAATATTTTTCAAAAATATTTTTATACCAATTTTATAAATAATAGTCATGTTATTAACTCCAAAGTATGAGTTATGGCTAAAGTATATACACAATATATACGACACCCCCCTATACTTAGCTCGAACGATGTCCTCAGAGTGGTCAGAGAGCGACAAAGAAAGACATAACTCGTGCTAAGTATAGAAGAATGGAAAGAATCCTATACTACAATGACTCAAAAGAAGGAAAGAATAAAATGAATAAAAGTCGATGATCCCCCCTATACTTAGGATTAAGTAATCCTAAGTATAGAAGTATGTACATAAAGGGGAAAACCGAGGAAAGAATCAAAGAACAGATATTACCACCCTATACTTAGGGTAAGATATCCTTAAGTGTAGGCAACAAAATAGAGGTAATAGATCAAACGAATATATGAACAACCCGAGTATAACACCCCTCCTATACTTAGGATAAAGTGCATCATGAGTATAACAAAATCATAAGATGGATCTAGGGTGTTAAACAAAATGAATGAATGAATGAATGATATAGACAACATGGATATACAAAGATGCGAAGTAGAGGTGAAAATCAGGTATGATATGCAGATGATGAGAGTCACAGAATACATCTCATACAAAATGAATATGGGAAACATCAACGATTAACGAATCATGATCAAGATAGGGCTTCAATCGATGACCGTTGACTCAAAAGGTGGACTTATAAGACAACTCGGAGATATCAATGCTACCATTGTCGTGCACCTTTTTGACCAAGTATGGTACCTTCCATTTACTCTGTAATTTCCCAGGAAATAATTTCAGTCTAGCATCAAAAAGCCATACTCTCTTATTGGGCTCAAACTGCTTATGGCTGATGTAAGAATCATGTCATATCTTCACTCTGTCCTTATATTGTAGGCTACTTGAGAAGGATGTATCTCTCAACTTCTCCAAGGCTACCAATTATGCTCTCCTCTGATTTCCTACATTCTCTGGATCCAAAAGTATCTCAGTGACTGCCCAAAGTGACTTATGCTTAATCTCAATAGGTAAGTGGCATGGCTTGCCATAAATGAGTTTGAATGGATATGTACCCAAAGGTATCTTGAAGGAAGTCCTATAGGACCACAATATCGAGTCCAAAAGCCGTAACCAATCCTTTCAGTCTGGGCGGACAACCTTCTGCAATATAGTTTTAATCTTCCTATTTAATACCTCAGCAAGACCATTCGTCTGTGGATGGTATGGAGTGGCAACTCTATGGTCTACGCTGAACTCCTTAGTAAGGGTCCTTACCTTGTCGTTGATAAAATGAGTCCCCCCATCAGAAATCAAAACTCTAGGTACCCCGAACCGTGATATGATATTCTTCCTCAAAATTTTGCAAACTGTTGTCGCATCAGCGACACGGGCGGGGATGGCCTCAACCCAATGACTCACATAATCCACAACTAACAAAATATACTCGAATCCCTGACTCTTACGAAATGGGCCCATAAAATCGATGCCCCATGCATCAAAAACCTCACAGAAGTGAATGGGTTGCATCGGCATCATGTCTCTATGACCGCAACTGCCCATCCTTTGATGGTCTGCTTTACAAATTCATATGAATCCTTGAAGAGTGTTGGTCACCAAAGGTCGGATTGGAGCACCTTTTATGTTGTCTGTCTCTTAGAGTGATGTCCTCCTACCTCAATCTTGTGGCAATAGTTGAGGACACTATGGTTTTCCTCCTGAGGAATACACCGATGCAAGATACTATCCCCTCCTTCATGGTAAAGAGTGGGATCCTCCCAATGGTACGGCTTGGTCTTCGCTAGGAAAATCTCAAATCGCTACCTGGTCCAACCTTGTGGAACTTTCTTGGCAACAAGATAGTTTACAATGTCAACATACCATGGCATAGGTGATAGCAAGAATCGCCTCGTCTGGAAATGTTTCAGTGATAGGTGTGTGATAGTCTCAGAATCCTCAAGATGCTTTAATCGGGAGAGGTGATCCACCACCACATTCTTGACTCCGGGTTTATTCTTAATCTCAATATCAAACACATGGAGTAGAAGGATCCATCTAGTCAAGCATGCCTTGGCATCCTTCTTAGACATTAAGTACCGGATGGCGGAGTGATATGTATAAATTGCCATTCTAGATCCGAGTATATACAATCTGAACTTATCAAGAAGAAATACTACGGGTAGCATCTCCTTCTCTGTAATAGTATAATTCCGTTGATCGGCATACAAAGTCTTGTTAGCATAGTGTGTGGCAAACAGTAGTCCATTCCTACTCTATCCAAGCACCGCCCCTACGACAAATCAGAAGCATATGTCATAATCTCGAATGGGAGAGACCAATAGGGTGGCTGAAGGACAGGAGCATGCACAATCAAATTCTTGAGAGTCTCAAATGACAAAATACACTTAATATCTATAATGAACTCAGTGTCCTTCATGAGAAGATTAGTAAGCGATCTGGCAATATGACTGAAGTCCTGGATGAACCGTCGGTAGAAACCGACATGCTCTAGAAAAGACCACAACTACTTCAAGTTGGACAACGGATTGAGTTTCCTGATGATATCCACCTTAGTCGGATCGACCTCCATGCCCCTATTGGAAATGATAATAACCAAGGACCGTCCCTTGAATTACCATAAAATGACTCTTCTCCCAAGATAGAATAAGGTTGACCTCGATGCACCGCATAAGCACTCGATTTAGGCAAGAAAGACAAGCATCAAACCCATCGTCGTAGACCAAAAAATCATCCATGAAGACCTCCAAACAGTCACCCACCATGTCCGAGAAGATGGAAAGCATACACCTTTGGAATGTAGCCGGGGCACTACATAATGCAAAGGGCATATGTCTAAAAGCATACGTTCCAAACGGACAGGTGAATGTCATTTTCTCTTGATCTTCGAGCGCAATGGCCACCTGATTATACTCCTAGTCTTTGGATGTAAGGAATTTGTACTTCATGCTCTGCGGCAAGGTCTTCAATTCCGGACATGTGGGAGCTGGTAAATATGGTCTCTGAAAGGTATGAGTGAAGGCTACCAGATCTGCGTGGGAGAACTCTCGCTGTGTCACTGACTCTGGCGAAGATGTCCCTGTTGGTGTATCTATCAACTATGGATGAAAATGGTCAGATACGGATATGAATATATATATATATAATCATATCCTTATCCATTATAAAATACGAATACAAATGTGGATAAGAATATTGAAGGATATGAAAAATGTGTTACATAAGAACGAATACGAATTTAAAATAAATATGAATCGGATACAAATAATTATAGAAACATTTAATAGATTAACAAATATATACGTGTTAAAGATGGTTTCCACATAAAATAGGTATATCATATTTAGTAATTTCATAACAATTATATCAACAATGGTGAATGCAATTATAAAATATTGGCATGCATAGTTATAAATACATTTTTCACTATACTTATGTATGAAAATGAATATACAAATATGAATACGATCACGAATATTAGCGAATGTCAAAGTGATATCATACCCACATCCATTTTAAAATGAATATTAATGTCAAAATATGTATAAAAAGAATATGATAATGGATCGGATATGAATATATTCACATTCGTATTCATCCTTACTATCAACTGAATCGGCTCAATCTTTGCCCTAGCTATGGGCTTTGTATACATCAGACATGGTAAATAATCATCAAAGTTCTGCCAATCAAAATCTATGTCTGAGTCTGAGGGATCTGAACATGAACCACAAGAAATAAAATCTGCTTCACTAACCAAATCACAATTGCCAGCATCTAAGGTATCCTGTGCCATAAGTGTGCTCTCTGAACTCTCAACCGTTGGCATATGTGACTCTACGGACTCTGAAGGTATGACTAGAGCTCGTGAAATCGGATCTTCCCAAACTGCTTCATTGTCTGTAACCATAAAATCACACTCATGGTGGACGTCTGGGTCTGGGTCTTTCATCTGATCAGAACTCTGCTCTGAGCATGCTGAATGTCTAACTCTCAGCTCCTCAATCGTCTCTATTTATATACTCTCATTCTCGACGTGAAACTATACCTTCCCCCTATCATGATCGAACACTGCCTTGGTTGTAGACAAGAAAGGTCGTCCTAAAATGACGGGGGTATCTCTCACACATTCAGGGATCTCCATATCCAACACAACGGAGTCCACAAGGAATTTTGAGCCCTGAATTATGATGAAAACGTCTTTTAATAACCCCTTCAACCTCTTGATAGATCTATCTACAAACTGGAGAATTGTCCTGCTCTGTCTAAAAGGGCCAAACTCAAAACAATCAAGTAAGGTTTCCAGAAAGAGGTTAATAGAAAATATGTTGTCCAATAGAGTATGATCAAACCGCTGCTCGTGGATATGGCATCTGACATACGGAGCCCCTGCATCTGGTCTCTTGGCTGGCAATCGGTTCTGGATGGCGAATCAAGTGCACGAGTGAGCACATGGATTTCTGCATTGTGATTGCACCTCTTCTTCCTATGGATGGTGGTCTTCTCTCTAAGATTCTTTTGGAAGAGATGGATGTGCTCTAGTGCCTCCTGTAGAGTCAACTGGATATGAAATATGTCTATCATCTGCTTGTTGAACTCTAATTGGTGTCTTTTTTGGGATTTTCTGGTTTTTTATCCTTCCCTAAGCAGAGTTCTTGAGGGAAGGGGATAGAGGGACACTCCTCAAAAGATCGAGGGTCTAAAATAGGAATGGGTATCTGATCACGAATGGGTCTGAAACCCATACATGTATCATCAATCATCACAGAAGGACCAAGAGAAGATACAGAAACCTTTCTTTTATTCATGTCTTTTTTCAAATTCTTTCCCTTTTTTATTTTTCTAATAGAGTCATCTTCATGTACATGAGAAGGAGTCAGCACAACTGGACACTTGGTGGCATCAATACCACCGATAATATCTGGTAATGTGGCATCAGTACCGTGCTCTGGCCAAACATGTGGACATTTGGTGGCATCAACACCATCATTTGCAGCATCTGGAGATGCGACGACATCAGAACTGTCATCTGGATCATCATCCTTGGTGACCTCAACATTACCGTCATCATCAACATCAGCGGCATCAACACCGCTCTCTACTCCATCCGACGCTCTAGAATCCATGTCTGGGTGTCGCCTAGATGAGTCGTCGCCAGTTGGCTT
The DNA here is from genome assembly GCA_037367405.1 of Ottelia alismoides. Taxonomy (NCBI): domain Eukaryota; kingdom Viridiplantae; phylum Streptophyta; class Magnoliopsida; order Alismatales; family Hydrocharitaceae; genus Ottelia; species Ottelia alismoides. The sequence continues at coordinate 954,854 of JAZKJV010005735.1, forward strand.
CCTACCGCTCTTAAGTGTCACAAAATCAACATTAAATAAATATTGGGCATCGTACAACACCTCACTAGGAGTTGTGGTCTCTGTAGACTGTACCTGCTAAGATTTTCTCTTCAGATTATGCGGTTGGGCTCTATCTATGCAGGTATGGCAGCCTTGACCTTGATCTCCCTCATCTCTTATCAGAACTCATCCATTTCTCACTAGAATGGGCTTGCTTCTCGGAAAGCTTGTGGGCAAGATCGTCTAGTGCTAGGTTCTAATACAAATGTGTCTGAGAATCGGATGGGTTGCCTCGTTGGAAATGAGGCCAGTTGTGTTGCTGCTATGGGTAAGATTGAGGAGGAGGCTGTGATAACTGAATGAGGCTTTTGTTGTTGCCTCCACTTCTGACCCTGATACCGGGGTCGAGGAACATGCTACTGGGAGTACTGGGACTGCTGGTGCTTCTAGGGACCCTGCCCTGACTGTGCCGGAGGCTACTGTCGGGACTGAGCACCTCCAGTGGACCATCTGAAGCCTGGGTGATAACAACGGATCCCGGGCTACTACTGGTACTGGCCATACCAAATCCCATTGACTTCCATCAATGACTCTGTCTGCTCGCGTACTAGAGGAGGGAGGGATGCCAAAGGCTAATTGCTATGATACATCATCATTTGTATGTCTGAAGGAGGTGGTGGTGGCAACTGGTTCTATGGGAGTGGTTGAATGGGCTCTGCCTGGATGTGGTGAACCTATCGGTACGAGGTAGAGGGTTGTGAAGAATCGCTCCCCTGATCAGCACGTGACCTAGACCGTCTGAGAAGCAGTATGTGCCTCTTGGAGGTACATGATCTGTGTCTTAAGGTCACTCAAAGTTTGGGCCAACTCATCGATCCTATTGAGCTTATCCAGGCCCCGACACATCTTCTTCTCAATGATTTCCATCTGGTCCAACTTCTAGCTAATGATGTCCATGTCGACAGCTGATGACTCTGCTAGCGTTGCCGCTATAGAAGAGGAAGAAGAACCGGCCTTATTGCGTACTACTCTGTGGTGAGATAATTCTTGGGAGGGAGGCTTCCCATGAGTGTAGACACAATCCTGGGTCATCACAGTGTAGTTTCCAGTCATCTCCTAATAGATGGCCCAGACCCGGTCCTTATCCTTGGAGAAATAGGACCCTCCACAAGAGGCATTAACTAGCCCATGTAGCTTAGGTGTCAGCCCACAAAAGAAACTCTGTACTAGGTTGGGTTGTTGATGTCCTGATGTGGACACTTGTCGATGAGCTCTCTAAATCGATCCCAAGCCTCACGAAATTGCTTTTTGGGGATCGTTGTGAAGTTGTTGACCATGGATCACGATGCATTTGTCCGACCGAGCAGATAATATTTGTTGAGGTACTCGATCCTTAACTGTTCCCATATGGTGACAACCCTCCCCAAATGCTTTGTCCAGTAGGTTGCTTTATCAACTAAGGAGAATGGGAAGGTTATCAACTTGATTGTGTCTTCGTCCACCAGCCTATCGTGGACGGTGTTGCATATCATTTCAAACTCCTGCAAGTGAAGATGTGGTTCCTCGGCGGCGTTCCCATGGAACTTGGATAATAACTGGATTGTCTGGGGCCTGAGATTGAAATCTCCAAGGATGGTGGGCAGCTGGATCTACATGTGGGTGAGAGTTGCACCCGGGTTGTGCAATGCTCTCAAGGTGCGTACGGGTCTCTGTGGATCACGGGCCTCCTCCTGTCATCTTTCATCCGCTCAGTCCTCATGTCTCGATATCTCTTCACCACTAGTTGATCTGTCTTGCTCTGCTCACCCATCTCTCATCTGATTCATTTCCCTCCTTACCTCTACCGTAAGCATCCCCTTGTCTCGAATTTGTTTCTGTATAGCCTCTAAGGAAGCTAGGAGGGTGTTGTTGATGGCATTCTGATCTAAGACAAAGGAAGATGTATGTGGCTTCTCATCGATCCTCTCGTCACTAGACATCTCTTCGATCTCTACAAAGGCAAAGGAACTGAACTCATGTGCTATCAAGTAAACATATAGTTGTGTTGGTCGTTCTGTAAGTACCTCAGGTGATGTGGAAGAAGGGTGATCAAGGGGGAACAGGGTGGAAGCGAAGTCAGGTACAGAGAGCAGGTCTGAGCTCTCTGAAGTTGCCTTAGATGAATGAAAAGGGTTACTGAGAAGCGGTGCTACCAAAGGTAGCCTAAGAGACTGCCTGCCCATCATCGTGATCTGGGGATTTGTGAAGATTAGATCTAGACTGCAAACAAGATGAGAAATCAAACCCCCATTTGCCAACTCGACATTGTGATGACCGTAAGAATTCGATCGTTAATCTTGTCAATTTTTATTTTTGGTGATAATACAGTCTGAAAATCGAGTTAGCAATCTGTTAGGTGCCCGATTTTCCCTGGAGACTGGTCTGAATTCTTATAGCTAGTTGCGCCTACTTCCAACCAGTATAGGTGTAAGTACCAACCGTAAAATAGCTATCCGTTACTTGAGGACAGAGCCTTACACAGTGTCCTCTAAACCACTGACTCTGCGAAGGAAATACAGAATGTTGACAGGCTACTCGTATTCTCTCACTAGAGTAGCTAATCGTTTTTGTAGAATCGGTAGTATAAAGAGAATCCAGACTTGCTCTATCATATTGTGCATCGCTCACTCTCTGCTTATAAAATCAGACAATGAGGGGGTTAATCTCTCTAAATGAAGGAAATTAATCTTTAAGCTCAGTTTTAGGTCAAATCTGCTTAGCAGTCCTGATTTTATTGGGTTGCCTCTTTTTTAGGCATTTTTCTGAATAAGAATACGTCTAACGAATTTTCCGATTTCCTTTCTATGCTAAGTCTAGAAAACAGAAGGAGGAAGACAGAAAAGCCGATGCATGATAAAATCAATGATGCATTAGTGAGCGCTCGGGTGATCAACGTTAAGTGATATCAAAGGTAGTTGCGAACTCAATCACCCGATCAGACTCAACAAGAAAATCAAGACCATATAAACCAAACAATCAAGCATGAAAATTAATGTAGCGGTATCCGCTATTTATTTAACATGGTATAGCTACCAGGGTCGAACACAAGGAGCACGAGCAAAACCTATGAAGTAGTCGACAATCATATCAGAAAATGCATATTTTTATGGTTTTTAATTTTGTGATTTTTTTTATATTTTCTAATGAGAAAATAAATAAGAAGAATAAGGCAAAAACTAGTTCTAACAATTTTTATTAGGCCTAAAAATATTCCAAAATTAGAAATAAAAATATTTTTATATTTTCAAATATGCAAATGTTTTTGGTGGTTTTATGGTATTTTTCTGATTTTTATATGATTTTATGAAAATGAAACAAACACAAAACATGAAGACAATGCACAACCTGGACTTTAAGGCAAATTTAAAATATCAAAAGTGCCCAGCCATCCTAATTTATTTTTATGATAAAGTAAATAAAAAGATCCAATTAGAGAAACTGAAATTATTTTTTTGAATTTTTTAGAATTTTTAATGATTTTTAAAAGATTTCTAGTCTTTTGAGATTTTTAGGGGTTTTATAAAGGATAATGCAACAAAAAATATATAGAAATAAAAACACACAAACACAAATATACATAAATTTTTATAGAATTGTTAGACCATTTTTTCGAATTTTTATGTATTTTAGAAAATAAACAGACATGTTTTTAAGGGTTTTTTATTTTTAGAAAATAAAATACTAAATAAAATTAATTCCAAAAATCATAATAACTGATATGAGCTAGCAGGAACACATAGGAATTTTTGCGAAATTTTTGGAATTAAATTGATATTTATTTCATGCAAAACTAAGCACGCATGTTGTAGGGACCTATTTGCAATTATCCCAAAGTTTCTAGGACACACAATAACGCATGCAAAAATGTCCAGGGGCACTAGTGCAAAAAGTCCACAAAATAAGCGCACATGCTCATTAAATCACGCACATGAGTATTTTTGTAATTATCATAAACATTCCATTCAAGACATAACAATCAGAAAATGCAGGACATAGTGTGCAAATAACCCACAAAAGCACATGAGCATGCACGTGTGTTCAGACATGGAGGACTAAAATGCAAATACTAGAAACATAATGGACTAATAAGCAAAAAGTTTGAACTACAACTTTATTTAATAGACTAGGAAGGAAAGCGTAAAAACAGTAGGGAAGATAGCACAAAATACCCTCGAAGGGCGCGTGCAGAGCGCCTGGGGGACGCGTGGAGTGCTCTGATGGAAGCAGGGATGTGCGATGTGAATCATCTGTTGTGCCAGATCTGACGCTCCAGAGAATGTCGGCCACGTGAGGCGCAGATGCGTCAGGGCATCAGATCCAACAGCCAAAAAACTGCTCCGGTTGGCGGCTCTGATGAGGTATGGCAGAGGAGGGCCGATCCAACGACGGAGAGCGGGCCTGGAAGAACAAGACCCCGATGACCTTCACCAGAGTCTCAGATGGGATCCTCGACTCAGATTATCGATCAGAAGGGGTCGGCAAGGTCGTGGAAGAACCCAGCATCGAATGGACGGGTCCGATGGAGAAGCTACCGGCCAGATGTGTGTGGCGATAGAGAAGCAGCTCCAACGGATCCTCCGGAGGAGAGAACTGGGCTCCCCGTATGCGTTAGCACCTGCAAAGGCAAGCTGGACTCGGGGTAAAGCTTCGTTCGGGGTTATTGGAGCACAAAAGGAAAGAAACAATGGGGGTGCGAAGTTCGATATCTAGTGAAGGGGATAGAGGAGATTCGTGCCTCAATCTCGACCTAACGGTCGATCCTAAGGGTGACCAGATTGCGGGGGAAGATGGAGGGCGATGCAGTGCATCGATCTGAACAGATGGGTTTGGATACCGGGGCTCCGACCCACTGGTCGGAGCAGGTGGATGTGCGGCGGCGCTAGATGGAGCGAATGGATCAAACAGGGAAATGGACGGGAAATGAGGGGTACCTGGAGGTGAGAACGTATTCATGAGCTCCAATTGGAGGGGTCGATGAGATGATGGCCTCGACCATACTGCATAAGACAGGGAGGCTGAACACGGCGGCGCTCGTCGGCCACGTAGCTGAGCTACGTCTCCTAACCACCAAACTCCAATCCGAGGGGTCCTACGGTAGCTGTCACTCCACTTGAGGTCTCTAGGGCTAGAAGAAGAGGCGAGGAATGAGCTAAGGCTCTGTGGAGGCAGATGAGATGCTATATAGGCGGCTCGAAGGTCTAGTTGGATCGACGAAAAGCGCGAGACCCGAGAGCAATTCGGATCATCCAAGGAATCCACGAGGATCACGTAGGTCTGAGGAATCATGGGTCCAAGAATCGAGATGAGAGGAGCTCGGATTTGAGCGGGAAAATAGGAGAAGAAACTCCGATGATGGGTTTTCGACCCGACCCGAACTTGGAGGGGGCATTGACCGGGATCAAGAAACCCTCCTGGACCAATCAGAAAATAGGGATTTACATAATACTTACAAATTCGAAAAAAATAATAAATGATTTTAAATCAAAAGGTTTTCAAAATAAGAAATGGTTGTTATTTTTCAAGGAATTTTTCTATGATTTTTAATTATTTTTACGAAAAATAAATTAATCTATATACAATATGAAGTGTTATATACATGTATATTATACCTATGTGTTTTGTACAATTATTTTTATTTTGTTATTTTTATATAAATACCCCAATTTTGTATTTTATTTATTTACAACATTATTTTTGGAGTATAAAATAATTTTTATTATATTTTATTATTTATTTACAGGTATCTAATAAATAGGAGTGAGACATATATAAATGTGCTTTATAGAAGTAAAAGATGATTTCATTTTTTATTTTATTTTTCTAATTTTTGTCCTTTTTTTATTGTCTTTTTAGGAATGAATACAAGGAGGTAAAAAGAGTATTTTGTTTTGTTTTGTTAAAAATAAACATTTGTTTGCACATTAATATGTTCAATATAGAGTAAGTCATATCTCTCTCTACTTATTTTGTTTGGCAATCAGGTCAAGGTTTGACCTGATCTTAGGGTTCGGGTCACTCTGTATTTATTCTAAATACCTCCTTCCTTTTTCTTCTTCATTATTCTTTTATTTTTTCATAAATACATGCTAAATATATATTGTTAACATATGCATTCCAAATGCTAATTATTGTATTTACACCTATTCACATGATGATTTGCCACGATAAATAGCTAAAATAAAGGAATAAAGAGTGAGAATCATAGATTCATCACCCCTCTGTACTTTACCTTTGCTAGTCCTTGGAAAACACTTCTTGAAAAAGAAATGAAAAAGAGAAGAAAATAAAAAGAAGGAGAATCAAGGTTAATTATTAAACTTCTCTTCATTAAATTGAAGTATGGAGCTCAGTCAGGCCTTTGGATTATTAGTTTGTCGGAACCTTAGTTGGGCCTAGGCTTAAGACTCAACAGCCTCTAAGTTCCACCAATCGATGGTCAGGACTTCTCGATAATCCAGATCAGAACAAGTCTACATACACAAACTCTAATGACCATGAATCTTTTCTTGTATGGTGTAAGTGATATGTAGCTCCCCACCTCAAAAATGACAAGGCAACAACCCCCCTCAACAAGGTAACTCTAATTCCCTAGTCCAGCAGCTCTTTCCTCGAGGAGCGGGGCATTCCCTTCTAAGTTCAAGTTCAAGCAGCTCAAGAAGAGGGGAAAGAAGAGAATGGACCATGACCAGTGTAGCCATGTATCCATGGGAGCCTAACCAGTGTAGCTAAGTCTCCCGCTGCAAGCTTCATGAGATGAGAAGGTGTAACATAAGTTTTTCTTTATTTGGCTATATCCACTCCGGCAGGTATTTTATTTTCTATCAGACCCACCACTGTTTGGGAGTTTTTCTTTCTTTTGCACATTTTTTTATGTGCATATGTACAACATATATACGTGGTGCAGCAGATATACATAAGGACTTTTTCCTCTTGATCCAGTAGACTATCCCTCTTTTGAAGCATTATTGCAACCCACAACTCCTGTCTTTAGACCTCAACACCGCCAGATCAAGTTGAGGCATACTTCCTTCCATAAAGTAAGACGAGAGGTTCCGCCTAAGAGTACTGCCCTCGTATGCTACCCTAAGCCAAAGGAAACTGCCTCCTCACCACCTCATCCGTAGAGAGCTATGTGTAAGGTGCTGGTGCAAGTAAAGCCATTGTCTGTGAGAGTCATGTGCGTTGTTAAGCCTTCTACTTAGGTTTATCAAGATGACATGTAATCATAGCCTATTAGACTCAAAGAATTAAGTCACCAATGGACCTGAAAAGTCTTAACCCCAAATCCTATAAGGTTCCTCTTAGAATTAGGTGGATTAATGTCTTAACCAAGCTCCATTTTCCAATTTAATTCCAGATTAGTTTAAATATCAACTATGATTCAGAAGAATATACAAGTATATACAAAAATCTTTTTATGCAAAGTTTTTGAAAATGTGCAATTTTTTTGAAAATGTTTTGAATGCATGAATGAATGCAGAAGTTTTGCAAACTATTTACAAACATTTACACAAGTATTTTTGCAAACTTTTATTTTTCAAACATTTTACAATAATTTTGTACTCTATACATAATTTTTATACACAAAATTTACAAACTTTTTACAAACAAAACATTTTTACAAACATTTGTACAAAAATAGTTTTTAGAAATAGCTATGTATGTGCAAGAAAGAATTTTATGTACAAGAAAATTTTTAATTTTTTTGTGATTTTTAACTAAAGGATTTTAGCCATTTTATTTATTTTACACACTCAAACAAAGTACGAGTTATGGCTGAAGTATATATGTAATATATACGACACCCCCCTATACTTAGCTCGAACGATGTCCTCGGAGTGAACAAAGAGCGATGAAGAAGACATAACTCGTGCTTAGTATAGGGAAGTGAAAAGGAATGCTATACTACAACGAAGAATCAGAGAATATAATGAAGAGGGCTCGGTGGTTCCCCCTACACTTAGGATCAAGTAATCCTAAGTATAGCAGACTGTACACAACGAGAAAACCGAGTAAGATAATGTACATGGTCTACCTCCCCTATACTTAGGGTAAAATATCCCTAAGTATAGGCAACAAAACTGAGGTAAACGGAAATTAATAGACTAATCACAAACATGACATCCCCCTATACTTAGGGTAAAGCACACCCTATGTATAGCATAATCACAAGTTGCAGATGGGGTGTTAGACTAAAGAATGAGATGATATGGACATACGGATCTATACAAGGCGGGAAACAGTGATACTCAGGCATGAGATGCAAATGATGTGAGTCAAAGACCACATCTCATGCAAAATGAATCGGGGCGGCATCATCAATTAGTGGCTCATGATCTAGATATGGTTTGAGATGTTGACCGTTAACACAAAAGGTGGACTCAAATGACATCTCAAATATGTCGATACTACAATTGTCATGCACCTTTCAGACCATGTATGGTCCTTCCACTTACTCTACAATTTCCCTGGAAATAGTCTAAGACTGGAATCAAACAACCTACTCTCTGATCTGGCTCAAACTGCTTATGGCTGATATGAGAATCATGCCATGTCTTTACTCGCTCCTTATACTGTAGGCTGCTTGAGAAGGTTGTGTCTCTAAGCTCCTCCAGGGCTGTCAACTCTGCCTTCCTTTGGTCACCTATACTTTCTGGATCCAATAATGAATCAGTGACAACCCATAGTGACTTATGCTTGATCTCAACAGGTAAATGACAAGGCTTGCCATAAACGAGACGAAAGGGAGATGTACCCAAAGGAGTCTTGAAGGAAGTCCGATATGCCCACAAGACCGAGTCCAAAAGTTGTGACCAATCCTTTCGGTCTGGGCGAACTACCTTCTGCAATGTCATCTTGATCTCCCTATTCGATACTTCAGCAAGACCATTAGTCTGAGGATGATATGGAATGGCAACTCGATGGTCTATACTGAACTCGTTAGCAAGGGCCTTTACCTTATCGTTGATAAAGTGAGACCCCCGTCAGATATCAATACTCAAGGCACCCCGAACTGTGAAATGATATTCTTCCATAAAAATTTGCAAACAGTCTTAACATCTGCGGTTCAGGCGGGAATGGCCTCAACCCAACGACTCACATAATCAACAGCCAACAGAATGTACTCAAATCCCTGACCTTTATGGAATGGACCCATGAAATCAATACCCCATGCATCAAAAAACTCACAGAAGTGAATGGGCTATATCGGCATCATATCATGCTATCCACAAGTGCCCATCCTCTGATAGTCAGTACACCTCTTCACGAATTCATCAGAATCCTTGAAGAGGGTAGGCCACCATAGGATGGATTATAGCACTTTATGTGATGTTCTCCTTCCAGAATGATGCCTCCTACCTCAAGCTTGTGGTAGTATGTGAGGATGCTATGGTGCTCCTCCTAAAGAATGCACCGACGCCGGACGCTATCCCCTCCTTCATGATAAAGGATGGGATCCTCCCAATGGTAAGACTTGGCCTTCGTAATGAAGGTCTCAAGTCGCTGCCTGGGCCAACCAAGTAGAACTTTCTTAGCAACAAGATAGTTCACAATGTCAATGTACCATGGGAGCGAGGCGATGGCAAGGATCGCCTCATTTGGGAAGGTCTCTGTAATAGGATCAATCTACTTAGATTCCTCAAGATTTTCCAATCGAGAGAGATGATCCGCCACCACATTCTTGACTCCATGTTTATCCTTAATCTCAATATCAAACTCCTGGAGTAGAAGGATCCATCTATTCAGTCTCGCTTTGGCATCCTTCTTTGCCATGAGGTACCTGATGGCAGTATGATCGGTAAAGATAGTTACTTTAAATCCAAGAATATATAATCGAAATTTATCCAAGGCGAAAACTACGGCTAGCATCTCTTTCTCCGTAATGGTATAGTTCTGTTGCGCGACATCCAATTTACGGCTAGCGTCGTGAATGGCAAATGGTACTCCATCCCTCCTCTGTCCTAGCACATCCCCTATGATAAAATCAGAGTCATCCATCATGATCTCGAATGGGAGAGGCCAATCAGGCGGCTGGAGGACAGGAGCCTCAACAACTAAGCTTTTGAGAGTCTTAAATGACGCAAGACACTTATCATCTATAATGAAATCGGTGTCTTTCCTTAGCAAATCAGTCAACGGTCGGGCAATCCTGCTGAAGTCATGAATGAACTGTCGGTAGAAACTGACATGCCCCAGAAAAGATCGTAACTATCGCAGGTTGGATGGTGGATTGAGTTTCTTGATGATATCCACCTTGGCCGGATCAACCTCCATGTCCCTGTTGGAGATGATATGACCAAGCACCGTCCCTTGAGTCACCATGAAGTGACTCTTCTCCCAAGACAAGACAAGATGAACCTCTACGCAGCGCTGAAGAACGCAGTCTAGGCAGTCAAGACAAGCATCAAACCCATCGCCGTAGACGGAGAAGTCATCCATGAAGACCTCTAAACAGTCACCCACCATGTTCGAGAATATGGACAACATGCACCTTTGAAATGTCGTCGGGGCGTTACATAGAAGGGCATCCGTCTGAAAGCATAAGTCCCAAACGGGCAGGTTAACGTTGTTTTATCCTGGTCTTCGGGCGCTATGGCCACGTGATTGTAGCAGGAGTACCCATCAAGAAAACAGTAGTGACTCTTCCCAGCTAGCCTTTTAATAATCCAATCAATAAAAGGAAGCAGGGAAATGATCCTTCTTGGTGGCCCGATTCAATCATCTGTAGTCCACACATACCCTTCAAGAAGTGGGTACCCTGGTAGATATCTCCTCTCTAGACTTGCTCATAGATGTAGTGATGCTCGTCTTCTTGGGCACCACATGTAATGGATTAACCCACTTGGAGTCGGAGATGGGGTAGATAAAATCATGTGCTCCACCATTTCGATATTTCCTTCATGACTGCTTCTCGAAGATTCGGGTTCAGCCGTCGCTGGAACTCATGCGATGGCTTAGCATCCTCTTCGAGATAGATATGGTCGGAGCAAAGGGTTGGACTTATCTCCTGGAAATCAGCTACACTCCTTCCTATTACCTTGCGGTTCCTTTCAAGAACCTCCATCAAACGAGATTCTTGCTCTCCAGTCAAATTTGTTGAGATAATGACTGGGTACATCTCATGCTCACCTGCAAGGAATCTATACTTCAGCGACTGCGGCAAAGGCTTCAGTTCAGAACAACTAAGAGCTAGTAAATCTACCCTCTGAAACGTCTGAGTGAATGCAATCAGATCTGAATGAGAGAACTCTCGTTGATCATACAAAACTGGTGAAGACTGCCTTGAGGTCTCCATCCTAGTTGTTGGCTCTGCAGACATCAGATAAGGTAATAATCATCAAACTCTACCCAGTCTATGTCTGAATCCGAGGGATCAGAATCACATGATACAAAATCTACTTCGTTGTTCTGAACGCGGTCGTCAGCCTCAAGAATGTCCTCGGCCAAGAGTGTGCTCTCCGAACCCTTCTCTACTTGAGACTGCAAATCTACGACATCCGAAGGTGAGATAAGGGACTGTGAAACAGGATCAGACCAAGCAGCTTCATCGTCAGTGATCACAAAGTTGCACTCCTAGTGGACATCTCGCTCTGCCTCTGTCGTCTACTCTATGTCGTTGAACTGCTCTGAGCAAGCTGAATCTCGCGCTCTGGTCTCATCGATCATCTCTATTTGTATACTCTCGCCCTCAACGCGAAAGTACACCTTCCCACTATCATGATCGGACACCACCTTAGCTGTGGCAAAAAATGGATGTCCTAGAATGATGGGGGTATCGGTCATAGATTCAGGGATCTCCATGTCCAACACCACAAAGTCCAAAGGGAATTTAAGGCCCTGAATTGAGACAAACATGTCCCTCAACAACCTCTTCGGCCTCTTGACAGATCTATCAGTAAACTAAACGGTTGTCCTCCTCTGTCGAAGAGGGCCAAACTTGAATCGGTCGAGTAAGGCTGTCGGAATGAGGTTGATAGAAGAGTCGTTGTCTAATAGAGTACAATCGAACCTCTTCTCATGAATATGGCATCTGACATAGGGAGCTCCTGCATCTGGCATATTGGCTAGCAGACGGTTTCGGATAGCGAAGCAAGTGACACGGGTCAGCACATGGATCTTTGCCTGATGGTTCCTCTTCTTCATGCAGATAGTGGTCTTCTCTCTCACGTTCTTCTGGAAGAGAGGGATGTGCTCAAGTGCCTCCTGTAGAGTCAGCTGGATATGGAATCTATCAATCATCTGCTGGCTGAACTCTAGATGCTGATCTTTTTTTGGATTTTCTTTTTTATTCTCCTTAACCAAGCGGAGTGCTTGAGGGAAGGGGATAGCTGGGCCCTCCTCAGATAGAGGTCTAGGAAGAGGTTCCTGCTGCTACGAAGTCATGGAATCCATACAAGTATCATCATTCATCATAATATGGACTCGAAGATGAAGAAACCTTTCCTTTATTAATTTTTTAGTATTTTTTATATAGTCCCGGGGTACAGAAACTGGAGAAAACACTACTGGAAAAGAAGGGGTGGCCTCAGTACCGCCCACGGCATCGAGAACTACGGCATCAGTATCGCACTCTGGCTCAACATCTGGAACTCTGGTGGCATCAGTGCCACCCTCTGCATCTGGAGAAGCGACGGCCTCAGTACCGTCAACTAGATCAACATCTTTAGTGGCGTCAACACCACCACCATCATCATCATCCTTAGTGGTATCAGCACTGCTATCCTCCTCGCCTGGCGCTCCTGCATCCTCGTGGTGTCGTCGCTCAGACGAGGCACCGCCGACTGGCATCCTACCGCTCCTAAGTGTAACAAAGTCACCATCAAATGTATATGAAGCAATGTCACCTAATAAATCACTAGGAGTGGTAGTATCTGTGAACTATACCTGCTCAGATTTTCTTTTTACATTATTTGAGTTGGGCTTGATCTGAGCAGGTATGGTGGCCTTTCCTTTGATGATCTCCCTCATCTCCTGGCAAAACTCGTCCATCTCTCGCCTAAAGTATGCATGTTGGTCTCAGAGTAGGCGGGCTAGATCATCAAGGGATGGGTTCTCATAGGCTAGCCCATGAGAACCAGAGGGGTTGCCTCTCTGGAAGTGAGGCTGCTGCTGGAACTGATGAGGGGGAGGCTAAGAATACTGTTGACGTTGCTGCTGGTGCTTCCTCCACTGTTGTCCCTGCTAGTAGGGACGAAGACTCGACTGGTAATGCTGCTGTTGTGGATGGTGAGGGAACTGGGGCTATTGCTATGACTGTTGGCCGAACTGTCCACCCTGAGCTGGAGGCTGCTGCTGCGACGAGGCACCTCCAGTCGACAACCTGAATCCGAGATGATCTTGGCGGATCCCGGGCTGCTGTTGGTCGTACCAAATCCCGTTGACTTCCATCAACGGCTCCTGCTCGTAGAGGGATGGAGGAAGAACTGCCCGTAGCTGATCTTGCTGATACACCACCATCTGAGGGTTGTGAGATGGAAGTGGCTGAGGGTACTGGTGCTACAGCTACTGGTATGGCTCTGCCTGTATGTGGTGAACCAGATGTATCGGGGCGGAGTGCTAGGATGAGCTACTGCTAGGATCATCCTGTGACCTAAGACAAGGTTGAGGAGCCATCTGTGCCTCCTGGAGACACAAGATCTTCTTCAAGTCACTCAAAGTCTGTGCCAGTTGATCGATATGAGTCATGCCCTGGCACTGCTTCTTCTCGATGATCCCGATGCGGTCCAACTTCTCGCTGATGATGCCCATATCAGTGGCCGACGACTTTGCATGTGATGCAGATGCTGAAGAAGAGGTAGATGGGCCCGCATCAACCCGTGATATCATGTGATAGGTTACAGTCTGGGGTGGAGGCTTCCCCTATGTGTAGAGCCTGGTCTGAGACTTCATTGTGTGGTTCTCGACCATTTCCTCATAGATGGCCCAGACCTGATCTTCGCCATTGGCAAAATAGGAGACCCCACAAGAAGCATTCACTAGCCCATGCAACTCCGGTATTAGCCCATAAAAGAAGCTATGTACTAGATTGGGCTTGGAAATGTCGTGATGTGGACACCGGTCAAGGAGCTCACGGAAATGATCCCACGCCTCATGGAATTGCTCATTGGGGATCATGGAGAAATTGTTGATCAGATCATGCGCTGCGTTCGTCCGACCGAGTGGATAGTACTTGTTCAAATACTCGGTCCGGAGTTGTTCCCACGAAGTGACATATCTCCCCAAATGCTTCAGCCAGTAGGATTCTCTATCGACCATATAGAATGGAAAAGCGGTCATCTTGATGGTGTCCTCGTCCATGTATCTGTCGTGGACAGTGTTGCAGATCATCTCGAATTCTTGTAAGTGAAGATGCGACTCCTCGGTAGCAAGCCCATGGAACTTGGGCAAAAGCTGAATGGTCTGAGGGGGGAGCTTGAAATCTCCCAGAATCGCCGGAAGCTGAATCCAACGGTGTGTAAGGGTTGCACCAGGGTTGTGCAACTCTTTCATCAGCCTAGCTGGTCAGACTGGCTACTGTGGCTCCTATGGATGTCCTCTGTCTCCTCCTCCAAAATCTGGTATCTCTCCACCGCTTGCTCGGTTTGTCACCCCTCGGTCAGCTCACATTTGTGCCATCTCTGCGCACCCCTGCCATGAAGGCTCCCTGGTCTTTGATTTGTCTCTGCATCCTCTCCAGGGAGGCTAACAGTGTGTTGTTGATGGTGCCCTGATCTAGAACATATGTGGTACTCTGGGGCTGCTCATTGGTGCGCTCCTCGCTGCTGGCCATCTCTTGGGTCTCTGCAAAGGTAAAAGACCCGAACTCAAGTGTTATCAAATGAATAAATATATGTGCTGGTCTCTGCTCAGGCATCTCGGGATTGGAAGAAGGGTGATTAAGGGGGAACAGGGCAGAATCGAACTCGGGTTCGGAGAGCGGGCCTAGGCTCTCTCAAATTTGCCTAGATGAGTGGGGTGGAGTGCTCAAAAGCGGTGCAGCCAAAGGCTGCCTAGGGGACCTCCGGCCCATCATCGTGATCTGGAAGAAAAGGCAGATGGGATTTGGAAACAAACAAGATCGGCAGTCAAACCCCAATTCACCTACGCAACGCAGAGCTAATGACCGTGAAGGTTCGGTATTTTATCTTGTCAATTTTATTTAGTTGATAATTCAGTCTAACAGGGCAATCAAGCGAGCTGGTAGGAACCCGATGCTCCCAGGATACTGGCCCAATCCCAAACAAGATCTTTCCCAACCAGTACAAGTTGCGGACCATTTACCGGCTGTCCGATCAACTCGCTCGGTTAAGGATATCGCGGCCCGATTTACCGAAGACCGGAGCGATACTCACGGGAGAACGACTAACCCCAAGACCAGTAGTCTAATGAGAGTTCAGGTATGGATCTAGCCTAGTGTACAGGTCACTCTCTCGCGCAAGCAAACCAAACAATGAGGGGATGACTCTCCCAAGACAAATTTTTAGGTGAGGTGTCTTTTAGGATCAAGTTTGTTTAGCAGTCCCAATTTTATGTCTATCACTTTTTATGGTATTTTCAATAAGCAAGCAAACACCTAACGAATTTTTCGATCTCCTGATTATTTAAAGTCCAAAAACAATGGGGGAGAAGTCAAAAAAGCCGATGCGCGATCAAAACTTATGATGCATGCAAAGTAAGAAAGGTGTACCTGACTCCAGCACTCTACATGCAGGGTGATCCGCGCATAAATTTAAGGGTTTTTATCACTTATGCCTCTCTGAGATATCACAATTTCAGTTATGTCCCTATCTTTTTGGTAATATCAGTTGTGCCACTCACTTCTTTCTCCATTATCACTTGTGCCCTTCCATCAGATTGACCGTCAATGAGTTGACTTAACCATGGTTTTTTCAAACCTTGGTGCATTTAAGAGGGGTATTATTGCCCAGACCTCTTCTTCATCTTCTTCCTCCTCCATTTGTTTTTCTTCCTTTCTCTTCATAATTTCTCTCTCTTAGTGACATGTCCATGCATCCAATGAATCTCTAAAATTTTTGTATTTTCACGGATATATCACTTATTACGGATCAAACGGTGAATTTTATTGAATTTTTTGATGAATTGTTATGAATCAATTAGTCAAAAATTTGTCTTAATTTAACAAAAACTGAAAGCTCTCCAGTTTCAGCCAGCGGAGGAGGAGGTCGGAAGGGCGGCTTGGGGGCGAGGGCGGCGGGGCGACCTGGGGGCGGGGGCGGTGGGGCGACCTGGGGGCGGGGGCGGTGGGGGCAGGGGGAGGCGTAGTGGGAGGGGTAGGTGCGAGATAGAGGGAGGGGGAGGTGCAAGGGGCAGGGGCGATGGGCCAGGGGAGGTGCAGGGGACGAAGGCGACGGGGGGAGGGGTGTGGGGGGTGGAGGGGGAGGTGCGGTGGGCGGAGGGAGGAGATGCGGGGGGCGGTGCAAGGGGCGGAGGGGGTGCGAGGGGTCGAAGGGGGGAGATATGGGGGCGGTGCAAGGGGCGGAGGGGGTGCAGGGGGTCGGAGGGGGGAGGTGCGGTAGGCGGAGGGGGTTGCGGGGGTCGGAGGAGGGAGGTGTAATAGGCGGAGGGGGGTGCGGGGGGTCGGAGATGGGAGGTGCGGTGGGCGGAGGGAGGTGCTGGGAGCAGAAGGGAGGTGCGGGGGGGAGTACGGGGGGCAGAGGGGAGGTGCAGTGGGCTGAGGGGGGAGTTGCGGGAGGCGGAGGAGGAGGAGGAGGAGGAGGAGGGGGACGGAGGCGAGGCACGTGGGCGGAGCAGGAGGCTCGGGGGAGGCTGCAGGAGAGCTCAAGGAGGAGGAGGAGGGAGGAGCGGTGGAGGAGGAAGAGAAGGGAGGAAGAGGAAGAGGAAGATGAAGAAGATGGGGGAGGAGGAAGAGAATGGAGGAAGAAGACGGGGGAGGAGGATGACTTTTCAATCCCTTTTTTTAATTTAATTCCATTTGTGTCCTTGAAGTTAACGTCTGTTTGTGTTGGTTATGGACGGTTGTTGGACATGCGAGCCCACGGCGAGCCATTATGCAATAAATGTTATTGCACGTATCATTCCCTGATCTGAAATGAAGAATAAATAATTTTCATAATAGGTCTCTCTGTACAATTAAGGTTATGTACCATGGCTATCTTAATGATCATACAGCTATTGATTCATTAAATGAATCATAGAGGCTGGTGCTTGGATGAATATCTAATGGGTTAGATAGAGGACTCATCAAGCACCGTCAAATGATTATTAAGAGATGATCTCCAGCCTGAGTATGAGATGGCAATCCTTTCTCACATGGGTTGATATCTGACCGACCTCTTGATGTAGGTCCTCTGCATGGGAATAGTGATTCGGAGTTGTCAGATTAGTTAAGTTAATGGGTTGACTTAGCGAGATCGAGATAACCTAAGTCCTATGTTGAATACTGTCACAGCATAGGCACACATCGTCTGACTAGAGACAGATGTGTTACTATATGTCTGAGTGTGTACATTTGGCAGACCTGTAGGTTGATGACCTAACCAAGGTCTATATACCGGCGAGCTGGTGTGCATATAAGGGCATATGAGTAAGATGATCTCTCAAAGGGATCATACAGGTTCACTTGTGAACCGGAAGACATGAGCTCACTCATGAGGTATTGGGACCGATCAAATTACATGCATGGTCGTCGTGCTTTGGAAGCATGACAAGAATTTGAAGGTATGATATATGCTTTGGGAAAGCATATGATCGATACCAAATCCCAATGACCAAGATTGAGAAACTTGGTGATCAAACCCTGAAGAAGACAGTATAAAATAGATCTTCATCTTCAGGTTTATCATTGGTCTTCCAGTATGCAGGATGTGCAGGTATTGGGAATACCTGAGGGTGATGTGATCATAAACGATTGTAAAACCATGACGCTTCCAGTCCGAGGGAGTGATGAAACAGGTCTGGATTTTAGTGACTCCTCTCAAGAGAGAAGTAACTTGATCTTAATCCAAGTGTTGGACATTGATCTGAATGTGATTCAGATGCAATGAGAAGATTAAGTGTACGGACTTGATTTAATCAAGCATCTATGAGAGGTCCGTTAGATCTGAATTTGAGATGAGATCTCAACATCCAAGTCACTATGCGTGGAACAGTACAATCACCCTGTCCTTATCTCCAAGTATCTACGAAGAAGGCACATTATTCTTGAAGGAGTTCAAGAATAATTCCTATGATGAATTTAGTATCCAAGCAAGAAGGTTTTGATAATTAAATGAGATTTATTTATCAAAGTATAATATGAATAAGATTCATATTGTGAGAATGTGTCCAAGATAATTAAATGAGATTTAATTATCAAGTATAATATGAATAAGATTCATATTGTGAGAATGATTATCCAAGATAATTAAATAGGATTTGATTATCAAGGATAAGCATATCATGGATAGTGCTATCCAGAATATCTGTGTATATTATAAATGGGATTTATAATATATCAGAGAGAGAGAGAAATATGGTAAATAGCATTTGTTAATTATTAATGTGGATTGGATCCACATTAGTTAATTAACTAGAAATGTAATTTACAAATTAGTTTGGGATGTGAATATGATTCACATATTTTTCAATGGCATGATTGAAATATTCACAAATTAATTTGGAATTAATTTGGTGGATATTATTGCAATAATAATTGTTGCAAATAATTAAGAAATAATAATATAAATAAAAGGAGACAAAACCACCAACAATCATAGGTGGCGTCACCTATGACTAAGTCATAGGTGACGCCTCCTTGATTTTAGGAGGGGTTGTTGTCTCCTCTTATTTGTTGTCTTATTATCTCTTGATAAATTAATTTATGTTAATTAAATAGTGTTGATAATAGTTCAATATATATTTAATTTAATATAAATTAATGTTGTTGGTTTTTAACCAACAACAATCATAGCCGTTGGATGGCTCTTGGATTACAATGACCGTTGGATCCATGAGAGCCATGGATTGAGATCCATTGGATCCCAAACTAATATATAAAGAGGGTAGCCTTAGCCCTTGAAATACACACCAAGTAGACGCCTACTCTACTTCTCTCTCTCCCTCTCATTCTCGTGCTCTCTCTCTCTCCATAGGGTCGCCGACCACCATTGTTGAGAAAGGAGAGAAGTTCTCGCCTTCGCCTTCGACGACTCGAGGATCTCCTTCTTCTTTGTGGCTACTCGCTATAGAGGAAGACGACGGATTTCGCTTGATGAAATCAGGGGATCTATTGCTTGGATCTTCATCAAGGATTGCGGGAGGAACGCGACTCATCATCGTGCCCGTAATGCGTTCTTCGTGGATCGGACTTGAGATAGGAGGATCTCTTGTTTGGGATCTCGCGATTACAACCACGCTTCAAAGGTATTCCTTATACTTTGTGGTTTGATGAAACGATCCGAGAAGTGTTCTCGTGATCATGTGGTTTCATCGTTTGATTTAAAAATTTTTAAATTCCGCTGCACCTTGCGACTAGTACGACTAGTCGCCCCGATCGTATTCGATGCGATCGTCACGCTTCCGTGATGCGCTTGAGGATTCTCAATATCCTTCAATTGGTATCAGAGACTTAGGTCGAAAAAAGTTTTGGATATGATCCATGAACCATGGACGACTTGGGTTTGAAATGGTCGCGAAAAATTTTGGCGCATTTGATTTTTCGCAACTCTGTCTAATTTATTTTTTCGGCACTGTTTAAATTGTTTAAACACGAAATATTCAATTTGATTTTGTTTCCCATTAAACAAGGAAACCATAGGACTTGAGTTTACTAAATTTGGATTTAATTTGCTCAAGATATGGCCTTTTGAATATGCATGTATTCACAGTTGCGGGAACTGCAGAACAGAACGTGATTAATTTGTTAATTACGGTTTTGTTACGTCTTGAAATGCGTGAAATATCACTTAGGTTCTGTTTTAAATCAAGTTGGCAATCTTAGGGCACTAATTTTGCAAATTTTAGATTTAAATTGATCAAGATAAGTTAATTTTAGTGATAAGGGGTCACTGTTGGAAATTGACATTTTTTGATCATGAACCTTGTGATAGTCATTCAAATAAATGTTGATGAAAATTAATTGTTAATTTTCTAAAATTGGTTATTGATAAATATTTGTGGAATATTTAAAGATGATAATCAATTCCTTGAATGACATCCCACTAAATCATAATGATAAGATAGTTGATCTTGATCATTGGTTAATTTGAAATCATCAACAAACATTGTTTTCATGAAAAACCCTAGGTCATTGTTTTCATGAAAAACCCTAAGTCATCCTACAATAGTTGTAGGACAACTTTTACATGCAAAACCTCTTGCTTGAATTGGATTGGGGATTTGTTTAGAAAATCTCCTTATAATATAATCAAAAATGTTTTGATGTTTATTATATGGTATAATTTCGATTGAAAGACCGATGAGCATCTCAAAGTACATGATGATCTATCTGGCATTATCCTTTCCTGAGGTGGATATGGTGTCTAGTCGGAGATCGCTGGGGTAGCGGGTTGCAACGTATGTGGTCCGTCCCACTCTCGCTGGTATTGGCCATGACAGTGGGTAGGGATTGGATAATGCCGGAGAAATCAAAGTGTATTTCTAATTATTAAAATTTGAAATAATACGTACTTTGAGATTATACTTATTATTCAAGTAAAATTCAAAGTTTGTTGATTGATAATAGGATTGATGATTGATTTAATGTGATTAAATTAATTATATCCTATGAAACACTCTATTATGAATAGATGTGTATTTCCCTTGGAAGAATTAATTATGTGAATATGATTCACGATAATTAATTATTTCAATTTGAATAAGAGGTGGAGGATCACATAAGTGACATCCATGGTCTCCCGTCAAGGCAAAGAATTTCGTCGCCAAAAGTTGTATATAGGAGAAGCCTGTCCGAAGTGACAGATCCTATATACATTTATTTGGATCGGGTTCTTTGCTTCTCGAAAGAGTAAGGCCGTATACGTAGTGACCCCGATATCGGGTCCTCATATTATTGGGGCGATATTGGATTGCGTATAGCGAGTTTTAAGCCTGTTGATGGTTGGTTCAATTAGCAACGGGTCAACATCATCTTAGGGGTGGTGGGCCCGTGTGTTAAAGACCGAATTGGGAAATGCAAGTTGGACTTGCAAAGCGGAATGTGTTCCCGCTTCTCTTTATTTGAGTCACAGGTTCTCATATTATTGGGATGTGATAAAGATAGAGAGGAGATCCCAGATCTTGCTTGAGATATAGCGGTAAGTATATCTCTTACTTTGAAAGACGATTAGGGAATAATCTTTCATAGTAGACATAGCAAGACAAATTTGATTTAAAATTCCTAAATCAAAGTAAAATATGTATATATAATATATATACCCTTATGTAAATTCCTTATTTCAGATAATCCTTCATAAAACCCACTCAATGTTATACTCAATAATAACCAGTAAAATATCATGGATTGGACTCATGATCGAGATATTGTCCTTGCAATTGGACACATAATGTATGTGGTTGCAATGTGCAAGTTTCCTCAACATAATGAGGAATGACGATTAAATAAGACAATGAGGCATCACCTTAGGGTTTGTATGTATCTATAGTCTTGATCTTTCATCGAGTGTACTTTGGAAGTAACATGTCGATGGTGATCGTAATTGTTGAATAATCCTTATAAAAAATCTAAGAAGATGTTCTGGTATACATATGTGCTCTAGACATTTAATCATGTATGACATGGTTCTCTACATTATGCAGAATGGTGGCTCGAAAGAGATGATGTATTCAAAATATTTGAATACCTACCTGAACCAATGTTTTAGGAGTCTAGATGGATGTAGACATGATGAGTGTTATCATTCTACTGTCTATACTCTAGTCATTCATGAAGCTTCATAATATTCATATTGTATGAATTTAATGAAGCATGTATAAATGTTGAAATGCTCTTACATTGAATTCTTTTGAATTTAACATGAGAGATCCTTAGTATTGAACAATGGTTGTTTATAGATGAAAAGAGCACAGTGGAAGCGTGGGTCGGACCCATGTGAGAAGGAAAGTCAAAGAGTTGATTGTACTTCTGTGACTTCCATATGACATCCAAAGAGTTGGATGAATGCCTATACTGCAATAACTTGATGTGTTGATAGTATGACTATCAAATCTGTCTAGAATCCGTAGAGAAGGACTCAGATAGTGCATCATAATAATCTATATCTACATTTGATCATTGAAATTAACTTGCTTATTTGATAAGATAAAGTCTGATAATTGTATCTCAATCTTCTAACAACACTTGCAATGTGTTGCACATGTTTTAGAAGACTGATCTTAAGGTTTATAGTTATCCACATAGACATTGATGCAATTGTTGCAACAATCTCTGTTGGATTGATATACTTCTTAATTTCAGTGGGAGAGCCTTAGTCTTAGAGAATGTCTCTATTACCTAGATATTAGAATACACTCATTGTTTGTTTCTAAATGTTGGAAATAAACATGAATTCTGGAATAAACCTATCATAAAGAGTTATGATGGATATATTTCAGATAATAATCTATCATCTGGTGGACTCTACTAAATTAGAAATTTAATGAATGGTTCATTGAGATTTCTAATACTGAAAGTTAAACCTTATAAGATCAATAGGAGGACAAAGATCATTTGGCAATGATTCAGCATCAAGTTTTGGACATATGCCTGTTGATTTGATCAATAGACAAGTAAGAAATGAAACTTTAGAATGTCTAAAATTTCAAATCTTACATACTTATGAATATTATATTCAAAGTAAAATGTCTAATACACCCTTCTTTTGGGAAAGGTGTAAGACGTCAAGGTATTCGAGATCTCATACATATTGATGTATGTGAATCATCTATATCATAGTAAACATTATGGATATGTGATATCTATTGATGATTATGTATAATATATGAGATTTCTTCTCTTCACATAAGAAACCTTTGAAATGTTCAAAGATTTCGTAATTTTGGTTTAGAACCAAAGTTTGAAGGAAGATTAAATGAATTTGATCTAACCAAGGTAGCAAGTACCTATTAGATGAATTCAAAGAATATCTTATGGAGATATGAATATCATTTCTATCTCAATCCTCCTGACACACCTAAACTCAATGGAGTTGTAGGAAGATACAATTAGATCATGTGTGACATGATTTGATCAATGATGAATTTTAGCATAATTATCCCTTAGTCATAGGTATATATGTGTAGTAGAGACTACAATATATATATCCTTAATAAGGTTCCATGCATGTAAGCTGGAATCTAGCACTTAAGAGTGCTACTTCAATAGGAAAATAAAGGATGGTATTGGATACCTACTTTACGACCTTGAGATTCTTAAAATATCTCATCTTTGAGAATATGATTCTTATAGGATGACTCTCTTGAGAATCAAGATGAAAATGAAGTATAAGAACTCATTTAATCTTGAGAAGATAATGAGGCTCCAGAAATCAGAAACTAAAAGGGACAATTAAAGATGAAACACTAATATCTCTTCAAATGAGTTTGAGGATGTATTCCTTGTGTCAGTAAAGTCTGACAATGATCGGACTTCATGTAATGAAGCTCCTGAGGATCATAACATGGAAAGATGGATATTAGCAATAAAGGTCTAAGGTAGACTTCATATACAAGTGTTGTATATGGACCCTCGAGGATCCACCTATAAGGGTTAGACCCATTAAGGTGTAAATGGATCTTCAATAGAAAGAGGGAACCTGATGAGAAGGTAGAAACCTTCAAAGCACGGTTCGTAGCCATGAGCTACACACCGAAGAGAAGACATCGATTGCGATGTGGCTTGTTTTTCAGTGATCGTGTTTAAACCCATCAGAATATTGCTAACCCTAGCTACACAATTTGACTATGGCATCTTCAAGATGTGAGTCAAGATTGTATTCCTCTATGAATACCTCTTTGAGGATATTCACATGAAGTAGCCCCAGGGCTTCATGGTTGAGAAATGTAAGATGTGCTAGCTAAAGAACTCCATATTTGGACTCAAATAAGCTTCTTGTTGTTGGAACATAAGATTTGATGAAATTATAAATGTTATAATTTCATATATAATCTTAGTGCACCATGTGAAGCTTAGTGGGAGTGCCATTATGTTCATCATGCTAAATGTAGATAATATCCTAATCATTTGGAATGATATAAGGATGATAATAAGTGTTTTGTGATCTGGTTATTCCATACCTTGATATATGATCTCAGAGATGCCTCTTAGATCATAGTTTTGAAGGTGTTCAGAAGCAAAGAAAAGAGGGTATTGGGACTGTCACATTTGTAGTACACCTTGGACATGTTCCATTTTCTGGAAATTCCAAGAAAGGCTTTCTTACCTTTAAGATTTGGTACTGACCTATCTAAAGGGATAGCACCTCAAAGGGTTGAGGAAGTGAATGCTAAAACTGGTTGCCCTTTTGTGCATCAGTTACGAAAAGCTGAAAGTATGCTAGATGTGTACAAAAGCCAGATATCTGCCATGCATTGGGAGCAGTAAGCTGATATTAATCCTACTATGGAGATAGAACACTTAATTGCAGTAATAACAATATCTTCAAAGATGATAAGGCTTTAGAGATAGTGATCTCTAAGTCTTGTCTTCAAGAAATTAAGACTTTCAGATGGAGATCTAAAAGGTCTTAACTGCGAATACCTTAGGAGATAGAGATCTCTAGGGATAAGGGTATTCTAATAAGGATAATAGAAATTACATACTGGTTATAATAATATTTCTTTGAGTTGTAGTATCAAGGATACTATGACTGACAAGATTGAGTATTGGTTGCATTAGATGCAACATGTACATTAGATGCAAGCACTGTTACTGGGGATATGCAAGTGCCGTAAAAGGACTTGGCGTAGTCTCGCGGGAACAGAGTGATTGATCAGCTTACCTAGCTATTTTATAAATAGCCTATGATTGTCACATGAGTGTGGGTTTAAATGATTAGCCCACTAATAGCTCTTTGGGCTAGTGGGAGATTGTTGGACATGCGAGCCCACGGCGAGCCATTATGCAATAAATGTTATTGCACGTATCATTCCCTGATCTGAAATGAAGAATAAATAATTTGCATAATAGGTCCCTCTGTACAATTAAGGTTATGTACCATGGCTATCTTAATGATCATACAGCTGTTGATTCATTAAATGAATCATAGAGGCTGGTGCTTGGATGAATATCTAATGGGTTAGATAGAGGACTCATCAAGCACCGTCAAATGATTATTAAGAGATGATCTCCAGCCTGAGTAGGAGATGGCAATCCTTTCTCACATAGGTTGATATCTGACCGACCTCTTGATGCAGGCCCTCTGCATGGGAATAGTGATTCGGAGGTGTCAGATTAGTTAAGTCAATGGGTTGACTTAGCGAGATCGAGATAACCTAAGTCCTATGTTGAATACTGTCACAGCATAGGCACACATCCTCTGACTAGAGACAGATGTGTTACTATATGTCTGAGTGTGTACATTTGGCAGACCAGTAGGTTAATGACATAACCAAGGTCTATATACCGGCGAGCTGGTGTGCATATAAGGACATATGAGTAATATGATCTCTCAAAGGGATCATACAGGTTCACTTGTGAACCGGAAGACATGAGCTCACTTATGAGGTATTGGGACCGATCAAATTCCATGCATGGTCGTCGTGCTTTGGAAGCATGACAAGAATTTGAAGGTATGATATATGCTTTGGGAAAGCATATGATCGATACCAAATCCCAATGACCAAGATTGAGAAACTTGGTGATCAAACCCTGAAGAAGACAGTATAAAATAGATCTTCATCTTCAGGTTTATCATTGGTCTTCCAGTATGCAGGATGTGCAGGTATTGGGAATACCTGAGGGTGATGTGATCATAAACGATTGTATAACCATGACGCTTCCAGTCCGAGGGAGTGATGAAACAGGTCTGGATTTTAGTGACTCCTCTCAAGAGAGAAGTAACTTGATCTTAGTCCAAGTGTTGGACATTGATCTGAATGTGATTCAGATGCAATGAGAAGATTAAGTGTACGGACTTGATTTAATCAAGCATCTATGAGAGGTCCGTTAGATCTGGATTTGAGATGAGATCTCAACATCCAAGTCACTATACGTGGAACAGTACAATCACCCTGTCCTTATCTCCAAGTATATACGAAGAAGGCACATTATTCTTGAAGGAGTTCAAGAATAATTCCTATGATGAATTTAGTATCCAAGCAAGAAGGTTTTGATAACTAAATGAGATTTATTTATCAAAGTATAATATGAATAAGATTCATATTGTGAGAATGTGTCCAAGATAATTAAATGAGATTTAATTATCAAGTATAATATGAATAAGATTCATATTGTGAGAATAATTATCCAAGATAATTGAATAGGATTTAATTATCAAGGATAAGCATATCATGGATAGTGCTATCCAGAATATCTGTGTATATTATAAATGGGATTTATAATATATCAGAGAGAGAGAAATATTGTAAATAGCATTTGTTAATTATTAATGTGGATTGGATCCACATTAGTTAAATAACTAGAAATGTAATTTACAAATTAGTTTGGGATGTGAATATGTTTCACATATTTTTCAATGGCATGATTGAAATATTCACAAATTAATTTGGAATTAATTTGGTGGATATTATTGCAATAATAATTATTGCAAATAATTAAGAAATAATAATATAAATAAAAGGAGACAAAACCACCAACAATCATAGGTGGTGTCACATATGACTTAGTCATAGGTGACGCCTCCTTGATTTTAAGAGGGGTTGTTGTCTCCTCTTATTTGTTGTCTTATTATCTCTTGATAAATTAATTTATGTTAATTAAATAGTGTTGATAATAATTCAATATATATTTAATTTAATATAAATTAATGTTGTTGGTTTTTAACCAACAACAATCATAGCCGTTGGATGGCTCTTGGATTACAATGACCGTTGGATTCATGAGAGCCATGGATTGAGATCCATTGGATCCCAAACTAATATATAAAGAGGGTAGCCTTAGCCCTTGAAATACACACCAAGTAGACGCCTACTCTACTTCTCTCTCTCCCTCTCATTCTTGTGCTCTCTCTCTCTCTCCATAGGGTGGCCGACCACCATTGTTGAGAAAGGAGAGAAGTTCTCGCCTTCACCTTCGACGACTCGAGGATCTCCTTCTTCTTCGTGGCTACTCGCTATAGAGGAAGACGGCGGATTTCGCTTGACGAAATCAGGGGATCTATTGCTTGGATCTTCATCGAGGATTGCGGGAGGAACGCGACTCATCATCGTGCCCGCAATGCGTTCTTCGTGGATCAGACTTGAGACAGGAGGATCTCTTGTTTGGGATCTCACGATCACAACCACGCTTCAAAGGTATTCCTTATACTTTGTGGTTTGATGAAACGATCCGAGAAGTGTTCTCGTGATCATGTGGTTTCATCGTTTGATTTAAAATTTTTTAAATTCTGTTGCACCTTGCGACTAGTACGACTAGTCGCCCCGATTGTATTCGATGCGATCGTCACGCTTCCGTGATGCGCTTGAGGATTCTCAATATCCTTCAACGGTCACTAACCCGAGGGACACAAGTGGTAGATTAGCAAGAAGTGAGGGGCACAACAGATATTCCCAAAAAGATAGGAGCATAACTAATATTGTGATATCTCGGAGGGGCACAAGTGATAAAAACCCTAAATTTAAAGAGTGAATTTAAACTAATCTAAATGATGCAAGAAGAAAACAACCTTAGATGAGCAATTTCTAATCGCGAAGAACTGTAGTTAACTGGTCAGAGAGAGAGATCTAAGTTCGGTCTCTGATGTCTATCGGTGTCCGTCACAACGGATCCTGCACGCGTTGTATACAACCTCTAGCGGCAAGTGACCTCTCAAGCAACCAAGTTAACTTTTTTATTAATGGTTTATTAAGTAGGTCCAATTACGAACTACAGGTGCAAGTTAGGGATTAGGCATTAATCAGTTACATAACAATCAAAGAAATTCCTAAATCTAAGAGCCAAATTCTTCAAGAATCAAAGAAGAATAAAAAGTGAAAGAAATCAAAATCGGAGAAAAACTGCTGTGAGGTCCCCCGAGCACACCGGTGCTCGGCGAAATAGACCCGGATATATGCCAAGTGTCCAAGCAAGTGTCTGAGTGTCCCTATGTTATTACAATAATAAAAAGTTGAAAAAATAACTATGCTACTCTACTCTCTAAAAGCTATCACTATTCCCCGCTCTTGCTCCTACCTCTCCTCGTGTACTGGTCTCCTCCAAAGCGACCTCGGGCGGCTCCTCGCACAAAAAGTGAAACAGAGATGGGTCAGAAAGCAGTTATAATAGATAGAGATGAAAATAATAAAATAAAAATAAAAATAAAATTGAAAAGCGACTATTGAGCCATGCTCCCCGGCAACGGTGCTATTCTGGTGAACGCTCGGCGATCAAGGTTAAGTGATATTAAAGGTCGTTGCAACCTCAATCACCCGATCAGAATCAACAAGAAAATTAAGACCACATAAATCAAACAATCAAGCACGAAAATCAATGTAGCGGTCTTCGCTATTTATTTAACCCGGTATAGCGACCAGGGTCGAACACAAGGAGAATGAGTAAAACCTATGAAGTAGTCGGCAATCAGATCAGAAAATGCATATTTTTGTGGTTTTTAATTTTGTGAATTTTTTATATTTTCTAATGAGAAAAAAAATAAGAAGAATAAGGCAAAAACTAGTTCTAACTATTTTTATTAGGCCTAAAAACACTCCAATATTAGAAATAAAAATATTTTTTATTTTTCAAATATGCAGATGTTTTGGTGATTTTATGGTATTTTTCTGATTTTATATGATTTTATAAAAATGAACCAAACACAAAACAGGAAGACAATGTACAGCCTGGACTATAAGGCAAATTTAAAATATCAAAAGTGCACAAACAACTTGGTTGTGATTTTCATGATAAAGTAAATAAAAAGGTCCAACTACATAAACTGAAAACCCATTTTTTGAATTTTTTGAATTTTAATGATTTTTATAAGATTTTTAATCTTTTAACATTTTTAGGGTTTTTATAGAAGATAGTACAACAAAAATTATAGAGGAATGAAAACACACAAACACAAATATACAGAAATTTGTATAGAATTTTTAGACCATTTTTTCGCATTTCTATGTATTTTAGAAATAGACAAATATATTTTTAAGAGTTTTTTATTTTTAGAAAATAAAATACTAAACAAAATTAATTCTAAAAATCATAATAATTACTATAAGTTAGCGAGAACACATAGGAATTTTTGCGGAATTTTTGGAATTAAATTGATATTTATTTCATGCAAAACCAAGCACACATGTTGTAGGGACCTATTTGCAATTATCCCAATGTTTCCAAGGCAAACAATAACACATGCAAAAAGTCTAGGGGCACTAGTGCAAAAAGTCCACAAAATAAGCGCACATGCTCATTAAATCACGTACAGGGGTATTTTTGTAATTATCATAAGCATTCCATTAAAGTCGTAACAATTAGAAAATACAGGACACAGTGTGTAAATAACCCACAAAAGCACGTGAGCTTGCACGTGTGTTCAGACTCGGAGGATTAAAGTGCAAATACTGGAAACATAAGGGACTAATAAGCAAAAAGTTTGAACTACAACTTTATTTAATAGACTAGGAAGTAAAGCATAAAAACATCATGGAAAATAGCACAAAATACCCTCGCAGGGCGCGTGCGGAGCGCGTGGGGGACGTGTGGCGTGCTCTGATGGAAGTGGGGAAGTGCGGTGAGGATCGTCTGTTGTGTCAGATCTGACACTCCAGAGAATGTCAGCTACGTGAGGCGTAGATGCGTCCGGACGTTAGATCCAACAGCCCAAAAGCTGCTCCGGTGGCAGCTTTGATCAGGTCTGGCAAAGGTGGGCCGATCTAACGGTGGAGAGCAGGCCTAGAAGAACAAGACCCCAGCGACCTTCACTAGAGTGTCAGATGGGATCCTCGACTCTGATGATCGATCAGAAGGGTCCGGCAAGGTCATGGAAGAACCCCGCATCAATGAACGGGTCCGATGGAGAAGCTACCGGTCGGATGTGCGTAGCAGTGGAGAGGGACCTGGAGTAGCTCCGGGGATCCTCTAGAGGTGTGAACTGGGCTCCCCGTGTGCATTAGCACCTACGAAGGCAAGCTGGACTCGAGGCGAAGCTCCGGTTGGGGTTATTGGAGCACGAAAAGAAATAAGCGATGGGGGGTGAAGTTCGATCTCCGACGAAGGGGGTAGAGGAGATCTGTGTCTCAATCTCGACTTAACGGTCAATCCTAAGGGTGATCAGATTGCGGGAGAAGATGGAGGGCGATGTTGTGCGTCGATCTGAACGGATGAGTTTAGATATCGGGGCTCCGACCCACTGGTTGGAGCATGTGGATGTGCGGCGGTGCTATATGGAGCGAATGGATCAAATAGGGAAATGGATGGGAAATGAGGGGTACCTGGAGGTGAGAACGTGTTCCTAAGCTCCAGGCGGAGGGGGTCGATGAGATGATGGCCTCGACCACGCTGCGGAAGACAGGGAGGCTGAACGCAGCGGCGCTCACCGGCCACGTAGCTGAGCTACGTCTCCTGACCACCAAACTCCAATCCGAGGGGTTCCTCCGGTAGCTGTCACTCCATCTGAGATCTCTAGGGCTGGAAGAAGAGGTGGAGGAATGAGCTAGGGCTCTGTGGAGGTGGATGAGATGCAATATAGGTGGCTCGAAGGTCTAGAAGGATCGGTAGAAAGCACGAGACCCGAGAGCGATTAGGATCATCCAAGGAATCTGCGAGGATCATGGAGGTCCGAGGAATCATGGATCCAAGAATCGAGGAGAGAGGAGCTCAGATTCGGGCGGGAAAAATCGAAGAAGAGACTCCGACAATGGGTTTTCGACCCGACCCGAGCTAGGAGGGGACGTTGACCGGGGTCAACAAACCCTCCTGGACCAATTAGAAAATAGTAATTTACATAATACTTACAAATTCAATAAAAAATAACAAATGATTTTAAATCAAAAAGTTTTCAACATAAGAATGTTTGTTATTTTTCAAGGATATTTTGTTATTTTTACACAAATACCACAATTTTGTATTTTATTTATTTACAACATTATTTTTAGAGTATAAAATAATTTTTATTATATTTTTATTATTTATTTACAGGTATCTAATAAATAGGGAGTGAGACATATATACATGTACCTTATACAAGTGAGAGATGATTTCATTTTTTATTTTATTTTTCTGATTTTTGTCTTATTTTTATTGTCTTTTTAGGAATGAATACAAGGAGGTAAAAAGAATATTTTATTTTATTTTATTTTATCAAAAATAAATATTTATTTACACAGGTAACATGTATAATATAGAGTAGGCCCTATCTCTCTCTACTTATTTTGTTTGGCGATCAGGTCAAGTTTTGACCTGATCTTGGGGTTCGGGTCACTCTGTATTTATTCTAAATACCTTCTTTCTTTTTCTTCTTCTTTATTCCTATATTTTTGCACAAATACATGCTAAATATATATTGTTAACATATGCATGCCAAATGCTAACTTATTGTATTTACACCTATTCACATGATGATTTGCCAAGATAAATAGATAAAATAAAAGAATAAAGAGTGAGAATCAGATATTCATCATGCATGCACGGGTTAGAATGCATACCGTTCTCCAGCAGTCTATGTGCAAAATGATCCGCGCATAATTGAAAGATAGAAAATAAACTATCTATATGATGCACGAAGAAAATACCCTAAGACATAAATTTCTATTATTGGGAAGAACAAGGAGCTAATATTCAGAAGAAAGACCAAAGTTCGGTCTTAGATGCCGATCGGTGTCCAACAGAGTGGGTCCTGCCAACGATGTATACAACCTCTCGCGGCACGGGGTCTCTAATCCAAATATTTAGATTTTTATTATGTGACTAAGTCCAATCGCTTTCTATAGGTACATATATTGTATTAGGGGCTTTGGATCTTAATCGCTACTTGGCTCAACCAAAGACAGTCCTATGTCTAAGGGCTAAAACCACAGAAAATAAGTAAAAATAAATGTGATAAGAAACTTTGAAAAGTACGGTGAAGTCCCCCGAGTGCACCGGCACTCGGCAACACAGACCTCGAATAAAGTCTGAGTGTTTAAAGGAAGTCTCTGAGTTATTACAAGTTATACAGAAATAAATGCTAAAATGATCTATTTTCTATAACTATCTCCTCCTCCTCCTCTTGTTCCTCCTCGGATGCTCTCTCCTGCTGGTCGATGTAGAACGGTCGGCCTCCGCCTCACTCGGGTGAATCGACTCCAAATATTTCCCCCCTCGCTCAGCAAGCCCCTCGCAACAAAGGTGAAACAGAAATATGTTAGAAGCATATATAAAAGATAGAGACAAATAAAATGTGAAGCAAGCAGTCAAAAAATCCTAACTACCTAACAGTGATCCCCAACAACGATGCCATGCTGATGACGAGAATTTGGCTAACTCAGTTGGAAATAATAAATCAAGTATCGTTGTTCCAAATCAACCAAATCTATCAATGAGAAAAATATTCAACCACGAAGAAATCAAGCAATTCGAACAAGTGGTGTTGCTACTTTTATCAACCTGGTGTAATGACCAGGGTCGAACTCAAGGAACACTATTATAAAATAGATTGGCGATTAGAAAATCTAAGGATTTTTATTCTAATTTTAGTTGTTTGTAATTTTGCAAATTTTTTATTTTTCAAAATAAGGGAAATAAAAATAATGAAGAAGATGGAAACAAGCACTCTTTTTTGGTTTTTCAAATATGATAAAAATGCTCAGAAAAATCAAATGAAAATATTTTTGGGTTTTATAGTTTTTTATAAGGATTTTTGGATAATATTTCAAATGTTTTTGGAATTTTCTAAAAATTGAAAACCAACAAAACAAGCAAACAATGCACAGTTAGGAGAATTTTGCAAATTAAAAATAGAGGAAAGGCTCAAAACTCCTGGAAACAATTTTTATTAAAAACCACAAGGAAATATCTACAAAAAGAGACTGAAAATGTAAGTTTTGGAATTTTGGTCGATTTTATATGATTTTTATTTTTTTTAGTGTTTTGCACATTTATAGGTTTTTACGGAAGATAATGCAATGAAACTTGGTCAGAAAATCAAATAAATAAAAGACAACTATTCTAATTTTTTGAAATTTTAAGGCTATTTTTGGATTTTTATGATTTTTAAAGCAAACATGGACTTTTTCTACTATTTTTGAATTTTTGATAATATCAAATTAAGTAAATAAGGCGCACCAAAATTATCTCCTAAAATAGACACTAGCAGAAGCCAATATTAATTTTTGGGGAATTTTCAGGGCCAAAATGCTATTTAATGCAATTAAAAAGATACAACTTAATAGATGGTAAGCAAGGACCTATTCGCAAATATTTTAAGTTTTAGGGCCTACTTATTAGCACGCAATAAAACTACAAGGGTTGCAACACACATTACACATGACAGACACTCACAAGGTATAAATGATATTAATGCAAACTTCTACTCATTCATTAACCAGGGAAAAGATCAGGGTCAAATACGCAAATACACCACAAAATCATGTATGGATGCATGTGAATCACACTCGACTAGACTAAAGTGCAAATATGAAAAGTATGAGGTCCTAACTGTAAATTATCCAAAATAAATTACACTACAACATATATTTACAAGACTAAGGGAAATATACCCTTCGTAGGGGAACATGGCAGACACTCGTGGAGGCGGAGGCGAATGGCTATGATGCTGCTCCGCAAATGGATCTGACGTCTCAGAAGAGTGGAGCAGGTGTATGGTGTAGATCACCATTAGGGACATATCTGACGTCTCTGATAAAGTGCGAACGTGCGATCAGATCTGACCAGAGATCTGATCTGAGCGCCTAAAGTTTGTCATCATCGTGCGGCTCAGATGCAATCCAGAGCAGGTTTCCTTCATGCGACGTCGGAGAAGGTCGCTGAAAGAATTGGGAAGAAGGGATTGCTCGACGAGTTTTGATTGCGGGTATGGGTTGATCTATTGCTCTTATCGACTCACCGAAGGGTCCTACACGTCACTGAGGGTACTCTGCATTGCAAGGAATCCTCGGATGGGGAGGCAAACGAACAGAAGGGTGCGGCGAAGCTCCATCACTAGGAGGTGCTTCTCCACCTAAGTTGAAACTCGAATCGAGCCTCATATGCATGCATGTACCTGCAATGAGAATCGTGACTCGAAGATAAAGCTTTGATCGGGGTTATTTGGGGTTGAAAACAAAGAAGCGTTATGGGATGGAGGCTGACGTCCGGCGAAGATAGTGGAGGAAGGCTTGATCTTGCTCTGATGAGAGAGATTCAAGGTGATCAGGATGTGTGTAGAGGGTGATGGTGAAGTGGGTTGTTGATGTGTGCTGTTGAGGGGGATCGTGGAGCTCTGACACCGATGGTCGGAGCCAAGCGAATGGTCGACGAAGATGAACTGGAATTGAGTGTTTAAGGTGAAATGGAAGGTGGGAGAAGGTACCTGAGTGGTCTACGGTATCGGCGAAGTAAGGCGAAGGCGGGGGCGGGGTTAAGGCCTCAACTTCGATGCGTAAGGCAAAGGAGGCTTCTCGTGACGGAGCTCCGGCCGCGAAGTGAGATTCGTACTA
Source organism: Ottelia alismoides (assembly GCA_037367405.1). Classification (NCBI taxonomy): domain Eukaryota; kingdom Viridiplantae; phylum Streptophyta; class Magnoliopsida; order Alismatales; family Hydrocharitaceae; genus Ottelia; species Ottelia alismoides. Next base: position 989,618 of record JAZKJV010005735.1, read on the forward strand.
CCCAGCGTCGATCCAAGCTTCTAAAGGAACCCCAAGGACCCTGTCACTGCCCTGGAGGTGCTAGTGGAGGAAAGGTGGCGCGAGGGACGAGCTGAGGAGCTGCGGATGTGGAGGAGTGATTTTATAGGCAACCCGAGGGTCTAGAAAGATCGAGGGGTAGTGCGAAACCCTAGGGTGATTCAGACCCATCTAGGGATCCGTGAGGATCCTAGATCTATATGGAATCAAGAGGTTTGCAATCCATGACAAGAATCGATCGGAACTGGATGGAAAAATATCGATAAACTGGCTCTGACGAAGGGAGTCGGATCTGACCCCACTTGGGGGACAGGCTAACCCGGGTCAACAAACCTGGGTCGACCAATCGGAATAATTCATAACTGAAAATCAAATAATAATGAATAAAATATAGTAAATTATTTTAAAATAAAAAATGAATAAAATGAAGTTTTTTTATTATTTTTCGAGCTATTTTCCAGTGATTTTTTATTATTTTTATTAATAAATATATTATGGTATATACAATATATAGTATTATATACAGGTATATTACCTATATATTATATACGTGTATTTTTATACATTTTATTTTATATTTTAATTATTTAAAAAATAATTAAAATAATATAAAAGAATTTTTATTTGGTTTTTACAAATTAAATATAAGCATTAAATAATTAATTGTTATGTATAATATATACATGTGTGACCATTTGTACAATGGAAAGATGATTTATTTTTGATTATTTGTATTATATGAGTTTTATTTTAATTTTGTAAATGTATTGGAAGTATGTAAAAGTATATAAAAATACAATATATACAAATTATGTACAAAATACATAAGTAAATAAATATATACATGTATAGGTATTGTATAGCTATACAACACACTTAAAAAGCCAGTTTTTACATCGTATCACCAAAAATCATGAAACCGCCATCACTTTACATATAATTTATTTTGAGTCCAATAAAGGTGATTTTGGAAGAATTTGATTCATATGAAGTCAGAATTGATCTTTCAATTTTTGTTTTACGGCTTTTTATGAGTGGCATTATCATAATTATATACACCAATTGATTTTGCAATTATTTTTATTATTTATAAAACATATTATGTACAAGTTTTTTAAAGAAATAAATTAATTTAAGGTCTTTTTATTGCTGAATAAAATAGTTGAATGATGCATATATACAGGAAATATGGTGATGAATAATGACCCTATCTCTCCCTACTTTATTCCTTATCGATCAGGTCAATAATTGACCTTCTCTCGATGTTCGTGCTAGTCTGTACTTATTACATAATCATAGCCTTCTTTTATTTCTTCTCTTTTTCTTTTATTCTTTATTCTTTTATTTTGAACAAAAAGACTGTTAATTTCACAATATCAACAAGTGCATGCATGATGCTAATTTATTGTATTTTATACATATTTACATGGATTTTACATAGGGAATTCTGCTAAATAAAAGAATAAAGTATGTGATTCAGGGATTCATCAATTACATTCACTATCAATCCTAACTAACAAGCTAACTATTGAAGGAATCATAGTGTGTCAAATTAATGTCTCAATGGACTAAGTATCTCTCACGTACTTTCATAAGGAAAAATCATCTTAGGTTGATCTAATCAATCACGAGATTTCTTAAAGCAAGAATGCATGTAGTCGACCCTACTTGTAGTGGGACAAGGCTTTGCCATTTTTAATCCTAAGAAGTTATGATAATGATCAATCTGAGTCGAATCCGCTCTAGCTATCAACATAGATACGAAAAAGCTATATCTATGGAGACGTATTATTGTAGCAATATTGAGACTTATCTATGTACTTAGATCTAGATATTAATAACTCATAAGGGATGTTTGTTCTAATCAACACACTTGTATTAACTCTCACGTTATATTCTTTGGTAATTTTCAATGGGACCCAAATTCATCATATAATTTCTTACTAATAGACTTATAAGCAAATAATGATATATCTAATGTCTTTTACATGTCTATCATGATTTCATCTTGTTTTCTATATTTAAAACATTATTAGATCGGAGTCAGGTCTGTACCGATCGATCATGCATTCTGGTTGATCTATAAAGTATTGATAGATCATGCATTCTAATTGATCTATAAGTACTGATAGATCATGCATTATGGTTGATCTATAAGTACTGATTGATCATGCATTCTGGTTGATCTATAAGCAGTGATCAATCATGCATTCTGGTTGATCTATAAGTATTGATCGGTCATTCAAGTTCATTGATCGATCATTATGCTAACAGTGAGTTACTGCTTTTATTTTGATGTCAAATTTCATTCCCCAAATCCAAATTTAAGCACATGTATGGATAAAGCATATCATGAGGAAGAATTTGATATAAAAACCACATTTTTATACCATGCAATTCTCTTACAAATTGGTAAATAAGACGACGATAAGTGATGAAATTCGACTCTGCATGCGATATTTCAGATGATCCAGACATCAGATCGATGCGAAAACTATGAATACATGGTGTACGAAAGACGTGCATCTCGATAGCAACAAGGGAAATCAAAATCTGTACCTTTGAGGATGTTCCCCCAAATTTCTCCTCCCACCCAGAAGCCGCATTTCTGGGACGATTCGCACAAGATGCGCACCTCCACGATGATGACCTCGCTGCCCTCTTCGTAATGGTGCCCTCGGATTGCCTATCAAACATCGGAAAATTTGGTGGCGATGGAGCTCTGACGAGCTTTGGAGTGGAGCTCCAGCAACGGGCTTGAATATAATGGATAAGTGGTTCAACCACTTAGCCCTTGTATAGGCTCCAGTTCGCGGCTCGAAAGCCGTAAACAATTGTGTTTTGCACGTAACTTTTGCATACGATGTTTTCAATATCTTGGGTTCGTTGGAAAGGTCTCGAAGAGTACTACAAGATAAAGTGATTATTTATCCGATTCGAATATTGTATCAGGTCGGAAATTGAGTTTTAGTATTTTTGATAATTCAGGGTTTCACAATCATTGCCAATAAAATCATATTGTTTTGTTGTTGGAATGTTTTTAGAATTTGTTAAAGTTCATACTACTCCTTCAAACTTGTGAAATTACACTGATCCAACTACTTTGATGTGATGAACCTCTACACCTGTCATTTTGACTGACATTATCACATGTCTAATATGCAACGATCAACCAATTCATGGTGATTTACCAATGGTGCTCCATTTGTTCTTAAACAATATCCAGATTGCACGTGTGATTGATCATCCTTGACCATTTCTATCCATTGTTTCAAACCCTTTCTAGACCATGAAAAATTGTGATAAATTAGCTTTCAAATATATTCTCTATTATCAAAACTCAACGTACGAGAATAATGAAATGATCAATCAACCCTACGGTTCGATCGATAAGACTAACCGAAGTGATCGATCAAACCTTGTCAAGTGAATCCGAAAATATGACTATGAATCCCATATCCAATTAGATCAACTTGAGTCTAGTTCAATTTGTGATTAACTTATGCTTAAGTACTTGATTGAGTTAAACATTCAATCAGTTTGAATTAAAGAAAACCGAGGTGTGAATTCGATGAACGAATATACAAAAGAATAATGTACATGAAGGAAAATCATTATAACATTGAAACCAAGGTCATTTTGCAAAATTAGAGGATGTCAATTAGATGTAAATGCACCCTGTTCGTTTGGGGTATAAGGTGGAATGGAATAAGGGGAATAAGCCCCCAACACGCTTCCCCGTGGTACGACTATTCCCCATTATTTCATCTTATTTCACTCTTATTCCTATCTTTATCCCACCTTACCTACCTTTATTTCACCTTATTCTCCTTATTCTTATCCTCCAGCCGAACGGAGAATAGACCCTTATTCCCCTTATTCCTCATCCTTATTCCTGCTTATTCTCCTACCGAACGGGCCCTAAGAAGATAAATAGTGTGATGTAAATAAGATGGTGCCTAGTGTTCTTACCTCCCTCGCTAGAGCCCCCAATTTGACCCAAAGATCAAGGCCCCCATTTTTCCACCCGAGTACCGACCGGTCGTCGGAATTTGTTGGGCATCATCATCCCCCTCTCCCGCCACTCCAGTGGAGCAGAGATGGGCGGCGGCGGAGCGGCGATCGCCCCCTCCTGGAAGCGCGCCGAGCTACTGGCGCTCATCCTCTACGCGTCGCTCTTCTACGCCCTCGTCCTCCGGCGATCCCTCCAGCTCTCCCGCGACCACCTCCGGGACCTCCCGCGGCTGAGCCGCGGCTGGATGTGGGGGCGCCTCAACGACGCCTCCGATGCCCAGTGGAGAAGCTTCAGAGCAAATCTCCCCATTCTCACCCTCGTGTTCGGGATATTTACCCTCACTGCCAATGCTTCGAGGCATTCGCTCCAGCTGAGAGCGAGGGGGATGTCCTACGTCTGGCTTCTCCTCTCGATTTGCTATCTGTGGTACCTCCACGAAGCCTGCGTCTTGTTCCTTATCTCCATCGCCACCCTCAACTTTCTCCTCGTGAAGACGTTGGCGCGATCCAAGTACTTCGCTTGCATCCTCTGGATCTTCAATCTTTCCGCTCTCGTATCTGCTCGCGTGTTTGAAGGATACTCGTTTGGGTCGATAATGCCCAGTTGGGCTTTCCTGGATGACCACAGAGGCACCTTCCGGTGGCACATATGCTTCAATTTTGTCATACTTCGCATGATAAGCTTCGGACATGACTATTCCCAGATGTGCAGAAATGACCATTTCGACCAAGAAAAACACATGCGTCGATGCCATGATTGCCAGTCTGGTAAAACATGCTACCATTTCTTGCAGGAGAAACCCATTGACGTTGGTGGGTATTCTTTTCCCATCTACCTCTGTTATTTGGTCTACGCACCGCTGTATATCGCGGGACCAATCGTGAGCTTCAATGCATTTGCATCGCAGATGGACAGTTCCCAGAGGAGTTACTCTGCCAGACAAGTGTTTGGGTATGGATTTAGATTCATCATGTGCCTTTTCTTAATGGAAGCAATGTCGCATTTCTTGTATTACAATTCATTCGCCACGAGTGGTGTGTGGAGGCAGTTGTCTTCGTGGGACATCTTTATTATTGGATATGGGGTCTTGAATTTCATGTGGTTGAAGTTCCTTCTGATATGGCGTTATTTCAGACTGTGGTCTTTGGTAGGAGGAATTGAGACTCCTGAGAACATGCCCAGGTGCATCAATAATTGTTATGATGTGGAGACATTTTGGAAGAGCTGGCATGCTTCTTTCAACAAATGGCTTGTAAGGTACCTGTATATTCCATTAGGAGGGTCTGAAAGGAAGCTTTTGAATGTATGGGTCATATTCACGTTCGTTGCTATTTGGCATGATTTGGAGTGGAAGCTTGTTTCGTGGGCCTGGTTGACGTGTGTGTTTATGATCCCTGAGATGTTGGTCAAGTCTGCATTCAGGACCTTTCAGGCCAGAGATCCATTTGTCAAGTTTATCTTTCGCGAGTTGAATGCAATTGCCGGTGCTGTAACAATTACGTGTCTTATGGTCTCCAATTTGGTTGGTTATGTTATTGGACCTTCCAACATTAGGGTGCTTCTTCAGCGGCTGCTCGAGGAAGATGGTCTGATTGTTTTTGCAGGAATTTTTACAACATTTTATGTGGGAACCAAGCTTATGATTCATATTCAGGATTACAAGAAAGCTTGCTGGTGAGTTTTTCTATGTCCATTAGCCAAGGTTAATGCTGCAAAACTGGCATGATGGAATCGACTTCTGCTAGCTAATTCTTTTTGTGTATCTTCGTTTGATTCTTTTCTTACTGGAATTGAAGATTTGATAGAGAGCAGTTAGACTACAGAAAGCTTGAGTTTTTCAAAATTTTGTTTGTGAATGAAGGGGAGTGGTTCACGCCAAAAACATCTGTCCACAGGACATGCTAAGAGCGACGACTATTTGGCTACAGTGTGGATCTGTGAACCCTACTTGGAACGGTTTTTCTTATAGAGAGCACATGTTGTTCATCAACTGTTTCTATGTATTACTGTTTGGACATTAAGTCGTTGAAATAAAGTAAATCATGGTACTTGAAGTATCAGAAATCTGGCAGATCTGCTTATACTGAATTCTTAAATTAGTGTTCATATATGATCATTATCTCCTTAACAGAGATAAGTGAGTGGTTATGATGTTGAAGCTAGCTATGTTGACTAGAGTACATTTCCATAATGTTGATATGCTGGATTCGGAATGCCAAACGTGTGCAAGTTTTCTTCTTTGCTTCCAGTGAAACTATGCCTAAGTCAAAGGTGTATACATATATATTGCCTAGTTATGCTGGTACAAAGCAAAGTTTAAATGCATATATATATATAGGGACACCCCTTAGTATTCATGTTATATACAAATATAGATGATGGTCTCAGATATATCAGCAGACCTCAAGATATACCAGTACGAAAGAACTACTGCGATCTCTGGTTGTAAGTTGAAATACTTTACACTGGTACACTTTGAACACTATTATACGCTTATTGCATTAAGGCCACTATACTTTAAGAATATTACCAGTAGAAGTTAGAGATTGAATGCTACTTTCATGTATTTTCTTGTGTTTCTTGTTGTTGCTTTTGCTTGAGAATGACACTGATTTCTAATTCAAGTATGTAATGCTCAAGGATGACTACTGACTAGAGTATGCTCAAAACCGTGTGCTCAGTTTGATCCCATAGCTTGTTAAATGCGACTATTTATGAAGACGCATTTTACATCCATATAGTGCTTATCAAGCAAATCTCTCTCACTAATGGTTGGAAGGGATGAAATGTGTGAGTTGAGAGAAGTTAAAATAGGGTTGTGTGAGTTTGAGAGAAATTTAGATAGGGTTAAGGACATTTGGGGTTAATGAATTTTGAAACACGGTTATGTTTAGATCCCAACACAATATTCACAGTATATTTACCATACAAATTCAGGTTTTCATAAATCCGAATCCATCCCATTCGAAGCCTTTAACTCCATCCCTTCCGACCATTCCATTAGTGAGTGCTTGTTGGAGTTCTTTATAATCGGATGATGCAGTGAAGAGTTGTAAGGGAAAAAACATCTCCACCGTTCTGAATCTTAGAGGTAAGATTTGTTAGTGAAATAGGTTTTGTTGTATATTTGTTTTGCGGATAGATTAATGTTTCAGGAAAAAGAACTTCGACCCGACTGTGGAGGCAAAACTAAAGTTAAGGAAGAATGTGATTTTTCTCAAGATGAAGCTGTTCAAGTGGTTTCTTCGGTACTCAAGATGAACCATGAAGTGCTAGAAGAAGATACAAAATAATAATGGAGTCAGAAGTTCAAAGCCTTGGGGGAGAAGTGCAACACTATATGGGGAGTGGATGTGATTTGCCCAATTTAAAGAGATCCAAACTTCAAGTAATTGAAAGCAAGCTTCAAATTTGTTTTTAGAAACTTTTAGGGGTTGTTCGGTTCAAAAATAAGCAGGAATAAGGATGTGGAATAAGGAGAATAATAATCTGCTATCTGTTCGGCTGAAAAGATAGGAATAAGAAAAATAAGGTGGAATAAGTGTCGGTAAGGTAGAATAAAGATAGGAATAAGGGTGGAATAAGGTGAAATAATGTGATGTGCATGGGAATAGCCGTACCCTTTTGAACCGCGTCGGGTGAGGAATTGACCCGTTATTCCAGTGCTTATGCTCCAAACGAACATGGCCTAGAATCAACATACAAGAAAAGGATTGTCAATCAATTATTGTTAAATTGGTATCTCAGATCTACTGTCTAGCACTTTTTAAATCAACTTCTATTTCTACCAAGTCAATTTAGATCTTTATCAGCTAACTAAATGTTCTCAATAGTCGATTTGTTCCTTCGATCCCAAGCTTATAGAGCAAATTCTTTTTATTGACTCTTTATCAATTGATAAAGGCTCTCTCTAGTCAAGTAGCAAATGTACCCAGTCGACTAGTTTTGAACGTAGATCTATGATATTATATTCCCCTTGATTTCAATCGACTTAAACTCTCTACTAGTTGACTCAAAGATTTCCAGTTAGTACTTTTATCTAATGGTCAAAAAATCAGGCATTAAGTTTGAACTTTTTAAAGACAAAAATTTGGTCGATAATGTACATTTTGAGGCTGTTAATTTCTTATTTAGTCCACTAATTTACTATGGTCTAGATATTTTTTATTTTTTAATGATTAAGAGAGAGGGTGGAGTTGAAACCAAGGTCCTTAGAGTGGGAAATCATTGTTTCTAACACCAGATCATAACGTGGGTTCTACCCAAATGATTGCAGGTCGCTTCTAAACCTGTTAATAGGTTATAAGTAACCCTTTATCATACAAAATATATCAAGAACACATTTACATCATTTAAAACACTTGAAATACTTCCTATTCATGTGTGGCATTTCTCAAGCTCAGGCTCCTCGCATGTGCATCATCATCATCATCATCGAGCTACTCTAGCCTTGTCCACTCACACACCGAGCTCTATTAGCCTTGCATAATTGGTTTTATATTGAGGAGGCATTCTTTTTTATTATTGTTATGCATGTACCCCGATTGTGGTTTCTTTCTTTGTAGGGGATAAAATCTTCCTTACAGATATACATGAGGTTGTGCTACTCTCATTTCAAAAGAGTACTATAGTGGAAGGCGTAAATGCGTATAGGATCATGATACTTGGGGTGAATAGTATATATTGCAAACAATGGTCAAATAAAAACTTGGACAAACAACGGTTAGAAATGATCACGGAGATCAATCCAGATAATTAACCACTTGTACGATGATGTTCTCGTGGAAATATAACTGGGTGAATACCACAACCTCAATCTTTGACTCATGATTCCTGATCAAATGCGTTGATCAACTTATCTACTATGCTGAGTTATTTACGACAGATAACTCAACCATTTGTACATGTGCTTTGAATCACATGCAAATACTTTCATGCTTTGAATTACACACCAAAGTGTTGTACAACAATACATTGCTCTTGGTTAAACACCAAAGGCTTCTACTTTGTTACATATACCAAAGTTTATGCATGTTTGGATCAAGCATCAAGGTACCTATAATGCTTGGATATAACACCAAGTCACATGCAAACTTGGATCAAACACTAAGTTCATGCAAAACAAATATCAAGAGAGAAATAGATACAAATATCTTTTCTTTTTGTCAAGTCACAAACCTTATATATTATGATAATGCATACGATAATAACAAATAAACGAGAAATAAGATCATGACTCAAATAAGGATAGAGTTTACAGAGAAAGCCGTCATGGTTAGGGTTGAATCACCCGAGGAAAGATTCTCTAGCAAGTCATACTGAGATTGTTTGCTCAGAGGGTGTAGAGCCTTGAACTTGGTCGTCAGACTTCGTTTTGAATTGTTATGATTTTCCGAAGAAAGAGAAGTAAGGAGGCTTAAGACATCATTTATTGTAATGACAGACATTAAGATTATTTAATCACGATCAAGGAGACTAATGATGTATTAAAGACACTAATCACCATTAGCGAGCACTAATCAAGGATTGCTTTGCGATTAGTGAAAGTTAATCATGATTAGTGAAAGTTAATCATGATTAGTAATTAAAGTGCCATTAGCGAATCTAGAAGCTTTTGGAAGGTTCTAACTTAAGACCTAAATTTAGGATAAGCCTTGGCCAAATTCATGGGTTGCTAACCGCGACTAAAGGTTAAATCATGGTTTACTAACCATGGCTAGTGGTTTTCTGAAGCCTATAAATAGCCCCATTCATTCTCTACGATTTTCACTACTACCACTACCTCGAGGGCTAGGGTCGAGAGGTCGAGAGGAGGAGAGGAAGGTGGGGAAGGAGCGCCAGCGAAGCGCTGTCGGGAGGACGAGGAGGACGATGTGATCCTCTCCTAGTTGGCTTCATGTAGGAGGTAAGTAGCTCTAACTTTATGTTGTGATTCTCTTCCTTTCCGATTCGTTTTTTGTTGTGGTTCGAGGAGAAATTTGAGCATAGCCCTGATCGGGTGCATGCGGCTCGGCCGTCAGTGAGCATATGAGTTCTTCGTATGACTCACTCACCCTTGATAAGAAACTTGTCAATTCTATAGCTTTTATCGATTTTATAGTTGTTTTGATGGAGGAATCTGTGTAACGGCCTAGTTAGGGTGCAGAGGCTAGGTCGTCAGTGAACCCTGTGATTCATGATACGCTTCACTCACCTAAGATGTGTGGTGTCTACCGATTCTCCAACGCTTGTAGTTCTACTATATTCTTTCCGGTCCGCTGCTGTTTTTCCTCTTGATAATTTTATAAAGGAAAATTTTTCCATTTTTTTATAAATATATCCCAATATAAGGGGAAACTCTACCGAAATTTTCATAGAAATATGTCTCGATATACGGGGAAACTCTACCAAAATTTTTCTAGAACTATCACCCCATATAAGGGAAGCTTTGCTGAAACTACGAGGAAAATATGTTCAACACATTCTTCGTTCATTCTTCAAGTTCTTGATACGTTCTTCTTGTTCTTGATACGAAAGTGAAATTCGATCATTTTAAGAGCCGTAAATCACCTTTTCTGAAAATGAATCACGATAAAGTGTTGCATACGTGAGAGAGAGCTCAATTAGGTAACGAAATTCTACCTTTGTTGTTGAGTTTTCATATGAGATCATTGAAATTCCTGATTTTATGTTCTTTCCTACGAAGAAACCTAATTTGGCTATTTTTGAGAAAATATGAAAAGTTGCTTTATCATTTCCACTAAAATAATGGCTAAGCATCGAATTAGTGTATTGACTTGGAAAGTTAGGATTTTTGAGTTAAAATAAGCATATATATGAGTTTATATTATAAATGAATTAATATATATATATATATGCAAGTCTATATTCAATGTAGATAAATAAGCAAATCAAAAGCTTAAAAGGATGAATCGCATCATGGGAATTTATGTGTATTGAAATGGAACATGAAAAGGATCCTATGTTATGTTAAGGATGATTGGGAGTAGAACTACAAGTCAGGCATACAACATGTAGGTTTGTTGGAAGGAACCTATATCGGCGTGCTCCTACTTAAGTGGTACACGGTTGACCTGTTATGATAAGCGCACATGAAATGAATGGATGATTTGCAATGCGTAGTACCAGGCGCCAATATCTTCGAGCCGAACGACGGAAGATGTGGTCGTGCCATGTGGAGGCACATGGTCGTATGATTAGCGGTTGGAATACGATAACACTAGAATAAGACGTTGGGAAAAAGATTAATAAGGTGAAAATGGCATGTGGTTTTAAGCATTGGGGTGCTCGAGGATGGTATGCATCTGTGTTGAACATGCGATAGGGTTTAAGGACCCTGAATTACTAATAAAAGAGTTATTGTCAAGGGTATATTGAAGGATTGGTTGAGGTACCAGGCGACATCCTAAGCTCATCAGTATCAACGCAGTCCCCAATCCCTAAGTGTCTACAGCTTCGAGGTCCATGGAGGGGCAAGGACCAATCCCTGACGTGGATTAAAATGGATATGAACTAAAATAAAAATGGAATAAAGGAACAACTGTATAATTTGGCTTGCTTAACCATTCAAATATCATACTTGGTCTATGTTTCGTTTCTTCGTTACTAAGCACCGGCTCATATCTTTCCTACATTTTTTGAAAACCTAATAGGAATCGGAGAGTCATCATAAGTACAATAGCCATCCAGCCAGCCAGCCACAATAGAATTACTCCATAAGATAGTTAATAATCTTTTTGTGCATTTCCTTTCCATATGATGTAAATGTAAATGGTTATAGTTGGAAAATATACCATGTAAACTATATTTAGTGAATGGAAAAGTGTTGAATGCTTCTTTCTTAATAATTTTAGTTGCAGTATGTTTCTGAATGTTAGTTTTTTATGGATGAATAAATTATTGATGAGTAACAAGATCCGGATATGGGAGAATCCGATGACCCGGAATCAGGGTGATAGAGGGTGATTGAGGATTGAGGAGTGATTGATGCACATATGCAGAAGTAGTTGCAAGTAGTTGCTACTCTCAATGTAAAGAATGTTAGATTGGTCTTCTCAACAATATAAAATTGTTGGGATAAAAATGATTCATATGATAAAAGAGATCCCATAGCTCTCTTATATAGGAGAAGAGCCATGGGTTAATTACATAAGTGATACCTAAAGAAAACATAAAATATAAATATAATACGGTGAGATATAAACATCTCAACACTCCCCCTCAAGCTAGAGCATAAATATCAATCATGCTCAGCTTGGAACATCATCTCTGAAATGGACCTCTGATGATTACAATATATACAGAGATAATATGATCAAATTATGTGATATACAACCTTAATGCTTGATCTATAAACTCCAAATTCACATAATCTATATTCTTTACAGACAGCAGCAAAAATATCCATAATTGCACACAATCAATTAAAATCTCTGCATAATTCAACTGATCATGATTTTTGTAACCGAGTAAAATGTTTTCAAAGATTACATATTTTATGAATCCATGATTTATAATCATTCTTGTTAAGTCACCTAAATATAACTTAACTAATTATCTGCATGAATTAAGCAAATCATATGGAAATGAATTGGGTATATATAGCATTAAATATAACACATTGATTTGACTCTATAAAACCTCACTTTTTATTGGGAAGAAAATGGAAGGGAAGATAGTATAAATTGCCCACTCATTATAGCTTGGATAAAGCCTATAGTTTTTTGTTGGAAAGAAATGGAGAGGGGGAATAGTGCAAAAGTTCCTCTCTTTAATATCATGTGCGCCAATTATCCCTCCCCTTTCCCATACATGGAGCCACCCTCCTCATGCCTTCCCCATGCATCCCACGTAAATGCCTTCCCCATATCACTTCCTTCCCCATGCACATGCATTCATGTTTTTTGTCTTTATTTGCATGGGGACCCTCCCTCATAACCACACAATGCAAATATAAAAGGGGCCTCCCTTGCATCATGCATACTCCTCTCCCTCCCCCCATTTAGCCATGCACGCATAGACCTCCATCCCCACTCACGCACTCTCTCTCTCGACACATCTCCCTCCCATTCACGCACTCTCCTCCCATCTATTCTCTCACGCACTCTATCTCTTTCTCTCTCGTCTATTCTTTCTGCAGGTACACGCACGGATAGCAGCCCGCAGCTGTGCGGCCTTGTCTTCAGCCGTACTCCAGCCCACAGCTGTCCCCTCTCGCGCGTCCCCCTCCTCCTTGTTGCAGCCCGCAGCCGTGCGGCCTCGTCTTCAGCCGTACTCCAGCCCGCAGCAGCCCCCTCTCGCGTGTCCTCCTCCTTGCTGCAGCCCGCAGCCGTGCGGCCTCGTCTTCAGTGCAACTCCGCTACCGCGCACCGGTGTTCGTCTCGTGCGCATAGCGGCCACTGACCGCGGCTCCTTCTTCCCCGACACTCCAGCGATTATCTCCAGCCCATATTCGGAGCGTTTGTCGCTCCATCCCACTCCGCATCTAGCAGCCCACGCATCCGTCTCCATCATCGTTGACATCGTCTTCATTCCATATCCGGATAGAGAAGCATTTCTCCTCCTTATTATTTATCTTCCGCATTTTTATTCCCTTAGTTAATTTGTTTAAGATGAAATTGGAAGGAAAAAACTCTAATGTTATAAGCTCTCTTGCATTTTTTACACTAGTTGGTTTTGTTTGAATTGAAATTGAAAGCATTTTTATTTTGTAAGGTCTCTTTTCATCTCTAAGTTTTCTTTAAATAAATTCGTCGCAAGTTTTACATTCCACCTCTTTATTGAAACATTGCAAGTGACCTCTTATTTCTTTCATCTTAATTTGCAATTCGGTCCCCGTTATTTTATTTAGTTGCATGCATACCCTCATTTGTTAACTTTAAGTTCTTGAAGTATTTTCACCGTAGATTGCATCGTCTTTTCAAAAATTCTTTCTCTCGTCGCCATGGATTAAAATTCTAATTAAGCTTGAAAGAAGAGCAATATCGCAAATTTGCTTGGTCCCTGCGGATACGAACCTCTACTTGCACTATACAACTCATATTTTTTTCCAACATGCTTGTAGTTGTAATATTATTTGTTTGATTGCGGTTTTGCGTGGAACAACAATGACGTGGTAAAAACAACTTTTTAAACCGTATAAAATTGCATCAACATTTTGGCGCCGTTGCCAGGGACTAAGCAACGTTTGCAATTTTTCTTCTTCATTTTTACTCATTTTCAATTATCTAATCCGTGTATTTTTTTTTTGTTTTGCAGGTACTTAGGCTTCAAAAAGAAAAAAAATTACTTTTCTTTTCATACATTTTGTTTTAGCAAACTTGTAATTTGGTAAAAAAATTTGTAATCTTAATTTCCCCCTCCCTTCTCGGAAAAGCTCGCCATCAGCAGGACAAAACATTACGGATTAGCGCCAGAAGTGCAGGCACTGTGAGTCCCTCTTTGTCTTAGGCATCTTAGGTTTTTAAAATTGCTTGCATTTGTTTGCGCTCCGAACTTAAACCGAAAAAAAATTAAAAAACACTTCTTCTTTGCATCATCTCCGTGGTCTTCTCCCTCTGATAATCTAATTCAAAGACCACCAAATCGTGTGCTGATCATTTAAAAAGATAAGCTTGAAAGTCCACCGCAGTGGCCCGAGCAGAAAGCGGACAAATTCTGAATGCTTGTTTGATGCACGTGTATGACACAAAAATCACGAGCACATAGAAACCTTGGATAGAGACAAAAATCCCTGGTGTTACGTGGGATTGCAGAGAGAGATCGTAACTCCTCGACGCATTGGGCACGGGTTCTTGTGGGAAGAAGCAGATCCTCGATCTGAGTACCGCACCCTGGATCCCCCAGCCGGATTAGGACATCGATTTCTCACAATCTTCCACACCCACCTCATCCTTAAGGACTCTAATTTCTCTGAAAACTTTTGTTGAATCACTAAATTAAAATCGAAAAGATAACCGCTTCCGCGGCAATTTTTGTGTGAGTTGGTGAACAACAAATTGCTTGGTGTTTGTGTTGTGTATGCTAGGTCGTAGGTCTCTGAAAAATCCAGTGCAACAACCATTAGAGTACGACTCGATTTATAGGAGAAAACCCAACCCATCTCCTTCAACTGACCTTGGAAACATGGGAGAAGAAAGACAAAACGCTATGGATCTCATCCTGCATCAATTACAACTGCTGAGAGAAGAAAATGCCACAATTCGCCGCACCATAGCACCTCTCATCCGACCGCCACCCATTAGTACACATTACAACCCGGCTGCAGAAGACTTAGTTCATTGGGTCCAAATCCCGCCTGAGGTAGGAGACTTTGAGATAAAGCCCGCATCACTCTCTTTAATCCCAAAATACTATGGAAATGACTCTGAAGATCCCTTCCTCCACATCCAAGATTTCTGATCTGCTTGTGACACCATGAGTTTTCATGGGATAGAAAAAGAATACATCTACATGAAAGCCTTCACACACTCACTCAAAGACAAAGCACTCCAATGGCTTCGGAATTACGGAACCCCTATCACTTCATGGGATGTCTTAATAGAAGCTTTTATCAAGAAATATTTTCCCATAGGAAAAACCAACGCTCAGAGACAAGCTATTTCATCTTTCACCCAGAAAAACAGAGAACCCATCCACGAAGCCTGGGAGCGTTTTAAGGAATTACAAAGGAAATGCCCTCATCATGCAATCCCCAAATGGAAATTGGTTCAGATATTTTATGAGGGCATAGATTCATCATTTAAGAGAGTGATTGATGGCTCCTGCGGTGGAAATTACATCAACCGTGATGAGCATTTCGTTTGGAAATTATTTGAAAATATGGCTGACAATTCGGTGAATAGTTCATCAATTGAACAATACGGTGGAAACATGAGGACAGTCAATATCATTGATCATGAGAGATCTAGCAATGAGAATCCTGACAAATGGGAAACCCTCTCAAAACAAATGAACCTCATGACTCAATCCATAGAAAAATTGGCCATGAATAACCCCACCAACCAGGAAGTTAACCACACCACATTCACCCATAATCAAGACATAAATCCGGAGACTGTGAATTGGGTGCAGAGAAATCAGGGAGGAGGATATTCAAATAACCACAACACATGGAGAGAGCAACCAAATTCTGGGTGGAATGGACAGAACAATTATCATTTTCAAAATCACGCCCAACCCAGACAACCGATAGCACCGCCCATGACTCAACCCTCCACCACTGCGGTAAATTTCGACGCCTTGGCTCAGGAAATACAACAACTAGCTATAGCTCAACAACAGGCCACTGAAGCCCAACAAAAAGCCAACTCTGAGAATGCTCGTCAATTCGCCGAGATCAGAGCGTACATCCCAGCCTTATCACCTCAACCGCTGCCCAATCCAAACACCAATAAGGCTAGCTCATCTGGAGTACTTCAAACTCCTCCACCTGTCGGATCTTTCACCTCACCACCTGATTTCCAAAACCCGAATCAAGGATTTTTTACACCTTCTAAGACAAACCAAGGAAACCCACAACAAGCGCCTAGAAATCAAGTCAATTTCAAAACCCCACCCCATCCAAACCAATCTGCTAATGCTGTCACTTTGAGAAATGGGAAAACCACTTCTGCCTACACCAGACCACTAGCTTCTGAGGATCAAATTGAAATTGAGGAAGAGTTTGATGATGGAGAGAAATCAGCTGAAACAACCATGCTCCCTCCTTCCTCCCCAACCATAACCATCCCCTTTCCCGGAGCTCTTCATCGAAGAAAACCGCGATCATCCACCATCGATCCAGAGTTAGAAAAACTATTCTCGGACATCGTCATTGAAATCCCGCTCTTGAAAGCCCTCGAACAAGTTCCAGCCTTCTCCCGATTTTTGAAGGACAAATGCACACCAAAACGATCATCCAAAGGAAAAAGTAAAAAGGACAATGAAGATATTGAGAGACATGTGCTTCCTCGAGCAACAACCAATGCCATCTTGATGAATCTCCATTTCATCACCTTTATTCTATCATTTTGGCCTTAAAAACCCCAGCAAATGCATGTAAATAGCATCAATTTGAACATAATAGCACTCATTATTCATTGTATTTATTGTACATAAAATAAGGTTTTTAATGTCAAAATGATTGAATAAAGAGAAGAAAAGAAAAAGGAATGAAATATTGCAAATATTTTATGACCCGAACTCCGAGACCAAGGCCAGCATGGAATTGGTCGACAAGGAATAAAGTAGGGGGAGATAAGGGCCAATTATACAATAAATATCTCATTTATTTATTCATGTATTTATGCATTTGGACACCTATTTTGTATTTAATTATTCATTCATCAAATAAGGAAATTTTATACATGAAAGTTGTAGATAATAATGTAAATAAAAATACAAAATTCAGTTTGTCAGAAATGATGCACAGTGTACATTTTATACCCAGAATAAAAAGCCAAAATCTCAACTTCACAGACCCATATCTTGCAAATAAAAACTCCAAATCACCCAAACTCACCTTTAATTGTATATAGCATTCCAAGAACTATTTAATAAAATTGGTTTCATAATTTTTGGAGTTCATCTGTAGAAGTTAGGTTTTTGGCCCACTTTGTACATAGGACTGATTAAAATATTCTTTTTATTCATTATTTATTAATTCTATAAATTTATATTTTTATAATTTTGTAAACAATATATGTAATACATGTACATATTGAAATTAAAAGAAAACCAAAAAGAATTGGTAAAATAAAATAAGTCTATAAGCTACATAGACAAAATACCTATGTTACCTAGATGTGTATGAATAAGGGATTTAATTCTTTTATTCTTTATTCATCTATATTTTCATAATAATGTATATATTATATGTAACTTATTAAAAATACAAATCCAAGATAAAAACAAATAAAATTCATTAAATAAATAAAATGTATATAATATATAGGTAAAATACCTATAAGTATACCTACATATACTTATTTATTTAAATATGTAAATAAACTCATAAAAATTAAATAAAAATATATTTATATTCAAAAAAATAAGTTACAAATTTATAAAATAAGAAAACAAAATAATAAAATAAAATAAACAAAATAAAAATAAATATACATAAATATACTTGTAAATACATTATTTTAATAAAACCGTAATAAAATACTTCAAAAAAATAAATAAAAATCATAAATAAATACTACATTAATTAATAAACAATTCTTATTTTATATACAAAACCTAATTAATTCATTTATTATATCAAATAAAAGGGTCAAGTTCGGTCCGATGTGGGCCAATCAGGGGCCAGGGAGTGTTGACCTCCGGTCAACTCCCCCCTGCGCCTCTGATTTTCGTCAGACATGTCGCGTCCCTTGATTTTTGCCATTTTTCCTGCTCGGCTCAGTGCTCCGTCACCGTCGATCTCTTCATGGATTTTTCTCTCTGATCTTCCGAGATTCTCGCCGAGATTTTGGATCCCTTGTACATACCACCGATTCCTAGATATTAGCCAGTCAATAAAGGTCTCCAGGGATGTCTATAAATAATTTCTTCTTCCTCCTTGGCCGAATTTGGCCAATTTCATCCTCCCAATAAGCTTGAATCAGTTCCTAGAGTAGCCCTCGTGACAAGAGGCGCTTCCCAGCACCTCGGTTCGGCCCAAGGAGGAGGAGAGTTTTGTCGCGGCGGAGCTCCGGCGTCCGCCCTGCTCCCTGGAGGCCCTCAGGTTTAAGAGTTGCGCTTTTACTCTTTTTAGATAGGTTTTAGT
This sequence comes from Ottelia alismoides, assembly GCA_037367405.1. Classification (NCBI taxonomy): domain Eukaryota; kingdom Viridiplantae; phylum Streptophyta; class Magnoliopsida; order Alismatales; family Hydrocharitaceae; genus Ottelia; species Ottelia alismoides. Next base: position 1,008,403 of record JAZKJV010005735.1, read on the forward strand.
TTTAGCATTTCATTTCTGTTGTTTAGTTAGCTTTAGGCCCTTAGGTGTAGCTTAGATTCGAGCCCCCGTAGTTCGCCGGAGCTCCGCTCCGGTGAACCCCTTCGTGGTGCTCCAAACACCTTCCGACAACCAAACCACCTCCTCTCCCTTCCTTAGCCGTTTCCCCTCGCCCCAGGCACCTTCGTTCAACCAGATCTTCACCAGATCTGGAGATCAGATCTCCTCCCTCCGCCCTTCGCCGGAGATCACCGCCCCGCGTCACCTTCGCCCATTCCACCACCAAAAAGGCCCCCGGAGCCATCTTTTTGTGTTGTGAATTCTTGTGCAGGTCCCGGAGCGCCAGGAGACTCGTCTTGGCTCGATTCAGATGAAGAACAGGTACCTGCAGCCCGCAACCTTCGTCAACCTTGCCTGAGCCCAGGGAAGCTCCAGGTGCCTCAACAAATCCATCAGCGGGTGCGGGGGAGCATCAGGAAGGTTTAGAGAAGTTCTGCGGTGAGGGAGCTGCCCAGAGGAGCACGCACTGACCGATCAAAGGTCGCCTCAGGCGACCTTCTTCCGAGTTCTTCCAGACCACCCCTGCGCCGTCCGATTGCTCGATTCTCCCAGTTCGAAGCTCAGCCGTCCGATGGAACGACACCTTCACCGTAGATCTCATCCACGAGATCTAATCTCGTGCGTTCATCGGCGAATCGGTATCTGCCGCTGGATGGGCGACGCGTGGCAAGTGAGAGAGATCAAGCCGTCCGTCCGCGTGCCTGTTGGGGGTAATTTTCACATATAACCCCCGCCTTATTGTATTTAGTATTTAATTTTGTAAATAAATTAGGACGTTGTAAAATAAATGTAAGTTTTGCAGAATGCCCCCTGATCTTTCCTTAATTGCATTTTGGTCCTTCCGCGCCTCACGTGCAGTCCCACGTGAGGCGCGTGAAATTTGCATGAACACCCTGGCGGTTTTTGTATATTGTAAATTAGCCCCAAAACGATAAATAAATGTTTATTTCTGTAGAATTTTTGCACCGATGCCCCTGGAATGTATTTTATTTGCAAAAATGCCCCTGCTAGGCTGTTTATTTTTGTGTCTTTTATCTATTTATTAAAAATACCTATTAGGCTTCTAAAAATTCAGAAAAATTAGGATAGATGTTGCATGTGATGCTCTTGCACGCCCATATTTTATTTCACAATTTTTGCATTTTTCCTAATTATTAAAAATGAAAAAGAAGCCCTTTTGTATTGTCTAATTAACAAAAAATATACAAAAAAATTATAAAATGTTTTTGAAAAATTCCAAAAAAAAATATATATGGTATATTGATATATAAATTGAGTCCAGAAATTGAAAAACCCTAAAATATAAAAAGGAAAAATAAAAAAAATCAGAAAGCTCTAAAATCCAACAAAAAAATAGAAAAACCCTTAAAAATCCCAAAAATACATTTTCTCTTTTATAATTATCTATATATTATTATTAATGTATTAAAATTAATTTGGTAATTTTGGAGTTTATTTTATATTTTTAAAACCCAAATTATATGCGGCTATTTAATTAGTCCTATATTATGGACATTTTTGAAATTAAAAATACATAAAAAATAGAAATATTCCAGAAAAATAATAAAAAAATTAGAAAAATATTAAAAAGCTAAAAAAATTATATCTATATATATTTTAAGTATTTATATCTATATATATATATTTACGATAGTATTCCTCTCTCTCTCTTCTTATATATATATCTCTTTATATATTTATGTGTACATATCTATATTATATAACTAAAAATATAAAAAGAAATAATAAAAAAATATAAAACCTAAAAACCAAATAAAAATTATAAAAAAATATAAATTTAAAAAAATATATTTAAAATCCAAAACCCACAAAAACAATAAATGGACATGAACAATGGATCGATTAATTACACATCACATACATTCCCTTCGCTTCCCAGTGTTCGACCTCTACTTGTGCTTACACCTATACACATTTACATGTAGAGTTATAATAAATTTTAACTCCACATTTTTGGATATTCATTGCATATATTATTGTGGGTTAATTGTTGAATGATTTGGGATTTATTGAGCGGTCACCGCATCGGCTGGATGTCTCGCCTTGTGAGATATCTAGACCCTCGATTCCCCCGTTTCATCAGATGGCGCCGTTGCCGGGGAGGCAACGGATTTTGTATGATTTTGTGAGCTTATTTGTTCATTTATTCAATTATTTACTCATGTCCATGATTCATTTATTTATTTATTTGGTTTTCATTTGTATTTGACATTACTTGATTGACTGCTCTGACCATCTCTTTCCTTTATCTTTGGTGCGAGGGACCGCCAAGCGAAGGAGGACCTCTTAGGAGGACCTATGCACCCTAGCAAGGCGGAGTTGGCTTTTCTACGCCAGCCAACAGGAGAGGGCATCCATGACAGAAGAAGGAGAATTTTTGAAGACGGTCTCTATTTTTATGCATTTTATTTTATTTCATTTTATTATGTATATTCATGTGAGAGAGTGACACTTAGAAACATGTAATAATACAGGACTCTCACAGGTACACTCCGACTCCCGAGGTCCATTGCCCGAGGGATTGTTCCATTGGGAGCCTCGATGATTTTGACGCTTTTCTTTTTCTTTATTTTATTTTTATTATTTTGTGTGAATGAGCCTTAGCTTAGGAGTTGCTTGCTCGTAGAGTTAGGTCCAAACACCCTAATATATATGCATGTACCTATAGTTCGCTTTGGACCTAGATCAAACTCTAAACAGTCGTTCATTTGTCTCTTAGCCTTTGTGCCACAGCGAGCCCCGCAAAGCGCTTTCTCCTAAACTCAAGTGTGTTGAGCAGAGGAGGGGTGAGCCAAGACCGGACTTTTTGAGGCTAAAGATGAATGAGCGACTTGTGGTGCTTCACGATAATAGCAAATTCTGAATCTAGGGCGATTTCTTCAGTTTGCATATAGCATAGGTTTCAAAATCTGTTTTGCATCCCGCATGGAGAGAGCCGGGAGGCACTGTAAGTCTTCTTACTTAGCATGCATCATCGCTTTCCGACTTGCATGGCTTTGCCGGTCTTCTCCCTCTGATTTTGCCTACCTAGGATGCTAATGGAAATTGGAATCTTGATAGGCACGTGCATTGAAAATACCCAAAAAAAGTGATAACTTAAATAAAATAGGGACTGTTAACTCTATTGGACCTAAAAATAAAATGGACTTCCTTGTCTTGGGGAGAGCAACCCCCTCATTGTATGCGTTTCAAATTGCTTACGTGCACACTAAGGAGTAGAGCCCAAATCCCATCAAGCCTCCTAAGTGATTGTACAACTTTTGTGATTCTCACCTAGCTCTAAAATCGAAAAGATAAATGATTGTCACCTGACGGTCTTCACTGTGTTGAGTAGGTAAATTGGGGGTTTTTGCCTTGTGTATTGATTGTGACTTGGAGTTCGTTGTGTTTTTCATTCATTATTAGAGTAGTCGGTCACGTCCGTGTGAGTCATGCATTTTTCATCTTTGAGTCTCTCTACCTCTCTTATACATATATCTCTTCATTTTTGCATCGAGTCATGATATTGGCGCTTGAGATCAATCATTCTTCGCCATGTCCTTTGTTTCCCTCTTCTTCATCACTTTCCTCGTATTCTCCGTGCCATCTTCATCTTCTCTGGTTCGGGGAGAGCCCGCTCTTCGGACCACTATTTTGACGGTGTTCCCGCCTTGTATGGAACACCCAATTTTATCTATACCCCGATTTTCTCACCCGCCCTCATCGTACCCTCTGTATCACTCTTCCACCACCCGCGACATTGGCACACACGCTCAATCAGCTTCTCCACCCCATTGTGTTACCCTTCTTATCCATCTTCTTCGTGTACCCTGTATCACCTCTCCCTTTACCCGGGAATGCTGTGCATATTGATGAGGCCCGCATCGAGGATTATGTATACTGATCATTTGTAAGCCGGTCCCATGATGTTCAGGATGCTGAGATTGATGTGATGGATTTGTCTTTGATACATGCATATGGGCTTCTTGAGAATTTTTGCCGATGCATAGAGCAGAGGTGTGATGCATGATTGAGGAATTTTATTTCTCGCACACCGGATTAAGGATGTGATATGATGCGATGATTCGATGAAGAGTTCATGGGTATTGATTGATCTATCTTGACGATCCCCCCATCTTGATTTTTGAGGATTGACTGATTATTCTGATTTGGACTTCCTGATATAGGTGTGCGGTTCCTGCATGATCTCTCATCTTCCCGATTGACCCATCCTTGATCTCCTGACTCTCAAATCCACCTGGCACTTAGAGGATTCCTGACTATTTTTCGTGCCATCTCAGCTGACAGGATTGACCCAAGGGAGGTTTGGTGAATGACATGATTATTTGCTCCCTTGCATGATCTTATGCCCTCCGAATGATTGAATGATTTATTGCTTTTGAGGACCTGAGAAGACTTGCCAGCTTTCCCATGACCTACATTGACCTAGCTCGCATTACTTCCCGAGGACCATCTGTGGGAGAATGCGATAATTTCTAGAACTACGGTTTCATTCACTGCAGGGGTCGCCATCGTGATGGGACCCGAAACCGAGTCAGATGATATGCTTGATTGGCCTCCCCCGGTGATTGTGTACCCGACCTGTCAGTACACGAGGCCAATATACTAGACTCATCTGAGACTGCTCTCCTTGACGGTCCTCGCAAGGCAGAGCTCCATTTTTCTGATTATTCCATGCCTGGTTCATAGTTCTCCAAGGGTTATCTGCGAGAGGCTATGAAACATTATTGCTATGATGGTCTCTTCTGTTGGTAGACGGTCTGCTGTCTATCGAGACTATGTTTTCTGTGGATCCGTCTGATGGGTCCGGCTCCTTCGAGCTATTCTCTCTCCTTGACGACCCTCGCAAGGATGAGATGTACTCTGATTATTCACTATGTAGCTCACATCACTTCCTGAGGACTATTTGCGGAAGGATGTGACACTATTTTTACGATCGGCTCCACTCACTTCTGGTGCCTCAATTTGTTGGGGCACGAAGTCGATTGGGCTGATATAGGCAGTTGGTCTCCCATTCTGATTATGCACTCGATCTGTTGGGGGATGAGACCGACTTGATTAGACTCCTTCGAGTCTGCTCGCCTTGACGGTCCTCGCAAGGATGAGCTCTTTTCTGATTATTCCTTGACTAGCTCGTAGCTCCCCGAGGGTTATCTGCGGGAGACTATGACATATTTCCGATCTGATTGGTCTCTGCTGCTGGTAGCCGATTTGTCGACTACTGAGACCACTATGTGGATCCGTCTGATGGATGCGGCTCCTTTGAGCCCTCGTCTCTCCTTGACGGCCCTCGCAAGGTAGAGACACATTCTGACTATTCCTTGCCTAGATCGCAGTACTCTCCGAGGACTATCTACAGGAGACTGTGACACTCTCTTTACGCTCGGTTCCCACTGCTGATTGTGTCTCCGATCTGCGGAGCACGGAATCGAGTCGTCTGATATACATGATTTTGGTTCCATCTTGAGTCGCATATTCGATCTTGGATCATAGAACCCCTCTGTTTAGACTCCTTTGAGTCTTCTCGCCTTGACGGTCCTCGCAAGGTTGAGCTCATGATATCTGCTATGTCCATGCCTAGTTGGCAGTACGTTCCCCGAGGGTTATCTGCGGGACGCTGCCCCACTTTCTTGATTTGACGGTCTCTTCTGTTGGTAGCCGATATGTCGTCTACCGAGACCGTACCTGATGATCCGTCTGATGGATCAGGCTCCTTTGAGCCCGCTCTCCTTGACGACCCTCGCAAGGGTGAGCTTCTGTTCTGATTATTCATTGCCTAGCATGTACTACTCCTCGAGGGTTATCTGCGGGAGGGTACATCACCTTGTAGGTACTCGGCTTCATTTCTGGTGTCTCCTATCTGTTGGAGCACGAAGCCGAGTCTTCTAAGCCCTTTACTTGGTCTCCTCCCTGGTTGTGTCTCCTGTCTGTTGGAGCACGGAGCTGAGTATTCTGATTATTCTCTGATTCTACTCACCTTGAGGACCCTCGCAAGAGTGAGCCACAGATTGTGTTGTTCGGTGTATTCTGGTGACTTTCAGATTATATCACCACCGTGCATCACACAGTCTCATATGCTTTATTTCCGATCTATCTGAGACCATGATTGACTAGGAGGAGTCTGTACTGCTCTTTCTTCCTCCCGGCCTTATAGTATCGACTCCGTTCCCTCATGCTGACCTTCTATGCTGATTGACCGATTTCTGCTACCGGACCGGATATCTTTACTTTCTGATCTGTGTGTCCCCGGTAGCCGACACCCACTTGACTGTATATTCGGGTGTCTTTTCACCTTCTGACTGCGTCCTCGTTCTCACAGGGGGAAAAGGGCACAAGCACGGTAGTCGCTTACCAGATACCGTCATGTACTTCACTAGTTCTTTCACCCTTGTATATATGTGTTTTGTCTATTCCTTCTTTCTCCCGCATGTTATGTGTGCCCCAGATCTATCGCCATATCTTTGTGTCTATACTTCGGACGTACCTTGTCCTAAGTATAGGGGGCTACACACCGCGTTGTTCTTTCGTTGTTCAGTTTCCTCACTCCTGTTGTTGCCTATACTTGGGGAGATCTCACCCTAAATATAGGGGGAGTGATGCGTATATTCTCCGCAATCTTTTCATCTATCTGTATATATCTATCTTTTCTTCTTTTCTTCTTTTCTTCTTTTCCTTTTCTATCTTTTGTATCTAAATAAAAGGTGTCGCCCCTTTGTGTCAGTTTTCTGTACTTAGGACGAACTTTGTCCTAAGTATAGGGGGGGGTGCACCCCTGATGCGTTAATTCTTTGATCTATTTATTCCCACCCTTGACCATCCCTGCTTTGTGTACAGTCTGCTATACTTAGGACTACTTGATCCTAAGTATAGGGGGGACGGTCAACTTCTATTTCCTTCATTTCTTATTCGTCTATTCTTTAGACTTGTCTATACTCAGTACGAGTCATGTCTTCATCATTTCTTTTCGATCTATGAGGACATAGCTCAAGCTAAGTATAGGGGGGTCGTATATACACTGTATATACTTTAGCCATAACTCGTACTTTCATATTCTCTTAATAATATGGCTAATAATTCTTTAAAATTCATTAAAAATCCTTAATAAAAAGATGTGGTTGTTCCTCAAATTCTTTTTGTATATACTGATTAATAAATCATGTGAAAATATTTTTTGCAAAATGTTTGAAAAATAGTTTGAAAATCTTTGTGAACATTTATTGAAAACTATTTTGAAAATATTTTGTTACATGTTTTCAACCTGTGTAAAAATGTGTGGGTTGTAAAAATTTATTTTCTTTGTGTGAGATAAAATGTTTGAAAAATGATTTGCAAATGGTTTGAAAAATGGTTGCAAAAATATTTTGAAAAATCTATATATACAGTTTTGAAAAACCTTTGCAAAATGATTTTCAAATGTGTGTACATGTTTGTAAAAATATTTGTAAAAATTATTTTGGACTATAGTTTTCAAAAATTATTTGAAAAATTTGTGTCAAATGAGTTTGAGGAATAGTCACATATTTTAAATAAAAACAAAAATAAACACAATTCTTTAAAAAGTGTACATATATACCTATAAATAAAAACTAAATTGAAAATTCTTAATAAAGCGACACGCCCGTGTAAATAGTTGTACATATTTTATACTTTGAGTGTCAAAATTATTTTATTTGCAAAAAAATCTTTGTGTAAAATTCTTCTCTTTGTTTTCAAATTCTTTGAAAAATTGCATTATTCTTTGCATATTTGTAAATAGCATTTGCATAGCATTTATATTCTTTCATTGAGCTTGATGATTGAACTAGTCTAATAAAGTCGGAGATTGGAGCTCGATTGGACCTTACCGCACCTAACTGCATTGGAACCTTATGGGAACTAGGTTTAAGGTATTTTAGGTCGGTTTAGACTTAATTCTTTGAGAAATCAGGGCTGGGTTCAAGTCACCTCAGTGGACTAACTAGAACTTTTGAAACACACGTATGACTCTTGTCGGCCGTGACCTAACTTGGACACTTGCACCTTTCACTTGGCTCAACTCAGTTGGAGTGGTGAAGGGGTTGGATTTGCCAGTCTGAGACGCACACGGGTGGAAACATTCGTCCTCGTCTAGGGAGGGAAGTGCACCCCAACCTGGTCCAATCGCCATGAGGTCTAACGACAGGAGAGTGTGGGTTGCAATAAAGCTTCAAAAGAGGGATAGTCTTCTGGCTCAAGAGGAAAAATTCCTTATGTAAATGCTGTTGTATATAGTATGTTGAAAAAAAATGTACATGCTTGAAAATAAAATAAAGTGCCTGCCGGAGTATGTATATATGTTGTATAGAAAATAAGCAAGCTTGAGCATCAATGTTATACCATGTGAGCCTGCAGCTGGATGACTTGACTACACTGGTCTTGCATCCCAGGATAGGTAGCTACACTGGCTACCGTCCATTCTTTTCTCTACCTCCTCCTCTTGAGTTGGATGCCACTTGAACTTAGAAGGGAATACCCCGCTCCTCGAGGAAAGAGTTGTTGGATTAGGGAATCATTGGGTTGTCATTCTGGAGAAGTCAGTCTCTTTGTCATTTCAATTGGGGAGAGCCACTATCACTTACACTGTACAAGTCAGCTTCATAGTCATAAGGGTTTGCGTATGATGTAGGCTAGTTCTGACCTGGCTATTAAGGTGATTTGAACCAAGTTCTGTGACTCTCGAAGGCTGTTGTGTTTTAAATTTGGTTCCCTACCAGGTTCCACACACATTTTTCACACCAAGGTCTAACCTGAGCTCCAAACTTTGATTTTGTACAGATAAGTTTAATAATCATGATCAATTCAATTTATTCTTTAAACTCTTTATTTTTGCTTTTTTCTTTTCTTCTTATTCTTTGTTCTTTTCGTACTTATTGCATAAGTATTTGCTAGGGACTAGCAAAGGCAAGTATAGGGGGGGTGATGAATCTCCATTTCATCACCTTTATTCTATCATTTTGGCCTTAAAAACCCCAGCAAATGCATGTAAATAGCATCAATTTGAACATAATAGCACTCATTATTCATTGTATTTATTGTACATAAAATAAGGTTTTTAATGCCAAAATGATTGAATAAAGAGAAGAAAAGAAAAAGGAATAAAATATTGCAAATATTTTATGACCCGAACCCCGAGACCAAGGCCAGCATGGAATTGGTCGACAAGGAATAAAGTAGGGGGAGATAAGGGCCAATTATACAATAAATACCTCATTTATTTATTCACGTATTTATGCATTTTGACACCTATTTTGTATTTAATTATTCATTCATCAAATAAGGAAAATTTATACATGAAAGTTGTAGACAATAATGTAAATAAAAATACAAAATTCAGTTTGTACAGAAATGATACACACTGTACATTTTATACCCAGAATAAAAAGCCAAAATCTCAACTTCACAGACCCATATCTTGCAAATAAAAACTCCAAATCACCCAAACTCACCTTTAATTGTATATAGCATTCCAAGAACTATTTAATAAAATTGGTTTCATAATTTTTGGAGTTTATCTGTAGAAGTTAGGTTTTTGGCCCACTTTGTACATAGGACTGATTAAAATATTCTTTTTATTCATTATTTATTAATTCTATAAATTTATATTTTTATAATTTTGTAAACAATATATGTAATACATGTACATATTGAAATTAAAAGAAAACCAAAAAGAATTGGTAAAATAAAATAAGTCTATAAGCTACATAGACAAAATACCTATGTTACCTAGATGTGTATAAATAAGGGATTTAATTCTTTTATTCTTTATTCATCTATATTTTCATAATAATGTATATATTATATATAACTTATTAAAAATACAAATCCAAAATAAAAACAAATAAAATTCATTAAATAAATAAAATGTATATAATATATAGGTAAAATACCTATAAGTATACCTACATATACATATACTTATTTATTTAAATATGTAAATAAACTCATAAAAATTAAATAAAAATATATTTATATTTACAAAAATAAGTTACAAATTTATAAAATAAGAAAACAAAATAATAAAATAAAATAAATAAAATAAAAATAAAAATATATAAATATACGTGTAAATACATTATTTTAATAAAACCGTAATAAAATACTTCAAAAAAAATAAATAAAAATCATAAATAAATACTACATTAATTAATAAACAATTCTTATTTTATATGCAAAACCTAATTAATTCATTTATTATATCAAATAAAATGGTCAAGTTCGGTCCGATGTGGGCCAATCAGGGGCCAGGGAGTGTTGACCTCCGGTCAACTCCCCCCTGCGCCTCTGATTTTCGTCAGACATGTCACGTCCCTTGATTTCTGCCATTTTTCCCGCTCGGCTCAGTGCTCCGTCACCGTCGATCTCTTCACGGATTTTTCTCTCTGATCTTCCGAGATTCTCGCCGAGATCTTGGATCCCTTATACATACCACCGATTCCTAGATATTAGCCGGTCAATAAAGGTCTCCAGGGATGTCTATAAATAATTTCTTCTTTCTCCTTGGTCGAATTTGGCCAATTTCATCCTCCCAATAAGCTTGAATTAGTTCCTGGAGTAGCCCTCGTGACAGGAGGCGCTTCCCAGCACCTCGGTTCGGCCCAAGGAGGAGGAGAGTTTTGTCGCGGCGGAGCTCCAGCGTCCGCCCTGCTCCCTGGAGGCCCCCAGGTTTAAGAGCTGCGATTTTACTCTTTTTAGATAGGTTTTAGTTTTAGCATTTCATTTTTGTTGTTTAATTAGCTTTAGGCCCTTAGGTGTAGCTTAGATTCGAGCCCCCGTAGTTCGCCGGAGCTCCGCTCCGGCGAACCCCTTCGTGGTGCTCCAAACACCTTCTGACAACCAAACCACCTCCTCTCCCTTCCTTAGTCGTTTCCCCTCGCCCCAGGCACCTTCGTTCAACCAGATCTTCACCAGATCTGGAGATCAGATCTCCTCCCTCCGCCCTTCGCCGGAGATCACCGCCCCGCGTCACCTTTGCCCATTCCACCACCAAAAAGGCCCCCGGAGCCATCTTTTTGTGCTGTGAATTCTTGTGCAGGTCCCGGAGCGCTAGGAGACTTGTCTTGGCTCGATTCAGATGAAGAACAGGTACCTGGAGCCCGCAACCTTCGTCAACCTCGCCTGAGCCCAGGGAAGCTCCAGGCGCCTCAACAAAGCCATCAGCGGGTACGGGGTAGCATCAGGAAGGTTTAGAGACGTTCTGCGGCGAGGGAGCTGCCCGGAGGAGCACGCACTGACCGATCAAAGGTCGCCTCAGGCGACCTTCTTCCGAGTTCTTTCAGACCACCCCTGCGCCGTCCGATTGCCCGATTCTCCCAGTTCAAAGCTCAGCCGTCCGATGGAACGACGCCTTCACCGTAGATCTCATCCACGAGATCTAATCTCGTGCGTTAATCGGTGAATCGGTATCTGCCGCTGGATGGGCGACGCGTGGCAAGTGAGCGAGATCAAGCCGTCCGTCCGCGCGTCTGTTGGGGGTAATTTTCACATATAACCCCCGCCTTTTTGTATTTAGTATTTAATTTTGTAAATAAATTAGCACGTTGTAAAATAAATGTAAGTTTTGCAGAAGGCCCCCTGATCTTTCCTTAATTGCATTTTGGTCCTTCCGCGCCTCACGTGCAGTCCCACGTGAGGCGCGTGAAATTTGCATGAACACCCTAGCGGTTTTTGTATATTGTAAATTAGCCCCAAAACGATAAATAAATGTTTATTTCTGTAGAATTTTTGCACTGATGCCCCTGGAATGTATTTTATTTGCAAAAATGCCCCTGTTAGGCTGTTTATTTTTGTGTCTTTTATCTATTTATTAAAAATACCTATGAGGCTTCTAAAAATTCAGAAAAAATAGGATAGATGTTGCATGTGATGCTTTTGCACGCCCATATTTTATTTCACAATTTTTGGATTTTTTCCTAATTATTAAAAATGAAAAATAAGCCCTTTTGTATTGTCTAATTAAAAAAATATACAAAAAAATTATAAAATGTTTTTGAAAAATTCCAAAAAAATTATATATGGTATATTAATATATAAATTGAGTCCAGAAATTGAAAAACCCTAAAAATATGAAAACGAAAAATAAAAAAATCAGAAAGCTCCAAAATCCAACAAAAAAATAGAAAAATCCTTAAAAAAACCCAAAAATACATTTTTCTCTTTTATAATTATCTATATATTATTATTAATGTATTAAAATTAATTTGGGTAATTTTGGAGTTTATTTTATATTTTAAAACCCAAATTATATGCGGCTATTTAATTAGTCCTATATTATGGACATTTTTGAAATTAAAAATACATAAAAATTAGAAATATTCCAGAAAAATAACAAAAAATTAGAAAAATATTAAAAAGCTAAAAAATTATATCTATATATATTTTAAGTATTTATATCTATATATATATTTACGATAGTATTCCTCTCTCTCTCTCTTCTTATATATATATATATCTTTATATATCTATGTGCACATATCTATATTATATAATTAAAAATATAAAAAGAAAATAATGAAAAATATACAACCTAAAAACCAAATAAAAATTATAAAAAAAATATAAATTTAAAAAAAATCAATATTTAAAATCCAAAACCCACAAAAACAATAAATGGACATGAACAATGGATCGAATAATCACACATCACATACATTCCCTTCGCTTCCCAGTGTTCGACCTCTAATTGTGCTTACACGTATATACATTTACATTTAGAGTTATAATAAATTTTAACTCCACATTTTTGGATATTCATTTATTATTGTGGGTTAATTGTTGAATGATTTGGGATTTATTGAGCGGTCACCGCATCGACTGGATGTCTCGCCTTGTGAGATATCTAGACCCTCGATTTACCCCCTTTTATCACATCTCCCAATTCTTACCCACCAAAAAGAAAGACCCAGGAGCTCCTCTAGTTAGATGCACAATTGACAAATTGACCTTTGATCACACCCTGCTAGATAATGGCGCTTCCATCAATCTTCTTCCGAGTGCTATTCTGGAGCAATTTGACCTAGGAAAACTGAAACCTGTCTCAATGACTTTGCAAATGGCTGATCGATCTGTGAAAAGACCAAAAGGACTTCTTGAGGATGTGATAGTTGATGTTCAAGGTCATAAATTCCCGATTGATTTTGTTGTGATGGATATGGATCAAGCAAATATATTGAGTGAGACACCAATCATACTAGGACGACCATTTTTGGCCACTGCTAAAGCTCATTTTGATTATGAGGTTGGAAGAGTTGAATTTAAAATCAATGGCCAAGTCATTCCTGTTGATCTTGTCACCCCTACTCCCACTGAATCTGAGACCGAAGAATGTGGTTGGATAGAACGATGTGCTGTTCTAAATATTCAAAAAGGCTTTGCCCCAATCCATCTAACCAAAGATCCTTTAGAGGTTAGTCTGAACACCTCTAGATCCACTTACAAAAACACTTCTCATGAAATTGCCACCTACAATCTAAATCTTGCACTAGAAGCTCCACCATGCCCTCTCACCGGACAAGAAATTAATGAGCTTGATAATGCCTGGGACACATTAGACTCTGAACTCACACTGACCTCAACCATGATCATGCCCATGATGGAACCACCATTTGAGACTATTTCTGTAATAGACTCAGGAAACACTACAACTCTGAATCCATCAACAACCACTGTTGAATTAAAACCACTACCCAAAGATCTGAAGTACGCTTTCTTAGATGATGGTCACACTCTACCGGTCATTATCAATGCCAACCTAAATCATATGTAAGAGAGCCAACTAATGGAGGTTTTGAAAAAGAATTCCCAGTCTATTGGTTGGAAAATAACTGATTTGAAAGGAATAAGTCCGACATTCTGTACACACCACATATATTTGGAGAATGACAGTAAACCCTCTCGAGAAATGCAAAGGCGGTTGAATCCTAATCTACGAGAGGTTGTGAAGAATGAAATCTACAAGTGGTCGAGTGCCGGCATCATTTATCCGATAGCTGATAGTCCTTGGATTAGTCCCCTCCAGGTTGTCCCCAAGAAAGATGGATTAACAATTGTGAAGGAGATGACATCCCTACTCGTGTGGCAACATCTTGGAGAGTCTGTGTCGATTATAGAAAACTCAATAAGGCTACTCGAAAAGATCATTTTCCATTACCATTCATTGACCAAATCATTGAGAAGCTAGTCGGAAAAGAATTTTTCTGCTTTTTAGATGGATATTCCGGTTATAACCAAGTAGCCATAGCACCAGAAGATCAAGACAAGACCACTTTCACTTGTCCATTTGGAACATATGCCTTCCGCCGCATGCCTTTCGGACTATGTAATGCCCCAACAACATTTCAAAGATGCATGATGGGAATTTTCACTGATATGATCAGCGATTTTATGGAAGTATTTATAGATGATTTCTCTATTTTTGGAGACTCTTTTGAGGAAACACTGGGATTTTTAGATAGAGTCCTCCAGAAATGCATTGAAGTGAACTTGATATTATCTTGGAAGAAATCACATTTTATGGTGAAACAAGGGATTGTGTTAGGACGTGTTGTGTCAAAGAAAGGGATGGAAGTAGATCCATCATAAATTGAGACAATCACCCATTTAAGTCCACTGGTGAACATCAAAGGTGTTCGGTCCTTCCTAGGTCATGTCGGCTTTTACCGCCGCTTCATCAAAGACTTTTCGAAAATTTCCCGTCCTCTCACAAAATTACTGGAAAAAGATCAAGACTTCACTTTTACTGAGGATGCTTTTGAATCTTTCAAAACCCTGAAGAAAATCATTACTGAAACACCCATCCTACAACCCCCATATTGGAACTGTGAATTTGAGATCATGTGCGATGCATCTGATTATGCTGTGGGGGCAGTATTGGGTCAAAGGAAAGATGGGAAACCTTATGCCATTCACTATGCCAGTAAAACTCTGGATGATGCTCAAAAGAACTACACTGTGACTGAGAAAGAATTTTTAGCTGTGGTGTTTTCCTTAGAGAAATTTCAATCTTACATCCTAGAATCCCACATCATCATCTACATAGACCACTCGGCTTTGAATCATCTCTTCACAAAAACCGATGCTAAGCCTAGACTCATTAGGTGGGTATTATTGCTCCAAGAATTTGATTTGGAGATTCGAGATAAAGTCGGAGCAAAGAATGTCGTGGCCGATCATCTTTCAAGATTCCCTTCTTCAAACACAGACACAATCCCAATTTCTGATAATTTTCCAGACGAAAGCATTATGTCAGCTTCTCAACTCCCGTGGTATGCAGACATCGTCAATTACATTGTCACTTCCACATTCCCTGATGACTGGCCAAAACATAAGAGAGATAAAACCAAGGCCCAAGCTCGATACTATCACTGGGAAGACCCTTTGCTCTTCAAAGAGGGTACTGATTTAATATGGAGATGATGCATACATGAATCTGAAGTCAATGATGTCCTAACTCACTGCCACACTTCTGGGTGTGGAGGACATCACTCAGGGAAGCGCACAACCGCTAAAATCTGACAATGCAGTTTCTACTGGCCCATACTCTTTAAAGATGCCCATCATTTTGCTCAATCTTGTCCTGCCTGTCAGACTAATGGAATAATGACCCGTCGTAACATGATGCCCCTCCAACCCATGCATATAGTCGAGATCTTTGATACTTGGGGAATAGACTTCATGGGACCTTTCACCACATCACATGGCTACCAACACATTCTTCTCGCTGTTGATTATGTCTCTCGTTGGGTAGAAGCCATTCCCACTCGTGCTGCTGATAGCACAACCGTTGTCAAGTTCTTGAATGGCCTATTCTCTCGATTTGGATTGCCAAAGGTGGTCATTAGTGATGGAGGCACCCACTTTCTGAATGCTTCAGTCAAGAATTTACTCAAGAAAAATGGAGTCGAACACCGTGTCTCAACTGCCTATCACCCACAGACTAATGGAATGGCCGAGCTGTCAAACCGAGAAATCAAGACCATCCTCCAGAAAATTGTTCGCTCTGATCATAAAGACTGGTCCCAACACTTACCCTCTGCTCTATGGGCCTACCGCACCGCTTTCCGCACGCCCTTAGGTATGAGTCCGTTTCGGTTAGTCTATGGAAATCCGTGTCACCTACCTGTAAAGGTCCACCATAAATCACTTTGGGCAATCAAGAAATGCCATCTGGATTATGATGAGGCTGGGAAGAAACGACTCTTGGACTTATCTGAACTTGAAGAATTGAGATCACAAGCCTATGATAACAACCTGCTATACAAAGAGAAAATCAAGTTGTGGCACGATGCCAACATTTTGAGGAAAACATTCAAGGAAAATAAAAAAGTATGGCTATTTGATGCAAAACTGAAGTTATTTCCAGGAAAACTGAGATCAAAATGGAAAGGACCATACATTGTAACTCAAGTATTCGATAATGGCTCGATAGAAATTTCTGACCCAAACACTAAAGCCACTTTCAGAGTCAATGGTCAAAGACTAAAACCCGTTGTTGAACCATCTGGTCCTATGTATGTTTGCACAACATACCTTCTGCAGGAAAAATGAACCACCACATGGCCTAGCTGAGGCGTTAAATCATGCACTCTCGTGAGCCTCCCCTCACAGGTATCTTTTTGTTTTACTGCTCGCATGTTTATTTTCACTGCATTGCATTAGATAAGTATGGGGGTACTCCTCTGCATTACATTCCAAAAAACACAAAAACAAAAATACATTTCACATCCCTTTTGATCCTCCTATTGCACATTATCTTCACCACGAGGACATGGTTTCTGTTAAGTATAGGGGGTGTCGGCATAGTTTTTCAAAATTGCATACTCTTTAAAAAAAACTCTCTTTTGCTAAAATTCCCCTAAAAATATTTTCAAAAGCAAGAAAACCACCAAAAATACATCCTTCCTAGTTTTATCCTATTTTTAGAAATCAGATCTTCACTGCATAAATCATAGACTGAGGTTGAGTTGACCCTAATCCACTAAACTTCATCAGAATTTCACTAGGCATGAGTTTTTAAACTTTCTTCAGGTCTGTTTGGACTTTATTCTCTCAGTTCCACTAACTCTATTGGTGAATGAACTTCTGTATCCAACTAGATCACCTGAGCAACTAGTAGCACTCTTAAACTCTTCAGTGGATATTAAGCAACTGCACATTGCACTTAGCTTGATTGAGTTTATTTTACGAGATACAATTACAATCTAGTTGAGGTGAGGAGTTGTCCTCTTGGTTGTGCCAATGCCTGAACCTTATCTATAGTCAGTGAAGGAACCTGACTCAGGAGCAACATGATCTCTCTAGTCTAAGTGTGTCAGCAATTAAGCCAGTAATCGTGCCTCCAAAGACAATATTAAGCCGATACTACCTCTTGATGCCAAAACCCAAGACAAAAATACCACAAAAAAACATATCACAATACAAATGCCAAAAACCACCAATCATGCAATGATGTACAAATCAAAAGCAAGGAAAGAAGACCACCAAATAACCCTTCTCCACCAAAAAGCCGTGGTAGCAACCCAATGATGCTACCTAAATTTTTAAAAGAGGCCCAAAGAGGCCCAGGGTTATGCTCAGCAAAAGGAAAAGAATGAGAGCAACGGACCAAAGCGGTCTACGGAAAACCCCCAAATTAAGTCCCATTCTCCAATAAACTATGACCTATTTTTTTCTATGCTGGCATACTTGGGTGAAAGGAGATTATGCCTGAATCTAGGTGAGGACTGAGGCTATATGTATAGGAATCATTCGGTACCTTGATAGATTGTGGTGTTAGCTCGTTCTCTTGACTCACGAAAGCTAAAACTATCACTAACACTGTTTATATCCGCTCAAGGTCAAAGAGAATACCTGTTTCTTAGGGATGAGCTGACCTGATCGACCTTCTGAAACCATGTCTGATTTTGTTGGAACTGAGAGGCTGTTGAAACTACAAACTCGAGTCAAGTAGGCGATTCAAACAAATCATTAATCCATGGGTCAACTCTATTGAAGTTTGTGTATTTGTGTGGTTAGGGACTGAAAACTCAAAGACTTTGTGGGAGTGTCTGCTGCAAACCCTCACCAGATCTATCTTGGCTATTCTCCTTGTCCTTGATTATTACTTATCTTATTCTTGCTCGAGACTAGCAAGACTTAAGTAGGGGGGGTGTGATGATTACAATATATACAGAGATAATATGATCAAATTATGTGATATACAACCTTAATGCTTGATCTATAAACTCCAAATTCACATAATCTATATTCTTTACAGACAACAGCAAAAATATCCATAATTGCACACAATCAATTAAAATCTCTGCATAAATTCAACTGATCACGATTTTTGTAACCGAGTAAAATATTTTCAAAGATTACATATTTTATGAATCCATGATTTATAATCATTCTTGTTAAGTCACCTAAATATAACTTAACTAATTATCTGCATGAATTAAGCAAATCATATGGAAATGAATTGGGTATATATAGCATTAAATATAACACATTGATTTTGACTCTACAAAACCTCACTTTTTATTGGGAAGAAAATGGAAGGGAAGATAGTATAAATTGCCCACTCATTATAGCTTGGATAAAGCCTATAGTTTTTTGTTGGAAAGAAATGGAGAGGGGGAATAGTGCAAAAGTTCCGCTCTTTAATATCATATGCACCAATTATCCCTCCCCTTTCCCATACATGAGCCACCCTCCTCATGCCTTCCCCATGCATCTGATGAATCTCGTATTCATCACTCTAAATCTCATTTATTAAGCTCAAATCCCTAAAAATCAACAGCATTCTGGCATCTATTTTGCATAATTAGCATTCATGCATGTTTTCATAAGAATTGCATTTTAGCACAAAAAATCTGCACAAAATAAGAAGCCAAAAACCTAAGCCAAAATGACCTGTAAATAAGCCTAACTTCCCGGATTTTTAACTCATTCATGCTAACTCCGAATGATTCAAAATCACTTCCACTGTGTACATATCACTAACAAGAATAAAAGAAAAATACAAAAAAATAACTAACCCCAAATAAGTGGACCAAAAACTCAAATCCTAATTCCAGGATTTTCGGACTAAAAGCCACATATCTCCCACATTCAGTGTCCGATTGAATCCTACTCACTTTTGAACTAATGTGCATTCAATTACCTTCAAAACAAGACCAAGTTCAAGTGAATCGGAGCTCATATGTGAAAGTTGGGTTTTGGGCCTCTTTTGTACATTGTATATTTTCGCGGTTTTTACCTTGTATTTTACGTATATATTTTCTTAATCAATAAAAATCCAAAAAAAATTAGATTAATGTGTCTTTATTTATCTTTGATTTTACCGTAATTTTTCCGGATTTTTTACCATGTTAAAAATGACATAAAAATTATAAAACCCCAAAATCAAGGTATTCTATGTACATAGGATACCCCAAAAATTCACTTTATGCAAATGATCGAATTTGGTTTTGATGTCTTCATGAAAGTTGTAGATCTCATCGAGACGAGCAATTTTCGTGAAGAAAGTTTTTCGATCCGAGGTCATTTACTATTTATTTTTGATTTTACAAAACAATTACTTTCTGAATTTTGTGGTGCTGACACGTGGCAGCACCTGGTGCCGCCACGTGTCAGCCGTTTTCAGCCTTTTAATAACTCGTTTAAAAAAATTATTAAAAAATAAAAATAAAATGAACGCACGTGCGTCGCACGTGCCTCCAAGGCACGTGCTCCGCACGCGCGCTTCCCCCTCCCTCTCCTTTAGTCGCCACGTGGATCGATCTTGGCCGTCCGATCTCGGCCGATCGGACGGTCGCTGGCCATCTCCTTCCCAGGTCGCCCCCTTCCCAATCGGGACCTCCGCCGCCCGCGAATCTCGGCCGCCACCCCCCGCGTATCCCGCTGCCGATCTCATCCCCAGATCTCGCGGCCGCCCCAATCTTCTCGCCGTCGATCCCAATCAAATCAAACCCCCTTCAATCCCCTCACGTCCGATCTCCTGCCAAACCCGGTGACCCAACCCGCGCTATTTAACCTCCGCCGCCCTCTCATCGCAACCTATCCGCCGATTGCACGAGTCGAGGACACCGGTGGTGACAGCCCGGTGCCCTCGTCTTCCCCGACGAGATCCGAGCCTTCGTGGCTCGTCGCAGCATCGCGCCTCCGTGCCAGCTGCTCCTGCTCCAGCCTCGCCGCCGTCGAGCCAACTCCACGTCATCAACCACCTTCGTCTCGCTCGCCACGCCGCCTCCCCGTCGAGCCACCGTTCTACTCCGACAACAACTCCACCGCCTGACACCAACCCCGCCAACGACATCTCCTTCGACAACTCCAACGTCATCAACCCCATCGGAGCTCCGTGCTACTTCCCCCAGACCACCGCCGCCGCCTTCGTCATCGGCTTCAACGCAGCGCAAGAGGGAGGCCGCCGACATCGCCACCACCTTCTTCAGCCACGCCCAGCAGAGCGTACCTCCGCCTGCCAACCACCCCGCTTCGGCCGAAGCTTTGGCCGGAGACAGCCTCCGCTACTCCCCTCAGACCACCGCTGCGCGGCCGGGCGCTCTACACCCGAGGCCCTCCGCGCACGTGCGAGGCACGTGCGCTCGGAGGGAACGTCACCAGCAAGCAACCCCCAGGGGGTCACGTGCTGCGCACGTGCCCCTTGGGCAAATTACAAGAAACCCCCTGAAGGACCCCCATTTTGCAGATCAAGCCCACCGACCCACGTGACCTGCTGGGAATTTTGCGCAAATACCCCCCGAAGGTCTGATATTTACATCACAGTCCCTTCTCTGCTTTCATTTATTTATTTATATTTGCATTTGTACCCCTGTGTTCCCCCTCAATTTTGGACCTTCTCTTTACATTATTTTATTAATCGAAAAAATAGCATGATGTTGGTTAATTAATTCTCTTCATTTTGACATATTGTGGGTATTTTTCTGATTGATGGTTAATTAATAAATATTCGTTTTGTGAAAATTGGCATACTTTACCCATTTTCCGCTCTGAAATTCATAATTGGTTAACCGTTGCTCTAAAAATCCCCGAAAAATCACATCTTGTAGAGTTAATTAGTCTTAACATTGTGCCCAAAAAGAATTGAATTTGCATGCATATTTTATCCTGTAAAAATCATTTAGCATATTTTAGTATTTAATTTTTAGTAGGTATTAAACCCCACATTTTCGAGGTTTAGGATTTTTTTGCGATCCGTCACATAGTGATAGATCTTAGATAATTTTGATTCTCGAAAATAAGTAGGTTTGATATTTATTAAAATTAAATATTAAAAATCATTTTGTTTGCATTTAAAAATAAATAAAAAATTCATATTGCATCCAAAAATTCCAAAAAATTATAGTGCATCCATTTCATTATAGTTTACATTGTGGCCAAGTTTCGTATTTTTCAGGCATCATTTGAATGTAATTTACATTTTAGTCCCTAAAATAAGGCCAAATTTGCATTTTGCACCCTTTATTGCATTTAAAATTCCAAAAAAAGACCACCTCGAAAACCGAACATAAACTTTGATAGACTTAATTCTAGGTTGTTCCTTTGCCTCCTTGTGATCGACCTTGGGACTTGCCCAAGTAAAATAAACATAAAACCACGAGATTAGAAATTGAATAACTTGATTGTGGTATTTTCTTGACCGTTTCCGATTGCCGCCTACAACGCATGACACGATAAAAACAACTTTTTAAACGCGACAATTTCGGATACGTCAGATGGCGCCGTTGCTGGGGAGGCAAACGGCTTAGATTTTTGTCTAAAAAATTTTTGTTCGGTTTTCCGCATTCGGGTAGTCTGACCCCCGAATTTTTCATTGTAAATTCCATTTTTTTTTCTTTCTCTGCAATTTATTTTCAGCATTTATTTTTTATATTATTTTTTGAGTCACTCTCTTACATTTTCTCTCTTTTTTTTTGCGAGGTACCTTGTACGTGGAGCGGTTTTCAATAACCGACGCAACTTCACCAAAAACCGCAATTAATTTAAGATCGAGTTGAGTCGTGAGAGAGAGTAGAGTCTAGGTTTTTAATTTCCGCACTTTTAATTTCTGCAATTTTACAGCGGTGTCCGTTTGGACTCTCGCGTGTGTAACAAGACCTCTAAACTTTATTCTGTGGTGTGTCGTGGCCTGTTTCACTCTCCGGCGAGGGTGGGGCCCGACTTGAGTGGCGATTAGGATAGACCTGCACATACGGCTCTCAGAGCATTTATATTTTTGCTTGTGCTCGTAGGATCTTAAGCCACACTGCACTTTAATTGAGACGCACATAGATCGTTCAACTTAGCCAAATTTAAAATCAATTCTTCCCGCTAATAGAACTTTCTGCTTAGGTGCGGTTTTTCCATCGGCTTGCATTTCATATAGAATAATTTTTAAATTCTGTCTAGCATCCCACATGGAGATTGCGAGGATTCACTGTAAGTCTTCTAACTGAGCATTCATCATAGTTTTCAGCGTGCATCGGCTTTTCCCGAACCCCTCTCTCTTGTTTTATCACATAATTTTAAAGGAAATTGGGACTGGACGGTAGACGTGTATTTTCGCTCATCTAATTTTTCAGTGATCACCTCATTAAAATTGGGACTGCTAAATATAGCCGATCTAAATAACCCATAAAATCAAGAATTTTTGCGGGAGAGCAACCCCGACATTGTTTGATTTATCTTGCAGCGAGGAGAGAAACGCACACTAGGATAGAGCCCAGCTCCAAACCTAAAACAGTTCGTCTAAACGGTTTGCAAGATTGAATTATCACCAACTAAAATTGAAAAGATAATAGCCGAAATCTTACGGCTTCATTGTGTGAGTTGGTGAACCCAGGGTTTGATTTGTGTTTGTATTGGTGTGCGTGAACCGATATCAAAGATCAATAGCCGCACATTTGATAAAATTTTCTGTCCCATACAATCATCTCTCTCATCTCTTGATTTTAATCTCATCATGGAAATTTTTCCAAATTTCAAATCCAACCCATCATTTCTCTCAACTCCTTCAAAAATGACCGAACACCACTATGAAAACAAATCTATGTCGGTTTGGCCCAAATCCACTACTTCCTCTTCGTTTAACCCTCCAACATTTGCGGGAAGCTTTCAACCGCAGATGACTTCGACCTCATTAAATCCTTTCTCAAATCATCCAACCACACCATCTTGGACTGAACCGCCTTATTCTCACTCTCTCACCAATGAAACATTTCAAGATCAAAATCTCTTTAACTCCCATGACTGGCAGAGAACCCAAACTCAGATGGAAAGACATGCGCTTAATGATCATCATCGTTGGATTGACCATGACAGACCCCTTGTCAGACATGATACTCATACAAAGGACTGGACTGAACTCCTAGACACATATAAACCCTGTATGCTGACTCCACAATACCAAGATCTGACTAATCATGATCAATGGATTGAACTCCACTCAGATCAAATACACATGCCTGGATCGTATGAGCAACCTCCTTCCATAATTTTTGAGGAAAAATCTTCAAGACATGATCGTACAATGGATACTCCAAGAAATTCTCCTCTCCGTACGTACAGAAAAATGGAAGACGGAATCATTGAACAAAATCCGAGTGCTCCCATGATTGATCATGAGCAAAATTGTGAGGATAATGTTTCGAGGATAAAAACAAGATTTGAATTGATGGAGGATAGATTTCAAAAATTTGCCGACCGAGTAATCTCATTCTATGGTGGATCGGGTGTGAAACTAAATGAGGAAATGATTGGATTCCATGATGAAAATTTTGAGGATATTCAAAGACCTAGGGATGACTCTAATATCAAAACTTCTGCTCATTATTCCCCTAAGTTTGACTATGCCTCTGATCCATACCCTGAACATCAAGGCCCCTTCTCATCTAAGGAAGACACCACATCGCCACACCACACAGAAAATACAAAAAAATTTGAAAATCCAGAAAATCTCATAAAAATTGAATCTGAAGAAGATCTGAGGAATTTGGATCCTGCTTTACGGGAAGCACTGGAAAAATACTTGATTTTTGAACTTCCCATTATAAAGGCCATCGAACACTTCCCTGACCTTAAGAAATTTCTAATGGACAAATTAATCATCAAAAAGTCAGGAAGGATTAGAACAAAAACTGAAAGACATATCTTGTCAATGGCCTCCTCCTTGGTGTTGAGGAGAAAAACCAAGAGCCGCATAGTGAAGCGGTTGCCCAGATTTGACTGCAAGATCAAAGACACAATTTTCACACATGCTCGTATTGATGAAGATTCACCGATCAATATCCTCCCGACCTCTGTATTTCACGAACTCAAACTCGGGCCAATTCGGAAGATACGAGAGATTGTTCAATTGGCAGACCGATCGATAAAAAGGCCGAGAGGAACCATTTCTGTCATCATGAAATTCCAAGGTGCTCCGCTCAAGGTAGAATTCACGATCATTGATATTGAGCATCAAGGAGACTTCACCCAGTCTCCAATCATTCTCGGGAAACCATTCTTGGCATTGGCCAAGGCGAGTATCGATTGTGAGACTCGGGAAATAAATTTTACGGCATTGGAATCACTACGATCTGATACAGTCTTTGAGGGACCACGATTTTCTGAGGTAACCCACGAAGTCCCCAACAACCGCAACCATAAAACGGTAGAAGAGCCCTACCCCACTGCTACACCTGAGATTGCGTTTGTTAATGAGACTAGTGGTTTAGAGACTCTCCCCGATATCTCAATTCCCGCAGCTTTCTACTACGATCCTGAGACATTTGCATGGTCGCACCCTGGAGCAACATATTCTGATTATCTTGACCAAATCCTCCCAAATCAAGAGTGCACCAACATTCATGAAACAAAGAACGAACACATAGCCCGAACACCGACCAAGGAGAAGAATTTTAATGGCTATTCATCTGGGTACTCGAATAAACCGACATCTTCACGAAACAAGAAAAAGAAAGTCACCTTTGATCTTTTGGAAGAGGAATCGGTTGATGATCCCTCATCAGGTCCGGAAAAGGTAGTCTACATGAGTGAAGTATGTTCGGCATCTCTAAAGCCATATCTTCGAAAGGATCCAAAATTCGATTCTCGTTGGACAACTCCCGTTCCTAATTATTACTCATCCAAAGCTGATGCCCCTACCTTTCACAAGTACACTGGAATTATTTCTTATGAACTGACTGAGACTGGAGCATCTGAATATTCATCGGAGGACAAACTGATTGATCTTAAAAAGGAACGAATTTTGAGGAAACAATTGAAGAAACAAAAAGACATGAACATATGGAGTGTGTCCACTTTCAAATATTATTCCTCTGAGGATAACTCTGATGATGGTTACTTTTCATCTGACTCAAATATTTCATCTACTATCCATAATGATATTTCTGAGGATGACACTGATAATAGTTGGGAATCATATGCCTCACCTCCGACTCATCATTACGATCTCCCACCGCAGGCTCACAAGAAGATCAGCCGTAAACCGCCTTAATCATCGGCTACCCACCCTCCCTCCCGACCACATCGGTCTCCTTGTACAGTTTCTTCCTCTACTTAGGCCAAGGCCTAAGTATAGGGGGGGACCGATGCCATCTGTATATACCATTTCCCTCATCACATTCCGATCTTTCGCTCACTCCATATCCATCCTTCTTCTATACTTAGGCTGACCAAAGCCTAAGTATAGGGGGAACCGCCACCCACCTATATATACCCTCCTCATTCACAGACCCTGACCGCTTCTTTTTCTTTTTCTTTTCTTTTCCGCTCTTCTTCTATACTTAGACTATTCACAGTCTAAGTATAGGGGGGCGATTTTGTAAATCTTTTTCTTTTTCTTTTTTACTCTCTTACGCTTAGCCCGAGCTATGTCTTCTTTACGCTTCTTGTGCTTTGAGGACACAGCACTCGCTAAGTATAGGGGGGTCTGTATATATACTATGTATATATTTTAGCCATACCTCGTACTTTCGCGTAAGTCTATATGTATTTACGGGGTGGGTTTTTCTTAAAAAAAAATGTGTTTTGTTCCACTAACACTGACTACACCCAAAATCTTTGAAAAAAAAAATGGCTTCTTATTCATTTTTTGCATTAAAAAAAACACACACACACAAAAATCCTTTGCATAAAAAAAAAGAAAAGAAAAAAAAAGTGTCTGCATTTCACACACTTGCATCTCATCAAACATCGTATTTGCATATGTGAAAAGTCTTTGGGTTCTGAACCGAGTTATGAGCCGAAATCGAGAGTAGTCTGGACTTGACCTTAATCCACCTAATTTTCAGAGGAACTTCACCGAGAAATAGGATTTTATAGTCTTCAGGTCTTTGACTTAATTCTTTGAGTTCCACATGACAATGTACAGCGTTTGACTCTTAGTGTCTAACCTGGTCTCTTCGTTCTGGGTACAACTCTAGAATAAGGAATTAATTTGTACTCTCGCACTATGCACTTAGCTCAACTCAAACATATGTTGGAAGACTGTGTAAGTTTCTTTTCTGGTAGCGTGGAAATCTAAAGACCGGAGTACGGGTTGAAATAAAGCTTCGGAAAAGGGATGGACGGCTGGGCACAATTTTTTCTAAGACCCCAAAAAATGTACGAAAACAAAAGATTCTATATCCGTAGGGGCACAACAAGATCCAAGCAGAACCACCAAAAATTCCAAATACAAAGAAGCAACTACCAAATAAAATCTGACCAAAAAGGTCCAAGCTTCCAGAAACCTGCAGATCTTGGTGGAGACTCGGCTACACTGGCCATCTTCACAAGGAGAGGTGACTACACTGGCCACCCTCCAGTTCTTTTCTCATTCTTCTATCTTCTCCCCCCAATTCGATTGTGAACACAGCGTGACAGACCTTAGAAGGAAATACCTGACTCCCCGAGGACGAGTTATTGGAGAGGAGGCTTGCGCGGTAGTCCGGCATTCTGGGTGGGAAGAGCTAAAATATTTCACACACAAGAGTCGGTTATTCAATGTTCAAAGAGTATACTTTGGGAAGATGATTGATCTAAGATGACTTCTGAGCCGAAACTGTAGCAATGATGTGTAGAACTTGAGGGCTGTTGATTTTAAAATTCTAAGTCTCACAGAAGTTCCGACACACAAATAATCCAAAGGTTGAGTTTAGGCTTACTTTCACCTTCAGCTCATAGTCTTGGTATGGAACCCAATCTCATTTCACCTCATGACATTTCTTTTTATGCTCAGGGACGAGCATGGTTTAAGTATAGGGGGATGATGAATCTCGTATTCATCACTCTAAATCTCATTTATTAAGCTCAAATCCCTAAAAATCAACAGCATTCTGGCATCTATTTTGCATAATTAGCATTCATGCATGTTTTCATAAGAATTGCATTTTAGCACAAAAAATCTGCACAAAATAAGAAGCCAAAAACCTAAGCCAAAAAGACCTGTAAATAAGCCTAACTTCCCGGATTTTTAACTCATTCATGCTAACTCCGAATGATTCAAAATCACTTCCACTGTGTACATATCACTAACAAGAATAAAAGAAAAATACAAAAAATTAACTAACCCAAATAAGTGGACCAAAAACTCAAATCCTAATTCCAGGATTTTCGGACTAAAAGCCACATATCTCCCACATTCAGTGTCCGATTGAATCCTACTCACTTTTGAACTAATGTGCATTCAATTACCTTCAAAACAAGACCAAGTTCAAGTGAATCGGAGCTCATATGTGAAAGTTGGGTTTTGGGCCTCTTTTGTACATTGTATATTTTCGCGGTTTTTACCTTGTATTTTACGTATATATTTTCTTAATCAATAAAAATCCAAAAAAATTAGATTAATGTGTCTTTATTTATCTTTGATTTTACCGTAATTTTTCCGGATTTTTTATCATGTTTAAAAATGACATAAAAATTATAAAACCCAAAAATCAAGGTATTCTATGTACATAGGATACCCCAAAAATTCACTTTGTGCAAATGATCGAATTTGGTTTTGATGTCTTCATGAAAGTTGTAGATCTCATCGAGACGAGCAAT
The DNA here is from genome assembly GCA_037367405.1 of Ottelia alismoides. Taxonomy (NCBI): domain Eukaryota; kingdom Viridiplantae; phylum Streptophyta; class Magnoliopsida; order Alismatales; family Hydrocharitaceae; genus Ottelia; species Ottelia alismoides. The sequence goes on from JAZKJV010005735.1 coordinate 1,036,504, forward strand.
TTTCGTGAAGAAAGTTTTTCGATCCGAGGTCATTTACTATTTATTTTCGATTTTACAAAACAATTACTTTCTGAATTTTGTGGTGCTGACACGTGGCAGCACCTGGTGCCGCCACGTGTCAGCCGTTTTCAGCCTTTTAATAACTCGTTTAAAAAAAATTATTAAAAAATAAAAATAAAACGAACGCACGTGCGTCGCACGTGCCTCCAAGGCACGTGCTCCGCACGCGCGCTTCCCCCTCCCTCTCCTTTAGTCGCCACGTGGATCGATCTTGGCCGTCCGATCTCGGCCGATCGGACGGCCGCTGGCCATCTCCTTCCCAGGTCGCCCCCTTCCCAATCGGGACCTCCGCCGCCCGCGAATCTCGGCCGCCACCCCCCGCGTATCCCGCTGCCGATCTCATCCCCCAGATCTCGCGGCCGCCCCAATCTTCTCGCCGTCGATCCCAATCAAATCAAACCCCCTTCAATCCCCTCGCATCCGATCTCCTGCCAAACCCGGTGACCCAACCCGCGCTATTTAACCTCCGCCGCCCTCTCGTCGCAACCTATCCGCCGATTGCACGAGTCGAGGACACCGGTGGTGACAGCCCGGTGCCCTCGTCTTCCCCGACGAGATCCGAGCCTTCGTGGCTCGTCGCAGCATCGCGCCTCCGTGCCAGCTGCTCCTGCTCCAGCCTCGCCGCCGTCGAGCCAACTCCACGTCATCAACCACCTTCGTCTCCGCCTCGCCACGCCGCCTCCCCGTCGAGCCACCGTTCTACTCCGACAACAACTCCACCGCCTGACACCAACCCCGCCAACGACATCTCCTTCGACAACTCCACGTCGTCAACCCCATCGGAGCTCCGTGCTACTTCCCCCAGACCACCGCCGCCGCCTTCGTCATCGGCTTCAACGCAGCGCAAGAGGGAGGCCGCCGACATCGCCACCACCTTCTTCAGCCACGCCACAGCAGAGGCGTACCTCCGCCTGCCAACCACCCCGCTTCGGCCGAAGCTTTGGCCGGAGACAGCCTCCGCTACTCCCCTCAGACCACCGCTGCGCGGCCGGGCGCTCTACACCCGAGGCCCTCCGCGCACGTGCGAGGCACGTGCGCTCGGAGGGAACGTCACCAGCAAGCAACCCCCAGGGGTCACGTGCTGCGCACGTGCCCCTTGGGCAAATTACAAGAAACCCCCTGAAGGACCCCCATTTTGCAGATCAAGCCCACCGACCCAGGGTCACGTACGGGGCACGTGACCTGCTGGGAATTTTGCGCAAATACCCCCCGAAGGTCTGATATTTACATCACAGTCCCTTCTCTGCTTTCATTTATTTATTTATATTTGCATTTGTACCCCTGTGTTCCCCCTCAATTTTGGACCTTCTCTTTACATTATTTTATTAATCGAAAAAATAGCATGATGTTGGTTAATTAATTCTCTTCATTTTGACATATTGTGGGTATTTTTCTGATTGATGGTTAATTAATAAATATTCGTTTTGTGAAAATTGGCATACTTTACCCATTTTCCGCTCTGAAATTCATAATTGGTTAACCGTTGCTCTAAAAATCCCCGAAAAATCACATCTTGTAGAGTTAATTAGTCTTAACATTGTGCCCAAAAAGAATTGAATTTGCATGCATATTTTATCCTGTAAAAATCATTTAGCATATTTTAGTATTTAATTTTTAGTAGGTATTAAACCCCACATTTTCGAGGTTTAGGATTTTTTTGCGATCCGTCACATAGTGATAGATCTTAGATAATTTTGATTCTCGAAAATAAGTAGGTTTGATATTTATTAAAATTAAATATTAAAAATCATTTTGTTTGCATTTAAAAATCCATAAAAAATTCATATTGCATCCAAAAATTCCAAAAAAATTATAGTGCATCCATTTCATTATAGTTTACATTGTGGCCAAGTTTCGTATTTTTCAGGCATCATTTGAATGTAATTTACATTTTAGTCCCTAAAATAAGGCCAAATTTGCATTTTGCACCCTTTATTGCATTTAAAATTCCAAAAAAAGACCACCTCGAAAACCGAACATAAACTTTGATAGACTTAATTCTAGGTTGTTCCTTTGCCTCCTTGTGATCGACCTTGGGACTTGCCCAAGTAAAATAAACATAAAACCACGAGATTAGAAATTGAATAACTTGATTGTGGTATTTTCTTGACCGTTTCCGATTGCCGCCTTCAACGCACGACACGATAAAAACTACTTATTAAAAGCAGCATTTACGGATACGTCAACATCCTACGTAAATGCCTTCCCCATATCACTCCCTTCCCCATGCACATGCATTCATGTTTTTTGTCTTTATTTGCATGGGGACCCTCCCTCATAACCACACAATGCAAATATAAAAGGGGCCTCCCTTGCACCATGCGTACTCCTCTCCCTCCCCCCATTTTGCCATGCACTTATAGACCTCCATCCCCACTCAAGCACTCTCTCTCTCGACACCTCTCCCTCCCATTCACGCACTCTCCTCCCATCTATTCTCTCACGCACTCAATCTCTTTCTCTCTCGTCTATTCTTTCTGCAGGTACACGCACGGATAGCAGCCCGCAGCTGTGCGGCCTCGTCTTCAGCCGTACTCCAGCCCACAACTGCCCCCTCCCGCGCGTCCTCCTCCTCCTTGTTGCAGCCCGCAGCCATGCGGCCTCGTCTTCCGCCGTACTCCAGCCCGCAGCAGCCCCCTCTCGCGCGTCCTCCTCCTTGCTGCAGCCCGCAACCGTGCGACCTCGTCTTCAGTGCAACTCCGCTACCGCGCACCGGTGTTCGTCTCGTGCGCATAGCAGCCACTGACCGCGGCTCCTTCTTCCCCGACACTCCAGCGATTATCTCCAGCCCGTATTCGGAGCGTTTGTCGCTCCATCCCACTCCGCATCTAGCAGCCCACGTATCCGTCTCCATCGTCGTCGACATCGTCTTCATTCCATATCCGGATAGAGAAGCATTTCTCCTCCTTATTATTTGTCTTCCGCATTTTTATTCCCTTAGTTAATTTGTTTAAGATGAAATTGGAAGGAAAAAACTCTAATGTTATAAGCTCTCTTGCATTTTTTACACTAGTTGGTTTTGTTTGAATTGAAATTGAAAGCATTTTTATTTTGTAAGGTCTCTTTTCATCTCTAAGTTTTCTTTAAATAAATTCATCGCAAGTTTTACATTCCACCTCTTTATTAAAACATTGCAAGTGACCTCTTATTTCTTTCATCTTAATTTGCAATTCGGTCCCCGTTATTTTATTTAGTTGCATGCATACCCTCATTTGTTAACTTTAAGTTCTTGAAGTGTTTTCACCGTAGATTGCATCATCTTTTCAAAAATTCTCTCTCTCGTCGCCATGGATTAAAATTCTAATTAAGCTTGAAAGAAGATCAATATCGCAAATTTGCTTGGTCCCTGCGAATACGAACCTCTACTTGCACTATACAACTCATATTTTTTCCAACATGCTTGTAGTTGTAATATTATTTATTTGATTGCGTTTTTGCGTGGAACAACAACGACGTGGTAAAAACAACTTTTTAAACCGCATAAAATTGCATCAACAACCTCTGGCCAGTGCGTTCGTGAAGATATCTGTTGTCTGATATCTTGTGGAAACATGAGAGGTGGATAAAAGAACTTTCTGGATCATGTCTCTAGTGTAATGACAATCCACCTCGATATGCTTTGTCCCCTCATGAAAAGCAGGGTTATTGGCAATAAATAAAGCTGCTTGATTATCACCTAAAAGCTTCATAGGAAGAGAAACCTCAGCAGTAAGGTCGGTTAATACTGATCTAACCCACATCATTTCTGTACATCCTCGTGCCATAGCCATGTATTCAGACTCAGCACTAGATTTGGCCACCACTGTCTGCTTCTTGCTTTTCCATGAAACAAGTGAGCTGCCTACAAAGATAGTAAAACCAGAAGTCGATTTTCTGTCCTTAGGACAACCAACATAATCTACATCTGCACATCTTATCACCTCAAGTCTTGCATCCCTATTGAACATAAGGCCAAAGCCATGTGAAGTCTTCAAATACCTCAAGATCATGTGGACGACATCCATATGCACCTTCTTGGGTTGCTCCATGAACTGATTGACTTTGCTAACTGCAAACTTAATATCCGGCCTGGTAATGGTGGCGTATAGGAGCTTCCCAACATGATCCCTATATCTCCTTCTATCAATTTCTTCGGTGTCCTCATCATACAATCTCATGCTTGCATTCATAGGAGTAGAAGCAGGTTTGCACCCTGTCATATATGTCTCAGATAGAAGGTCCATAACAATTTTCCTTTGATTCATCGCTAGTCCGCGTTGATTCTTGGCAAACTCTAATCCAAGAAAGTAGCGAAGATTGCCAAGGTACTTAGTCATAAACTGCTGACCAAGGAACTCCTTGATAGTAAGAATACCCTACTCATCATCTTCTGTAATGACAATATCATCCACATAAACAAGAATAGCTACGGTACCTCCAGGTGTCCTCTGTACAAACAGTGAGTGGTCCGCAGTAGACCACACAAACCCCTTTTGCTCTATCAACTCCGATAGCTTTTGATACCAAGCTCTCAGACTCTGCTTCAGGCCATAAATCGCCTTGTGAAGTCGGCACACCTTCTGGGACTCCCCCTCTGTAGCAAATCCTGGTGGTTGTTGCATATATACTTCCTCATGGAGATCCCCGTAGAGAAAAGCATTCTTGACATCAAGTTGATACAGAGGCCAGCCCCTGGAAACGACAACAGATAGCATAATGCGTAGTGTCGAATGTCTTGCTACTGGAGAGAAGGTGTCCTGATAATCCACCCCATAGGTTTGGGTGAACCCTCGATCCACAAGCCTTGCTTTGAATCAGTCGACACTGCCATTGGCCCTTTGCTTGACCGTGAATATCCATTTGCAGCCCACAATAGATATTCCTGGTGGAGGTGAGACAATGCCCCATATGCCATGTGATCGCGGAGCCGCCATCTCTTCTTCCATAGCAAGGTGCCACCTACTGTCCTAGAGCGCCTCCTGATACGTCCGCGGGATAGTAACATAAGATAGTCCCACTATAAACTTCTTGTAGTCCTCTGAAAGTTGATCCAAGGAAACATGTGCAGCCACTGGGTGAGTGGCACATTGGCAACGAGGTTTCCTAAGAGCAATCGGTATCTCCGGGTCATTAGCCTCACAGTCCTCTGGAATTAACTCTTCCTGTTCATTATTCAAATCTCTAGTGCCATCAGTAGAAATAACATGTTCCTGATATACCTGAGTCATGGTGGATGTTGTGGTAGGCGCATGAGCAGAGGGGCGAGTAGAAGACCTGCGAGTATAAATATGGGGTAAGAATGTAGATTCTTTGGGAGGAGGTAGAGGTGGAGGTGGGGGTGGTGGTGTTGAAGACCGAGGTACATCACAAGGAGCAGATGGAGGTGGAGGGACCACAACATCCTCTCTGGATCCAGTATTAGACAACCTGTCACCTGTAGGAGAGAAATACATAATAGATTCGAAAAATGTAACATCAGCGCTCACATAGTATTTTCTTCCAACAGGATCAAAACATCTATACCCTTTTTGGGTACGAGAATAACCAACACAGATATATTTGACAGTTCTAGGTGAGAGCTTGTCACGGCCAGGAGTAAAGTCATGGACAAAAGCCACCGATCCAAAAATACGAGGTGTAAGCGTGAAGAGTTCCTTTTCGAAAAACACAATCGAGAAGAGACTCTTCTCTCCAAGAATAGTGGATGGCATGCGATTTACCAAGTAACAGGCAGTTAGGACCGCATCCCCTTAGAATGAATGAGGTGTACTACTGTGAATTAACAAGGTCCTCATGATGTCTAAGAGGTGATAATGTTTGCGTTCTGTAACCCCATTTTGTTGTGATGTATAAGTGCATGAAGTCTGATGAACTATACCCAGAGACTGGAGAAATTCTACCAAATGAAGAGTAGAAAATTCCAAAGCATTGTTGGTACGAATGTATTTGACTTTAGCAGAAAAGATGTTGTTAATCTCAATAAGAAAAGTCTTAATTATAGCACCTGTTTCAGACTTATGTTTAAGCAAGAAAACCCAAGAAAGTCTAGAATAATCGTCCACAACAATAATATAAAATCTATGCCCCTGATGATCAGGAACACGACTTGACCCCAAATGTCAAAATGAATCAACTCAAAAGATCGACTACTACTACGACTGGGATGACTCGGAAAGGAGGAGTGATGGTGTTTCCCAAGCTGAAAAGCTTCACAATCCAAAGTAGTACGAGTAGATATTTGCGGGAGAACACGTATCATCTTTTGAAGAGGAAGGTGTCCAAAGCGAAGATGCCACAGAAAAGGCGAGACAGATCCAAAGGGGTAGCGGCCAATATGTCCCACATGGGCTTTGCAGTTGGCTGATTGACAATATCATTAGCAATCTCTGTGCTAAGCGTCCCAGAGAGCCATATACGAGCATATGCATCATCTTGCTTCCATGATGCATTTGACCCAGTCTTGTCCGCCGACTCTGAATCAATCAGAATGTGCTCCTTGTTGTAGCATTGCATTAGGGTACGAACTGCATGGACCATAACTCGTAGTTGGTCCCGTCCATCTTTATGATTGGTGTCGATCCTTTGAGGGCACCGAAAGAGGAGAGCACGTCACCCTTGTTTTCTGATAATCTTCAATAGGCCAAAATGCATAACAAGAGGGGAATATCTCAGCAATAGACTTGTCTACAACATCATATGAGGGATGAGGTGTATCTGTAGACTTATACACTCATCCCTGATGATGTGTTTGAGGTCGAAGGTTGCAAATGAAAGGAGAAATCAGACTATATCACCCCTCGCAAATCAGTCCAGACCTCGACGCATGTGAAGAAGGGTCCGTTGGACTCAAACGAGGGACCTAGGGGCCGCCGAGGGTGCGCATGACCTCTTCTAGATCGGGCCGCAACGCCTAAGGAGGCAAAGCGAAGTCGCCGAGCCGGTTGCCAAGGCTGGAAGGCCGTGCGGGGAGGTTCTCGCTGTAGGGCGGCATCGGGTGGGGTCGCTAGGAGGCGGCGACGGCATTGGGTGGGGCTGCTGGGGTCAGCGACGGCGCTGGGAGGTGTCGCGGACCGCGCAGAAGGGCGCGGTGGTGCTAGGAAGGCACGACGGCGCTGTTGGGAGGGAGCGGTGGTGCACGGAGAGAGAGAGGGGGGGCGGCGGGTGGGGCTAGGGTTAGGGTTTTGGTTCGAGAACCCCGATCTAGGACCGTTGCTCTAATACCATGTTGGGATAAAAATGACTCATATGATAAAAGAGATCCCAGAGCTCTCTTATATAGGAGAAGATCCATGGATTAATTACATAAGTGATACCCAAAGAAAACATAAAATATAAATATAATACAGTGAGATATAAACATCTCAACAAAAATAAATGTGGAAATAATGTATAGTAAGTTTCAAGAGAATAGAGCATGTTTGGAGAGATAATATAGCTAGTGTAGAGTCATATGGTTGTTGGATCGTGAGGAGCCATTGGGGTCCAAAAATAATATTCACCATTTAAAAAATATCTTAAATAATGTAGTTAATCTATCAATCATACAAGTTGATCTATTAGGTCACAAGTATTGATCAATCAACTTTTGAACTTTAGGGCTTCATTTGAAGTCAGAATATCCATTAGCAAGAGTTGATCGATTAAGGAATATAGTTAGTCGATCATTAGAAAGTTGATCAGTCAAATCATAAACAATAACAAAAGTTAATCTATCTAATCACTTAGGCCGATTGATCAACAAGTTGACATTAGTAAAGGTTGATTGATCATACTACTTGGGTTAATCAATCAGTTCTAGGAAAAATTTATTTTTGTTTAAACTGACTTTGCTAGTACATATAAGATATATATGTATATGCATATTCATATGTGGGCTTGATTACAAATACAAAATACAATAAATTGAACAAAGAGAAGTTAATCGTCTTTGTTTCTGACCGTAAAGCTTGAACTTGATCTTTAAATATCCTACAATCTATACAAGATACAACACATGATTGTGCCAATCGAGTTGTGTGTATCATTATTAAAACAAGGTCTTTAGGAAGGTCTTAAGGAAGCAATTTTCCAATATTCTCATTTTTTTAATGATGACAGAAAAACTTCATTAAGGAGATTTTGAAAATAATTTTAATCCATTTTTTCTAAGAAACTTATAAAATAAGCAACTCCTCAGCAAGTCTCCTCATATAAACATGAGGGATTACATTATAAAAGTTTAAGCCATTAACCTAGTTAATCGTTCAATCTTAAACTTTTTCACCCTTTTTTTGTTACTAAGAAAACACAAGTGAGAAAATAAAAGCAAGAAAGATAATGATTCAAAAAACTTATATTAGACATGCAAAAGCAAGATATATATTATGATGTCACATGGACATCTACCATGTTCCAACATTGTACAAACTTTTCTTTGAAAAATAAAATAGAAACTAGATCACTAGACCAAGACTGGAGTACTACTAGTCAAATTCATAGAATGGATTGTGGTCACGATCTTGCAGAGATGTAGGAGGGTGATGTATCTTACTTTTGGAAGGAGGGTCAATAGAGCGACAAATAATCTCTCTACTATAACATGTATAGTCATCGGAGGAGTCATCTTCTTCACCTTCAAATTCTCCTATAATAGGAGCCTTTTGGCAAGAAGAACTTGGATTTGTTGGAGGAGGTTGGTGGCTTGGAGGTGTTGGTGCTCGGATAAGAGGAGGAAGGAGGTTGAGTACTTGTTGTTGAGCGTGAGGAGGACTTCTTCTTTGAATCAAGCGAGAGGTTGTAGATGACCTCAACTTGAGAGTTGATGAAGTCAGTGTTCATTTGGCCATTGAGCCATATGGATATTGTGATTCATCATTAATTGGGCATTCTCTTGAACTTGTTCAGGACAAGGGAGTAACCACAAATCATCTCTTGATTAGTAAGAGACTTATTGATTTGAAGGGTGTAGTCTTGATGGGCTCAATTTTTATCAGAGGAGGGCTCATGTCCTAAGGGAGGGTAGATAACCTTGGAAATAAGGTGTCGGAGTCTATAAGAAGATGTTGGGCTGATAAGTTGGCGATGAATATGGATGGTTGTCCTCAATTTCAAGTATATAGCTCATTGGTTTAACACTGATAGGTTTGACTCTTTCCATTCAAATGAGGTTCATCGAAGGATGTTTATTTAGAGATGAAGAATGTGAGGTGTGAGGACACCTAGGAGAGGTGATTTATGGGAGAAGTGGCGAGGATAGAAAGGAAGTAGTGGTTCTAGTTGAACATATGGACATTAACAAAAGTATTGATAAAAACCTATATGTGGTGGGCAGCATGTGATAAGTTGATGGCCTTGCTCTTAAAATTATATAAAAAATGTACTTTGGTAGATGAGGGAGGTGCTTGAAATATAGTGATAAAGAAGGTTTAATAACAACAAGGGCATGCAATGTGAGTAGTTCTATGTGACCGAAGTTGGGATATACTCGAGAGAGTATATCACCAATGATTGGTACTTCATACGCCAATGAAGATGACAGTGGTACCCAAAAAAAGTTTTATTTTAAAACTTATGCGGAGGTTGATATATGAATTGTGAGTCACTGGTATCGATAAGATTGGTATAAAGTTTTACCAATGAAATATAGTTAATGCTCGAACCAATGTACTCAAGGTAAAACCATGTGTCAAAGAAATTATGGATATAGTGTTGATGACTAGACTTTAATAAGAGGGAAACTTGTCCTTGAAAGCATCTCATTCGATGGGACAACGAGTTTTGTAGGTTGGAATATTGTATGAAACAGTTACAAGTTACTGAGGATTGGGGGATGGGTTGAAGGTTTTGCCAACACCAGATCTGTTGGGGGCCTTGGTGAAAAGGAGTTTTGGTGAGTAAATAGGGGTTGTGGACGTGTTCTTCCTATTAAAAAAATACAATACACCCAAATAATCTGGAGAAAGAGGAATGATCGGTTGATTGGGTTCTTCTGCCTTCGATCGTGAGATGGGAGATTTTGAGGGTAGTGGGACTAAACATGGTTAGTTGAAATAGTCTAGAAAAGGATAGGTGTATAGTAAATTGGGTTTTGACAAGATATGATGGATTCCCCTAAATTTATGTTTCCTAAAGATGGGCAAGTGTTAGATTATTCACGATGTATAGCAATTCAAATTCAAAATAATTCGCTTAGAGAGAAGATAAACATCATTCCAATGGCCACACTCGATTGATTAATCTGAACATGTTGATCAATCAATATGCAAGTGTTGATTTATCAATCTCTAGCTTCATGTAGGAAACTTCAATTGAAATTCAAAATCGAAATACATTTTTTAAAGCACAAAATCCTAAACCTCTTCTAATTTTATCAAAATTGAGAGGTCTCTAGAGGTTTTGTGAGAATATCTACCAATTAACTATTTGTCATAATGAAGTCGACTAGAATTTCTTCTTTTAGAACATTTTCATGAAGAAAGTTATGATGAACATCCATGTGCTTGGTCCGAGGATGGTTAACCACATCCTGGTCAGGATAATAGCATTGGTGTTGTCACACATAGTACAATTTTGGGTTGAACGAAAGATTGAAATCTAAGAGAGCTTGCTTCATCTATAATAGTTGGAATATGCTAAAGCGTTTGCTATATATTCTGCCTTAGTTGTAGATAATGTTGAACATTTTTACTTTTTATAAATCAAGATATAAGAGTACTCTCCATAAACTGGCAATTACCACTAGTACTTTTTCTATTTGTACAATATAATAGTATAGGTAGCATCACTATATGCAAAAAGACTAATGTCGTACATTTAAGATAAAACAAACTAAAACCTTGAGGGTGCGTTTGGTTCGTGGGTTATCCAGGGGTGGATAACCTGATTTTGTGTTTGTGTGTTTGGTTGGTGGATTAAGAGTTTGGAGGGTTTGTGTGATGTGATTATATTGGAATTTGAAAAAGTTGTTAGTTATTATGGTATGATTATATTGAAATTTGAAAAAGTGGGTGATTGTTGTGATGTGATTGTATTGAAGTTTGGAATAGTGAGTAGAAGTTGAGTATTTTATGATTTTTAGATGATATGATGGTATAATATATATTTTTTTGATTGTAAAGAGAGTGGACCCCACTAGTTGGTTGGGAATATGAGTTTTAGGGGGTAACCCACCCAAAGTAGGGGTAACCCCCCAACCAAACGCACCCTGAGTAGAAACCAACCAAGGAAAGATTTTTTTTGCATTTAAGTAACATTCTTTTTGGGCCTATTTGAAAACGTGTAACTAGAAAAGTACTAGAAGGGATATAGTGACTACATGATGTTAGATAAAGTAATGGGATAAGGATATTAGAATCTTGTTTACTCTTATTTTAAAGCCAACAAACACATTAGATCTATTTGCATTTGTGTATTGATTTGCAGGATCTTCAGACATTGTTCAGAACCTCAAAAGAAGCACTTCAGAAGTTATTATTCATAATACGTATTGTCTCTAAGTCTTAAGCTTTGTAGTTATTGTGTAATCATTGATTGTAATCTAAATAGTATTCATACATCTCTGATGATTTACACTAGAGTCAGCCATGCTAGTGGTCAAATAAAGCTTATGCAACAAAGTCAAACTTCAAGTAGATTGTTCATTGCATTTCTGCTGATTGATCACTGTATGATCATTCACTGACCTTGACCTGATCGTTCATCTGCAATATCTTTAAGAACACCTTGAGCTAATTGATCACTCTAGTTGGCATGATCGGTAATTTTTTACTCCGTGATCGATCATTATTTGAACGTTATCTACCCTTGACCATTCAAACTCATTGATTGATAAGAGAACTTTTATGATCGCTCATTTATTTGAAATTTTAATATTTATAACAGACCTTATGATTGATCATGGTACCTTGTCTGATCGATCATTAGAGTAGTGATCAATCATTGTATCTTTATTGATCTATCATTCTAGAATTGGAACTTACTAATTTTTGCTTCAACTATTACATGATATGTTCACTATAAAAAGAGGCTCATGCCTCCTCATTTTAACACACAACTCATTCGAATACAACTTCTATTCCTCTTTCTCTCTCATTCTTGTGTGCTCATCTTTCAAAAGAGAAGAAATCCCAACTGAAAGCCAATACTGATCTGTAGCAAGCTCATCAAGCTCTTTACGTGTAGTCAGAGATCCTGTTGAAACTACTTAGAAAATTTTGGTGATATTTTCCAATTACATAGCTTTCATTTGCTTCAGAGATATATCTGTCTGAATCAAGTATTGTAATATCTTGTTGATATAATATCCCCGTTGATCTAATTGTTTTGATCTGACTATTATAATTGATATTATCGTATCAGGTCAGATACTTATTTATCTTGTTCAACTAACATTGTTTTGCATATACTCTTGGAGTTCTCTCTGCAAGAAGCTCAAGGTGAAGCCTCAAGCGGTGCTGCATCTTGCTCAGTTGTAGTCGTGACTTCGATGTCCCGAGCCAATGTTGTGAATTTGGCTTGTGATCCAAAGTTGTAAGCATACATGCTTATAATTGATTGAGATGTCCATCTAAATATATCATGATTTAGCGGAATAATTGATTTCCTTAGCTAACCGGAAACCCTAAGCCAGGAAGGCTTGGGTCGTGGTTTTTACTAGCTTGTGTTTCCATGTATACATATTGTGCATTGTGATTGTTGGTTTATTGTTTCTGAATGGATTTCACTGCTTATTATTTGCTTCCGTGAAAAAGTTTTATTCTTCCATACTCCACTCTGCCCCCTTCTGGATTGTATTCGATCTACAAGTTCTGTAAGAGAGTACTACTGTAGTTATTTTTCCTTTATTTTGCCTAACCCAAACCTCTTAAGGGATTTTCATGTATTTCTATTATGAGAAAAATACCTTAGCATGTCTGAGTAATATGCAGATCGGGGAAGAATTTCATTTCTCCCATCGGGATCATTTCAAACTGTTCATTTGTATCTTTAGCAAACTCTTCTGCAAGGGTATGCATTAGAAGAATAAAAAAATATGTTAGTAACATAAATTTAAGCAACTAAAAGACTATAACCTTTTCTTTTAATAAACAGAGTGCAATCAAAATCTTCAACTTGAAAGTCTGAGTTGATTAAAAGTTTTTTCAACCTATCACACCGATCTCTAGTTTTTTGTTCTAGTTCATAAATGACTTTTCTAAGCTTAAACACATAGAATGGGTTGGTTAAGTATTCGAATTATGGTGGTTTCTTGGCATAGACATTTTCCTTTATGAAGCAATTGAGAAAAATACTTTTTACATTCATTTAATGAAGATTGAATCCTTGAAAATAAGCAAATGCCAAATGAAAATATTTGATTCGATCATGGCAAAAAGTGCGTAGATTTCCTCGAAATGAATGCCTCCTTAATTGTATCCTTGCGCTACAACTTTGCTTTGTTTCTAATTTCCCGATTCATCCAATTTATTGATGAAAATCCACCTATTTCCAATTTCCTTGTGGTCTTAAGGTTTGGGTACCACATCCCATACATGATTTCTTTCAAATTGAATGAGTTCTTCTTTTATTACCATTAACCAAGGTTCAACTTGCACGTGTCATCTATGGATTTGGGCTCACTATGGTGAATGCTATTAAAAGCGATCTTGTTTAAATGTCTTAAGAAACATCATCAATATCGTGGATGCAAATGTTAACCGTTTTGGGCTTTATTTTCCCTTTATATCTTAATCATCAAGAATGAATGACAATGTTAAGGTGAGAGAGAACTCGAAGCCATAGACATAGATGCTATTGTCCAGTGGATGCTCTTCTTGTGTTTGATGACTTACACAAGTTTGATGATGCCGAGGATCGACTTGGCACACATTCCCATGGGACATAAGTTTCCACCAATATACGATATTTTCTAAATTATCAGTGCACTACCTCATGTATAATTTGCATCATTTTAGAGATCATACGGCTACAAAGTCAAGGCATTCTTGACGGTCATCATAAATGTTGTGCCCAACGATTGAGTCTTTGTCTGCAGAGAAGGTTTACATGGAGGACATCATAAACTTGCTCGAGTTTTGAGGAAATTATCGTACAGAGAAGCTGGAGGAAACTGAATGCGTACTTCTTAAAAAGGATAGACTTATCTTCCACCTGATCGGCAGATCAACTTCCTCACACGACGTGACCGACGAGCTTATGTGTAATAAGCATGTCATGGCGTAGATTTCATAATTTGATATATGTATTATTCTACTTTTATCCATGTATGGTGGCAACAACCTTTTGGTTCTAGCGATCATTTCAAGATAAAATAAGTTAACCATTCTGATCGACTTTAGTCACTCCGTTACATGTCATGATGAGATTGTGCAAGGAAAACCTATTGAACTTGGTTTGAATCGAATTGAACATGACCTGAATCGAACTTCCCAGATTGGTTATAAATGAACTTGGATATTAAAAAGATGGAAATATCTAAAGGCTTGTACCCAAAATTGCTGTCTCTAATATCCATAGATGCTTGGATGTGGGACGATCGGACACAATGTATCACGCAGGATGAAACAAATACATGGGAATTGATGCGTATGTCCTTTTTTTGTGTATGTTCTATTTTAAATATCTGACTTTCACAAAGTAACATGACTTCTTTCTTCTAACACAAGTTGGCGATAGATATGCTGAACTAATGGATCAACCGTGAGGGATCAACCATGGCGGACACACATATTAAGTATGAGGGGCACATGCTCCCCTAGCTTCTCAAATTCTCTTCTCTTTTGCCTAATTAAAAAATAAAAAAGTGTCATAATGTGCAATTGTTCCCTCTCATCATTTACGATTTAGGAATTGAAAACCTGCTTGCAGCTTCCATGCCCATCATCATCTGAGAATTTAGAATTGAAACATTGTCCTTCATCCCTCCCCATTCCCCCTGCCCTCCATCCCCTCGGCACTGGCTCGGCTCCACACATTCCCTTTGGATCACTATACTTCTCGAGCTCCCTCCCATGCGGTGATACCATGTCCCAATACTTTGTCTTCCCCTCGAGTCCCGACATGCTACGACAAGGACTACGAATACGTCTCAACACTGTGCAACCCTGGCTCCCTCACGATCTCGCCGCTCTCTCCAGTCTTGGACGTGCCACGACAAGGAGTATGAGCACGTCCCACCACCATTTTCTCCATCACAACGCCTCCTCTCTCGGACGTGTTGTGCCCCGTTCTCCCTCGGAATCACTGGATCGGTTGCATTGTTACACCCTCATTCCTTCGTGAACGCACCGTACATCCAGTTCCTCATCGTGGCACACTATTCCGTCATGCACTTTAAGTCTCCAACTCCAATGCATGTAATACAATATCCCTGTATCATAGGCATATGCATATGCTTATCCAAAACAAACATCATTTGACCAATTAGGCAATGTAATCCGAAGTAAATCACTTTTAATCCGTACGTTAATGTTGTAGATGTCCCTTGGATGCTTTAGAATTGTTTAATTGACCATATTTTTGTATCAATTTTATGGCATATTTGGATATTTTCTGCGAATTGAAAGCATGATTTTCAAACCATGATTTAGAAAAAGAAGATGCTAAGTATCCAATATTTTATCTCCCGTCACACAATAATTTTTATATGCAAAATATCTCTTTATATATCTCTACGCACATGAATGTTTATATTAATTTTTTATTACATTTTTATTTATTTATTTATCGGTGTGCCCCCGTTATGTGATCAGTGTTTCCTAATTTTGTGATTGGATGCCCGACATCATAAATCACTTGCAGCGAGAACATCCAGCTCCTACATACACTACGTTGTACCGACTGTTTGCTTATATGTACTATTGGTGATGTATTAAATTATAATAAAAAGGGGACAATAAATACCGATGTACGTGTTCAATGGTCTGTAACTGCTTCATGGTAATAAGTTGGTTAATGGTGCTTCTGACAGAATGAGAAGCATAGCTCTCAACAAATTTAACTAAGTTACAAACATTATTCCTTCTGTTCCAATCGAACGAAGGATATCAAGTAACAACCACTTATTCCTCCTTATCCTCCCTTATTCATTTCCATCCAAACGAAAAAACAATGCTTTATCCTTATTCTTCCTTATTCCCCATCTGACAAGTCCCTTGGAAAAGAAAACCTAGTAAAAGGGTTCATAGTCGATTGGGAGAGTTGGGTTGCTGGTAAGGTAGGAGAGGAGAAAAGCTCAGCTCGCACAAGAGGGGACACAAGATGGGAAAAGTGATCGAAGTGATCCCGATTTCCCCCATGCACCAGATGGTGCTGACGTAGATTCCAAATTGGAAGAAGAGAACAAAGAGAGTAGTAGGAGTAGGACATTCCCGTTTCCCAAATCAAGCCTAGTCCAACTCCAACGCAACTCGACCGGTCCAGCCTCTAAACCCTCCCTCCGGCCCGTCCACCATCCTCCCGCAACATAGCCCTAAATCAAAATTGACGCAAATCCCCCTCCCCTCCGCGCGCGCAATCACCATGAGCAGCAGAGCGAGGAACTTCCGCCGTCGATCCGACGATGACGCCAACGGCGACGACAGAGTCCCTTCCGTCGCCTCGAATCCGCCCAAGCTCAAGCCCAAACCCTCCAAGTCCAAGCTTTTGAGCTTCGCCGACGACGACGAAGAGGACGCCACGCCCGCCCCTTCCCGTGCCCCGAAACCCCCGCCGATCTCCTCGGCCAGGCACCACGCCGTGCACAAGCTCACCAACGCCAAAGACCGTGCCTCCTCCGCCGCTCCCCCGCCCCCCGTCGCGTCCAATTATCAACCCCAGGCTGGAGAATACACCAAAGAGAGGCTCCTCGAGCTCCATAAAAACGCCCGTCCCCTTGGGAGACCCGCCATTTCTGAACCCGACGTGGTTAAGCCTGACACCCCTGCCGAGACGGTCGTCGTGCTCAAGGGACTTGTTAAGCCAGTTGCCTCGGAGCAGGAGAGGAAGGTCAGGGAGGTGGAAATTGAGGATGCTGAGTTCAAAGAGGAAGGTGGGAATGCTGAGCACCGGATGTTCGCAAAGATCGGGATTGATGGAAAAGGGAAGGATGATGGATCAATACCCGATCAGGCGACAATTAATGCAATCAGAGCAAAGCGGGAACGGCTGAGGCAATCACGTGCCGCTGCTCCTGATTATATCTCATTGGACGGTGGAGGGGCCGCAAGCACTCGTGCAACGAGCGCGGGTGGATCGAGCGACGAGGAGGAGAGTGATTTCCGTGGGAGGATATCTCTTATCGGGAATGTGGTTGACGACGAGAGCAAGAAGGGTGTTTTCGAGAGTGTGGAGCAGAGGGTGGTTGTTTCGAGGACGGTGCTTGCGGATGGTGATGGCAATGAGGAAGATGATGACGAGGAACGGATATGGGAGGAAGAGCAGTTCAGGAAGGCTCTGGGCAAGAGATTAGATGATGCCTCGGGACATTTGTCGACCAGTGCAATGGCCGTAGCTGCCCCACCCATTCCATTGCCACAACCTGCTCTTCCATTGAGCATCAATTCTTTCGGAGCGGCTGGTGGAGTTTCAAGAAGTGCGGAGATCGTGTCCTTTTCTCAGCAGGCAGAAGTTACAAACAGGGCTATGCGGGAAATCTTAACTAGGCTGAAGGAGTCTCATGGCAGGACCTTGTCTTCCCTGGTCGTGACTGAAGACTTTTTATCAGAGTCCTTGACACGCATCACCGATCTTGAGAAGGCTCTTGAGGATGCTGGCAATAAGTTCGTGTATGTGCAGAAGCTTCGCAATTATATCTCCATCTTGTGTGATTTCTTGCTGGATAAAACTCCTTACATTGAGGAATTGGAAGAACAACTGCAGAAGCTTCATGAAGATCGTGCTACAGCTTCGAAAGAGAGGAGAGATGCAGACACAGCTGATGAGATGGCTGAAGTGGACACCGCTGTTAATGCTGCAATGTCGGTTCTGAGCAAGGGTTCTGGATCTTTCTACATTTCTGCTGCGACTACTGCAGCGCAGGCTGCTTCTGCTGCTGCTAGAGAAAGCATGAATCTGCCTGTTCAATTGGACGAGTTTGGTCGAGACTTGAACCTGCAAAAACGGATGGATGCGGCGAGGAGGGCTGAGGCAAGGAGACGGAGAAAACTTCGTTCTGAAAGCAAGAGGATGTCGAGGGGAACCGCTGACACTTGTCTTCTTGTAGAAGGTGAATGCAGTACCGATGAAAGCGATTCCGAGAGCGATGCTTACAGGTCCAGTCAGGATGAGGTACTACAGGTTGCAGCTCAGATTCTCAGTAATGCAGCTGATGAGTACTCCGATTTGTCTGTTGTCAAAGAACGATTGGAAGAATGGAAGCATCAGTATTCGTCAAGCTATCGTGATGCTTACGTGTCACTTAGTGCTCCAGATATTTTCTCCCCATATGTCAGGTTGGAGCTTCTAAGATGGGATCCCCTCTATGAAGACAGAGATTTCAGTGACATGAAATGGCACACATTATTATTTGATTATGGCTTGCCTCCAAACGGCGATAGCTTTGACACGGATGACCCCGATGCTAATCTGATCCCAGAACTCGTTGAGAAGGTAGCTCTTCCAATATTGCATCATGAGATTGCTCATTGCTGGGACATTTTTAGTACGAGGATGTCTCAAAATGCTGTTTCTGCAGCTAAATTAATTATAAATTATATCCCACCTTCCAGTGAGGGTCTAAGGGATTTCTTGTCTGTAGTGCGCAGCCGTTTGGCAGAAGCTGTTACCGACCTTGTTCTCCCGAGATGGAGCACTACAGTTTTAAGGCTCGTGCCAGATGCAGCCCAGGTTGCAGCATATCGATTCGGGGCATCCGTTCGTTTGCTTAAGAATGTATGCCTTTGGAAGAATGTACTTGCTGTGCCCGTTTTAGAAGATATTGCCCTTGTTGAACTTTTGGGTGGAAAGATCATACCACACTTGCACAGTGTTATGCCAAACATCCATGATGCAATCACAAGATCTGAGAGGGTTATTGCTTCATTAGCGGGTGTTTGGTCTGGGCCGAAGGGAGAGCACAGTCAAAGGCTGCAGCCTCTAGTGGATTGTGTAGCAGAGTTGGGGAGGAAGCTAGAGAAGAGACACTCATCTGGGGTTAGTGAAGATACCCATGGTCTAGCTCGTCGCTTAAAAAAGATGTTGGTTGATCTGAATGAATATGACAAGGCAAGGGCTATTTTGAGGACCTTTCAGATAAAAGAAGCTCTCTAATTAGGCGTCAATGTGGCAACTTTATTTTAGTTTATTTGCTAGTGACTTCTATGTGAAAAAGATTTGTATGCTATGTACGTTACTGGTTAGAAGTGATAGTCTCTTTGTTCTTTGAGCTCGACCACCTATTCTAGAGACATTTTTGCTGAAGAAAAAATAGCATTGATTTTGCATGTTCCACATCATATGCTTGTTGGGATGCAATCAGCTGATTTATGCATGTATAACTTTTCATTTGAGCTAATTCTATATCGTGAAATTGGGTTCACTGCCCTACATTTGCTGCCCTACACCCTTGATCGAAGTGGATATAGTTGATCAGCCTTCCTCTGCTTCATAAAGAGCCGGCGATTATGAAGGGGAATGTCATATCCATGTATGACCAAAGAGGTACGAGGAGGAGGATTGGACACAACTTTTCAGGTTTGATCTTCACGCTAAATATTTTAGAATTCATTTACCCTTGACCTGTTTTTTCCATGGTTAGTTCTTATGGTTAATGGAAAGAAGTTCCGTTCCAACAAACTTTGCTAGTAGCATGCTTCTTTAGGAATATAATAGGTACAGTGCATTGTTTACACCGGACTCCCCCTTTTTGTAGTTATCTGAATGATATTGACTGAGGATCGTCATTAAAAGATACAAGTTAGTTCTCACTACTGCTAATTTTCTACGTCTGGTTATAATTCGTGACTATGGTAATGCATGGAATAACCTGTTTCCATAGATCAGACTAAAACAGATATATAAACCATCTGTTAGTTGATGCTTTGAACTGATTATCTTATGCCAAAAGGTGCATCATTTTCCTGGTCGAATTCTCATAGTTTGCGTCTTTTTCTTGGTTGATTTGTCATACTTATAGCAGGTTTCTGTTAGAAATCTGAAGGGTATTGGCAGTGAAGCTTGGGAGATAATGAGGGAATAAGAGGCAGAGAAACAGGTTTATTTAGTTGTTGCTTGTCATATTTTCTAGGTTAATTTATTTTTGTAGCAAAATGTCCTGGAGTTGCCTTGTTTTTATCATGGCTCTCAAGTATTATACATGCTGTGCAGATGTATTGTGAAATTCATTCCCAATTTCCCACTCAATGAGGGAGATACAAAGAAAATTCTTCCGCTGTAGAGTTAGTGCATTGTTATTTTTCTACTTGGTCTCTTTAAGACTTTGTTAAACCTACTATTTTAGTTGCATAATGACCGAATTCTGTTTAAGTTTTATCATCCTAAACATTATGTTTGCATGTCCAATCATTTTCATGTTCAATTAGTTACCGTTGCTTCTCTCTCCATGTCCAACATTTTTGCATATGCGGGACAAGACTTAACAAATTTCCACCTCTTGGATAAAGTGGAAACACGTGCTATCTCCAACGACCAAACGTTGATCCACCCTAAGCAAGGTGAGGCCCAGCCTTCGAGTGAACCCTTCTGGTGGCAACCATGGTAGGCAATATCGTGATATATCGGTGATTATCGGTATCGCTGAGATATCCATACCTATATCAACCTATATATCTTTTTATCGGATATCGATGATACGTGGCCGATATATCAACGGTATATCACATGTCGGTGATATATCGTCGAGATAAGGAATTTACCAGCTAGGATTTCCACCAATATATGCCCAAACCGCCTCAGATCGATCATTTCACCCGTATCTTCCTCCAAGCTCATCTCCAAAGCTCTTCCTTCCTTCCTTAGGTAACTTCTAGATCTACTCCATTTTTTTATTGAAATTGTGAAATTTATTAGGGATTTTGTTCCTAGTTGTTAGATAATGCATATTCTTTTTTTGGTAAGATTTGTATTTAGTGAGATATTTGGTGAACTAATTTTGGGTTTTGAGTTATGTTGTAAAATTAAATTAAGTTATGGAATAATAAAGTTGGATCTCATGTTCTAGACATAGAAAATACGATTTTATGATGCTTTATGTAAATTAAAAATGAGTAATTACTTAATTCCGTGAATTTAAAATTAGATTTATATTTTAGTGAGATATTTTTTGAGTTATGTTGTGAAATTAAGTTAAGTTATGAAAGAATAAAGTCGGACCTCATGTTATAGACATAGAAAACAACATTGTATGGGGATTGATGTTAACTAAAAATTAGTAATTAATTAAATCCGAAAATTTAAACTAAAAATAATTAGCAAATAATTGATTGTTCTCCTCACATGTCTCACGAATGCTTGTTGTGTAATTTCTTTGCAGATTTCAGGCTTCGGTAATCAACATTATGGTTCACACTCCGGTTTGGAATCTGATTGTTATGGTGATCAATTAGACAATGGAGAGATTGGTTGGAGGTATACCACCACTCCAGATGGCAACAAATCGAAACTTCAGTGCAACTTCTATGGGAAGAAGTTGAGAGGAGGGGGATTACAAGACTGAAGCACCATCTTGTTGGCACAACAAGAATGTTGCCAAGTGCCGAAGTTGTCCCATATATGTGAGGGAGTTGGTGAATGCCAACTTGAGGGAGAAGAATGACAAAGATGTTGAGAGGTCCATAAGGGATGAATAGTTCAAAGAATCCATGTTCGAAAAAGAGTTCAATGTCCTCTCCGATTCAGACGATGACTTTGTCTACTCTGTTGACATTTAAACCGCAACGGAGAGGAGGGCATACAGGAGGGCGACAAAAGAGTCTATGAGGAGCGAGTTCAAGAGGAGAGAACTCGGTGGTGCATGTGGATCTAGTGCTTCTTATCTTCTGTCGTCATCATCCCTATGATCTCAAGTCAGTACTGTTGGGAGAAAAACTGAGATTGATTATTCAGAGAAACCCTAGGCTCTCTTATATAGGGAGAGACCTTAAGGGTAAAGTACAAAGTAGTCCAGAGGAAACAAAGAAATAATTGATGCAGCGTGGAATCGAAATATAGGGCTGCATTTATTAATTATGTTGTCGCATTTTTCTTGTCGTCACGTTTTTTTAATTTAAATAAAGAGATCGCGTGTGATCTCAATTAGCTTTATTATGAATTTCAAATTAGGTAGTTAGTCGATTAATTAGTTAGAGTCTATTTAGGATAATTAGTTGTCAATTTGAATTCAATTCCTATTTTTGTAATCTCATCCCTCCTATATAAAGGGATGAGGGTCCATTGTTTTAGTCAGTTCAGTATTTTTATAACAATTGAGATTTTATCTCTCTCTCCCTTGTCTCTCTCTCTTCCCCTCGCGGTCTACGCGTTCTTCCTCCTTCAACCTCGCGCAACAGGCGTGTTTCTCTTCTCAACCCCTCTATTTCTCTACCGCCAAAAATCCACCGTTCAAATTCAAAATTTTATCGCCGCGCCAACATCCAGTTTGCATCAATTGGTATCAGAGCATGGCTTACAGATCGTCCTCACGATTTGACGATCCGTCCAGACGTTCGCACCGGCATGCATCGAAGGACCATCGTTCGTCGGAACGAAAACGACGAGCCAACGACGCCTACAACAAGGAGATGATGGGTATACTGCGTGATTTCCAAATTTTCCAGTCAAAGTTTCGAGATTGGGTGGCCGACTTCGAGACCCTACGCGCCGCCAAATCGAAGGCTTCAGCGACACCAATCACCGACACCGAATTTGAAGACGAAAATCTCGCCGTCAACGACGAACAGGCCGCTGTCCAAGCCATTTCGGGAGAAAAAAAGTCAATCCGAGTGCTGTCCAGTTAATTTCAGACCTGCAAAACCGCCCCGGAATCGACCCACACCCCATCCACCACCCTTGCGGGGACCCCACCCACCATCCTCGCCGCACCTACGGCCCCGGCCATGCCCCCAGTACCGCCGACGCCTTCCGCTGCCCCAACACCCAACCCGGCCCCATCCACATCACCGCCGCCCCTTCCCACAGACCCGCACCCCCCTGCGCGCCACCGCCTTCCCCTCCCCCGCCCCTGCCCCTCCCACCGCAACTCCCGCGCCACATAGCCGCGAACGCCCCTCCGCACCACCTTCGGCCCTCTTCCCTCCCCCCCGCTCCCCCACGAGCCACGACCCTCCTGCGCGACAACTCCTGCGCCGCCGCCTTCCCACCCTTCTTCCCTACCCGTCACCCTCCTCCCCCCATCGTTACTCCCAATGCCCTACCGCGCCACCTCGCGCGCCCTCAGCCTTCGACCCTCTCCTTCCCACGTCACAACCTCCCACACCCCATCGCCAACCCTTTGCACCCCATCGCCAACATCTCCGCACCCTCCGTGTTCCCCGGCGCACCCCCAGTAACCACCACCACACGCGATGATGCAAATTGGAATTTTGGCGCATCGATCGAATTTAAAATATTTGGTAGAAATTTCGGTGGAAGAATAATGGAAGGGTTGAGAGAAGAAATCACGCCTGTAGCGCGGGGTTGAAGGAGGAGAACCGCGGAGATCGCGTGGAGGGAGAGGGAGAGGAGAAAGGAGAGAGATAAAATCTCAAAATTTCATTAATACTTGACTGCCTAACACATTGGACCCTCATCCCTTTATATAGGAGGGATGATTTTACAAAAATAGTAGCTATTTAAATTGACAACCAATTTATCCTAAAATGATTCTAACTAATTAACTGACCAAATTTAAAATTCAAATCGACCACTAATTGAGATCACATGCGGTCCCATTTATTTTAATTAAAGACACGAAATATAAATAAACATAAATAAAATTAACCACTAAAATTAATTAAAAATTCGACCCTATTTTTCCGGTTCACGCTGCATCAACTCTCCTCCGCTTTTAAAAATTCATCTCCCGACGAATTGCTGGATCTGCAGGCTTGGAGGTCGATTCGGCGTGCTCAGTCATTGTCTGGAAGAATAGGTACGGAGCGAACAGTGGAGTCCATATGCGGGCGTAGTTGACGATGCCTTCATGGTCGAAAAACATGTGTGGGGCGAATGGCGGCGTCTTCTTGATCGTTGTCTCTTCCTTGTGGTGACCGAAGAATTGATGAGGCATGAACAACATGGTCTTCGGAGAGTCCATAGCGAAACAATGACACAAGGAGAGGTGGGAAGGAGATGTGTCCAAGGAATGAAGCCATGGGGTCCTTAAATAGGGAAAACCCAAGGTCCTAGTCCTATTTGGATAAGGAAGGTCCCCTGATTTCTTACTTACAGCCATCTTCTTTAAATATTTCCGCAGCTGGGGGCATGGGCGCAATTTTCGTACCCCTTCATTGTTCCTTACTTTTTTATCACTTTTGGCTTTTCTGTAAATAGGATTGTCAGGGGGTTTTCCTTTGCAATTTTTCCAATTTAATCTGAAATCCCTAAAGTTGAGGGATTTGGTTCTAGAGATACCCCACGATAGGGTTCCTCTTTTCTCTTGGCGTGGGCGGTGGCGGCGGCCTGCTGTGGGGGGTTGTCCCAGGGGAACGCGGGGGCGGCGGCGATCGGCTGGCGGGGAGGTGGGTCGGCGAGAGGGTGGCAGGGGGGGCGTGGGGAGGTGGCTGGCGTCCATGTCCTGTGCGGGCGGGGGTCGCGGCCCAACGAGGGGCAGCGCGGAGCGCGGGGCCGCGCGATCTGGAGCGGTCGCTGCTGCGGCGGAGGGTGTGCGAAGGCGCTGGCTGCGGCCTCGCGCGACTGCTGCGTGAGGGCGGGGCGACGTGGGCTGGCTGGGTCGCAAGATGAGGAGGGGGATCGTGGGAAGTGGCGGGTTGGTGCCGGGAGATGCAGGCGCGAGGGGAAGGGTGCTGGCGGGTGTTGGAGTCGCAGGGGCTGCGAGGGGTGGCGCGGGCGGTTGTGGGCTGGTTAGAC
The DNA here is from genome assembly GCA_037367405.1 of Ottelia alismoides. Classification (NCBI taxonomy): domain Eukaryota; kingdom Viridiplantae; phylum Streptophyta; class Magnoliopsida; order Alismatales; family Hydrocharitaceae; genus Ottelia; species Ottelia alismoides. The sequence goes on from JAZKJV010005735.1 coordinate 1,061,521, forward strand.
GAAGTAGCGGAGATGGGGATGGTAGGGAAGTTACCCGGGGTGGCTGGAATCGTGCCGGGACGGTCGAAGGGACCAACGGGACCGATTCCGGTGGCGAAATCGGATCTGGAAGGTGCCGGACAGCGGGCAAATCGTCTTCCACGGCGAGTTTTTCGTTGTTAAAACTTGCGGCAGCGGCTTCGGCGATTGAAGGCTTTGATTGGGCGTCGCGGAAGGCCTCAAAGTTAGCCATTAGATCTCGAAACATGGAATGGAAGTTGGTTTGCAAATCACGTAGCATGTGCTCCGTCTCCTTGTTGTAGGCGGCGATGGTGGAGATGGCTCGTTGTGTTTGCTCGGATGAATGATGATCCCTTGATGCATGCCGGTGCGAGCGCCTGGACGGATCGTTAGATCGTGAGGACGACCTAAATGCCATGCTCTGATACCAAATGATGCAAATTGGATTTTTGGCGCGTCGATCGAATTTAAAATATTTGGTAGAAATTTCGGTGGAAGAATAATGAAAGGGTTGAGAGAAGAAATCACGCCTGTAGCGCGGGGTTGAAGGAGGAGAACCGCGGATATCGCGTGGAGGGAGAGGGAGAGGAGAAAGGAGAGAGTTAAAATCTCAAAATTTCATTAATACTTGACTGCCTAACACATTGGACCCTCATCCCTTTATATAGGAGGGATGATTTTACAAAAATAGTAACTAATTTAAATTGACAACCAATTTATCCTAAAATGACTCTAACTAATTAACCGACCAAATTTAAAATTCAAATCGACCACTAATTGAGATCACAGGCGATCCCATTTATTTTAATCAAAGACACGATAATATAAATAAACATAAATAAAATTAACCACTAAATTAATTTAAAATTCGGCCCTATTTTCCCGGTTCACGCTGCATCAACTCTCCTCCACTTTTAAAAATTCGTCTCCCGACGAATTGCTGGATCTGCAGGCTTGGAGGTCGATTTGGCGTGCTCAGTCATTATCTGGAAGAATAGGTGCGGAGCGAACGTCGGAGTCCATATGCGGGCGTAGTTGACGAGGCCTTCATGGTCGAAGAACATGTGTGGCGCGAATGGCGGCGTCTTCTTGATCGTTGTCTCTTCCTTGTGGTGACCGAAGAATTGATGAGGCATGAACAACATGGTCTTCGGAGAGTCCATAGCGAAACAATGACACAAGGAGAGGAGGGGAGGAGATGTGTCCAAGGAATGAAGCCATGGGGTCCTTAAATAGGGAAAACCCAAGGTCCTAGTCCTATTTGGATAAGGAAGGTCCCCTGATTTCTTACTTACAGCCCTCTTCTTTAAATATTTCCGCAGTTGAGGGCATGAACGCAATTTTCGTACCCCTTCATTGTTCCTTACTTTTTTATCACTTTTGGCTTTTCTGTAAATAAGATTGTCAGGGGGTTTTCCTTTGCAATTTTTCTAATTTAATATGAAATCCCTAAAGTTGAGGGATTTGGTTCCAGAGACACCCCACGATAGGGTTCCTCTTTTCTCTTGGCGTGGGCGGTGGCGGCGGCCTGCTGTGGGGGGTTGTCCTAGGGGAACGCGGGGGCGGCGGCGATCGGCTGGCGGGGAGGTGGGTCGACGAGAGGGTTGCATGGGGGGCGCGGGGAGGTGGCTGGCGTCCATGTCCTGCGTGGGCGGGGGTCGCGGCCCAACGAGGGGCAACGCGGAGCGCGGGGCTGCGCGATCTGGAGCGGTCGCTGCTGCGGCGGAGGGTGTGCGAAGCGCGGCTGCTGCGTGAGGGCGGGTCAGCGTGGGCTGGCTGGGTCGCAGGATGAGGAGGGGGATCGTGGGAAGTGGCGGGTTGGTGTCGGGAGGCGCAGGCGCGAGGGGAAGGGTGCTGGCGGGTGTTGGAGTCGCAGGGGCTGCGAGGGGTGGCGCGGGCGGTTGTGGGCTGGTTAGACGAAATAACGGAGATGGGGATGGTAGGGAAGTTACCCGGGGTGGCTGGGGTCGTGCCGGGACGGTCGAAAGGGCCAACGGGACCGATTCCGATGGCGAAATCGGATCTGGAAGGTGCTGGACATCGGGCAAATCGTCTTCCACGACGAGTTTTTCGTCGTTAAAACTTGCGGCAACAACTTCGGCGATTGAAGGCTTTGATTGGGCATCGCGGAAGGTCTCAAAGTTAGCCATTAGATCTCGAAACATGGAATGGAAGTTGGTTTGCAAATCACGTAGCATGTGCTCCGTCTCCTTGTTGTAGGCGGCGATGGTGGAGATGGCTCGTCGTGTTTGCTCGGATGAACGATGATCCCTTGATGCATGCCGGTGCGAGCACCTGGACGAATCGTTAGATCGTGAGGACGACCTAAATGCCATGCTTTGATACCAAATGATGCAAATTGGAATTTTGGCGCGTCGATCGAATTTAAAATATTTAGTAGAAATTTCGGTGGAAGAATAATGGAAGGGTTGAGAGAAGAAATCACGCCTGTAGCGCGGGGTTGAAGGAGGAGAACCGCGGAGATCGCGTGGAGGGAGAGGAGAGGAGAAAGGAGAGAGATAAAATCTCAAAATTTCATTAATACTTGATTGCCTAACACATTGGACCCTCATCCCTTTATATAGGAGGGATGATTTTACAAAAATAGTAGCTAATTTAAATTGACAACCAATTTATCCTAAAATGACTCTAACTAATTACCCGACCAAATTTAAAATTCAAATCGACCACTAATTGAGATCACATGCGGTCCCATTTATTTTAATTAAAGACACGATAATATAAATAAACATAAATAAAATTAACCACTAAAATTAATTAAAAATTCGACCCTATTTTCCTAGTTCACGCTGCATCATGCGAGAGCTGTGGTCTTCGCAGCCCCTATCTCGGTGCCGCCTGAAGCCTCCCTACCCAGACCGTTGCCGCCCTGGAGTGATCCCTCGACGCCTGCACTGCGGGAACCCTAGATCTAGCGTTCGGCGCAGCCAACGACATTGGAGGGTTGGAATCGGGAGGGCAAGGGCTCCTGAATTCTCTCCACCGCACAATCTATCCCATAAAATTAGGGATGGGGAGTTATTTTGGATCATTTACAAACAACACCCTTCCCCCATAAGTTTTTATCAAAAGGTTTATTTGGAGGAATTATGCCATGACTTCAACTTAAGTGAAGGGGTACGAAATTGCAACTAAACCCCCTGCTGCGGAAATATTTAAAGAAGAGGGTTGAAAGAAGGAAATTTGGGAGGCTCCCTTATCCTATTAGGACTAGGATCATGGGTTTCACCTATTTAAAGGCCCCATGGCTTCATTCCTTGGACACATCTCCTCTTCTCCTCTCCTTGTGTCATTACTTTGCTATGGATTCTCCAAGGGCCATGTTGTTCATGCCTCATCAATTTTTCAATCATCACTATGAGGAGACAAAATTCATGAAGACGCCGCCGTTTGCGCCACAAATGTTCTTCCAACATGAAGTGGACGATTCCGGCCACCGCACCAACGCCATCTGGGCTCCACCGTTCGCTCCACATCTATTCTTCCACGAGGCGAACAAGAATATTGACATCAAATCAGCAAGTTTCGAAGATCCAACAATTCGTCGGGAGACGAATTTTTAAAGCGGAGGAGAGTTGATGCAGCGTGGAATCGAAATATAGGGCTGCATTTATTAATTATGTCGTCGCATTTTTCTTGTCATCGCGTTTTTTTAATTTAAATAAAGAGATCGCGTGTGATCTCAATTAGCTTTATTATGAATTTCAAATTAGGTAGTTAGTCGGTTAATTAGTTAGAGTCTATTTAGGATAATTAGTTGTCAATTTAATTCCTATTTTTGTAATCTCATCCCTCCTATATAAAGGGATGAGGGTCCATTGTTTTAGTCAGTTCAGTATTTTTATAACAATTGAGATTTTATCTCTCTCTCCCTTGTCTCTCTCTCTTCCCCTCGCGGTCTACGCGTTCTTCCTCCTTCAACCTCGCGCAACAGGCATGTTTCTCTTCTCAACCCCTCTATTTCTCTACCGCCAAAAATCCACCGTTCAAATTCAAAATTTTATCGCCGCGCCAACATCCAGTTTGCATCAACGAACATGTACATAGCATAATAATATCTATCTCTACACTCCCCCTCAAGGTGGAGCATAGTTGTCTATCATGCTCAGCTTGGATGGACATCTCTGAAAAGGTCCTCTGAGCAACGGCTTGGTGAATACATCTGCAGTTTGATCCCCTGAGCTCACGTGAGTTGTAGATATCATCCCTCTCTGGATCAAGTCTCTAGTGTAATGGCAGTCAACTTTTATATGCTTGGTTCTTTAATGAAAAGCTGGATTGTTGGCAATGAACAAGGCTGCCTGATCGTCACACTGAAGCTGCATGGGTAGAGGTACGGCTACATGTAAATCTTCTAGTACTGATCGAACCCACATCATCTCCGTGCTGGTTTGCGCCATGGCCCTATATTCGGATTCAGCACTGGACCTTGCTACAACAGTTTGTTTCTTGCTTTTCCAAGAAACCAGAGAGCTTCCAACAAACACTGCGAATCCTGAGGTTGATTTTCGATCCTTAGGGCATCCTGCACAATCGGCGTCTGCACATGTCGAGATAGACAAATCTGTGCCCTTTCGAAACAGCAGCCCTGAACCAGGAGAAGATTTCAGATACCTTAGTATCATGTGTATAACATCCATATGAACTTGTCTTGGCTGCTCCATAAATTGACTCACCCTGCTTACTGCAAAGGCAATATCATGTCAAGTTATGGTAATATAAAGGAGCTTACCCATCATTTCTCTATATCTCCTCTTATCCACTTCAACAGTATCATCATCATACAACTTCGTGCTTGGATCCATGGGAATACTTGATGGTTTGCATCCAGCCATGCCTGTTTTAATCAAGAAGTCTGTAATATACTTCCGTTGGGTCATCACCAAACCCTGTGCATTCTTGGCAAATTCCAACCCCAGAAAATATCTTAGGGTTCCAAGATCCTTCGTAACGAACTGACGGCCTAGGAATGCCTTCGCCCTTTCTATGCCCTGAATATCATCTCCTGTAACCAGAATATCATCAACATAGACCATGATAACAACCGTACCTGCCGATGACTTCTGAACAAACAATGAGTGGTCTGCATTTGACTTCTTGAATCCCTGTTGTTCAATAAGATTAGAAAGCTTCTGGAACCACGCTCTTGGACTCTGTTTGAGGCCATAAATTGCCTTGTGAAGTCTACACACCATATGCTTCTCCCTCTCAGCAGTAAACCCTGGTGGCTGCTGCATGTAGACTTCCTCCTGCAGATCTCCATACAAGAAGGCATTCTTGACATCCAGTTGAGATATACTCCAGTCACGGACCACAGCCACAGATAAGAGAATGCGAAGGGTAGAATGTCGAACCACTGGAGAGAAAATGTCCATATAGTCCACGCCATAGGTTTGTGTAAAACCACGCGCGACCAAGCGTGCTTTGTACCGATCTAGACTGCCATCTGCGTGATATTTAACTGTGAAGACCCACTTACAGCTCACAATAGATGCATCAGGAGGAGCAATAACCAAAGACCATGTGCCACGAGACTGCAATGCACGCATCTCATCTTCCATAGCCAATTTCCAGCAATCAATCTTCATAGCATCCTGGTAGGTCCGTGGTATATCCACGGAAGACAACGCTGCAGCAAATCTCTGAAAGTCTCCAGTGAGACGGTGAAACGACACCTGTGAAGCAAAGGGATAAGAGGCACACATCCGCTTCTGCTTCTGGATAGTAATAGGAATATCAAGATCATCTTCTGTTGTACTGGATGGTGTAGTTTCCTCCTGCAATGAAGAATCCTGCACATGTACCATATCTGACCCGTCAGCAGTAATGCCATCTGAACATACCTGAGGCGTGATGGGTGGCTGACGTGTAGCCTGAGAAGGACCTGACCGACGCGTATAGAATTTTGGTAGAGGTGGAATGGGAGGTCGTGGAAGAGGTGGAGGTGGAGGTGGTGGTGGTGAAGATGATGTAGGGGCATGAATAAGAGGAGACTCAGGTGAACTCCAAGTAGGAGGTGGAGGGACATAGACATCATCATTGGTAGTGGATGAAACCAGTCTGTCACCTGCAGGAGAAAAATACATAACAGACTCAAAGAATGTGACATCAGCACTAACGAAGTATTTCTTGTTTATGGGATCATAACACCGATAGCCCTTCTGAGTCCGAGAATAACCGACAAAGACACACTTGACAACTCTAGGAGAGAGTTTGTCAAGTCCAGGAGACAGAAGATGAACAAATGCCACAGTACCAAGGACACGTGGAGTAAGTGAGAATAATTCCTTGTCAGGAAAAATGATAGAGAGAGGTATTTTCTCACCAAGAACAGAAGATGGCATACGATTGACCAGATAGCACGCAGTAAGAACAGCATCCCCCCAGAAAGAAATGGGAGCACAACTCTGAATCAGTAGGGTTCGATTAATGTCAAAGAGATGGCGATGCTTTCTTTCCGCCACACCATTCTACTGAGATGTGTACGCACAAGTGGTTTGGTGAATAATGCCCTTTGATGAAAGAAATTGAGAGAGGGACCGTGTGCAAAATTCTAGGGCATTATCTGTACGAACATATTTGACAGTAGAAGAGAACAAATTTTGCACTTCATTAATCAAATGCTTGATCACATCTCCTGCTTTAGATTTATTCTTTAAAAGAAAGACCCAAGATACACGAGAGAAATCATCCACTACCACTAGATAAAATCTGTGCCCCTGATGATCGGGTACACGACTTGGACCCCATATATCTATATGAAACAACTCGAACAGGGAGCTAGTGCTCCGACTCTGACGACTAGGAAAGATCGAACGATGATGCTTTCCCAACTGACATGCTTCACAGCGAAAGGACGAACTGGGAGAGATCTGAGGTAGAAGATGGCGCATTTTCTGGAGCAGGAGGTGACCAAAACGGAGATGCCAGATGTACGGAGAAACTGGTCTGGCCGAATGAGAGGAGACTCCAATATAAGAATTCCGAACCAACCGATATAGACCATTCTGCTCAGAGCCACAACCAATCACCCTGCCCGTTAGTATGTCCTGAAAAATAAGAGAAGACGGGTCAAATATAGCACGACAATGCAAATCCTTCGTAATCTGACTAATAGATAACATATTCATCGAGAACTCAGGAGCATGTAGGACATTCTGTAGATGCATAGTAGAGGATAATAAGACCTCCCCCTGTCAACAAGGGGGGAATGAGTACCATCTGCGATCTGCATTGAGCGGCCGTGAGGAATGTCCCTGTAGGACTCAAGTCTATCTCGATCTCGGCAGAGATGATGTGTGGCACCCGAATCTATAATCCAATCAGAGATATCATGAGACGGTGTAAATGCAGTAGATCTACTTGAGGTACTAGTAGCAGCAGGCTGTAGCGGCAACATCTGAAGGTCCACCAGAAGAATCACCAGATGATTGTGGCATAATATCGCGGAGACGTGCCACAAGTTCCTCAAAACGGTTGTCTGCAGTAGATGCCAACTGGGGCTGAGAGTGCTCTGCTACACGTGCCGATGCTGGGAACCCATGCTTAGAATAGCATGTCTCCTCCGAGTGTCCTGTGCGGTGACAGTAGGAACATGGCTGAGTAAAGTGACCACCCCTGCCCTGAGGTCCACGTCCACGTCCACGTCCACGACCAGGAGACGGACCACCTCTCCCACGCGAAACTGCCATCGCCGATGGGGGTGGAGTAGAAGAACTGGAAGAAACTGTAAGGTGACTGAGCCTCCTGTAAACATCCTCCACTGGAGGAATAACTGCATCGGCTAAGATCTGCGAACGGGCATCGTCATATTCAGGATCAAGGGCCGCAAGTAGGACGCCCACCATGGTGGCATTCCGAAATGTCTTCTGCTGTTCAGGAGTCGCTGTGAGTGGGATAGTACTGTATAACTTCTCAAACATCCCCCTCAGGGATGTGTATAAGGAGTGAAGAGGTCTGTCGTTCTGCTTCATCGTGCATATGTCATGCTGCAGCTATAACATCTTGGTCTCATTTCGCACCTACGAATATGTAGCAGCTAGGATATCCCACATCGCCTTGGCAGTGGGCTGATGGAGAACATCGTTGGCAATCTCCATACCTAACAATCAGACCTTTGCATATGAGTCATCAGCTTCCCTCGAGGCATATATCCCTGTCTTCTCTGCTGGCTCATCCTCGGTAAGAATGTGCTTCTTACCATTCGACTTCATGAGGCTCATGAACTGCATCGCCCAGAGCTCATATTTCGACCCGTACATCTGGACTATTGGTGCAGGACCTTTGCATGCGCCTATGGAGGGCATATCAACCTTCGATTATGACATATCGCTGCTGGGGAAGAACTAGGGTTTGTAGACAAAGTGGCATATGTCTACACAAACTGCATAGGATTCGAGTGCGTATGTAGACGTTACGCACCCAAACCCATACACCTTGAGGAAGAGACGGCTAGGCTCAAGGCACTAGGAAAACCATCCTAGCGGTGCCGCTAGAGCAAACGAGCAACAGGATCAACCGCTCCGGGAGGGGGACCGACAAGACTTGGAGCCGGCGGCAAGACGAGCCCGCTGGGTGGGGTTGGGGGGGCCGGCGGTGCTGAGAGGGGCCGGTGGGACCGGAGGTGCCGAGAGGGGCCGAGAGAGGTGACGGCGGAGGGGCCGAGAGAGGCGGCGGTGGCGGGCGGTGCTGGGGTTGGCGGTGGCGGCGAGAAGAGGGTAGGCGGCGGGTGGGGGTGGGCGGCGGGAGGTGGAGAGCCCTAGGGCTTGGGCTCTGATACCATGTTGAGAGAAAAACTGAGATTGATTATTCAGAGAAACCCTAGGCTCGCTTATATAGGGAGAGACCTTAAGGGTAAAGTACAAAGTAGTCCAGAGGAAACAAAGAAATAACGAACATGTACATAGCATAATAATATCTATCTCTACAAGTACTTCGCAGCCTCGTTATGCACCTCGTGATATTGGATTTAGTGTTTCTTATCCTCGTCTCGATATACTCATAGGGATCGATGACCATCAATACATGCAATATGTCATGGATTACATGGTCATGTACTCGTACATGACACGGGAAACCTATTGCAAGTTCATTGAGTCTGCGATCCACTATGAGAGATAATAGGGCAGGGGAACCGATTCAGATCCTTTGCGGAACTCTTGATTCTAGGTAATCTCTTTTACAATATTACACATATACATTTTTCATTTATTTTTGTGAATAGATAAATCTTTATACCAAAGAAATATTGTCTCATTAATCATTATATACATGTTATGAATCAAATGAGTCATCTCAATGCCATTCACTATGTGCCCGATATGACCGATATGTGCGATATAAGGATCATAGATGATCTATATGTGTTATCTAAGTGTATTGTTGGAGTATTTGGTTGTACGCCTCTTATACTGTAGATGGGTAAATGAATCTCTTCATGATCCATTTACCTCATCCAGATGTTAGTCCCACATCTACCAGTTTGGAGATGTAGAGACTCAGTGGGGGCTATATATAGACCCCCACACCTATTGTATTCAGATGAGAAAAGCAATGGACTATCAGCCCTCTGAGGCGTTCTCCCGTGGTTTCATCCCGCTCCTTAGGGAGTAGGGTTCCACGTTAAATCTCGCGTTGTTCTTGTTCTTTTATCTTTATTATTCTGATACGCTTCCGCTTTCATATTTTCTAACATGGTATGAGAGCGGGCTGATTCTCGAGGATTTTATGATTATTTATTCTAGATTCGATTTGGGAATTCTTGTTCTTGAAGATGATCATTGTTTGTTCAAGTTATGTCCAAGATCTAGGGTTTCTATTGAAACCCTAATTTCTGTCCATCAATCATCATCTAAGGCGGCTCCCTTCAGATCGCTGCCAGGCTCTCCAGGCAGTTCCTTGCAGCTTGGTGCGCCTCTATGTCGAAGAAGAAAGCCTGTGCAAGACCTCCAGATCTCGCGCCTCCTGATCTTACACCTCCAGACCTCTATGTGCATACGCTTGGCTGTGTGAGAGGCCTGCGGGGGATTCAGGCGACATGATGGCGGAGGCATCATGCTCCAGCCGAACTTCCAGCGGAAATCCAACCTCCTACATCCAGAATCAAGAATTCCCTCCAGGAGGCGGCATACGCCCGATATAGCTGACGTAGATCCTTGAAGGAGAAGAGAAGGGAGCGAATCCTCTTCCTACTTGGTTTCGATTAGGCGTTGTGTTCACTCAATGCAAGTTGCAGATGGCTTCTCGCCAGAATGAAGGTGGGACGTGCAACGTCTGCACCCCAGACCGAGCCCTAACTTCAAACCGACGATGACTCCTGCCCCATCTTCAACTCCAGGACGTATATGGAGGACCTTCCTTCAAGTTCCCTAGATAGATCCCTATCGCCGCACCTCCTTACCCTCAGCAGGCGCCCGCTTCATTCTCCAGCAGTAGCGGCGTGAGATGAGCATCACCAAGGCGGCGCCGCCAATTGCTCCCCTTCTAGGCGACTGCTCCGCCTCCTCCCTTTCGATCTGGCAGCGCATCTCCAGGCCACCTTCGTGCCTCCAGGAGGAGGCGCCTTCCTTCCCGATTTCCAGCCGCGGAGTCGACCTTCTCCTACGCGCCGTATTGGCGGCGAGCGGCGTGCTCCACGCAAAGCCCCATCGGGAGGGGGGCGGCGGTCCTTTGAGCAAGGGGGTTCCCACCACAGGGAACCCTAATTAGGGTTACGCCCCTGTGGGTCACCAGTTTTTTAAAAAAAGTATTTCCTGCTGTTTTTAGGCCCAAATGGGCTGTAAATTGTAAAACAATATGAATAGAAAGGGGGGGAGCGTCAACCGTAAAAAGAGAGAGAGCTATGTTTTATAAAGCCCAATTGGGTTGAGGCATCTTTGGGCTCAATTGGGCCACATTTAAAATGTTAAAAAAATAAAATAAAAGAAAAAAGGCACGTACAATAAAAAAATCGTACGCAAAAGATTTACAAAAAAAGAAAAAAATGAAAATAAAAAGTGGAAAGCCCTAAAATAATAAAAAATAAACGGCTTAAAAAGATTGATTTGAGAAGCCGGAAAAAAATTGAGATTAGCATTTGTGATGTTTTATTTTCTCCATTATCTTGTCTTCTCCCAACTTAGTCGATGACATATATTCCGACTAGTATGGGAGAAAGGGGGAGTATTGTATAGAGTCACATATCAATTCCAGATACAATTTCAGATTCTCCAGAACAGCCAGATTTTCAAACTCTATAGTTGTCAGATTTTCAGACTCGACGCTCAGATGTCTTCCGAATCTTAGTTACAGACGCACACATGCATGCGGTCCTTTCCGATGTGCACATATTTGCCATCTTTGGTGTGGTCCCCTTCTTTTATGTTTCGACCAGAGTTTTCATGTGAGCCATAGGGACTCCAGAGTAGAGGACCATTCCCTATGCCATGTAGGCAAGGATTTTCATGTGGTTTCATAGGGACTCCATAACAGAGTACCATTCTCTGTGCCAGATGGGAGAGACCCAGTTCTCCGACAAGGAGACTTCTTCACACTCTATTCTCAAGCGATCGTGAACTCTAGTACGAGATCTTTCCGAGGTTCCTATGTTAGAGAACCCATTTCGAGGTCCCTATGAGAAAGAGACCCATCTTCAGAGATCTGCGTATGGATAATTAGCGATGCTCTTTATTCGACCCTTTTCAGAGATGGAGCAGTTGTCCACATGTTGTGGCGGGTCAGATTACTCCGACGAGGAGACTCATTTTCAGTTGCAGTGACTTTGACAGGCGCAACACAGAGCACATGCTCTTCGACGAGGAGATTCGTTTGAGTCACACTCCAGCCCATTTGTCCTCCTCACCTGCACGTCATGAGAAGTACCGTCCTCGACAGCAACCGACAGTTGTACACGTTGAGTTGATATTGTATGTAGTGTCATGTAGCGTGAGTTGAGTTTCTTTCTGTTTGTCCAAGCTGAGCATTGCATGCTCCAGCTTGAGGGGGAGTGTTAGAGTATTTGGTTGTGCACCTCTTATATTGTAGATGGGTAAAAGGATCTCTCCAGGATCCATTTACCTCATCCAGAGTTTAGTCCCACATCTAACAGTTTGGAGATGTGGAGATTCAGTGGGGGCTATATATAGACTCCCACACCTATTGTATTCAGATGAGAAAAGCAATAGACTATCAACCCTCTGAGGCGTTCTCCCGTGGTTTCATCCCGCTCCTTAGGGAGTAGGGTTCCACGTTAAATCTCGTGTTTTTTTGTTCTTTTATCTTTATTATTCTGATACGCTTCTGCTTTCATATTTTCTAACATGTATATTTGTAAGTTATTTTATGTTATAAGAACTTGAATGAAATCCATTTCCAATATCTATAAGCCTGGAATTTACATTAACGTTAATATGTTTGATATGACCGATATGTGCGATATATGGGGTATAAATGACCGATATGTGTGATACAAATGTGTAGTTGTAGGTTATTTGTTGTTTAATATCTTGGATGATCTTAATTTATGAAAAAACGGCAGAAAATAACTTTTTTGAGCCATTTCCGACATTTCCACCGATATCGTCGATATATCGGCGATATATCCTTTTCCGGACGGACCGATACGATATCGATATCGATATTTCCTACCTTGATGACAGCGGCTGGATTTCTTGTCAAGGCAACGATGGCAATCACCTCTTTCTGGCGAGATCGTTTCTTCTCTCAACCATTTCATAGGTAGTGATTTCTTTTCCTTAGTCCCTCCGTTGTGTAGACCCTTCTCTTTAAGCAAAACCCGACCTCCGACACTCGATGAATCATCCTCCATCCTTCTCCCTTACCAATTCTATCTCTATCTCCCCAAATCCTCCCAACTCAGGTGAAGTATATCACTGGAGCTTAAGCTCTGTTTCCATTGCCATTGGCGTCATGCAATCTAGTCGAACCCCTACCCCTTGGCATTGAAGGTAGGGGCTCTCTCAGCCCCCCATGAAAAAAATTGAAGTGTACTTCGGTTAACCAACCCCATCCATTTAGGTTTGGAGCCTCGTCCTCTTTGCCCTGGGCATGTGACCAACCGAATTAGCACGAATAAAATGAGTGCTCAAATTATGGCATGTGTTAGTATCTCAGTTACATGTGCAGCGTGTCTTTGCTGTTTATTCTCATGTAGGCATAGTTTCAAGAGTACTGTTATCCTTGTTTTCTTAAGGAAGCGTGAATAACTATTCACTCTTGTATCCCCACCACAAGGCATCTATTGGTAACTCAAGGAATCATAAGTAGATATGTCATTAAGTTAGTTCCTGGAAAAATATCTCCACCGTCATCCTAGATTGCCAAGGGACATCTGTGTTATTTCACAGCCAGGGGATGACCTCTAAAGATTAGTGGTCGTCCATACAATTCTTATTCCAATAAAAGAAAGATTACAATCTGAGATTTCAACCCCCAAGAGCTCTAGTAATTGGACAACACCTGCAACACATTTTCAACATAAGGCCTAGCTGATCCAAATGCAAACAACGTCTCTTTGTAGCTTAATGGTCTGTATCATTGCTAGTAGTCAACACCAATTCTCTATTCTGATCTACACCTTTCCTCTGCCCTATCTTTTGTCTTTGCTAAAACATTGCCAGGAAGATTCGAGAAGAATTTATTACCAGAGTGGCTATGTAATGAAAATGATATCTGGATGGGAAGATATTTATGAAAATAAGCAAAGTTGTAGGAATGGTGAACTGGAGGGGTGAAGGCCAGCGAGAGTGGTAAACAATGTTTGAAATCTCGATTTCGATTTCGTCTTGGTCACCCTGGAAACCGAATTTTCGCCGAAATTTCGGGAAATTTTGATGATTTCGGTGAAAATCTTGAAAATGGCTAAAAAATCTCTTTTCATTTTTTTGTAAATTAAGATCATCCAAAGTTATTAGAACAATAAATAACTTATAAATACACAATTATATCACACATATCACTCATCTATACCCTTTATATTGCACATATCGATCATATCGCTGTCAATGTTGTGCTGACTGATAGATATTGGAAATGGAGTTCATATGATTTCTTTAAACAATAAATATACACATATAGGCTTATAGCACACATATCAATCATCTATGACTATGACCCTTATATCACACATATCGATCATATCGAACATATCGTTGCTAATAATAGTCTTACAAGTAAAATAATATCTATTCACAATAAATAAATGACAACATGCACATTAATGATTAATGCAATAAAAGATATTATCTGGTCATGATTCAGTTCAGAACTAAGAGTTCTATGGTGGATCTATATCCCCCCGTCCTTGCTTTCTCTAATAGCGCATCACAGATTCAATGAACTCGCAGTAGTTCTCTCATGTCATATACGAGTACATGGCCTTGTAATCCATCACATACTGCATGTATTGATGGTCATCGATGCTTATGCGTATCCCGAGGCGAGGATAGGTAGCACTAGATTCGGTATCACGAGGGACACGACGACGCTGCGAAGTATTGACTTGAGATCCTCGAGATGACGATGCCGGAATAGGAGAAGATCTCTTCAGAGGGGGAGGAGGCATGATCGTGTACTTGGGGAAGAGATTAGGGGACCAATTTCGAGAAAAACCACATAAGAGACATAAAACATGTAAAATAATACATAGATCTAAGGTTTGCTTTTCGGAAATAACCGATTTTTAAATTTATTTACCATTTTTTTTCAAATCATGTTTTCTAAGATTTAAACTTAAGATCCGAGTTTATCCTTGGAAAAGTTATCATGATTCCACAATAAAACACAAAAGCCTCAAATTTCTCTTCCATACATCTTACGCATGTTTTCAAAATATTGCTTACTATATGTAAATACATGAGATCCGAGTTTACACATTCATAACTCATTATGATTACACATAAAAACACAAAAGCTCTAAATTTGTATTCCAAAAATCTAACAAAATATTCAAAATCTCTCCAAAAAACATCACAACATGCAAGATCAACATGTTATGAACAAAAGCCCTCAAAAATTGGACAAATTGAAGAATATTTGGCCAATTTGGTTTTACCTCAAGGAAATAGAAGGAAATGGAGTTGGAGAGGAGTTTCCGCAACACAAGCAGCAAGCAACATCAAAAGCAACGAAATGGGTGTGTGTTTCGATCGAAATTTCGGTCTTAACTCGCCCAACTTGGGATTTTAATATGAAAGATTCCTCTTTTTCGGCAAGATATCGAGATGGCTCGATATCTCGTCGTTATCTTAGGACATTTCGGTTGAAACCTGAGAAATTGATATACATATGCCTTTCGATATCCAGGTCCCATCGAAACCGAAATTTTGATGATATTTCACGGAAATTTTGTGAAATTACGAACTATGGTAGCAAAGGCGTAGATGTGCATGAGCGTTTGGAGGATGAGGCGGTTGGAGATAGTCTACGAGACTGGGAGAGCCTTGGGTGGAGGTTCTCGGTAGGTGGGGGAGCATCTTGTGGCTATGGCCCTCTGCAACTACTGAAACAATGATTTTCCTTTGTTGCTCAGATAATTGTAGGATCCAATTGCAATGCTCGTTGTTTTAGGTTCACGGTGGTGTGTTGTGATCTGGTGCAATGCTTCCTTGGTAGCAAGAAAGGACATCGTCGAATGTCTTGTTTGTTGGGTGGGTGGTGACAATGAGAACATTCATTGTTAAAGCCTATGGCGGTGTCGATGTTTGATGTGACTTGGAGTTCACTTGATGTGCTGGTCAACAAGGTAGCTCAATGGTTAATCATTGGAGGTGGGAAGGATCTTGGACTTGAAATTTAGAGGGAGCATTGTGTTGTTGGTAAGAAGTAAGTTGTGTGCTAGGGGTTTATTGGAGGTAGTGGTCCATCTAGGATCTCCTTTGAAATGGTGAGAATGAAGGAGATCGATACATTGTGTGTTTGAGACATTCCCTTTTGATGGATGGGGCGGCAACATGACTGCGTTGCCAACTTTTGAAGGTGATTGGGTTTCCCTTACGGTGTCAAGACCTTTATTTGGTTGAGGCATTGGCAACCATGGGCGTAGGTGGTTTGGTGGTGTCTGATGGGATGTCATCCAACAACTCAGTGGCCTTAATAGTGGAGATTGGTGGCATGACTCTGATGCCTTTGAAATCCCTCATGGGTCCAACAGGGAGGTCTCAATTATGGATTTTTAGTAAGGAGCTAACAACAGAACTGGTTGCATAGTAAGGCGTGATGCTGATGGGAGACGCTGCTGATCCGAAGCCTAGACTAGTATTCAATGAGGCAATTAAGCCATCAGTGTTAGACTTTATAGCAGGTCATGGGGTGGGATCTGACTTTTATGAGATCTGGTGAGGGTCTCGAGGCGATAAATCTGGACAATACTTGGGTTTCATGCAATGCAATTTGATAATAATTTTTAGAGTAGGTCAATTCGATGTGGATGCCTGTAAGGTCTAGGTCCCTTGCAGTATTTCTATGACGGGTAGGGGCTCATGGTGAGGCCACTCAGGTACATGTAGATAGACTCAACTTATGTTGGCCCTTTCTGGGAGACGAGAGAATGCTCGGATCCACATGATGTGGAGAATCATACCCGATAGACTTAGCATGTAATATCATGCCCTTCATTGAAATTTGGGGGCTCGTATTCATTCTCCTTCCTTCATGGCAACACCGCCATGGCATACCTCAACCGTGGCTTTGCTGTCAATGCCTGTTTTTCTAGTAGTAGGGGGAGTGATAAAAATGAATTTTCAAAAGGGTAGAAGCCTTTTCGCCCATGGTCAAGACTCGATGCTACATGCAAAAACTCATGGTACATAATATGAAATGCATGGAGAATTGGAGGTGATACATGCACGATATTCAAATATGCTTTTTTGGGAGAGTTTCATGTTTGAAACTTCGAGCTTGTATTTTTTAGTGTGATTTAGTATTATTCCCTTTTTCTATAAAAATAGTTCTGACAAATCATAAGGAATCAAAATGTACTCAACAACATCTTAAACAAAGAGGAGGTAAGACTTCCTGAAAAAGAGGACTAGGAAACCATTGGAGCTCAAGTAGCTATCCACATTCAAGTTAAAAGTCGCCAACTAGTCCAAATCCGAGCGTGGGATGGAGGTATTTTGATTGGGTATTTTGACCAAGGTACTTAAAAGTCACCTACTTGGAGGGAACGAAATCCGAGTGTAAGCTGAAGGTGGGGCGTGTGAACCCCCGAGGATCCGGGTATCCGTTTACGCTACTTTCGCGACATTTTATTCACATGAGATCGCACAAGTCGTAGAAAAACAGGGAAATTTTTCGCGCGGCTAATTTTCCACATGACATTCACATCCACATACATAACTACAACTTAATAGAGACAATTGGCACCAAAATCTCATTTCATTTATTTCCATATAATTTTACAATATTTACAGTGTCTGCTAGTACATACAATATCCCAAAAAAATCTGACTGAACAGAAGAGAAGCATTTTTACATTATTAACGGATCAAAAACTGAACAAAATAATCCATACCATCTGGTGTATACCCTGTCTCCTGGAAACATGAACAGCTACTGGACAACAGGCTGTTTGCCTGCCAAACATGTTTAGGAAAAAACGAAGTCACAAACGTGAATACAAATCCGTAGTTTAAAAATAATTGACAAGTACTTTATTATGTGCAAAAGAGAGCAAGTAGAAAGGTGGAACAAGTAAAATTTACATCTACTTGCGTAAGTAAAAAGGTATTCAATGTTGTTTGTATTCCCCATAAGCGCCCATTATTCCAACACTTTTCATATATCACATATTTATTTTGTAATTAAATCTTCATATTTGTATAAGTGTATGTGTATGTGTATATATATATATGTATCTATATTATCATATAGACTAGATATCACCACTGTAGATTTGGCGATGTGGAAGATGAAATTAGATTGACTTAAATCTCGAATCTAATGGATAATCATTTTCTATCAACATAACTTTTGATTGTGACTCTCCAATTTCAACTTCAACTGCCTCAGATGCGACCTTAGGTGACTTAGATCTAGATATGGATGATCTGGATGTAGAATCGCCAAGTCTGTTGGCGAAAGTAAAACTCAAGCGGTGAAGAAGCCTACAAATGGCTCTTCCGTCTCGCCCTCTAGTTGGAAGCGTGGTCCAATAGAGGGATAGGTCTACTCCCAAACTACGCTACTGAGACGGGTGAGAGAGACTTCCCGGAAAAGTCGCTCTAGAAAATGACGCGACTAGTACGGGCAACCGAGCTCGTACGTAAAACTGAAAAACTGAGGATCCCCCGCCTGGGTATCCTAAAACAACGGGTCAACAGAATGGTCTAAAGTCGGGATCCCAACGAGGCGTAAAAACACTGCGAGCTCGCGTAAAAATCGAAAAGGGACTGAGATCCTAGACCCGCGCACTTAGCGGCCGCTGCCCTATGTGGGCTTCCTATCTTCCGTCCAGTTGAGGGTCACCGCGCCCTCGCACGATCAGATGTAAAGACCACCATAACCGGCACTGATAACTGATATCATTTATTTATCATTAAGTTTTCTTACTTGAATTCAGTTCTTTTTCAACCTCATCTATGGTCAACTTATCATATCTAGGTATCCTGTCAACAACTTTTTCAATATTGATTTATACTTCAGGATCAATTGATGAGATTAATAATCATAATGATCATAGAAGACTCTAGTTTGATTCGATTATATCCGAAATATTTAATAATATGCGTAATTTCATCATGTAAAAGTCACGCCATCCTTAAATCTGGATGGTGTAGGTTGGGGCATTTTAATTTTTTTCTTCTTAATTATTAAGGAGGGTAACTCGACAGCACTCATAATATACATATTTCATGTGTACATTTATATCTTGATTTTATTGAAATTTGCTAGGCAATGCATAAAGATTTAAAACTTTTGTTGAACTCATTTTTACGTCCACCTATTTGGTCCTCAACTACTTCCAACATCATCTGGAATGAATTAGTATTGTAGAATACGGATCAAAAGTACTTTGAGTAATGAAACTATTCCATTACAGGGAAAATCAATTGATTCTTTAAAGAATGAGATACCTATCAACTGTGTGATTGATCAGTGTCAATTAATTAGATAGGACACTTGGATGGATATTCAGAACTACAAAAAAATAATAATACCAAACTAAGACCACCCCCTTGTTCCATCAGTCTCTTTCTTTTATAGAGTAAGAAAATTGATCCCTAATTTTATATGGTATAACTTCTTCCCTCAACCTAGCCCTACCCATGAGTTGAGAGTTTTGACCTTGACTTCGCAAGTTCATTATTGCACACGTTGATCATGGGTTTGGGGATGTAAACTCACATAGGTATACTGAGTTATGGTGACTTCACTCCTTGCTTCCTATAGATACTAATGGAGTACTAACTTGGATACACTTTAAACAATGCGATATAATACGCACACCATTACAGGGGGGGGGGGGACTTGAATGCATGTATCATTTAAGTGATATTTTCTGATACCATCATGTGAATAGGGACATAGAGATGGTCACCGTTCGAAGCTTTGTCTCTGTATATTTTTCCCAAGAAAAAAATGATGATCACATTCCATGCACTACAACTAACCAACCATAGTTACCAGGTCAAGCAAATCTCACCGATTTTGTAATGCATCATTCTTTGATCAAATGCTATCACCAAACAAGGATGGTAATATTGAAAATAAAAAGAAATCAAGTGGTAACCATCCATTTATAATTTATATCAGTGCAATTGGCCATGAAAAATTTCCAGCAGAAAAGCAATAAAGAAAAGGAAGTGGAATTTATGCACATGCAAGGCAACAAAAGGAATTAGGAACAAGGATTGTACCCATTTGGATCAATTTTTTGAAGGGAAGAAGAACTGATCCTGCAAGCATCAGGGAGGGTTGTTGTAGCCTCCAGGGAATGGAAGACAACAGCCTATAGCTGCTGATTTTGCTTCTGAACAGGCTTGCAACGTGAGGCAAAATGGCTGAATTGAAGTAGCAGCCCAGACTTCTCGGTTGGAGATAGATGAAAATCCGAGGCTCTCTCTCTCTCTCTCGGTTTGAAGCTATTGAAGAGATGTGGGAGAAAATTGGGATTTTGTTAGAGGGCACGTATGTGTTTATATACCCAAGAGAGTGGCATTGTTGACTGCCAGGTGTAAAAGAAATTCCAGCCAACTGTGGTTATTATAAGTTGATCTGGATTTTGTAATTTAAGTTTTTTTTAATGACAACGTCTGTACACAGTATAGTTACTGTACTAATTATATTTTTATTTATTATTATTTTTTTAATTGTTTAGGATGTTAAAATTGCCCGGATGTTAAAATTGCCCGTATGCGCAGCTTGGGTCTCGGATTTTGACGCACACCATCTCGATTTGATCGTCTCAAAATGACGATCAAAATGAATATAATATCCATATACTTTTGATCGGGTTTTGAATACCCGAATTTCCGAGATACGATTTCGGTTTGGGGTTAAATTTTGCGAACTAAAAATATCAAACGACCTCCGATTGACAAACGGTCGATTCCGTTGATCTTGTATCGTCGAATTGGATCTAATGACGGTCTCGATTCGTTTTGCGGTTTTCGAATTTGCGTCGCGGCTTTTTCGCGGCGCGCAATACAAAGCGACCGATTTTTGGTCAATTTCGCCTGATCGACTTTTGATTCACGATCTATTGATCGATTTAGGTTGTTTGACATTGACCAACAACTTTATTGGTTTAATCGGACTCTAATCGGGTCGGGTTCGAGTTCGATTGGAAACCGGGTGTTACAAATATAAAAACCTCAAAGGGAGTCTCGTCCTTGAGACTCGAGTCAAGGTCATTAGGTGTCTTGTTTGAATTTCATATAGTCATAAAAACCTCAAAGGGTTTTGAACCCATAAAAACCTCAAAGAGAAAACAAGCCATATATATATATTTAATTATAAATGCTTGTTTTTATTTTTATCTCAGAAAAGTTGCGGGTATCGTGCCCGCATGTCAGCTTCGGTTTCCCATGTCGCCTCTTCGACTCCGTGACGGTGCCACAAAACCTTAACCAATGAAATCTCTTTGCTGCGAAGCTTCTTCACAGCACGGTCAAGTATCTGGACTGGCTTCTCCTCATAAGTTAGATCTGGCTCCACGTCTAGATTCTCACAACTAATGATGTGCCGAGGGTTCTGCACATATTTCCTCATGTTGGATATGTGGAAAACGTCGTGAATACCAGAAAGATGTGGAGGAAGTGCTACTCGATATGCAACCTTCCCCACTCTAGCCAGAATCTCAAAAGGTCCAACATATCGCGGCGCCAATTTGTCACGAACACCAAATCTCTGTACTCCCTTCATGGGAGATACACGGAGAAATACCCAATCTCCCACCTGCAATTTACATGAATGTCATTAGTATGTGATTAAGTTGATTATATATGAGTTATAATTGAATAAGTGAAGAGGAAATAATTAGATTACCTGAAACTCTATATCTCTTCTTCGACGATCCGCATAGCTCTTCTGACGGCTCTATGCCGTCAGAAGCCTCCGTCTCACAAGATTAACAGCTCTCACAGTCTCCTCCAAGAGATCTACGGAATATAAAGCATGATCGCCTACCTCACGCCAACTGAGAGGTGTGAGGCATCTCCGCCCGTATAGGGCTTCGAATGGTGCCATGCAAAAACTGGAGTGATAGCTGTTGTTGTACATGAGTTCCACTAATGGCAGATGATCCTTCCAGGACCCTTTCCACTCCAAAGTGCAAGCGCGAAGCAAATCCTCTAGTGTCTGAATGGTGCACTCACTCTGCCCATCAGTCTGTGGATGGTATGCAGAACTCATCTTCAGCTCTGTCTGTAGTGCTGACATGAACTGATGCCAATAATGAGAGATGTAAATCTCGAATCCCTGTCAGACACCACCTCTCGTGGTATACCATGCAGTCTGATAATATTCTGTACATATAGTTTGGCCAATCTGGATGGAGTGTAAGTCGTGTTGACAGGTATGAAATGGGCTGACTTGGTCAACCTATCAACAACGACCCAAACAGAATCATGGCCACCAGGTGTCTTCGGCAAACCTGTGACAAAATCCATAGAAATGCTCTCCCACTTCCACTCGGGAATGGGGAGAGACTGTAGTAATCCTGTCGGTCTCCTGTGCTCGGCCTTGACCATTTGACAGGTCATGCATCTGCTGACATGCTGCGCTACATCACGCTTCATTCCATCCCACCAGAAATGTCGATGTAGATCCCGATACATCTTCGTGCTGCGTGGATGGATAGATAACCGTGAACTATGAGCCTCATCAAGAATGTCTCTGCGAGGCTGCTCGTCATTGGGTACGACCCGACCTGCCTTCCATAAAATAGACTCTGCTACAACAAAGTCATCAACCTCATCCTTGATGACGCGCATGTATCTATCACGAATCCAAGGATCTGTCTTCTGCCCTTCGACGATACGATCCCAAAGACTGCTGTATCGTGGAGGTATGGCGGTTAAAATGGATACGCTCTCCTGAAGATGCCAATCTGTCAAAGATGCAAGCATATCCCATGTATATAACCTGTTCGCTGTACCTTCTGCATGTGATCTCCTACTAAGTGCATCAGCTACTACGTTTCCCTTACCGGGATGGTAAGAGATCGTGCAATCATAATCCTTCAGTAGCTCGAGTCATTTGCGCTGTCTCATGTTCAGCTCCTTCTGATCAAAGATGTACTTCAGACTCTTGTGGTATGTGAAGATCTCGAAATTCACCCCATATAGATAGTGGCGCCAGATCTTCAAGGCGAAGACAACTGCCGCCAACTCCAAGTCATGTGTGGGGTAGTTCCGCTCGTGTGGCCTCAACTGTCGTGATGCGTAAGCAATCACCTGTCCCCTCTGCATCAACATTGCGCCTAGACCTTCTCCAGATGCATCTGTGTATATCGCATAGTCCTGAGTGCCTGAAGGAAGAGCAAGAGTGGGCGCTGTAGTCAATCTCTCCTTCAGTGTCTGGAAGGCCTGCTCACATGAATCTTCCCAAATGAATGTGACTCCCTTTTGCGTCAACCGTGTCAGAGGGCGAACAATGCGTGAAAATCCGCTGACGAAGCGTCTGTAATAACCTGCTAGCCCAAGAAAGCTCCGAATCTGCGTGATAGTCTTGAGCTGCTCCCAAGACATAACTGCATCTATCTTCGCAGGATCAACTGCAATGCCTGCTCCAGAAATGATATGCCCGAGAAATGAGACCTGGGATAACCAGAACTCACACTTGCTCAACTTGGCATATAGCTTGTGCGCCCGAATGTATCTAAGACAATCCGTAGATCATTCGCATGATCCCATTCATTCCGTGAGTAAATGAGCACATCATCAATGAACACCACTACAAACTTGTCCAAGTATGGACGGAAAATACGGTTCATCATATCCATGAAAGCCACAGGTGCATTGGTGAGCCCAAACAGCATCACCACAAACTCGTAGTGTCCATAGCGAGTCCTAAAGTCTGTCTTCTGAATATCCGACTCGCAAATCCTCAGCTGATGGTAACCTGAGCGAAGATCGATCTTCGAGAACACCGAAGATCCCTGGAGCTGGTCGAACAAATCATCGATGCGCGGCAAAGGATAATGGTTTTTCATCGTTCTCTTGTTCAGCTGCATGTAATCAATGCATAACCTCATGGATCCATCATTCTTCTTGACAAATAGAACCGGAGCACCCCAAGGTGAAGTGCTCGGCCTCACGAATCCCCAGTCAAGTAACTCCTGCAACTGCACCTTTAGCTCCCTCAACTCAGCTGGTGCCATACGATATGGTGCCATAGAGATCGGCTGTGTATCTGGCAGCAATGTGATCTCGAACTCAATCTCTCTCTCAGGAGGTAATCCTGGTAGCTCATCAGGAAATACATCTGGATATTCTGATACTACTCGGATGTCCTATGTCATCGACTCCTGAGCAGATACCTCCTGAACAAATGCAAGGTATGAATCACAACCCTGATCAACAAGTCGTTGGGCTCGCAACAATGAAATGTACTCCATGGTGGAGTCATGTACAATACCCTCAAAAGTAAACTCGGGTAGATCTGGAATCCTGAAGACAACCGTCTTCCTAAAGCAATCAATAAGTGCATGATGAGCAGATAACCAATCCATGCCTAAAATCAAGTCGAACTCATCAAGCTGCAGAAGTAGACAATCTGCGATCATCTCGTGACCGCAAATCAGTACGGGCAAGTGCCTGACTATCAGGGAAATGATAAACAACTGGCCACCTGGCCCTCGGATGTGATATGGGGAAGAAAGAGTCTCTACGACTCTACCTAAAGAAGCAAGCAACCTCGAAGCAAGAAAAGAATGCGTCGCAACAGAATCAAATAGAACATGGAAAGGTCGGCCCAAGACTGAGACCATACCTTTCACCACAGTAGCGGCTGAACGTGCCTGCTCCTCAGTAACTGCATGTAACTGCCCCTGCCTGACTGGTGCGGCACTGGAACCTGCCACACTCTACTTCTGTCTCTGTTGCGGTCGCCTGAAGTTGGAGTTCTTGCTACGGAAACTCCCTGAACGCTGTGCCTGAGGCTGTGACTGTGAAGGCTGTGGCTGAGGCTCAGCAGAAACCTGTGGGCACTGTGATCGGTAATGTCCCCACTTGTGACATCGATAGCATCGGATAGGCCTGGTAGGTGGAGTGGCTGTGTCTGTGCTCTGGGCTGGTCCTGTAGGTGGTCTATCTGCTCGCTGCGACCCAGATGGTCGAGCGAAATCTGTGCCACGTCCGGCAAGTGCTCCTCCTAAAGTAGTCGATGGAGAAGAGCGAACACTGCCTGTGAAGGACGAACCTGTAGGTCGGAACCGTCTGTCTGACCTTTGCTGCTGAAACGGTTGACGTATCGGTCCAAAAGGTCGCCGCCGTCTTGGCGCTGCTCCAGACGAGCTCTCGAAATGTCTCCCCCTGATGTCCTCGAACTTCTCCGCAGCATCGGTAGCCTCGGAGATGGATGTGATGTGTAGTCCAGCCAACTTCTCCTGTACCTCCTCTCGCATGCCGCCAATGAACTTTTCCAGATTCTCCTATGGAAATGCACCATATGCTCGGGTATGTCGTGACAGCTCTGTGTCAGATAAAGTAATCTCTGGCTGTCATCCGTCCCTGACGAAGCTCTGCAAAAAGTCGGCGCTGGAACTCCTTCCACTTCGCAGAAAAGAAGTGGGCTCTGAACTTCGTCTCGAAATCATCCCATGTAGGCTCTCGGCCTAGCTCAGATACTACAGCATCCCACCATCTCTCAGCAAAGTCTGTAAGTGAGTACTCCATGAAAGATAGCCACATGTCTCGTGGCGCGCGAATCATCCGGAGCACCTTCATCACTCTCTTCAGCCATTGTTCAGCAACATCTGGTGAACCTGTGCCCTCGAACAATGGTATGTTGGCCCGTTGGTAGAATGTGAAAACGGACTGGTGCCTGTGAATAGCTGAGTACTCGTGTGCACCCTCCTCAGCAAAGTCAACAGGGTCCTGCTCCCTGTCTAAGTCTGCATCCTCCTCAGCTCCATGCTCTGGTATGTCCTCTAGTGGATCATCAGGATGAGCCTGCTCGTCCTCAACAGACCGGTGCTGATCCTGCCGTGTTCCATCCTGTGATGGATGGTATGTGAAATCTGATAGATCCTCAAACCTCATCTCTATGTCAGTCTGTCTATCGGCAATCTCAGTCTGCTGGGCCATTATCTGCTCCTGCTGACCTCGCATGGTATCCTGCTGATGCTGGAGGTCGGTGAGGGCAGTCAGTATGCGTGCCAACTGGTCAGTCACCTCCTGCCCTGGTCGGGATGCCATGGCTCTGCATGAGAACCATCTATTAGTCATAAAATTTATTGTTCACAGATATTATGATATATGCTTTTTCTCTTCTTGGGATATAATATGAAAATTAATGAGATTGATGATATCTGTGTTGGTTGAATATGAATGTCATATTTTCCTTCTCGGACTCACGACAAGTCGGAAGACTGTCGCTATCCGAGAACTTAATGCGATCGGAACTGAAATACTGCGAATGTACGTATCAGGGTACCACTGCTCTGATACCAAAAATGTGAACCCTCGAGGATCCGGGTACCCGTTTACGCTACTTTCACGACATTTTATTCACATGAGATCGCACAAGTCGTAGAAAAAACAGGGAAATTTTTCGCGCGGCTAATTTTCCACAAGACATTCACATCCACATACATAACCACAAGTTAATAGAGACAATTGACACCAAAATCTCATTTTATTAATTTCCATATAATTTTACAATATGTACAGTGTCTGCTAGTACATACAATATCCCCAAAAAATCTGACTGAATAGAAGAGAAGCATTTTTACATTATCAACGGATAAAAAACTGAACAAAATAATCTATACCATCTGGTGTATACCCTATCTTCTGGAAACATGAACGACTACTGG
Source organism: Ottelia alismoides (assembly GCA_037367405.1). Classification (NCBI taxonomy): domain Eukaryota; kingdom Viridiplantae; phylum Streptophyta; class Magnoliopsida; order Alismatales; family Hydrocharitaceae; genus Ottelia; species Ottelia alismoides. The sequence goes on from JAZKJV010005735.1 coordinate 1,088,018, forward strand.
ACAGCAGGCTGTTTGCCTGCCAAACATGTTTAGGAAAAAAACGGAGTCACAAACGTGAATACAAATCCGTAGTTTAAAAATAATTGACAAGTACTTTGTTATGTGTAAAAGAGAGCAAGTAGAAAGGCGGAACAAGTAAAATTTACATCTACTTGCGTAAGTAAAAAGGTATTCAATGTTGTTTGTATTCCCCATAAGCGCCCATTATTCCAACACTTTTCGTATATCACATATTTATTTTGTAATTAAATATTCATATTTGTATAAGTGTATGTGTGTATATATATATTTATCTATATTATCATATAGACTAGATATCACCACTGTGGATTTTGACGATGTGGAAGATGAATTTAGATTGACTTAAATCTCGAGTCTAATGTATAATCATTTTCTATCAACATTACTTTTGATTGTGACTCTCCAATTTAAACTTCAACTGTCTCAGATGCGACCTTAGGTGACTTAGATCTAGATATGGATGATCTAGATGTAGAATCGCCAAGTCTGTTGGCGGAAGTAAAACTCAAGCGGTGAAGAAGCCTACAAATGGCTCTTCCGTCTCACCCTCTAGTTGGAAGCGCGGTCCAATAGAGGGATATGTCTACTCCCAAACTACGCCACTAAGACGGGTGAGAGAGACTTCCCGGAAAAGTCGCTCTAGAAAATGATCCGACTAGTACGGGCAACCGAGCTCGTACGTAAAACTGAAAAACCGAGGATCCCCTGCCTGGGTATCCTAAAACAACGGGTCAGCGGAATGGTCTAAAGTCGGGATCCCAACGAGGCGTAAAAACATTGCGAGCTCGCGTAAAAACCGAAAAGGGACTGAGATCTTAGACCTGCGCACTTGGCGGCCGCTGCTTGAGGGGTCCGAAATTGCAGCGTTTAAAAAGTTTTTTTTATTTGTTCGTGCGTAAAGAATGATTTGTCGTGCGTTGTAGGCGGCAATCGGAATCGGTCAAGAAAATAACCACACAAAATATTCGTTAATTTCAATCAATGCGGTTTTATGTTTATTTTACTTGGGCAAGTCCCAATGTCGAACACAATGAGGCAAAGGAACAACGTAGAATTAAGTCTATCAAAATTCGTGCACGATTTTCGAGGCAGTCTTTTTTTTGGAATTTTCAATGTATTAAGGGATGCAAAGTGCAAATTTGGCCTATTTTAGGGACTAAAATGTAAATTACATTCAAATGATGCCCGAAAAATACAAAACTTGGCCACATTGTAAATTATGATGAAATTAATGCACTGTAATTTTTTTTGGAATTTTTGGATGCAATATGAATTTTTTTTATAAATTTTTAAATAAAAATAAAATGAATTGCAATATTTAATTATAATAAATACTAAACCTACTTATTTTCAAGGATCAAAATTATCTAAGATCTATCACTAGGTGATTGATCTCAGAAAAATCCTAAACTTGAAAATGTGAGATCTAATACCTATTAAAAATCAAACATTGAAATATGCAAAATGATTTTTACAGGGCAAACTATGTATGCAAATGCAATTCTTTTTAAGCACAATGTCAAGCACAATTATCTCTACAATATGTGATTTTTCGGGAATTTTTAGAGCAATGATTAATCAAATATGAATTTTAGAGCACAGACTGGGTAAAATATGTAAATTTCCACAAAATAATTATTTATTAATTAACCATCAATCACAAAAATGCCCACAATATGTCAAAATGTAGAGAATTAGTCAACAAACATCTTGCTATTTTTGGATAATTAAATAAAGTCAAGTCGAGGTCCTAAATTACTGGGGAATATAGGAGTATACGTGCAATATAAATAAAAGAAATAAATAAAGAATGCAGAGGGGGGCTTGTTTGTAATTACCAGTACTAATAGGGGCCTCTTGCAAAATTTCCAGAGGGGGCACGCGCGTGGCATCGTGCCCTCTGGAGGCGGGGACTGATCTGAAAAATGGAGAACCTTTGGGGGAGCTTTTGTAAATTGCCCAAAGGGGCACGTGCCTGGCACGTGACCCCTGGGTTGTTGGCCTGGAGACGTTTCCTCCGCACGTGCGCTGCACGTGGGAGGACCTCGAGGCTGGAGCCCGGTGGCTGGCGATTGGAACGGTGGAGGGGGCTGGCCGGCCGAGGCGTAGGGGCAGGAGCTTTGGCGGCGGTGGCGTGGCTCCGGTGATGCGATGAAGGCGGTGGATGGTCGGCCAAGCGGAGGAGGCGCGGAGGTTGTCGGCGAAGAGGCGAAGGCGGGAGTCGATGGAGTTGGTCGATGTCGGAGACGTTGCTGGAGGAGGTCGTGGCGGAGTCGGTCCAATGGCCGACACACGGCCGGCGGTCGTCGGGGAAGAAGTGGTCGGCGATGTGGAAAACGGAGGCCGGCGGAGATGAAGGTCGTAGAGTCGTGGCCGATGAAGATGGTCGTTGATGGAGATCACGTGGTTGTCGATGAAGCAGTGGCGGCGAAATCTGGTCTTTGGCGTTGGCTCGACGGGCACGGAGGCCGGAGCAGAGCAACAAGCTCGTAGCGGCGCTGCGACGAGGGGGTAGGAGGCCCTCGGACCTCGCCGGGATGAAGGCGGAGCTCGGGCTGTCACCACCAAGCTATGTGGCTAAATAATGCAACCGGTGGATGAATCTATGGAGGTGCGGCGGCGTCGCTTAAATAGGGCAGGGGGTCGCTCGCCGGATATGGAAAGTAGAGGGGTTAAGATTTGGGATCGGCGAGATGCGTGCGACGAGTTTTGATTGAAGATGGAGGGTGATTGATTTCGAGGATCGGAGGGGAGGATCTGGGTGATCGGCGATGGCCGAAATCGAGGGGATGCGATGCGATTTGGCGGCGGCGTTCCCAGATTGAGAAAGGAGGCGGGAGGTAGATGACGTACAACGGCCGTCCAATCGGCCGAGATCGGACGACCGTGATTAGGACACGTGGCGCGTGAGGGATAAAGGGCGAGAGGAAAAGGGGAGCGCAAGTGTGGAGCACGTGCCCTGGAGGCACGTGCGACGCACGTGCCCTGGAGGCACGTGCGACGCACGTGCGTTCTTTTTATTTTTATTTTTTATTTTTTATTTATTTTATTATTATTTTTTTTATAAAAACGATATTAAATGAAGCCCAAAAATGGCTGACACGTGGCAGCACCAGGTGCTGCCACGTGTCAGCACCAGGTGCTGCCACGTGTCAGCACCAGATAATTCGGAAAATAAATCTTTTGTAAAATCAAAAACAAATAGTAAACGACCTCGGATCGAAAAAGTTTCTTCACAAAAATTGCTCGTCTCGATGAGATCTACAACTTTAATGAAGACCACAAAACCAAAATCGATCATTTGCACAAAGTGGTATTTTTGGGGTATCCCATGTACATAGAATACCTTGATTTTGGGGTTTTGTAATTTTTATGTCATTTTTAGATCAGATAAAAAATCTGGAAAAAAATATGGTAAAATAATTACACAGTAATCTATTTTTTTGGATTTTTATTTAATTGATAAAATATGTACATAAAATATTAGGTCAAAAACCGCTAAAATATACAATATACAAAAGTGGCCCAAAACCCAACTTTCACATATGAGCTCCGATTCACTTGAACTTGGTCTTGTTTTGAAGGTAATTGAATGTACATTAGTTCAAAAGTGAGTAGGATTAAAACAGACACTGGATGAGGGAGATATGAGGGTTTTAGTCCGAAAATCCTGAAATTAGGGTTTGGATTTTTGGTCCACTTATCTGGGTTAGTTATTTTTTTTGTATTTTTCCTTTATTCTTGTTAGTGATATGTACACAGTAGAAGTGGTTTTGAGTCATTCAGAGTTAGCATGAATGAGTTAAAAATCTGAGAAGTTAGACTATTTACAGGTCACTTTTGGCTTGGATTTTTTTGGCTTCTTATTTTGTGCAGAAATTATGAATAAAATGCAATTCTTATGAAAACATGCATGAATGCTAATTATGCAGAATAGATGCAGGAATGTTGTTGATTTTGAGGGATTTGAGCTTAATAAATGAGATTTAGAGTGATGAATTCGAGATTCATCACTGCCCTATCTGGGCTTCCTATCTTCCGCCCAGTTGAGGGTCACCGCGCCCTCGCACGATCAGGTGTAAAGACCACCATAACCGGCACTGATAATTGATATCATTTATTTATCATTAAGTTTTCTTACTTGAATTCAGTTCTTTTTCAACCTCATCTATGGTCAACTTATCAGATCTAGGTATCCTGTCAACAACTTTTTTAATATTGATTTATACTTCAGGATCAATTAATGAGATTAATAATCATAATGATCATAGAAGACTCTAGTTTGATTCGATTATATCCGAGATATTTAATAATATGCGTAATTTCATCATGTAAAAGTCATGCCATCCTGAAATCTGGATGGTGTAGGTTGGGGCATTTTAATTTTTTTCTTCTTAATTATTAAGGAGGGTGACTCGACAGCACTCAAAATATAGAGATTTTTATGTGTACATTTATATCTTGATTTTATTGAAATTTGCTAGGCAATGCATAAAGATTTAAAACTTTTGTTGAACTCATATTTACATCCACCTATTTGGTCCTCAACTACTTCCAACATCATCTTTAATGAATTAGTATTGTAGAATACGGATCAAAAGTACTTTGAGTAATGAAACTATTCCATTACAGGGAAAATCAACCGATTCTTTAAAGAATGAGATACCTATCAACTTGTCTGATTGATCAGTGTCAATTAATTTGATAGGACACTTGGATGGATATTCAGAACTACAAAAAAATAATAATACCAAACTAAGACCACCCCCCTTGTTCCATCAGTCTCTTTCTTTTATAGAGTAAGAAAATTGATCCCTAATTTTATATGGTATAACTTCTTCCCTCAACCTAGCCCTACCCATGAGTTGAGAGTTTTGACCTTGACTTCGCAAGTTCATTATTGCACACGTTGATCATGGGTTTGGGGATGTAAACTCACATAGGTATACTAAGTTATGGTGACTTCACTCCTTGCTTCCTATAGATACTAATGGAGTACTAACTTGGATACACTTTAAACAATGCGAGATAATATGCACACCATTACGGGGGAAAAAACTTGAATTCATGTATCATTTTAAGTGATATTTTCTGATACCATCATGTGAATAGGGACATAGAGATGGTCACCGTTCGAAGTTTTGTCTCTGTATATTTTTCCCAAGAAAAAAATGCTGATCACATTCCATGCACTACAACTAACTAACCATAGTTACCCGGTCAAGCAAATCTCACAGATTTTGTAATGCACCATTCTTTGATCAAATGCTATCACCAAACAAGGATGGTAATATTGAAAATCAAAAGAAATCAAGTGGTAACCATCCATTTATAATTTATATCAGTGCAATTGGCCATGAAAAATTTCCAGCAGAAAAGCAAGAAAGAAAAGGAAATGGAATTTATGCACATGCAAGGCAGCAAACGGAATTAGGAACAAGGATTGTACCCATTTGGATCAATTTTTTGAAGGGAAGAAGAACTGATCCTACAAGCAACAGGGAGGGTTGTTGTAGCCTCCAGGGAATGGAAGACAACAGCCTACAGCTGCTGATTTTGCTTCTTGCAACAGGAGGCAAAATGGCTGAATTAAGCAGCAGCCCAGACTTCTCGGTTGGAGATAGATGAAAATCCGAGGCTCTCTCTCTCTCTCTCTCGGTTTGAAGCTATTGAAGAGATGTGGGAGAAAATTGGGATTTTGTTAGAGGGCACGCATGTGTTTATATACCCAAGAGAGTGGCATTGTTGACTGCCAGGTGTAAAAGAAATTCCAGCCAATTGTGGTTATTATAAGCTGATCTGGATTATGTAATTTAAGTTTTTTTAATGACAACGTCTGTACACAGTATAGTTACTGTACAAATTATATTTTTATTTATTATTATTATTTTCAATTGTTTAGGATGTTAAAATTGCTCGTATGCGCAGTTCGGGTCTCGGATTTTAACGCACACCATCTCGATTTGATCGTCTCAAAATGACGATCAAAATGAGTATAATATCCATATACTTTTGATCGGGTTTTGAATACCCGAATTTCCGAGATACGGTTTCGGTTTGGGGTTAAATTTTGCAAACTAAAAATATCAAACGATCTCCGATTGACGAACGGTCGATTCCGTTGATCTTGTATCGTCGAATCGGATCTAATGATGGTCTCGATTCGTTTTGCGGTTTTCGAATTTGCGTCGCGGCTTTTTCACGGCGCGCAATACAAAGCGACCGATTTTTGGTCAATTTCGCCTGCATGACTTTTGATTCACGATCTATTGATCGATTTAGGTTGTTTGACATTGACCAACAACTTTATTGGTTTAATCGGACCCTAATCGGGTCAGGTTCTAGTTCGATTGGAAACCGGGTGTTACAGGGCGAGCTTTCTTTCGCTTGCTAGTCCAAATCCTGCATCCACTGTCATCGCCAGCTCCACCGATCTTAGATGCGGCGAGCTCATCGTCACCTGAGCTAACAAGGAAGATTCCAATCATGCATCACGGAGAAATTAACGCCAGATTTCAAAAAAACACATGATTTGGAAGATTTTGGAAAAAATGAGAATAAGTTAGGGGAAGAATCCAATTTGGGCATTGAAGAGCCAATTCTGGATACAAGGAATGCGTCAGTTAGAGCTATCACCTCGAACATCTTGGAGGGACCCACACATTTTCCCCAAGGGCTACGACTATTACTAGAAAGGATTAGATATTTTTGTAGCATCACTCGCAATCGGGTGGTTGCGGATCCAACCCGCAAGCTTATGCTACCAGAGGCTCCGAATACGTCAAGCCCGGTGGAGCTGCATCAAGTAGACTCGGACCTGCTTTTGCACATGGATCCGAGTCCGATTCTCAAACAGAAGGCGCCTTTCGGATCGCCGCAACATCAATCAACTCGGGACCTCCTGCGGGTGTACTTTCTCCCTCACCACTGCCAACTGCTGAAGATGGAGAAAAACTTGAGGTTTGGATTCGGGAAGGGTCTGGAGACCTTTCCCCTATGATTGCAGAAAATCCTTTCCAGCCTAACCTAATTTTATTGCTAGAACCGTCATGGAAGTTGAACCTTGAACATGCAGTGGATCCTTTGGAAACCTCAGCTGCCTTGCGATGCATTGAAAATATATCCACGTTAGCCGTATTGGGTACACGAGCTCAAGCATCATCCATTGACACATTCGCTGAGGGCCTTGAAGCAGAAAGAAAGTTAAAGCTGTACATACACAGAAAAAGAACAAAGATGGCCAGAACAGAAGGTGCATCTATCTCCGTACTCAAGTCCCAAGTGGTGTTGGCAATAGGTGTGGTTCATATGGTAGAGGTCTCAATTGTTTCTCAATGAAAGTTTTAACATGGAATGTGAGGGGTCTGGGTGACCCTGAGAAGAGGAGTTCGATTAGAACTCTCTTGATCGAGTGGGGCTATGATGCGGCTCTGTTACAGGAGTCCAAACCCCCCTCCAACAGCTCATTACTGTGGAGATCCATGTGCAAGGATTCCCTTTCGGAGTTCAGAACATTGGATGCAATCTACATGGTTGGGGCCTGATCATCGCGTGGAAGGATTCGATATTCAGATTGGTAGATGAGGTGAATGGCATACATGTAATTTCTGTCCTTCTGGAGAACGTTCTGTCGGATGCACGGGTGATGTTTCCTGTGTCTATGGATCCTGAACACATGGTAACATGGCAGATTTGTGGGAAGATCCCTAACAATGCAATAAATGCTCATCCGGGAGTGGGGTGGCTAGTCAGAGGTGATTTCAATGTCACATTACTCTCTTTGGACCGCCCTAGAGGGCGAGGAGGGCAAGACCCTGGCTCTGGAGATTTTGCAACACTGATCGATGAGTTGGAATAGGAGGTTATTGATGCTTTTGACACTAAATACACTTGGAGAAACTCTGGGTCCTGTTCGCGCATTGATCATTTCTTGACTTTAACGGAGAATCTTGAGGTCTTCCCCCTTTCTTCTTGCAGTGTCAGACCTCACACCAGATCCGACCACACTCCTTTGCTATGGGGTGCAGGTCTTGTAACCCCTCAGAGGGGTTTTTTCAGATTCGAAAGGTCTTGGCTTCAGGATGAGAACTTTAAAGACCCGGTTGCCACACATTGGACCTCTACGATGGCTTTGGATCAACGGCTTCGTGTATGGCACAAAAGCTGACATCTTTACGTGTAAGATTACACGCTTTCAAAAAAGAAATTAAAGATGATAGAAGGGTCCGCCATGTAGAGGCAGAGGCTGAAGTTTACAGGCTAGATGGTGTAGAAGATTCTAGAGAACTGATGGCTGAGGAGCTTTCAGCTATAACAACGACTATGAAGATCATTTTGTTTGAAGATAAGAAGAGAATTGCATAATGGAAGCAGAGATCTAGGTCTTATTGGCTCAAGGAAGGGAACACGAACACGACCTACTTCCACAGAATCACCAACGGTAGATGCATGCATAACGCAATCCGCTCCATGATAGCTAATGGAGGGAGGGTGGAGGGTGATTGGGAAATGGGACATGCAGTTGCAAATCATTTTTATGAATTCTCAAGGAGAAATGCAAATAGTACGTGGAGATGAACAAGTCAGGGGGGCTCTCAATTATCGGCACAACATGCAAGCCATCTGGTGCAAGACGTAACTATGGAGGAGGTATAAGTGGCGGTATGGAACCTGAATGATGATGGTGCTCTTGGACCTAATGGATTCCCAATTTTCTTCTTTCGTGAGTTTTGGTCAGTGGTGGGAAAGATTTTAGCAATTAAACTGAACAGGGTTTTGGAACAGCTCATCTCACCTTTACAGTCAGCCTTCATCCCGGGAGGCAGATCGGGAACAGTTTGGCAATGGCAACCGAGATTATAGCGGATTGAAAAAGAAGGAAAACAAAAGGAGTTCTATGGAAGGTAGATTTCACTAAAACTTATGACATGGTGGATTAACATTTTCTCTGGATGGCAATGTCAAGATGGGGTTTCCTGGATTCATGGATTTCTTGGATGAAGCGGTTGTGTCAGAACCACCTCCTACCCGGTTCTGGTAAACGGTTGGGGTGCCTCGTTGCTTCTATGCTCTTTGTTATTGCATCTGACGTGTTATCTTGTATGGTTGATAGGGTACAAAGTAATGACTTCACAGTGGGTTATACCTTTGGTGATATCTCCATTTCTCTATTACAATATGCAGATGATACGATCTTTTTTATCAAAGGTGGCATGATAGAGGATAAGGGAATGGCTTCAACAATGAAAATCTTTGGTGAATTGTCTGGCTTATTTGGAATCATGGAAAATTTACCGCTATCCCTTTCGGACTATCAGATCTTGAGGTACATGCTAGTTGTGAGGCTTTGGGCACATAGCGTGGATCTCTACCGATTCACTACCTTGGTCTCCCATTGCCGGCATGCATACTCAAGATGTTAGACTGGCTTCCGATAGTGGAGAAGATGGAAAAGAGACTCTCTAGATGGAATGCAACTATTTTAACACGTAGTGGACTACTTGTTCTGGTGAAGGCTGTTCTCTCTACTATTCCTGCATTTTTTTATGTCATCTCGTCTTCTCCCTATTGGCATCAGACGCAGGTTGGAGATGATCATGCGAAGATTCCTCTGGGGAAAGTCTGGGCATGATGGATCGGAGGTGCACCTTTTGACTAGGAGACAATTACTTTGCCGAAGAAGGAAGGTGGACTCGGGATCTCCCGTATGGAAACCTTGAACGAGGTTCTCCTGTTGAAGTGGGTTGCTAGGATTTGGGGAAGAAGTGAAGATTTATGCTGTAGTCTCATATGGAACATATATAAGGTGGGGGTCAGAGGGGAGCTATCCCATCATTCAATGTTCCACAAGTCGGCCTTCTGGAAGGGAATTACCTCTGTGATGCTGCACTTTCATGAATTATTTCATCCGATGCTAGGTAACGGAAAATCTTTTGTATTCTGGTCCAATAACTGGTCAGGTCAGGGATCTTTCTCCTCTAGATTTCCTCGATAGTTCGCTTTGGCTGCCGATATAGATGCTCGGGTATTCAACTGCTGGCTTGATGGAAACTGGATGCCCTCATTCCTAACGGATTTCTCTGATCGATGTCTTGAGGATTTCCTTAGCTTACTGGATTCCACTAGGCAGATAGAGAGACCGAGGGGGGGCCGCGGTCACTAGGTTTGAAGAATAATACCTTCTCAGTTAGCAGAGCCGACAAAGCCATTAGCAAATCTCTACAAACGAGGACAGACACATTGGTTCAGGACTGTAACTTTATGTGGGAAATAAAATTACCAGGTAGAATTGGATTCTTTATGTGGCTACTATGAAGAATGCACATCATGACTAGGGATCACTGTGCTAGACTATTCCCGGATATCTCCAATAGATGTCTCCTGTGCGAAACACATGTTGAATCGATTGAACACCTCTTCTTCCACTGTTCGAAGACATCCACCATCTGGTTGGAGTTGTACATTAATTTGTTGAACCTACAAAATCTGGATCTCTTCTGGAATTCACTTGTCCAAGCTAAACATCACCCTAGAGAGGATATTATGTGCCTAATAGCAACTTTGTGGGCAATTTGGTTAGCCAGAAATGGTGCACTCTTTTCTTTACAACGTTTTTACTTTTTACCATGGTAATATGCTTTTTCATTCCAAAACTCTTCTTGAGTTCTGGCTATTGTAAGTCTCCTTGTATCTTTCCATTTGATTAATATATTTTTGGGGCGGACACTATAGCGTGTTTCCCCTCTTTTGGATTAAAAAAAGTCACCAACTTGACTTTCGTAGCAAGAATGGTCACACCAACTCCTCAGAAGACAAGTCATTCAAACCTGGGATATCTCTTCCCACCCATCTAACACCGCTACTTGGTACACGCCTGCTGAGCTCAGGTAATGACGCCTCACCATATCATCATTGACACGGTTGCCCACTAAATCCTCTCCATTCACCTCAATCGTGTGAATCCGATTGCACCTTCTATATTTGTCGGCCACCACATGGAAGAACCTTGTGTCACGTCTTCTATCAACCACTTCTGATTTGAGAACTACTTCCATTCGATCTCCCTCTTATTGTCCCACTCTATAAAAATATGATTATGCTTGCCTCTCGCTTCCTTTTCTTCCTCCTACAACTCTGTAGAATCCTCTAGGTGTTCAAGACGTATGACCTTTGCTTACACTCGGCTCTGGCCTTTGAGCTCAAGAGACTCCCTTCTAAACTGAATAAGCATGATGCACATAAATTTGAGCTTTTCTACCACTCTCCTTGACATTGGCCCCGTCACCTCCTGCTCCTTCTAGCACCTTGTGACCTCCCCAAAACCCTCCTTCTGCAGCGAGGAGCACGTAAAATGCAAAATGTTTCCAGGGTGCTTGCCATCACTCGACTCCCAGCAAATTGGTGTATTATCAGTGTGACCTCAGCAAGGCCATCCCATCATAGCCCGAAGGGAAACTCTTTAGAAGGTCAATAGAACCGAGAATGCAATCCAAGGAGGATTTAGATGAGTTGTTCTTTCAGATAAATCGTAGGTTCGTGGCATCTAACAACTCCATCTTATCTCACAAAATAGGCAAAAAAGGAGAAACATGGTTCATTCCGCCCTTATCATGTGGACGGTCTGCAACAAATATAATGATGTTGAGGTCACCGCCAACAATCCAAGCTAGATCTGGAAATTATGTGCATACCAATCTAAGTTTGTCCCGTATATTAAGAAACATTTGGGCCCTTGTGGGACTATACACCTCTGAGATCAACACCAGGAAATCGTTCAAAATCCTTCGGAGCACAACAAACATGACTCGGGTGTCACACAAAATCTGCCAACTCCATCATAGCACTGTTTCTTCCAATAAGTATGCCACTCTAGGCAATGATAGATGGCATCACTTTGTGCTCAAAGAAACGAGGCCCATCCATCTCATGCCATTGAATCTATCCCATTCTTCTAGCTTCATCTCCCTTAAGCACATAATATCTGCCTTCCAGGCCTCTAACAATAGCCTCACTGCCTTCCCCTTTTCCAGCTATCCAAGGTCTCGTACGTTCAAGAAAATAATCATCATATTGTAACAATGGGAGAATCCCCTCCAACATAGCCCCAAGCAACTTGCAACCTTACCTCACTTCTATAACGAGCTCTCATGGCCTACAGACCTCTCATGCTCACTCTATAGTCCTTAACTGGCCGCATTACTGTAGAAACATTAGCAACAACCACCTCCAAAATTGAGTCTCTCTCCACTTATTAGGATGGATTGAATAGTCACCGCCGCCGTCAATGAACAAACACCTTCCACCGATCAACCTTACAGATGGCAAGGCAAGTGGCGTTGGGCCTCTGGATATAAACACATGTTTCTTACGCTCGTTTAACTGCACATCAATAGTTTCACGATTCCTCGAGGGACATATCATGCTCTCCATCAAATTCCCGCAACTCCTTGCTCAACAGCAATGCAGATGAACCAAACTGAGAGGAACTAGAGCTGTACCCTTGATTAGAGTTTGAAAGGAAACCAAGGTTCACCGGGATCGTGTTGCCTGAGCAATCTGAACCAAACAATGATCCACCACTAAGGTATGTGTTGGGAAAAATGAACAACTTGTTTATTCCATAAGCCCTAGGCTCTCTTATATAGGAGAGTAGCCTATGGGTAAATTACATAAAGCATACAACTGAAAATAAAAATAACGAAGGGATACAGGCACTACTCTATATGCGTCAACACTCCCCCTCAAGATGGAGCATAGATATCAATCATGCTCAGCTTGGATGCACACTTCTGGAATGGGCCTCGAAGTAATGCCTTGGTAAATATATCAGCAGTTTGATTCTCTAAGGTAACATGAGATGTAGCAATGAACCCCTTCTGAATCATGTCACGTATGTAGTGACAGTCAACCTCAATATGCTTGGTCCTCTCATGGAATGCTGGGTTGTTTGCAATGAACAAGGCTGCCTGATTATCACATTCCAATTTCATAGGAAGCGCTATATCAAGACATAGATCCATAAGTAGAGTTTTCACCCACATCATTTCTGTGCTAGCCTGGGCCATAGCCCTGTATTCAGATTCAGCACTGGATCTAGCTACCACTGTCTGTTTCTTGCTCCTCCATGAGACTAGAGCATCTCCAACATAGACTGCAAATCCTGAGGTGGACTTCCTGTCCTTGGGGCATCCTGCATAGTCTGCATCGGCACACGCTGTGATAGAGATCTCCTTTCCCTTCTTAAATAGCAAACCTGTACCTAGAGATGATTTTAGATATCTCAGAATCATGTGTATTGCATCCATATGGACCTGACGTGGTTGCTCCATGAACTGGCTCACGCGACTCACTGCAAATGATATATCAGGTCTAGTGATCGTGACATACAGTAGTTTGCCTACCAGTTCTCTCTGTATCTTCTCCTGTCCACCTCCTCTGTGTCATCATCATAGAGCTTCATGCTAGGATCCATTGGTGTCATAGCAGGCTGACACCCAAGCATCCCTGTTTCACTCAATAAATCTGTAACATATTTCCTCTGCGACATTACTAATCCATATGGATTTCTAGCAAATTCCAGCCTCAGAAAATATCTAAGGACTCCCAGGTCCTTGGTGACAAATTCGGTTCCCAGTTTTTCTTTCACCTGCTTTATGCCCTGCTCATCATCTCCTGTAATCAAGATGCCATCTACATAAACCATGATTACAATAATACCTCTAGCAGTCTTCTGTACAAACAAGGAATGATCAGCATTGGAGCGTTTGTATCCTTGTTTCTCGAAGAGATCTGAGAGCTTCTGAAACCATGCTCTGGGGCTCTGCTTAAGGCCATAGATAGCCTTATGTAATCTGCATACCTTGGAACACTCCCCCTCAACAGCAAAACCAGGTGGCTGTTGCATATAAACTTCCTCCTGCAAATCTCCATATAGGAATGCATTCTTCACGTCCAGCTGATGGAGCGGCCAGTCTCTAGCAACTGCAACTGACAACAAGATCCGTAGAGTGGAATGACGTGCCACAGGCGAGAATGTGTCAAGGTAATCCACCCCGTATGTCTGTGTAAAGCCACGTGCAACAAGACACACCTTGTACCTATCAATAGAGCCATCTGCATTGTGCTTCACTGTAAACACCCACTTGCAGCTCACCGGGTTCACATCTGGAGGTATAGGAACCAAACTCCAAGTTCCTCTGGACTGAAGTGCCGCCATTTCTTCCTCCATTGCTAGCCGCCATCTACTATCCTACATAGCATCTTGATAACTTCGTGGAATATCTACAGCTGACAGTGCCACCACAAATGTCCTGAAATCTCCAGATAGTCTCTCAAAAGATACAGATGCTGACAATGGATATGTAACACAGCTCCTCTTCGATTTGCGTAGAGCAATGGGAACATCTAAATCGGCTGTAGTCTCATCTGGCCCCTGCAACATATCCTGCTCAGAAATGTCGTCAGATCCATCAATAGAAATATTTTCATTACATACCGTAGGCGAGCTAGGAGACGAGTCATGACCATGAGCGGGAGGAGGCCTGCGGGTATAATGGAACGGTAGCGGTGAGACAGGTATATGTGGTGGTGGTGGTGGTGGTGGTGACGGCATTTGAGGTGGTGGTGCTGGCGATGTCATTTGAGGTGGTGGTGTCATGTATATGGCATCAGTAGATAGAGGTGGTAGCTGCTTGTCTCCCGAGGCTGAAAAATACATAACAGATTCAAAAAATGTAACATCTGCACTGACCATGTACCGCCGACGCAGAGGATCAAAGCACTTGTAACCCTTTTGAGTTCTGGAGTACCCAACGAAAACACATTTGACATCCCTAGGAGAGAGCTTGTCAGTACCAGGCGACAACTGATGGACAAATGCAACCGACCCAAACACACGAGGAGTAAGGGTGAACAGATCCTTCCTAGGATAGATGAGGGAAAACGGAATCTGTTCATTCAAGACAGAAGAAGGCATACGATTGATTAGGTAACATGCAGTGAGAACTGCATCACCCCAGTAGTAGGGAACATGACTCTGTATAAGAAGTGATCTTGTGACATCAAGAAGGTGACGGTGTTTCCTTTCAGCAATTCCGTTTTGTTGAGATGTATGAGCACAAGATGTTTGGTGAACAATCCCTTTTGAGGAGTAATAATTGGCAAGAACATTGGTGCACAATTCTAAAGCATTATCACTTCTCACAAACTTCACAGATGTGGAGAAAACATTTTGTATTTCATTCAGAAAATGGATAATGATATTTCCTGCTCCAGATTTATTTTTCATCAAAAACACCCATGACACTCTAGAAAAATCATCCACAAATACTATATAAAATATGTGTCCCTGATGATCAGGTACACGACTCGGACCCCAGACATCAATATGAAATAACTCGAACTTGGAGGTACTACTCCGACCTGGACGACTGGGAAAGGACGACCTGTGATGCTTTCCCAACTGACACGCCTCACATTGAATAGGTGTGTGAGGAAGACCATAAGGTAACACTTGACGCAACTTCTGAAGCGGTAAATGTCCAAAGCGCAGATGCCACAATAAAGTAGATACTTGTCCAGAGGGAAAGGATGAGGTTCCAGCAAATGGGGTCTGATTCAGGCGGTAGAGGCCTCCTTGCTCATAGCCACGACCAATCACGTTACCCGTATGGATATCCTGAAAAATCAAAGAAGATGGATCAAAAATTGCCCGACAATGTAGATCCTTCGTAATCTGACTAATTGACAACAAATTCATTGAAAAATCAGGTGCATGTAGCACATTCTTGAGCTGCATAGAAGATGTCAATCTAATCTCCCCCTGACCAGTGATTGGGGAATGTGTACTATTGGCAATTACTACTGTCCGGCCTGGAGGAATCTGAGTGTATCCTGTAAGTAGACTCTGGTCGCCACATAGGTGATGTGTAGCGCCCGAGTCCATAATCCATGGTAATGTATCTGATCTACTACTGTTGAATGCAAGTATACTACCTGAAGCACTGGTAGACGCAGAGGCAGAAGCAGCGGCATCAGACTGACTCTCCGTAGTCGGTGCTGGACCAGATGGTGGAATAATGCCCCTCAGACGGGCAACTAGATCGTCGAACCGTTGATCCAAAGTAGCAGCAGATGGAGGCTCTATCTGCTCAGCAGCTCGTGCGGATGCAGGAAATCCATGCTTCGAGTAGCATGTGTCTTCATTGTGTCCAACTCGGTGACAGTAGGTACATGTTGGCCTAGTGCGGCCACCTCTTCCACGAGGTCCACGTCCACGACCCTGGTGATGAAATCCGCGACCCATGTTGGCTGCCATGGCTGAAGAATTCTGACTCGAGGCCGCAGAAGGAACTGTGATCCGACTCAGTCTATGGAAAGCTTCCTCCATGGGAGGAATAGTAGAGTCGGCCAAAATCTGTGATCGTGCCGCCTCATACTCTGGATCAAGTGCAGCCAGGAACACGCCCACCATAGTCGCGTTCCTATATGTCTTCTGTTGTTCTGGCGTGGCTGTCAGGGGCATGAAGCTATAGAGCTTCTCGAACATCCCTCTCAGTGATGTATAGAGAGAATGTAGAGGGCGACCATTCTGCTTGATAGTGAAGATATCATGCTGGAGTTGTAGAATCTTTGTCTCGTTCTTCGCCTGTGAATATGTGGCCGCCAGGATGTCCCACATATCCTTGGCTGTGGGTTGATGTAGAATGTCATTGGCTATGTCAATTACCAATGTACCGGATAGCCACACTTTGACGTATGCATCATCCGCCTCCCAAGAGGCATTGGCTCCAGTCTTCTCAGCAGGCTCTGGTTCGGTAAGGATGTGCTTCTTACCCGTTGACTTCATCATACTCATGAACTGCATTGCCCACAGTTCATAGTTTGTACCGTCCATCTTTACAATAGGCGCTGGACCACGAAAGGCGCCAATAGATGGGATATCCGCCTTCCTTTCTGACATACTGGAGATGGAAGACTGGAGCGATTGACAGAGGATGAGATTCGTCTACAATGACATAGACGGGTTTAGTTGCACGTGTAGACCTCAAGCAACTAAACCCATGTAGATGAAGATGTGTGTGCCCTAGGGCTTAGGGCTTAGCACACGTACACGCGCGCAAGAAGCACGCGCACACGCAATGGTACACACGCGCAAGAAACACGCACAAGAGGAGATGCACGCTCGCACACTAGGGCTACAGCGCGCAGGCGGGCTTCAGCGCAGTGGAGGCGCAAGAGGGCTACGCGCACAGGAGATGAACGCGCACAGCACGGAGAGGCGCAGTAGCGCTGTTTGCGCGGAGGCGCTCTTCGCGCAGGGAGAGTCGCAGGGGCGCGCTCGCGCAGGGGTGCTCTTCGCGCAGGAGCACCGGCGCACGAGGATGCTGGAGCGGCTACGGCGAGCCCCGGCGGCGTCGATGAGGTGGAGAGAGAAGGAGAGGCCAGCGGGTGGGGTAGGGTTAGGGTTTCGAGAACTCCGGTCTAGGACCGTCGCTCTGATACCATGTTGGGAAAAATGAACAACTTGTTTATTCCATAAGCCCTAGGCTCTTTTATATAGGAGAGTAGCTTATGGGTAAATTACATAAAGCATACAACTGAAAATAAAAATAACGAAGGGATACAGGCACTACTCTATATGCGTCAACAGTATGCATATCACTAATGGCAAAAAAATCCTCTTTTGGGTCATCCCTCCACAATGAAACTAAAAGTGGAGTAGGTCCTAGGATGGTCGATGGCGGTACGTATTCGATTAGTTGTAGTCGATACATGTTCTACCAACTACATGCACCTCTTTGGATAGTTGAGTAGCAGATCAACCCTCCAACTCAATCACATCATCAGTGGCATCTCTCGGTCGCAGATCATCCGAGGTGATCTCTATCACCCTTTGCAATACCATCTAGTACACCTTGAAAAAACTCTAGACGACAAGATATGAATGACATGGTAGTAAATTGGAAAAGCCTGCTAGGACCATAAGCCCCACTGCCCCGTCTCTGAAACGAGGACATCTCCTAACAACACCAAAATCTTCTGCATCTGCCTTCGATAGAGTGTTACTTGGGAGGCGAAGATGCTGCTTAAATGGATCACCGTGGAATCTAACAAGGCCATGGCTCCAATAAAATTGTCCGAGAAGAAAATTAAGGCACCTCCTAACGATATCCATCAAATCACTACATACCATAAACGGAATTAAAAAATAAGGTGCTGGTTCCATCAATGCATTAACAGTCTCTTGCTAACGCAGACGAATCTCCTCGATGGAGTGCAACTTTCGAGATGCCTCACTGTAGCATTCAGAGTGTGTGAGTATTGCATCATGGTCCTCTCTGCCCTCAAGGTGGGAATCCCTCGAGGTCGCCACACTCTGCGAAGCTTGCAATCTTTACGTCGATGTCCCATTCTCAATACTTGAAACACCAAAACTCCTAGATCGGATGAGTTGCAACCTCTTATCGAGCCCCACATCAATGAACCACTTTACCAGTCCTCGACATCAACAACAATTGGCCCCTTATTTGTCTCAGCGTTAACCACATGTGAAGTAATCAAGTTTCATGTTCACAACAAGGTTTGGTAGGTCCTCAGCAATAATTTCATGACTATAGGTATAGCTGGTCGTTGCAGTGGCATTTGCACCCCCACAACTCTCCTTAAGGCCCAATAACATCTTGCGACAACCCATCACTACTAGGCGGAGGTCGAGCACCTCCAGATGAATGCATGTTACTTCTCTAGACATGTCGAGATGGCCCATTTCCCTTAGGGAGAGCTCCCATATGAACGACAGAAGCCCATCACCATGGAAGAGACTCCTCACGGTTGCGTATCAGGCCGCTCATGTCCTCTCACCAATTCCCTCACCTATCTCCCGCCTTTTTCTCGCTCCTGAGAAGCCTTAGCTCGTTGCCCCTCAACCTTCTTTTAAAAGCCATTCAAATTTTTATGCGATGTTCTTTTTTCAGGCTGCATTTATTTATTTTTGGGTAGTTCTTACCACTGGTAGCCTTGTTGGTACACGAAGTAGATAAAGAATATGCAAGCCTGCACATATATGATAATTCAATTTGAGTATGCATATTTTGATGATAACAGAACCTGTGTATTTAACTTGAAGTTAGGTCAAAGGTAAGGAAGATAAAGGACCAAAAAGAAGATCAAGTATATGGAGCTCAAGCTCAAAGGAAGAAGAAACAAAGCTCAAAGGAGTTCAAGGATAATGAACTTTGGCTTAAGCTTAAGAAATGGACTCAGGCTCAAGAGAAAGTTGAAGACTTTTTTTTATTGGATCTCACATCTTTTAATTATCTTAGTTTTGTAAAGAACATCAAAAAACATCATGCATCATGCATTTCTGACATCTTGACTTTGTCTTTCAAGCCAAAAAGTCAACCCGATCTCAACTTTTATCGGCTGATCGATCAAGTTTCAAATTCAGTCTAAAGGCTATTTCTAATTTATTAATCTTCTTTGATTGACTACTCAACACTGATCTATCAACTTCTTGATCTTATCAATCAACTTTGTTACCTTATCGATTGACTTTTGAATTCTTATCGACTGATAAATTACACATGATCGATCAACTCTCAATCTGATCGATCAATTTCTACTCGTGAGCTATATTGCCATTTTAGAGAGATTTTCATTCGTATTTTGTCTCCAACAACTACGGAGAACCCATGCATATAATAGGACCCTAGACCTCATTGTTTAACACACTAACGAGCAAGAAATCCTCCTCTCTCTACTCTTCACTACATTATTTGAGAGAAAGAAAAATCTAAAGTTGCTGTCTGCTCTACGCTTCATGCCAACTTTGAAGCTCTACGATTATTTTAGGAGCATGCAACTCGCTTTGTAAGGTCATTCTAGTTTTGCCTCGTATTATTTACTTTATAAGGATGCCAAGATTGTTGAATGGAGGTCCCAATCGCAGATGGGTGGAAGAAGGTGGCTGGCTATATATGTCGTCCGGACGAGGAAAGATCGACAGAGAGGCAACACACTCCAGTGAGGAGGCATGAGAGGGCTCTATCAAGGGGTTGGAAGGAGTTTCGGTGTAGGTTTGAAGGTCAATGTATTCGTTGTGAATCACCTGGGCACCTCGCGAAGGATTGTCAGCATGCTGTAAAGTGTCCTGCCTGCGGTGGCTTCGGTCAACGAAGACTCAACTATCCAATGCTGAAGGTTCGGAGACCAAAGCTGGTCAATGCGACCTCGAAGGTGGATGCCAGGACTACGGGTGTTCATAATTTTCAGGTCAAACGAGTACCCGACCCATCCAGGCTATCTCGACCCTAAGTTCGCGGGTACCCGGGAAAAATATTCGGGTCGGGTACCCATAAGCAGCCGGCCCGGTCAAAATTGTTGACCCTATGGAAAAACCCATTGCAATACCAGGTACCCGGCTGGGTCACATACGGTACCCCTGCGCGGGCCCAACCCCGCCAACACTGCTGGGTCCACGAGAGTCGAAAATGTGATGGAAGCATTTTTTCCTTACCTTTTCCTCTTTCCACGCACGTGAAAATTATATAAAAAATAACTAAACAAAGATATCTCAAAATTTACATTTCACTTCGAATCATCAGAAAATGGATGTCCAATATCTTCAGCGTCACACCCCACGACCTCTTCTTTCTAGAATTTCAAGGCGAGCAGGTGAGGCAAAGTTGAATCAACTAATCATCCACGAGGAAGAAGGTGGTGGCGACACCTTCCTCCACACCGTCAATTTAGCACCACCACCGCACCCGTCCTGTGACCGTGAAGCTTCAGGATGACTGCCGCCTCTCCCATGTCGTCCACACCTGCAAGCTCAAGGACCTCTCTGCCTCCCCTCTCTCCATTTTCCTCTCCTCCTTCCTCTGCGTTGCCTCCCCCCTCTTCCACGTTACATGTTGCTTCGCCCCTCGAAACATGTCCACTTCGTCTCCACCTCCGCCATGGTACCTCTGCGACTATCAACTTCCCCATAGCTTCATGTGGTTCCTCCTCGTCGCTTCTCATGCCGCCCACAAGACCGCCATATTCCGTACCTGCAAGATCATCTTGAGGTGAATTTCATCCGTTAGGAATTTAGGATTTCGGTTGGATATCCATAATTTACGTCTCTGGTCGTAATTACTGTTTCAATATCATGATGCATCTGCCGAAGTTGTGAGCATGACAAAGTCATTGGCTGCATGAAGCAGCGAGTGGGTGATAGAATTTTCTCTGTCAAATTATGATTTCTCATTTTTAATGAGAGAATATACTATTTGTAAAGTGCATTTGTAATTGTTTTTCTTTGGAAGTGATATGAACGGGTACCTACGGGTACCCGTGACCCATTCAGATAATCCGGGTACCCGTTAGAAGTGGGTACCCATTACAACGGGTCGGGTTGACCCGTGACTCGGTAATCATGGGCCGAGGCAGGTCATGATTGAATGGGTCGAGTACCCGCCCCGTGAACACCCCTAGTCAGGACCCATATTCTGGTGGGGGTCGCTTGACAGGATGAGAATTGTATTGCGGAGGCGATCTCGGACATTGGAGTGGCCATTGGTAATGTGTTCTCTGGAGACGTCATTAAGCTAGATGGGAGGGTGGTTTGCGCGCGAAGCCTCTTTGTTGCGGAGCTTGAAGCCTTGCCGAGGTTTAGCCATGGTGCTTTCGGAGATGTGCATTGGAGGAGGCCGAGAGGGAGGGATGGGGCTTTGGACCCAAGAGCGGTGAAGAAGATTCGGGTGAAAGGTCTGCCGCTGCTTTCTAGAAGGCTCGATGGCATTCGAGGCACGATGTTGATGCTGGGTCATGTGTGCGGATGGGCTTCGTCGAGGTCAGCCGCTGGATGTAATCTTGCTCATGGAGAGGCTCTCTCGTCCTTTGCCTTTGACTTAGCGCACATGACGGTGGCATGGATGCATTGTTGGAGGTGAGTGAGGTGTGCGTTGCATCGTTGCGGGTGGCAGAGGACGTGGCCGACCGTCGACATGCTTCCTCGACGATGAAGTTGGTCTCAAGTGCTCCGACTATGGGAGGCAGACGGTCGCGTATCGTGGAAGGCGAGGGGTCGCATATCGTGGAAGGCGGGGCATTTCAAAAAATGAGATTGAATGCCCCTTCATCTTCAGGACCACTGCAGACTATCGGATCTCCTCTCGATCCGGATCCGATTTTACATGCCCACGTAGATGGCGAGGCGTTGCGGATCCTCATGGACGCAGATTTGGTGTGGTGCTTCTTTGGCAGAGCTTCCATGACTGAAGATTTGGATCCCATTGGCGAAGACTCCTTAGAATTTAATCCGGATCCTCAGACCCCTTCCAACTGCATTGACTATGGAAGATCCGCAAGTCCTCTACTTGAGAGAGAGCTGAGGGGTGACATGCACTTTGGGGGAGGCGACTGAGGTCTAGCCTGCTTAAGGGAGGACTCCTCCTGATTCATCACCATATGTTGCCATTGATAGGGCTCCTGCTACTTGCTTCGACCTACTACTGGGGGGAGCTACTCCTCCGCCCGCTGCTTGCTCCGACCTGGGGCTGGGGGGAGCTGCTCCTCTTGCCGCTGTTGTGCCCCCACCTCAGTCTGTGGATATCGCTCTATCTCCTTCGAGTCGTGGCCTCCCTAAGCATCTCTCCGGTAGTAATGAGGCGGTGGACCACTCCGCCTTGGATCCAACGATGACCTCAGTGGATCTCGAGCTGAGGGAGCCTCCACAACCCTTTTTAGTGGGTCGCTTTGGGATAAGCTGTGTTCGAAAAAGCCTTAGGGACAAGAGGAGGTCGCATCGGATGGTGATATATGACTTTTTGTAGGAGGGGACCGACAGAGAGATACTGAGCGGTCTAGCATGGTGTCTGAAACAAGGGTTTCTCTCTTCCCTTGCCTGGATGCTGGAGCCTCTTGTGAAGAAAAGGATGCAGGGAACCGGGAAAACTCTGAGCCGCTGACCTTATTACACTGGGATGAATTCGAAAGGGATTTGTTGGGCTGTTTGGGGGTGATTCCTCATGTGGGCTTAAATCCATTTCTTAATGAATATCATATTTTGGAATGTAAGGGGCTTGGGTGGACTGAAAAAAAAGAGTACGGTTAGAGCTCTTTTGATGGATGCAAAGGTGGATATGGTACTATTACAAGAAACAAAGATATCTCGAGACATTGAATTGTTTTGGCGGGACATTAGAGGCATCTATTTGGATACTTACAGATATATTGAATCCGTGCGGGCATCTGGGGAAGTCATTACTGGGTGGAATGGTGACAATCAAGGTTCAGGAAAGCGGTATGCGTATGCGTTCGGACGAGTCACCGAAAAGTGATTAAGCGTATGCGGGGGCATATGCGGGGCATATGCAGTTCTATACGATTTTCCAATTTTTAATTTAAAAATAAATAAATATCTGCAAAATCAACTATAATTGAACTAAATTTTTGAATATATATGGTCCAAAATTCCTAAAGCCTGGAGCATACTGCACCTATTCTTATTTGCGGTAAATCTTGAGTATTTTTTAAAAGTGCAAGACTGCCAAGACTTAAATTAAAAGATATTTTAAAAGGTTCATTTGGATACTTCAGTAAACATGCCTTTACCGGGACATAATAAAACTATTATGAATATCAAATTCATGTTATACATGTTTAAATGAACAACATATGGGATATTGCTAATGCACAAATATATGGACTATGAACATGTAGATCTGATATGTAGAAAATGTAACGAAAGATATTAGAACAAAGTCAAAAAAATATCATGGTAAATATGCATTTAGATAGGCTGAGACTGATGAGATGCTGAAAGATGCTGATGTAAGAAGATTTTTTACCATAATTGTGTCCATGTCCACTATCGCATGGACATAACGCATAGACTTAAATTTCAACTTAATAATGTCACATATGAATTAAGAACGTGGTAGTGGTAAGGTTTGTCGATAGGGACACAATATCTTAGAATGACAATAATCGAATACATGCAACCGCTGTGAACATGTAGAGATTTGCGACAAATATGAAAAAAGGGGATTTAGGGTTACTGAAGGCGGAGGAATGCATGATGACGGAGGAGCATGGTGGTGGAGGAGCTTCGCAACGGAGGGGCGTCTAGGCTAAGGGGCTTCGTAGCGCAGGTTGGAGGCGAAGGAGCCTCATGCGAAGATTCACAGCAGAGGTTGGAGGCGGAGGGTTTGGGTTTCACAGGAAGATGGAGTATCTGGGGGAGAGAGGCACTTTAGGAGAGAGGGGAGGGCTTCTTAGTGCTATTAGATTCGGATCATGAATATCCGTATCCAGTTACCTAGCAAGACTCCAAGCAGCCGCACAGACCAAATATGCGGCCACACAGGCTGCATTTGCGCCCCACATATGTGCAAGGGCGCATAGTTGTGTGCTTCATGTATTCAGTTCGCTAAAAAGGGCGCATAGGCATATGCGTATGCGGTCACACATGCCGCTTTCCTAAACACTGGTGACAGTTTGGTTCTGGAGGAGGAAGAGCTGAAGGGGAGACGCACGATTTCTTTACTTCTGCGGAGAAGGGCTGATGGTGTGAAAGTTGTGGTCAAAATATATATGGACGTTGCAATGGAGTGAACATCATAAAACATAGAGTATATCATTCCTCTATTCTACTCTTAATAATATTATAATAAAATAAAAATCATAAAACATAGAATAAACTAAAAATAAAGTCAAAATTTCATTGTACAACAACCATACATGTATATATTGTACAAATTACCTATTTATTTAATACATCTATTTAAGATGTAAAAATCAAATAAAAATTATTTTATACTCATTAAATTATTTTGTAAATAAATAAAATATAAAATAAAAGATATTGGTGTAAAAATAATAAAATAAAAATAAATGAATAAAATATATAGGTATAATAGACCTGTACATATTACACTATACTGTATATACTGTATATATATAAACTTATAAAAATAATTAAAAATAATAGAAAAATAGTTCAAAAAATAATAAACATTTCCCATTCTATTCGTTTTTTTATTTTAAATTCATTTACTATTTTTTATTTAATATTTTTTGATTTTTGGGTTTGGAATTTCCTGATTGGCTGACCCGGGTTTGTTGACCCGGGTCAACCCTCCCTTCTCTAGGACCTGATTCGGATTTCTGTCGTCGGACCTCATTTCTCCCAATTATCACGCCCGAATCCAACCACCTTCCTTGAAATCCGAACCCCTAGATTCCTCGAAGATCTGAGATCCTCGCGGATCCCTAGGTGTCGTCGGATCTCCCTTGGGTTTCGCACATTCCCTCGATCTTTCTAGACCCTAGGGCTGCCTATAAATATTCTCCTCCGGTCTCCTCACTCTGTAGCTCGTCCCCCGCACCACCCTTGAACCTTAGCCACCTTCAAGAGAGTGACAACATCTCGGAGAGTGTCTTCGGAGCTTGATTCAACGCCTGGTTGTATGTAGCTCAAGACGTGGCCGGAGCTCCGCCGCGTGTAACCTCTCTTACGCGCCGCAGTAGGATCGAGGCCAGGACCTTGCCCCCACCTCCGCTTCGCCTCGCCAGTCACGTTAGACCACCCAGGTACCCTTCATTTCCCCTCATGTCCCCTTGTTCACTTTGATTTTGTCCATCAACCATCCTTCGTCGTTCTGGCTCCGATCACCACTGTCGGAGCTCCATCCCTTACTCTACCCGTACAGATCGATTCGTCATTTCACCACCATCCTTCTAATGCGACCTGACCCCCTGAATCTCACTCATCGGAGCGAGATTAGGCTAGACGTCCACCCCCCCATTTCTGCTGGATGTCGACCTCCATCCTGCTGCTACTTTCCTTCTTTTTCACTTGCAATAACCGGACCGGAGCTATGCCTCCGAGTCAGTCTACCCTTTGTAGGCATAGGAGCGCGCGAGGGGACTCGTTTGGGCCTCAACGAGCCAGACGAAGCTGCTTCAGGAAGATCACCATCGCCGCACACACCTGCCCGTCCTCAGCTCCATCTGAACCCCTAGTCCAACGCGGAGTACCTCCAGGAGCGTGTTGGTTCCATTGACGAGTCGATCAGAGCAGTGGAGCACCCTACACCCGCGATTGAAACTCGTCGGCCAACCCCTTCTTCCTAGTTCTTGCAGAGCCTCTTACCATCGTTGGATGAAGGAGCCCAACCCCAGATTACATCTGACTCGCATGATCATGCTTTTGTCAGAGACGTCAGATCTTTTCAGCCCACCATCTGACCGCACATCTGCCACATTCCCTGAGCCATCAGATCTGTAGGCAACAGTCATCTAGGCCGTACGTCAGACGAGCTCCCCGCGTGCACCGCATGTCTCGCCGATGGTATATTTCAGTTCTACCTCTATTCTTTACTTTATTTCGCTTTAGATTATTAAATGTAATAAGTAGTTAAAAATATTTTGCAGTAAGGACCTCGTACTTTGTTTATTTGCATTTTAGTCCAGTTGAGTTAAGTTCACGTGCGTCCACACGTGCTTTTGTGGGTTATTTGCAATTGCGGTCCTGAACATTTCTTTAGTTACTGAATGAAATGAAGCTTTTATAAATTGCATTTATACCCATGTGAACACAATATCACGTGTAACATGTGTTTTGTTTAGATATTTTGCATTAAGGCCCTTGTTGTTTAATCCCTTGTTATTCTGAAGTCCCTAAAACTTAAAATAATTGCATATAGGTCCCTGCTTCATAGTTTTTAATTATTATCTTTGATTATTCATAATAAATTGGATTTTGGTCTAAAAATTATACAAAACTACCCTGTAGCTCCTGCTAACTTGTTATTTGAGTGGTGATTTTTGTGTGCCATCTTTTATTTTTATATTATTCAAAATTTAACAACAATAGAAAAAGTCCATGTTTGTCTTAGAAAATCTATAAAAATTCGAAAAACCTTTGAAAAATTCCATAAAAATGAGTGTAGGTGTCTTTTGTCCTATTATAGCTCCTATATAAATATTGCTTGAAAATGCCCTATAAAGCCCTAAAAATTGCAAAAGACTCAAAAACTTATAAAAATCATAAAAAATCAACAAAAATTCCAAAAATTGCATTTTAAGTTCTTGTTTATAAATATTTCTTCCTAGTATTTAATAAAAATCACTTCCAGGAGTTTTGACTATTTTATCTATTTTTAAAATGAAAAATATTCTTGTTTGTGCACTATTTGCTTGTTTTCTCACTTTTTGATTTTTAGGAAATCACAAAAACATATGAAAAATCCCCATAAATTTTCGAAATTGCTATAAAATACATAAAACCCAATAATATTATTTGATTTTTCTATGTATTCTTGACATATTTAAAAAATCCAAAAATAGTGTTTGCGCATATTTTTCACCTTTGTTCTTAGTTTGCCTTATTTGAAAAATAAAAAATTTGCAAAATTAAAAACTATTAGAAAATATGAAGCGGAAGTGGAATTAGAAATAAAGATAAAGAAATTGAAGAACACAAGAATTTAACGTGGAACCCTACTCCCTAAGGAGCGGGATGAAACCACGGGAGAAGCCCTCAAAGGGGTGGATATTGCATTCCTTTTTCTCAATGGATACAAGAGGTCCGGGGCTCCTTATGTAGCCTCCACAGAGCCTCCAAGTCCCACCAGTGGTAGATGTGGGACTAAACACATGGATGGGGTAAGTGGATCCTGGAGGTATCCATTTATCTATCTACAACATAAGAGGCACACAACCAAATACTCCAACATTCCCCCTCAAGCTGGAGCATGCAATGCTCAGCTTGGACAAACAGAAAGAAACTCAACTCACGCTACATGACACTACAGACAATATCAACTCAACGCACACAACTGTCGGTTGTTGTCGAGGATGTTGCTTCTCATGCTGTGCCGGTGAGGAGGACGAACGGGTTGGATAGTGAGTCAACCTGAGGACTCGGAATCTGACCATTGAGTCTGAAATTGCGCTTGGAGTCTCCTCGTCAGAGAACTGGGTCTCTCCCATCTGGCTCAGAGAATGGTCCTCTACTCTGGAGTCCCTATGATACCACATGAAAACCTTTGCCCACATGGCATAGGGAATGGTCCTCTACTCTGGAGTCCCTATGGCTCACATGAAAGCTCTGGCCGACAAAACAAGAATGATGGGGACCACTACAAGGGATGGAAAACATCTTCTCATCTGAAAAGACCGCATACATGTACGTGTCTGAAACTGAGGACTCGGAAACATCTGTCGTCGAGTCTGATCATCTGAATATCTGTAGAGTCTGCAATTTGTATATGGAGAATCTGAATAATCTGGTCGGTCTGGAATTTGAATCTGAAATCTGGAACATACCTATGACTCTACATCATACTCCCCCTTTCCCCCATACTTGTCGGAAAACAATCACATCGACAAAGGTTGGAGAAGACAATATAATACATAAATATGGGGAGAAAATAAAACATCGACAAGTTTGTCGATGTTGATTTTCTGACAAGTCCGGGAGAAGAGAGGGGTTCATCGCCTGACACCCTGAACTTGGCTGATGTCGACGACCGTGGGAAATGCCTGGAACCCTCGACCATGAGGACACCAAGCATGATCGGGCGCCGCTTACAGGCAGGAAGGCTCGTCGCAGAGGAAGGGGAGAACTCGCCTGTGCTCGCTGCAAAGAAGATGGCAAAGTATCTGGGTGCCTGGATGAAGGAATTAGGGTTTCGAATCAAAACCCTAGAACATAATCTTCAAGTATAAATCTCCAAGAGCATGAATTGAATCTTCTCCATAAATCAAATCTCAAATGAACCAAGAACATAAAAACCACGAGAATCGAACCCACTCTGATACCATGTTAGAAAATAGAAAGCGGAAGTGGAATCAGAAATAAAGATAAAGAAATTGTAGAACACAAGAATTTAACGTGGAACCCTACTCCCTAAGGAGCGGGATGAAACCACGGGAGAAGCCCTGAAAGGAGCGGATATCGCATTCCTTTTTCTCAATGGATACAGGAGGTCTGGGGCTCCTTATATAGCCTCCACAGAGCCTCCAAGTCCCACTACTGGTAGATGTGAGACTAAACACATGGGTGGGGTAGATGGATCCTGGAGATAATCATTTACCCATCTACAACATAAGAGGCGCACAACCAAATACTCCAACAAAACCACTAAAAAGACAATAAAAATCCCTTGATTTTCTAAATCACCTATTTAGCTTCTAATTGTGCTCCTTGAGTTCGACCTTGGTCGCTATACCAGGTTCATAAAAGTAACTCTGTCACTTGTGTGAATTGCTTGATTTTCTTAGTGGTTAAAATAAAATTTCTCGTTGATCGCCTCAGTTGATTGGGGCCACAACGACACCTTAATTAATCACTTCCTAGAAATATTGTATATCCAGGAAGTTGCTCTAATATCACATGTTTAACATGCGAGTTATGTGGAACTTCCTGGAAGTTGCTCAAATATCGCATGTTCCGCAAAATTTCCAGGAAATTTTAAGTATATCGCATTTTTATTATGCGATATAGAAAGCACATATCAAAGATGCGATACCACTGTAGTTCCCAAGTAAAAAAAAATATTAACGGGTGTCGCATGTTGAACATGGGACACCACTGTAGTTCCCAGACAAAAAAATATTTCGTAGTACCTAGGAATTTAAGTAAATCCAAGGTACTGCTTAGGAATTTCTCTCTAGTTGATTGGTGTGTCTACAAAATGCTAAATCTTTCTTTGAGTTTTAAGCAACCACAATAAATAGCAGCAGAGAGTTAACTATGTCTCATTGAAGAGCTTGAAACAATATTTTAAACAAGACTAATTTCATTAAAAATTAGAATTATGGATCACATGATATTATTCATGCAAGACATGGACTTAATTGCAAGAAAGATATAAGAAAATATAACAAAAAGGTCCAAAAAGGAGTGAAATATAATATATACAAACCCCTAAGGTATATGTGCAAATTAGCCATACACGAGGATATAAATGTAAATATAATAAATCAACGAGACTTATCTGCGAATTCTCCAGGCGACACGTGCTTTGCATGCGTTGGACCTAAATGTAATTTGTGAAAGTTTGGGCCCAGGCGTTGCAATTTTCCCAGGCATGCGAGGTAGCTCACGTGGGGGCTACGCTCGGGTGGCTTGGCTGGCTCTCGTTACGTGACACGCTTAGATGCTTCGTCTGTTGGTTCAGGCGCCTGACGGCCTGAGTCTAAGGAGTGAAGCATTACCTCAGATCTAGAGTTGGAATATAATCTGGGTCGTTACATCATATCAGTGTGATCTGATCCAACTGCACCTGCTCTTCATGTTCTCCCCCTTCCTCTATGTACGACAGAGGCTCGATGGAGCTCCAGTGGGTTGCTGGTTCATCCTCCTCGTCCAACACGTTCGGTGAAGGTCTAAAAAGCTATGTGAGACCCTCGCGAAGATGGTGGAAGTGCGACCGAGGGCTGAGGAGGGATGGAAGCTCCTGGCGATGGAGGCTCGTCGGAGAAGAAGCTCGAGACTGGGGCATCACCAAAATTCCGATTAATCAAAGTAGAGCTACCCTCTGCAGCATTTAGCATAGAAAAGCGACACAATGCAAATCTTCTTGGATCTAAATGGGGTGAAATGGAGGCTCTGTGAGGGTAAAGGAATCTGAGCCTGATGGGTCACTACCCTTTGCGAGGGCAGTTATGGATCGAGATGGGGAGTGTAATGGAGAAGTGGAGGGAGGAAGATGATGATGGCGCGAAGATTGTTGGAGAACGATGAAGGTCGGGGTTAATTTGCTCAGATGGTGAGGAGAGTAAGTGTGTTTCCTACGAAAAATAAGAGAAAGATGGAGAAAAAAAAAGAAAAACATTACTTGGAGAAGGTGGCTGACGGAGGAGGTATTGAGGAGGCGGAGATGGGCCACTGAGAGGAGGCAAAGGCTCCTCAATCTTCGCTCGACACGGGTGTTGTCCTGTTGAGCTCAAGCAACTCCGATGAAGGGCTGCAACAAGGTAGTATCACCTTGTATCACATCGGTGACAATTGCTCTGTCTTTGCTAAAAATCTCGCACCGACTATGTCATAGGAGGTTAAGGTGTTCTCAAAGTTGTCGCGTGTGAAGGTGGATCGCGCGCACAGGCGGCAGAGTAGGGGTATTTGAAGATAAAGGGGAGTAGTTTCAGGTGATTGAACGATGAGCTTCAACCCCTTCCCTACGACTAGCGGTTGGGTGAGAATGAGGGCCAGGTGGCATGCGAAGAAGAGGAGCGATTGGTCTACAACTGGGCATGGTTGGATGGGTGAGGGGATGACCATCGACGCGAAGGAAATGGTGAGAGTGGATGGTTGTGCTTTTGAACGAAAGGGAGGGTGCGGGCTAGAGGTAGAAGATGAAGCTCGGGCATTCGATCGAGTGATCCAACAGCTGATGGCCAGACGTAGATGGGCGTCTGTGATTAGCCCATTCGGATTAGATCAAGTAGTGGGGAAGCGGGCATGTGGTAGAGAAAGGCCGGAGCCACATGGTCGACCCAGAGGGTGCCATGTGGTCCAATGAGAAAAAAGAAAAAAGAAGGAAAACAAAGATAAATACAAATAAAATAAATACAAACCACAAATGAAAAAAAATGTTAAACATGAAAGTTGTAGATAATGTTAAACTAATTTTTATGGTATTTTGATGTTAGGAAAATACAAGAAATAAAAAAAGTAAATAAATATTATTTATGTGTACTAATTAGGGTGAGTTAATTACAAGAGGTCAGCTGTTGATATTAGTGAATTGATTTGGAAATTAATTGAACTGTCTAAATAAGAGGGACAATAATCATAAAATAAGATGATAAATCGTGGATTTATCAGTCTTCATGACCAAAAAGTCACCATTCACATGATGGGTCCATTACAGACCGAAGGCACGACTTATTGCTAAAGGTTTTACATAAACATATGGGGTTGACTAGTTCGAGACCTTCTCCCCCGTAACATGGATGGGATATATTTACACTATTTTTTCAGTGGTTGCAAACAAGGGATGGCATCTCTTTTAGCTCAATGTGAAGAATGCCTTCATGTATGATGATTTTGAGGAGGTTTACATGATGCAGCCTCCTGATTACAAAGTCGAGGGGGAGTCTGTGTGTCAACTTCGCAAGGAAATCTATGGCCTAAAGCAAAGTTTGAAGGCATAGTTTGACAGACTCACTACTGGGATCAACATTCTCGGCTTTCAGAGAAAAACATCTAACTACTCTATTTTCATCAGAAGACGACCTATTGGTACTATCATACTTGATGTTTATGTTGATGATATGGTTGTCACAAGTGATAATGAGGAAGGCATATTAGAGACCAAGTCTTTCCTTCATAAGGTCTTCGTCACGAAGGACCTTGGTCAACTTCGCTACTTCATTGGCATAGAAATGATACGTATTACAGAGAGACTTCACCTCTCACAGAAGTAATATTGCTTGGATATCCTAACTGAGACTGGATTACTTAGGTGTAAGCCTTCTGGTATCCTTGCAAACCCGAGGAAGCATTCTGTTTCAGTTGATCTTGTTTTTGAAGATACTACACGTTACAGAAGCCTGGTGGGCAAACTACTTTACCAATTGTTACTAGGTTGGATATATCCTCTGTTGTAAGCTGAGCCAACCAACATATGGTACAACCACATTACAGTCATTGGCAGGATGTCCTTCGGATATTGTGCTACTTGAAGGAGTCACCATGATGAGGCATTTTCTATGGGGCAAATGGCCACACTGATGTAGCTGCATATGCTGATGGAGATTATGCTAGTTCACCTGAGGATCGTCACTCCACTACATGATATGCTATGATGATTGGATAAAATCTTGTCACTTGAAGAAGCAAGAAGCAGATTGTAGTTTCCAAATCCTGTGCAGAGGCAAAATACAAGGCGATGGCTCAAGCCACCTGTGAGATTACCTGGTTACTTCCTTTTTACATGAACTTGATATTATTTTCACTCCCATTCCTCTATATTATGACAACAAATTCGCAATATACGTTGCTAGAAACCTTGTGTTTCATGAGCAAACCAAGCACATTGAGATTGACTGCTATTTTGTTTGTGATGCCATACAAGGAGGGAAGATTACTACTCCACACATCTCGACAGTCTTTCAGCTTGCAGATGCATTCACGAAGGCTCTATCAAAGAAGTGCCTCTCGTGGATAATCACCAAGTTGGTCAAGATTGATAGATATAGTCCAACTTGAGGGGGAGTGCTAAAGACGATTTTATGTGTTATCTTATTTAGTTGTATCCCTATGGGGCCCTTTATGTAATTCCTTGTTTATGAGTGCTCTAGGGTCTGAACCTATGTAAGGACTCCTAGATCTCTTGAATAAATCAATTCATTGTGTTCTCTCATCATTCTCTATAATTATTATTAGTAGTATTCATATTTGTGATTCGTTCAAAATCAAGTTTTAGGGTTTCTTCTAAAACCCTAATTCCGCGTTGACTCCAACAACTATCAGAGCGAGTTCGATTTTGGTGATAAATTCTTGAAGATTATTATCTTGTTCAAGTTCTGTATGGATCATCATCGAAGATATGAAAATCGACAAGTTTGAGAAATTCCGGGGTTCCTAATTCTAACGGTAGCAAGCTTCTAGGGTTTCATTGAAACCCTAATTCCATGCTATCTTCGAAGTTCGCACATGATCATCAAGGTTCCATTAAGTCCCTGGAACCCTATTCCTTTGATCACGCACCGTTTTAAGAGTTCTGGAATGTGTAATCGGTCACGCAAGTACTCCAGGAGCCACCACAACCACAACGGTGACGCCTTGGACTTTGACAGGACAACCAAATAGTCGAGGGCGGCGAATCATAGTCCAGGCGTGCTACCGCTTAGTCCCTGCCTCTAGCAGTTCTTCATTGCTAGCAGTTATCATGAAAAGATTACGGAGAAGGATGCCCATCAACATCTTCAACCCATCGTAGAACCACATGCGATGATAGTAGCCGCCTTCAAGATCCAAAGGCAGTGCCTCCTCCCCTAGAGGCACCACATGTCGATGCTAGGGCACTATCTGGAGGTGGAGGCGGCACATACCCTTCCTCCAAGCAGCGTAATATCCGGTGAAGAAGCACATCAAGAGGCAATGATCCCCTTCATGCAGATCTTAAGGCGCAATACCCCCGACACTGATCCCATCTCCTACCTGAGAGGAGATGAAAAAGAAGAAACATCGACACCCATCCCTAGCAGTGCGGGCCTCCAGGCAACATCGTTTCGTCGTACCTTCGCATAAAGCACATCTTCTCCGCCTCCATCTCTAGCCTTCAGTCCCAAGCGGTGGCGATGGGTTCTCCCCAATGTAGAACCCTAGTTCTTCGATCCCTCTCGCATAGGGAAAGATGAGAGAGGCCCTATATTTATTTAAAAGCCAAATCAGGTTTGGATTTTTTTTGAAAAGGGAGGAAAAGAAAAAGAGAGATGGGCCCAAAGTATTATGAGGAAGAGAAAATGAAAAGGAAAGGGGGAGGTATTTTGGACACAAAGTTGGGCCGAAATAAAAAATGGGCAGCTATTCTGCTGCATAAAAAGAGAGAGATGGAGGGAGAGAGGAAACCAACATGATTTCATGCCCTATTTGGGTTGTTTTCATTAAAAAGGGGAAAAAGAGAAGGGGATTTTGGGAAGAGGGACGCGTACAAAAAAAAGAAAAGAAAGAAAATTTGTACGCAAAAGAAAAAAAGAAAGTGATTTGAAAAAGAAAAAGAGAAAAAGCTGAAAAAGGTGGAGATATAAGCTTGTGTGATTTTTTATTTTTCCCACATATTCAGGTCTTCTCCCAACTTGGTCAATCTCATCTATTCCAACCAGTATGGGAGAAAGAGGGAGTATTATGTAGAGTTCTACAAGACAGATTTAGACTCTTTGGTTGAGATCCAAACATTAAAATCAGACTTTACCGGCTTGATGCGCACATGTATGCAATCACTATTTGAGAGGTCCTCATCTTTGATTTGGACTTGGAGTTTTCATGTGATCCATAGGGACTCCAGAGTAGAGATCCCATTCTCTGAGCCATTGTGGGTTTAAGGTTTTTATGTGGATTCATAGGAACTCCAAAGTAGAGATCTTACTCTCTGAGCCAGTATGGGAGAGACCTAGTTCTTCGACGAGGAGACTTTCGGAGTCCATTCTCCAGTGACTGTGGACTCTGATGAGGATGTTTCCCCAGTTTTTTCCAGTTTGGACCTTCAGAGATATAGAGCAGTTGCGGGCTAGAGTTCTCCAGTGGAGATTCATTCTAGTTTTAGTGACTCTAACAGACGCAATGCAGAGCACATGTTCTCCGATGAGGAGACCCAATTCAATTCACACTCCAGTCCTTCATTTCCTCATCATCAACACGACATGAGAAGCAATGTCCTCAGTAAGCAGCTAGCAGAGTTTGCGTTGAGTTGATACTAATTGTAGTGTGTTGTATTATATGAGAGAGTAATTTCTTTCTATTTGTCCAAGCTGAGCATTGCATGCTCCAACTTGAAGGGGAGTGTTAGAGTATACGTCATATGTAAAGATACCACATCCACAGGTTTAGTCCCACATCTACTGTGAGTATTGCTCTTACTGGTGGGGCTATATAAGAAGCCCCACTCCACCTGTAATAGATGAGAGAAAGGAATAACGTAGTATCCAGCCTATTGAGACACCTTCTCTCGTATTTTCATCCCGCTTCTTATGGAGTAGGGTTCCATGTTAAATCTAGTTGTTCTTCTACTGTTCTTTATTTCTTTTTCTATGATACGCTTCCGCATTATTGTTTTCTACAGATGTCTTAAAGATGAAAATAGGCGATTGTCAATACAAAGGTGTCAGTGCATCCTTCTCCCTGCCCTTTCATTATGCATCAATTTCTTATCATCACAAGTCTTGATGAGATCTCCAAGAACTATCATATCGTGGTGGTAATATTTTTTCTTAGTACTTTTTAGTAGGATTAGATGCTTCTTTCCCACCTATACACTGATTATATATTCATATGATTATGGTTGTTATGCTAGTGGAAAAGAAGAGTCTTCTTCCAGTGAGGCAAGAGTTGGATCATATTCAACACTCTCCACCACCCTCATCACAAGCTTCAAGCGCTCCCCATCAACATCCTCATTCTTTGCATCTGCATCCTTGGCTTCCCAATCTAACAACTCCCGTGACCACCAACGGCAGTCCGACAAGCTCTAGGGAGGAACTTCAGCGGCTTGAGTTCGGCGCCCAGACTCTATTTATAGTCGGATTTGGTTGAAGGGATTGGATCCTTGTTGACAACCATGTCTCCCCCATCCGACGTCGGATTTCGATGTTCTTGATATTTTTGGAAAGGTCTCGACGAGTACTATGCAATAAACTGATCACATGTCTGATTTGCATTACGAGAAGGTCTTACATCTAAAAAGAAGAGAACACAAGTATATGAGAGTTGGTCTGAACTCCGTATCTCGAACCATATTGAGATCGGATTCATATGAGAACCCGATACCCAACTCGTATCTTGTATTTTAGTATGTAGAAGTTTGTGCCATTCATCGGGATATAGGTGCTAGTGAGGGAGGATATCCATATATTCTGAGTGTTCCAAACAAATTTTGATAAAGAATATAGACAAATGGTCATGGATTACAAGAGCCTCTACTCATATATGATATGGGAACACTATTATGAAGATGTTGAAGCATTTCTTCGACATAAACAAGAAAGCAGGCAATCAAGTCTAGATTCAACAAGAAATAATTCTGGGGACTAATCATGAATGATTACCTTAGGTATGTTTTCTTTTTATTTATTTTTCAAGATTATTTCATACTGGTTCATGTCTCTTAAAAAACTTGTACTAAAAACCACAATCATTATTACGAAACATGTATTGAATGTTAAATTTTTAGTTAATCTACATACTGAATATATGTAATTTACATTACTTATTCCTTTAGGATATATTAGAGACCCTTTTTCTTTAACATTTAACAACCTTCATCTTTTTTAAGCTATTTCTGCAGGATTCTAAGATACCATCAGCTTGCCCATTCTCGAACTTGGAAAAATGACATTGATGTCTGTATCGTCCCAGGCTTAGGTCCCTAGTCCGTTATCGAGGAAAACTGGCACTGACAACTTGTTGGGTACGGATCCAAATCGATCCGTTGACAACCATCCAAAATGCTTAAGCCCAAGTTGTCAAGTAGTAATCCCCACCACTTATAATCCACTCTCACTTATATTCGCAACGTCCTCGTTGCGACATGGCCCATCACTTATTCCTAGTGACAGTGGCGGCTGCATGCTCCCGGCTTAGGTCCCTTCGGGTAGCCCTTTCCACTATCAGAGGGAACCTGCTCTGATACCATTGTAACATCCCGGGCTTAGGTCCCCTGTCCGTTGTCGAGGAAAACTGGCCCTGACAACTTGTTGGGTACGGATCCAAATGGATACTCTGTTGTGTCCTATTTTACACAAGTGACATGAGTATAAGTGAGTTGCTCATGATCTAGCCTGCTAGTCTACCTGCAAACGGAGGAGAGTTGTGTTCTACTTAGTTGCTTGGCAGATCATCTTTTCAGATTGTCGTGCTCTACATGCCGATTGATATAAATCAAGATGCTTCATTGTCATTGTTAGCTAGAGGAGGATTTCTTAACTCAATGTGATCTCTGTATTAATGTAGCGTCTGTGCAAATTCATGGGTGATCTCAGTTTGAAACAGGTTGAGGTCTGCATGTTCTAGGCGGCTCTAGCTTGAGTTGGAACACAGAAATTGATGAAGCGCTGCTGTCATTGTTTAATGGATCAATCAAGGTCCAGCTATCACATGCGGTGTGTGATCGTGCATTCTTAGTTCCAGATTACCAGTTGAGAGAATGTTGTGATTGAGGCCTATCTCCAGCTTCGACTATTAAAAGTTGCTTCTCTTCTCCGAAGTACGATGGTTAAAAAAATAGAAACGATGTCTGCTACCACTTCTTTTCCCCCTTTGATAATAAAGACTCGCTTATTGTATCTTCTGTGCTTATAAATTCTCTCCTTTTCTGCAGCAATGTTATTGAAGATACAAACATAAAGACGACAGATAGACAGGATCTTGTTGGGAGTGTATAACCCAGATATTTCCAAAGGCTATTTCAGGCATCAGTGGCATTTTTCTTCATTCATTTACACATTCCTTTTCATGCTGTCCATCTTAGGCTGCAGGTTGAACTTTGAAGACTTCATGTCTTAGATATGAAGATGGGCAAACTCCTACAACTTTGAGGTACGTCCGATGGGATCTTATCCTTTGAAGAATCTGTCTCTGCTCGCTATACTGTTGCCAGCTAGTTATTTTCTATAACTATTTCTCATACGTTCATACTTTGACTGAAAGTCAGAACAAGTTGTTTTTTGGAAGTTCAGAAAATGATACATTTTGAAGGAAATTTGTGCATTGAAACTGTATTGACATGTACTAGAAATGAATCTAGAAATGAGTATAAGAGCGCACAACCATAGATTGTTTTATGCAGCTATTCTTTCTGTTCAAATCCAAGTTTTGGAAGCGGGCAAGTCGGGCCGTCCCTTTTAGCTACATACAAAAGACGACCATTTAGCCTAGAGCCCGAGGCTCGGTCCAACCCATTTACTAATATATCGAGCTTGGTTCGCTCATTATTTTAGGCTAGGCTTCATTTTGGAATCCAGGTCTGCTCATCTAGTCCATGAAATATTGACCCATGAAGTCCATCCATACATTTAGCTCCGTGTCTCCTATACAGTAATATCTATAACATATACTAAAGCTGGGTATCTCCCGGCTCTTTCTCTCCTTTTGCCATGTGGACCCTCCTCTGCTGCTCTCCATCCCCATTCTCAATCCTGCGTGATTCTCCTGAACCATCCATCACATGATTACGTGTTAGCTAAGAACTACCACATGTTGTTGGGTTTTCTTGCTCAGCACGCCGGGCATCCATTCACCTCAACCCGCCAAAATAGAGCCCCACCATCAGTAACACCTGCCCTTATTGACTCCTCTTCCCCGTCATGACTCTCCTTCCCCCTCTTCCTCATATTCCTCTCCGTCGTCGCCACCAACTTCGACATCAATGAAAACCTCTCCCTCATTCTCCACGAGATCTCCACTTCCCAACGCACCCTCTCCGTCTTCGAGCGTGACTTCCTCGGCTACGACTCCCCTGACCCTTTCCTCGATCTGTCCTCCCCCCCAAGCTTCCCACTCTTCCTCTCCCCCTCAGCCCCGATTCCAAGTCCCACCTCTCCAACATGACCTCTACCACCCACGTCTGCTCCAAATCCCTCCACTCCTTCATGTCCTACTCCCCCTATCACCTTTGTCCCTCCTCCCCCTCCAACTCCTCCGATGCCGCTGGCTCTTGCCCCGTGTTGTTCGCCCCCTCTTCCCTTTGGTCTGATTTCGGCTACAGCTTTAACAAGCCCATGTTGACCAAGCCCATGGTAAGAACGACTTCCTTCCAAAGGTCCTCGACCTCGCCCAGCTTCTCTTTGGTGCTTATGTTTGTGCAGTGTATTTGTTGCCTTGGTTTTTTCTGTTCTTTGTTAGGCGTCAGGGTGATATCTCTTCTTTTTGTTGCTTTTGTATTTGTGTTGTCTCTGTTTACTCCTCTTTAAGTTTGTATTTGTAGTTTTTGGTATATGATCTTTTACAAACCCTGGTGATGGACACGTTGTTTGCATTTTTTATTTATTGTGTACTTTTTGAGGTTTTGGTTATCCCACATTTAATTATATGATCAGTTGATTTATGAAATGTCTTTGACTTTTGAAATATATATGTGCTTTTACAAATTCGGTTGGGTGTATTTTCCTCACTTTTGTAAAGTGTTTCCCCTTATTTTGATGGTTTGTTTGGAGCCTTCGTCCCCAAATCAGCAGCCGTAGGTCGGTGGAATGATCAAAGCTTCCATCTTTTGGGATAGATTTGGTGATTTGGTGTGAGTTTTTAGTCCAGATCAAATGACGGGGAGAGGAATGTGAAGAAGCTGAGGTTGTCGAAGGCCCTAACAATATAGAAAGGGACCGCAGTGTTTGACACATGCTGGAAGATATCGCACCTAAGAGTCGATGTTGTGCTGATGGCGGATGCAAAAAGGTCATTGTCGGGGATAGTTACATATAAGGTTAGGATTATCAATGTCTTTTTCACTAAACTACGGGTGATTTTGATTCATGAGGTGTTTTTTAATGGATGGACAGGATGATTACACCGTATGTCAGGGATTTACAGCGATGATAATCTAAGTAGCTCCATTTATATGTATATATGAAAGTTTTAATTAGTGTAAATTTAGGTTGGGATGGACCATGTATTTTTTATTCACTAATGTTAGCCATTTCCCTTTTCTTTTGATGGTTGAGCTGGACTACGTATATTCTTGGATGTGTAAGTTGTTTTGCATTTGCCAGTATTCCATGCGTGTTTTGCTTGAATGGCTTTTTGTTGTTGATAGTTGTGTGGTTCATTTGTTCTTGCATGCTTCGAGTGATTTTTGGTATATTCTGTTTGCAAATTTCCACTGAGGTTCCGGACATGTGTTGCTTAGTTTCAGAATTTATTACTGTGATGATTTATCATTATTAGGATTCATTTTCTAGCTATAAGAGTATGAGATTCTTTTGAAATCTAAAGGAAAAGGAGCAGTTGTTGTTTTTCATTTGGTTTTGTTATTTAGCAACTTTGAATCATTATTAGTTTTGATCTAATATTGCATAAGATATATTGTGTATTGTTTTTGTTTTCGATTTATCATGGAACATGTTTTAGCTGTTCTGTTCTCTTCTTGCTTTTGTTTGGTTTAATGGAGTAAATTTTTTCGATATCGTGCAATAATTTTTCTTATTCATTTGCCAACCATATATTCTTTGTATCATGTAATGATTTACATGAAATTTGTTTTAGTTGTTTTATTACATAGTACTAAAAAGTTTTCATACCACATAATGATTTTATTTTCCAACATGCCCTATAATTTCCATTTTGTGATAATATCTTCTTCTACATGTTTGATTTAATGGAATGCAAGGGTTTAGTACTAATAATGATTTTTCTTATTTCTTTGTTAACTGTGTATTATTGTATGTTTACTTGCCGCAATATTGTTATATCCAGATTTATATTTATTCGGATTCCTTTATTGGCTATATTTTTATTTATAGTCTCCCTGAAACTTACAATATTCGTATCGTTATTATCTGTATAGCTACAAATTAATCACATGTTATGTTATAATTATCCATCTTAAAGACATAATACTCTATGCCTATTGTATTGAGATTTGATGTTGTCCTGAAACTAAAATAAATCTTTAAACAGTTCCAGGTATTACTATTGGTTTTTTTGTGCTCAATCCTTTGTCTACTTCTCCTCTATCATTTCATCAACTATTGTATATTAGTTCCATTCAGGATCTCTCTTTGCTCAGATGCCAGCTCCACCATCCAAAAGAAATTATGCACAATGTAAGATTACATGCTTACCTTAGGTTCATTCATCCCGAAAACGAGCACTCAATTCTTGAAAAAAGTCACACCATCAATAAGATTTGCTAGCGAATCCCTGCGTAAATCGATGCATACTTGGGTTTTTTCAGTGTGATCTTTTGATTCTATCATGATAATCAAATCGTGTCCAGGTTTCAGCGGATATTTATTCCATTTACTTTTTCATATCACATCGTAATTTACTTTTTCGCAATTTATACTAATTTATGATGTCGTATAAAATGGAGATGTGTTATCTCGACTTGCTTAATTGGTGTTGCTCACTGCGTGTTTTTCTTAAAAAATAATCCGGTTAGTAATTTTGTGAATCATCTTGAGATGCCGTGCATGTGACAAGTTGATTCCAAGATTAGTTTAGTGGTTGTAGACAAAAGCATATCGATTCTGCATACATGAAACTTTTGTTGCTATATTTTGCATAGGTAAGTTTTTATTTTTCATAATCATTAAATGAATATCGAAAGACATATCTGAATTTATCTACAATAGTATTTTGTGATATAATTATATTAGTAATTTTCGACAATGAAAAGAATAATAAAATTAATATTATGTAGATATAAGGAACACACTTGATCCTCACATCTTCAAGCAATACTCCTCCTATTAACCTTCACCTATTCTCAAATAATTGCCACACTTCCCAGAATTAGTACTCCATCTTTTAATTAATTTTCATCATTGAGTAAATTATCTACAAGTGACAATATCAATAACAAGTGACAATATCAATATAATAACGGTGAAAAAAATCTATACAAAAGTCCTCCAAGTTATCCTCCCAAGCATTACTCCATTTTATATATTATGTTTCACAACTATGAGCTAATTACTTTGATTTATTTATTTGATTATTTTTAATCATATTTTGCAATAGTATTTGGAAGTACCTTATGCATTATACTTCATTCTTATAATTTAAATGCAAAAACTTAAATGAAATCATATTTAGTAACTAAATGTGTAAAGTGGGATATAATTCCCTGATCGAGGTATATTATACAAGTATAAAGTAAACATTAACTATCCTCAAGTTAAGATTTGAATCACATGTTAATTCACGGTCTAACATCTGTTATTTTATTCGTTCTCTTTAATTATGACAATTACTCAAAATTTGTAGTCTTTCTTTCGTTATATACCCATGGCAACACACTTCTAAAAATATATGACAAAATCATTAACCTCCATGTTTGAAATAAGAAAGGTATGAAAGAGATGAGAGATAAGTACCTTTAGGGTGCATTCGATTCGGGAATAAGCAGGAATATGAATGGAGAATAAAGAGAATAAAAGTCTATTCTATGTTCGGTTGGAAAGATAGGAATAGTGAGGATAAGGTGGAATAAGAGGAGGAAAGGTAGAATAAATGTAGGAATAAGCGTGGAATAAGGTGAAATAATAGGATGTGGATGGAAATAGTCGTATGGGAACCGCGCCAGACGGGAAATTGGTCCCTTATTTCATCAGTGCTTATTCTCCAAAGGAACAAGATCTTAGATTTTAGTGGTAATTGCTAGGGAAAAGGGAACTTGCATTTATTGAAATTATTTTAATATTGTATTATACAAGGCTTCAATAAAGATAGAGGATGATAAATACTGGTACATATTAAAGTTTTCCCGCCACCATCATCACTAAATTGATTTTTGAGGTTGTTTATATTTGATCATGGTAGATCGATAATAAAACTATTAACAGTAAAATTTTGCATAGAATTATATCGTAGTTTGCCCCCACGTATATGCTAATATATACAATGATAATAATCATAGTGAAGTTATATACGTCATTATATATGAGTCGGTAATGTTATAATTATTTAGTTTTATGTACAATAGTCTCTATTATATTTAGATTAATCTTATGTACAAATTAAGAGATAAATTATTAATTGTTGCTTCACATATTTATATTTTTTTTCCAAACTTACTATTTTTATTTATATTCAAATTTTGTAATCAATGTGGGTAAAAATCCATCTAGATATTTTATGATTGTACTAAAATTAAATTATACTTATATGCGATGTTAAAATTGTGAAATACAATACTAATTAAAAAATAACATAAAGCAAACTTAATTATGAAATGCAATACTAACTAAAAAATAGTTTAAAACAAACTTAAATTTGTAGATATAAATATTATAATAAAGTAATTAAAAATATAATTTGTCAATAATTTCAAATTGATGCTTAAGTTATTATGTAATACAAATAATTCAATAAATAATAAAAATAAAAAATAACTTATGAATATGATAATTATAGAATTAAACTTATATCAATAATTTATTAATTAAATTTTTTTAAAATAATCTAAAATTATATAATAGTAAAAAAATTTAAAATGTAATGCATACATAACTTATTTTTTCCTCATCTTTTTTAAATTAGAATGACATATAAATATTATATTTCATTTAGTTATATCCATCAATCAATTGGATTTGGAATCTTTTCACATTAATTCTTAAACATTTTATATATCTATGGATTACTAAAGTATATTTTGACAATCATAGATCTATTAATTACTGTATTAACTTAATTAAAACTAACATTGAATATATACAATATATCAAGAAAAAATGAATGAATATTTTTTATTATAATAATTTCAATAAAAGTATAAATTAAAATAATAATTTATTTCATTAATTTTTTAATAAATCTATTCAAAATTTTTAATCAAATATATAAATACGTTAACATAATAGTTTATAAATATACAAGTTATATGAATTTTCTCTTATAATTTTTTATTATTTTTAGTAACTTTCTTTCTATTGTTTTAGTTTAACTCTCAGACCATTCCTATATATATTGTTAACTTTACTTTTTGACTTGATGTATATTCACACTTTCGTGCACCCATTATTTGCTTCCCAAAAATTTTACTTAAGCTACTGCTTTCTTTTAAAAATCAACACCTATAACATATATTTTTACTAATTACATTATTAAATTTATTTACCATTAATTTTTTTAGCATTTATTAAATTTCGCCATTGCCGTTTGATCTCGCAGCAAAGCGCGAGTATGCT
The DNA here is from genome assembly GCA_037367405.1 of Ottelia alismoides. Taxonomy (NCBI): domain Eukaryota; kingdom Viridiplantae; phylum Streptophyta; class Magnoliopsida; order Alismatales; family Hydrocharitaceae; genus Ottelia; species Ottelia alismoides. Next base: position 1,132,604 of record JAZKJV010005735.1, read on the forward strand.
TCCTAATCTATACTAAAGCTGGGTTCTCCAACTTTAGCCCTTGCAGTGCCATGTGGATCATTCTATGAGTTTTGTTGCTATGGGCTTCGGATCCATCCATTGTCACATGGATCTTCATCACCTATTATTCGGCTTTCACAGCTGTCGAAGCCTTCAGACGCCATCTCATCACCTGTCGTCCGTGGTTTACAGGAGAATGCTTTGATCTGTTTATTGTTCGTATATTTGAGACCGCCTGTATTTTTGCATTTTGCAGTATGCTTTCTTTCTATTTTTACGTAACCTTTGCAATGCAAAGTAGTATAGTCATTGGCTAATGTCTTTAAGATATTTTTCCCTATAAATAGTCAATTTTAAAAAGTCAATGTTTTCTGTTATTGGATTTACATTTACGTTTATAAATGAAAATGTTGGATGATGTTATTTTAAAGTGCTATATTTGAAGCTTCTATGTATTTTCTCATGGATTGGACATATGTTTTGAAATTGAAATAGTATACTGGTACAACTTCCCAAATAGCTTGCACTTTACGTTTGTATCGGTTTCTATCATTTGTCTATAGTTTGCTACTTTAAATTATAATTTAGCATTACTTTTCGAAAGGAAACTCTATTTTTTAACTGCAAAACTATATATTCTTCAAGAATATTAGGTTGTCCATAAGGTTTTTCAATTCTTGTGATAGCAATGTTGAGCGGTTCACAGAATTTAACTTTTTTTGTACATTTATATGTAATTCTTCGATTCCGGGTGTTCGACTCTCTATTAATAAATTCAAGAATCCAATATAGATTATGACCTGGATTAAATCTATTCATTTTTGAATTCTTTCTTGCTCCCGAAATAACTCTCATCAACTAACACTACTTTGTTGTCAACCATTAGGAATAATTGGTTAGATACATTTACATTCTATTTTTCATATTGAATTGATTGATTTATTTTTGATTAACTATATCAATATATACATATATTTACTCGAAAATCATGTATCTATATGCATAAAAGTTCTTTCATTTGTGTTCTGAGGAAATCGCATATCGTACCATATTCCACTAAATAGATACCTGTATTATGATCCGTTGTTTCATGCTTTATTCATTCAATATAAATCTTTTTAATAGAAGTAGTTTATCGTAAAGTTACTATTTGTGGGTTGTTGATGACAGTTTACATTTTTTATATGTGTGTGTTGTTAATTCCATATTTGGTACCACTATAATCTCGAGGTATACAAGTAGGTAAAATATCAAGTTGCATTATATTACAGACGTTTATTAGAGTTTTACTAACTTGTTATTATGTATACATGTCTCTTATTTTGTATAAAGTATATGTTGTTTCATTCTTGATTAATTGCATAAAGAATTTCAAGAGTACTTTTGGTCTACTTTCCTTAAATATTTCACTTTGTTTTTTACATTTAAAAAAACTCTATCCAAATTCTCTCTTTGTTAACTTTTTCTCGCATGTAAAACAACTAAGTTATTTATGTATGTCTGTAGTTATTCTGATGGTTGTTGAACTTATATGTGATAAGCTTTTTGACTTAAACTAAATTTTAGGTAGCCATTTCTGAGAAAAAATAAAGTTTCCATTGTCATGTATGTTATATTTTCAATATTTTTGAAAAAATTATTTTCTGAACCAATTTATAAGTTAAATTCTTATTACCACGTAGAAATTTCTCTTCGAATTTGCAAATAAATTATGCCAGACACACCATAACAAATCAAAGATTTGATGAAATTTGGATTCTTTTAGTTTGAATTTTTATTATAATCAATCTCATAATTGTTGTTGTTCTCGATTCAACTGAACGTTTTAGTAATTCAAGCTCGTAAGTGTTGTTGTTCTCGATTCAACTTAACATTTTAGTAATTCGAATTTAGTTGGCTCTATATACACATATAGATAGAGAGAGACCATTGATAAGAATTCATTTGATCATGTTGAGCCTTTCAATCCGCTGCGAAGTGCGGGCTCATATACTAGTCTATACTATATACTAAGCTGGGTTTTCCCAGTTTTAGCCCTTATATTGACACGTGGATAGGTCTTACGATCTCCCCTTCCCCCGTTCTATCTCTGTGCGCACTCTCTCTCCGCCTTTCAAATCCTTTCTTTCTCTGTGTGCGCACTCTCTCTCTCTCTCTCTCCCATTTTCATATCCTCTCTCTTTTCGTAAAATACACGATCTACCCTCTCTCTAATTTATGTCTCTCTGTCTGCGCACTCTCTCTCCCCCTTTCGTATCGTCTCTCTCTCTCTCTTAATAAAAATACACGATCTCCTCCCTCCAATTTCTTCCTCTCTCTGCCCACTGTCTCTTCCCTTTCATATCGTCTCTCTCTCTCTCTTCGGAAAATACATGATCGGCCCTCCCTCCCCTTTCTCTCTCTACGCACTCTCTCCTCCTTTCGTATCCTCTCTTTTCTTAAAATACACGATCTCACCCTCCCTCCCTTTTCTCTCCCCCTTTCATATCCTCTTTCTCTCTCTCTTCTTAAAATACACTATCTCACCCGCACTCTCTCTCCCCCTTTCATATCTTCTCTCTCTCTCTCCGTAAGAAAAAGGCAGCTACGCCCCTCCCCTTCCGTAAGGAAGGTCTATCTATGCAATATTGTAAATAAGGTCTTTTCTATCATCTCTACATTCATAGAATTCTTTCTCCAAGACAAGTTCTCTCTCCTCTCTCTGACCTATACTGTTCTATTCTCATTCTCTCATCTTTTAAATGAAAAGTTACATTATCGGACATTATTAAATGAAAATATTAATTATATAACTATTTTCAAAGCATATTAGTAAAGATTGGTATTTTTTAATTCTTCTCATACACACTTTCACAATTATTACTTACAACACCACTAAATCTAACCCGTATTTTTCTTCTAGGAAATTCTCTATTTTTCTTCTAGGAAATCCTCTTAGCATTTTTAGGAAACTCAAAAATACAACATTTGTTCCATATTTTAAATTTACAAATTTATGGTTGTTACTATAGAAACTTTATACATATATGATTATCAGATATTTGATACTACTGAAAATACTTTATAAATTTTCAACATGACATATGTTCTTGCATTCATTTTTAAATATATCACCCAATAGCTATTTCATGTTACAATGACGATACTCCAAATTAGATTGCAATGCATAGGTTTGCCCATATACATGTATGACCCTTCACATGAAACTTTATATATATGATCATATAGACAGTATATCTATTACATATTCGTCGTCTCATAACATTTTTTATTTATAAGTGGCTCTGTAAATGTTGATATAACATAAATAATATGATACAAGTAATCAAAAGGAATTAAATGTTCATTGATTGTCTTCATAATTGATTACATTGTAAAAATCATTTATGTGAAACCACGCATTTTCTTTCCAAAAATTGGAGTATTTTTTACATCCAAAAAAAATTCAATAATCATGCTATTTCGTAGATCTCGTCAAGATCTTTCCAACGAGCCCAAGAACGTCAAATTCCGACATTCCTAGCTCAAGATAACGATGTTTTAAGATGGGTGGTCAAGATCCATATATGGATCCGAACCGGTCTGAAATTGGATCCAAATTCATCTCTCTTCCTATAAATAGAAGGTGATAGGCTACCCCCTCAAAGCCCTAGCCACCACCATCTTCCCCTCTCATTGGAGCACCACCGTCTTGGTTAGTTTAGTCGTCGGAGGGCCGCCGTCGATGTTGGAGAAGGAGCTCCGATCAAAGATCCGTGACCACCATCACGTAGGAAAGCTCGAGGTCACCTTCGTACGTGCATTCACGTTCCGATCGAGCGACGGAAATAGCATTTCCGTGTGAGAGGAGATCCCGAGGGAACATCCTCGGAGGTAACGATTAATACCTTCCTCTTGCTGTTGGGTTCCACGTATTTTTTCTATATACGTGAATACTCTAGAGCCTTATGTGTTTTTGTAACGATGTTATACCTTCCTCTTGCTGTTGGTTTCATACGACTTTTGTTCCTACATGTTCGAATATGTTTAAGGCCTTGATTTTTCCTAGGATATCCTTTATATACAAGTAACGATAAAACCCCCTCTGCTGTTGGATTCTACATACTTCGTTCACATCTGCTCGAACATACTTGGTGCTTTGAGTATTCTTATTATATGATTTATAGATACTAGTAATGAAGTGTTACCTCTCTTGGTTTTTCACACGATTTGAACCATATTTTCAAATATCTTTGGAGCCTTACATATTCGTGTGTTATCATTTCTAGACGGTAGCATTTTTGACATCAATTCCGCTGCCTCATTATAATCGCTATGCTTACAATCGAAAGATATATACATCAAAAATAATATATACTTTCCTACTTGTTGAATATTGTGAGCTTGTATCTTTGGTATTAATCAAGATCATCCAAGAAAATGTGACTGCATAGAGCTTGAATTAATTTAACCAACGTCATGCAAGTTTTACAAAATCTCACGGTTGTATAGTGGATACGAAGGGACATATGTCGAACTTGATAATGCATATATTACACTCGTTGTCAAATTAACTCTGCATGCAAAAGATATAAATGCTTTGAATTGGTTAATTAATTCCATAAAGCAACATTGCATACGTTTCTATATTGGCATTTGATTTGGACGTTATACATGTTAAGTCTAGAATTACTCTTGAGCATTTAAGATTTAAGAAACCAATGAATTATACAAAGATATACCTACATGATTAAGTTTGGTTACATTGATTCCTTGTTATTCCCGCAAACTGTCAACATTCGCGGAAGCATCATGGTCTTGTATTTGGGTGTATCTGTTAAGATTATGACACGCCATTTTCTATTAGGTAAATGTTAGAATGATCATATACTTGCCGATATGTATATAAAAAAATTATGTATTAGTTCTTTTCTCAAACGTGCATTGGCACTTGGATTCCTATCTAAAAGTAATAATTAATAGGTTTGTTACCCAATTCCCTTAATGTATTAATGTGGTGTAGGTCTGCATAACGTTTGACGATGCTTACGTTTTTGTTATCTTATGTTAATAACATGGTGGATGTTTTGATTAATATATTAAATGTCATAGATTCTCACTTCAACTCTCTATTATTGGAAGAATTACTGTATACACTCCTCATCATGCACACGTAAAGTATGATGATAGCCATAAAACTTATCATTGTATAAATGCACATTAAAGAGATATCCCAATACATGGATGCTTAAAAAAATACAATATCAATGCATGGATCAACATTAACGGCCTATGATTTTAACGTAGATGGTATTAATATATTTCATGATTACATCGTTTGTATTAGTATTCTTTGTAGATATTAATGTGGCGGGATACAGTACCATGTATCAATTAGAGTTACGAGCATGTCGTACGTATTTTAGAATAATTCCTTGCATACCATACTCATTAGTAATCGTTGAAATGAGTTGAAGGATTGATGATGATAATGATCCAAGTTAGACTTCTAATTATGACATGTATTTTCGTCAAATAATTCAACACAACATCCTCTTGTTGGTGATGATGAATATACATTATCATTCCATGGATCATATCCTACAGTGATTGGGTAGATGGGGTTAAGTGCCTCAAGGGATTTGGGCATGCACCTTTGGGCCCCGGGTAGATGCCATTAAGGTCATGACCCCAACAGACGAGTTGGATGACGCGTTGCACCTAGCAGCCCGGTAGCATCCGGAGTCGCTCGACGGAGTAGGCAGGTGGCACGGTTGGCGTTCTTGGTTTCTCACTTATACACAATTATAAGACTCTATTTAAAATTAGATGTGGCCACATCCAATTTTACTTCAAGTATTATTATTGTGAGAGGTGTTCCGGGATATGGTTTGAAGTTGGAGAATTTGAGGTTGAAATACTTGGAGATTTATCCATGATAACAAACAAGTTCCCGCGTAGCGAAGGCCTGCGAGTCGCGTACTTGCGTGTGCTAAAATAATACGAAAAAGGAGAAATAATTTATGATCGGATGCCATATATTGTATATCATTGTGGACTCTAACCAACTTGTCAAAATATCAATGATCATTGTTGTAGAACTTAAACGATTATTTTTTTTATATAAAATCAATGTGATCGAATGTGCTTTTAAATGACTTGGCGTTCTTTCTGAATTGTTTCAATACATACATATTCCATTAAATAAAATTGGGTATACATTCTTTTCTTACCCCTATGTTAGTCATTATAGTGTTTGTCTCATTACTGGGCAATTGCTCATAACGTTACCCTCGTGTGAACCCAACAGGTGTATCTGAGCAGCAACCGCCACAGTAGCGGTCTTATGAGGAGATCGGACCTTCCTACATCATACTTGCACCAGACAAGGTGCATCCTATTTAGAGTAACTTATTTACTTCTACATCTTTTTGTGTTATTTATTGAGAGATATTGTAGTGAGAAATGTGGAGAGCTTTTCCTATAAAATTTTAATATGTCATGATGTATCTCTTCTATGGACATGGACTTGATGATCATTATCAATAAGAATGGATGGTATATTTTACTTTTCATTTCACATTATTCTCCTGTTGTTATTTATATTTCAAATGTAAATCAAATGTGCATAAGATGGTTTGCTGAGTATCATAGATCATGGGCGTAATTGGACCGTAGGTCCGATGCTCCCGTCCCGTCGGTTTCGGTAGACGAAGGGGCGGGGCGTCACAGATGGTATCAGAGCCCGATACTCCATTCTATCTTTGCATATTAGATTATCAACGAGATTTGAAATATAAATATAGCGACAAAGCCTTCTAATTTTGGCATTAGTCAAGGAGAATAATTGCAGTCATGTTTTATGAGTCCATTGTCTTTCTAACCATAGAAATAAATTCTAATATAATGATTCTGTAGGGAATCATGCCGCCTCGTGTTGACCCTGATGTTGCACAACAGTTAGCCTTGCTAGTTCAGGCTGTGCGGAGTATACAACAGCGTCAGGAAGTTTTGGAGCAAAGGCTCCTCCATCAGGATGACTCCTCATATCAGCCCTCTCGTGAGGAGGAGGACAGTGTTCACCCTTCGGTGTCTCTGGACCCAGAAGGATCAGAGGACCTAGAGGCGTTACAAAAACATCATACGACCTACGCATCATATCAGAGGTCTAAGGTGCCACAATTCTTCGGCACATGCACACCAGATGAGGCTGAACTATGGATGGATCACGTATCTAAGGTCTTACGGATGATCCATGCTCCTGAAGAGTCTTGGCTTACATTTGTGGAATTTTCACTAGCAAGTTATGCTGAACGTTGGTGGTACGCCACCAAGGAACATCTGGAGGATCCCATAACATGGGAAATATTTCTTGACGAGTTCCGTAGCCAGTTCTACCCAGACCACTGGGTTGAGGATCAGAGGAGGTTGTTTGCTGAGCTGAAGCATGGGTCAATGACGGCCCAAGAACACCTCATTCGCTACACTGAACTCTCCCGTCACTCGCCAGCGACTACTGCGTTCCCTGAGGAGAATTTACAGAAATTTATCCGGGGATTACGTGATGATGTGCAACATCAGCTATCTGCATTGGATTTCACTTCCATCAAGGAGGTAGCTGCTAAAGCTACCAAGATGGAGGCAACTCAGAGTCGACTTCAGGGGAGTCCATCACACTCCCAACCACCTCAGTCCGGAAGATCTGCTCGCCGAGATTTCCATAGAGCTCGTAGAGAGCGTCGTTTCCACCCAGTGGCTACTACTCCTACCGTTAGCAGATTTGCCCCTACACCTACTTTGGGGCAGGGTTTGGCGAGTCGTGGTACTACTTCCTTCCGCTCTTCGACGCACTCACAGGGTCGCAAGACAGGAGGTGCTAGCCTTGCCTCGGGAGGCTCCTTTTCTCAGCCAGGAGATCGTAGGTGTTTCCACTGCCAACAGCCGGGCCATTTCAAGGCCAAGTGTCCCTTACTTGCCAGCAGCTCAGGCAGTCATCAACCAAGTGTACGATCAACTTTCTCACCCGCACAGTCACATGGATCAGCTTCTCGTCGTGGAGGTCGAGGCTTTTAACGTCCTCCACCACGACCAACTTTCAGTGCTGCAGGTTCTACCGCTCCAACACACCCGCAGGGACAATTGAATGCAATCACACAGGAGCAGGCCTGCGCCTCAGGAGCTGTAGTGCTAGGTATGATTTCAGTGCATGGTATATCCTTACATGCTTTATTTGATTCGGGAGCTACGCACTCTTTTCTTGCACATCGATTAGTACCCAAGTTAGATAAAGAGTCAGTCTGTGTTCCATCTCCTTATTACATAAAGGGCCCAGGGGGCCAATTATTCATAGTACGACAAGCAGTGGAGAATGTAGCAGTGCAGATCAGCGGACACATATTGCCCACATATCTTTTACTCATTCAGTTAGAAGATTTTGATGTCATCTTAGGTATGGATTGGCTCGAGCAATACCACACATGCCTTGATTGCTTCGAGAAGACGATAGTGTTCCGTCTCCCAGGCATACCTACCTTTCAGTTTGATGGACGTACCTCAGGTAGTGAGGTCTTGTATGTATCAACATTGAAGTCCCAACACATGCTCGATCATGGCTGCATAGGTTTTCTCGCCCATGTGGTGGAGTTACCCGTCGAAGATCGTATGATTGAAGACGTCAAAATTGTACGAAATTTCCCTGATGTATTCCCAGAGGAATTACCTGGACTATCGCCGGAGAGGGAGATCGAGTTTGATATTACTTTGATACCCGATACGCAACCGATCTCCATCCCTCCATACAGAATGGCACTAGCCGAACTTAGGGAGCTCAAAGTACAACTACATGAGTTATTGGAAAAGGGATTTATACGTCCCATTACATTACCTTGGGGAGCACCGGTCCTCTTCGTAAAGAAGAAGGATGGGTCTATGCGCTTGTGCATCGATTACAGACAATTGAATAAAAGAACGGTAAAGAACCGTTACCCGTTTCCACGAATAGATGATCTTTTCGATTAGTTGCATGGTGCAGCGGTATTTTCAAAGATTGACCTACGATCAGGTTATCATCAATTGAGAATTAAGGACACAGATGTGCTTAAATCTGCTTTTCGCACCAGATACAGCCACTATGAGTTTGTGGTTATGCCGTTTGGACTCACGAACGCACCTGCTGCGTTCATGGACATGATGAACAGAATTTTCCGTCCATACTTAGATCGGTTTGTGGTAGTGTTCGTTGATGATATCTTGATCTACTCATGTGATGAGCATGAGCATGAGCAGCACCTTCGTACTATTCTTGAGACACTCAGAGAACACAAGTTGTATGCAAAATACAACAATGTGAATTTTGGCTTATCGAAGTAGCTTTCCTCGATCATGTAATATCAGGAGCAGGTGTGGCAGTTGATCCAGCCAAGATAGAGGCTGTCATGTCCTGGGAGCAGCCCAAGACAGTTACCGAGATACGCAGCTTCTTAGGCCTCGCCGGCTACAACAGACGTTTTGTTAGGGGCTTCTCGCAGCTAGCTCTACCACTTACTCGGCTGACACAGAAGGATGTTCCTTTCATTTGGAGCGACAAGTACGAGCTGAGATTTCGTACGCTGAAAGAAAGACTGACCAGTGCTCCGATTCTCACCCTTCCTTCAGGCCCCTTAGACTTTACAGTGTATACTTATGCATCAAAGGAGGGTTTAGGAGCCGTGTTGATGCAACGTGGTCATGCCGTGGCATATGCATCACGATAGTTAAAGAATCATGAACGGAACTACCCTACTCATGACTTGGAGTTGGCAGCTATAGTCTTCGCGTTGAAGATATGGCGTCACTAATTATATGGGGTCACGTTTGAGATTTTTACAGATCACAAGAGTCTCAAATATATCTTTGACCAGCGAGAGTTGAATATGAGGCAAAGGCGATGGATGGAGCTGTTGAAGGATTATGACTGCACTATCTCTTACCATCCGGGTAAGGGGAATGTAGTAGCAGATGCTTTGAGTAGAAGAGCACATATCGAGGGCACCGTAGCATGGCTACATACTTGGGATATGCTTGCAGCACTTAGTGAGTGGCACCCCTTTGATAGTACTACATACGCGGTAACTGTACCTGCCAAGTATAGTGGACTATGGGATAGGATTGTGCATGGTCAGCAAACAGATCAGAAATTACAAGACTTATTCCATCGACGCCTGAAGGAGGAGTTTGATGGATTCAGAGTCTGTGAGTCCATCTTATGGAAGGGGGACCGTGTCTGTGTCCCTGATGATGGTGATTTAAGAAGAGACATCCTAGATGAGGCTCATTGTTCTAGATTATCTATCCATCCAGGGAGCACCAAGATGTATAGAGACCTCCGTCAACACTTCTGGTGGAAGGGGATGAAGAGAGATGTTGCAGAACATGTTACTCGTTGCCTTACGTGCCAATTGGTGAAGGCAGAGCATAAGCATCCTCCTGGCTTGTTACAGTCACTTCCTATTCCGTTGTGGAAATGGGAGAGTACCTCTATGGACTTCGTGACATCCTTACCTCGTACAGTAGGTGGATATGATGCCATTTGGGTTATTGTGGACAGGTTGACCAAGTCCGCACATTTCATTCCCGTGAACAAAACATGCACTCCGGTAGATCTGGCCAAGTTATATATTCAGCATGTTATTCGCTTGCATGGGATTCCCAAGGAGGTGGTATCTGATAGAGACTCACGTTTTACATCGCATTATTGGGGAGATTTCATGAAGGCCCTAAAAACTGAACTATGTCTTAGTTCAGCCTATCATCCGCAGACTGACGGGCAATCAGAGAGGACAATTCAGACCCTTGAAGACCTACTCAGAGCATGTGCCATTGAGTAGCAAGGATCTTTGAAGGATCACCTTCCTTTAGTGGAGTTCACCTATAACAACAGCTACCATGCTAGTATTGGTATGGCACCTTTCGAGGCATTGTATGGGCGAAGATGCACTACTCCCTTGTCTTGGCAGGAAGTGGGTGACAAGGGTATTTATTCCACTCAGATAATCGAGGACACAACAAGAGCGGTGGAAACGGCTAGGAAGAAGCTATTGACTGCACAGAGCCGTCAGAAGAGCTATGCTGATTAGAGACGTTGTGATCTTGAATTTGATACTGGAGACTTTGTATTCTTAAAAGTATCTCCAATGAAAGGTATTCAGAGATTTGGTTTCAAGGGCAAGTTGGCACCACGGTTCGTTGGCCATTTCGAGATTTTATCTCGTATTGGGAAGGTAGCATACCGAGTAGCACTCCCCCTCACTTGGCAGGCGTGCACGATGTATTCCATGTGTCAAACCTCCGGAAGTATATTCGAGACCCTCGACATGTGGTTAGCTATAAGGATCTCGGGTTGAACCAAATTTGTCTTTTCCTGAGGCACCCGTGCAGATTTTAGACCGAACAGTCAAGAGGTTACGACGGAAAGACATCCCTTTAGTCAAGGTATTGTGGCAAAGTCATAATGTTGAGGAGGCCACTTGGGAGCCTGAGGCAGATATGCAATAGAAATACCCCTATCTTTTTGAAGGGATTTTCACGAGACCCTATTTCAATCCTCCTTAAGATTTTTATGGGTTTCGTTCTCTTTAAGATTTTTATGCCTGAATCTACACCACATTCAAAACTTATACGTTAAATCATACGTCTCGAGGACGAGACTTCCTTTAAGATTTTTATGATGTGAAACCCCGTATTTTCTTTCCAAAAAACTGGAGTATTTTTGACATCCAAAAAAAAATTCAATAGTCATGCTATTTCGTAGATCTCGTCAAGATCTTTCCAAAGAGCCCAAGAACGTCAAATTCCGACATTCCTAGCTCAAGATAACGATGTTTTAAGATGGGTGGTCAAGATCTATATATGGATTCGAATCGGTCTGAAATTGGATCCAAATTCATCTCTCTTCCTATAAATAGAAGGTGATAGACTACTCCCTCAAAGCCCTAGCCACCACCATCTTCCCCTCTCATTGGAGCACCACCGTCTTGATTAGTTTAGTCGTCGGAGGGCCGCCGTCGACGTTGGAGAAGGAGCTCCGATCAAAGATCCGTGACCACCATCACGTAGGAAAGCTTGAGGTCACCTTCGTACGTGCATTCATGTTCCGATCGAGCGACGGAAATAGCATTTCCGTGTGAGAGGAGATCCCGAGGGAACATCCTCGGAGGTAACGATTAATACCTTCCTCTTGCTGTTGGGTTCCCCGTATTTTTCCTATATACGTGAATACTCTAGAGCCTTATGTGTTTTTGTAACGATGTTATACCTTCCTCTTGCTGTTGGTTTCATACGACTTTTGTTCCTACATGTTCGAATATGTTTAAGGCCTTGATTTTCCTAGGATATCCTTCATATACAAGTAACGATAAAACCCCCTCTGTTGTTGGATTCTACATACTTCGTTCACATCTGCTCGAACATACTTGGTGCTTTGAGTATTCTTATTATATGATTTATAAATACTAGTAATGAAGTGTTACCTCTCTTGGTTTTTCACACGATTTGAACCATATTTTCAAATATCTTTGGAGCCTTACATATTCGTGTGTTATCATTCCTAGATGGTAGCATTTTTGACATCAATTCCGCTGCCTCATTATGATCGCTATGCTTACAATCGAAAGATATATACATCAAAAATAATATATACTTTCCTACTTGTTGAATATTGTGAGCTTGGATCTTTGGTATTAATCAAGATCATCCAATAAAATGTGACTGCATAGAGCTTGAATTAATTTAACCAACGTCATGCAAGTTTTACAAAATCTCACGGTTGTATAGTGGATACGAAGGGACATATGTCGAACTTGATAATGCATATATTACACTCGTTGTCAAATTAACTCCGCATGCAAAAGATATAAATGCTTTGAATTGGTTAATTAATTCCATAAAGCAACATTGCATACGTTTCTATATTGGCATTTGATTTGGACGTTATACATGTTAAGTCTAGAATTACTCTTGAGCATTTAAGATTTAAGAAACCAATGAATTATACAAAGATATACCTACATGATTAAGTTTGGTTACATTGATTCCTTGTTATTCCCGCAAACTGTCAACATTCGCGGAAGCATCATGGTCTTGTATTTGGGTGTATCTGTTAAGATTATGACACGCCATTTTCTATTAGGTAAATGTTAGAATGATCATATACTTGCCGATATGTATATAAAAAAATTATGTATTAGTTCTTTTCTCAAACGTGCATTGGCACTTGGATTCCTATCTAAAAGTAATAATTAATAGGTTTGTTACCCAATTCCCTTAATGTATTAATGTGTTGTAGGTCTGCATAACGTTTGACGATGCTTACGTTTTTGTTATCTTATGTTAATAACATGGTGGATGTTTTGATTAATATATTAAATGTCATAGATTCTCACTTCAACTCTCTATTATTGGAAGAATTACTATATACACTCCTCATCATGCACACGTAAAGTATGATGATAGCCATAAAACTTATCATTGTATAAATGCACATTAAAGAGATATCCCAATACATGGATGCTTAAAAAAATACAATATCAATGCATGGATCAACATTAATGGCCTATGATTTTAACGTAGATGGTATTAATATATTTCATGATTACATCGTTTGTATTAGTATTCTTTGTAGATATTAATGTGGCGGGATACAGTACCATGTATCAATTAGAGTTACGAGCATGTCGTACGTATTTTAGAATAATTCCTTGCATACCATACTCATTAGTAATCGTTGAAATGAGTTGAAGGATTGATGATGATAATGATCCAAGTTAGACTTCTAATTATGACATGTATTTTCGTCAAATAATTCAACACAACATCCTCTTGTTGGTGATGATGAATATACATTATCATTCCATGGATCATATCCTACAGTGATTGGGTAGATGGGGTTAAGTGCCTCAAGGGATTTGGGCATGCACCTTTGGGCCCCGGGTAGATGCCATTAAGGTCACGACCCCAACAGACGAGTTGGATGACGCGTTGCACCTAGCAGCCCGGTAGCATCCGGAGTCGCTCGACGGAGTAGGCAGGCGGCGCGGTTGGCGTTCTTGGTTTCTCACTTATACACAATTATAAGACTCTATTTAAAATTAGATGTGGCCGCATCCAATTTTACTTCAAGTATTATTATTGTGAGAGGTGTTCCGGGATATGGTTTGAAGTTGGAGAATTTGAGGTTGAAATACTTGGAGGTTTATCCATGATAACAAACAAGTTCCCGCGTAGCGAAGGCCTACGAGTCGCGTACTTGCTTGTGCTAAAATAATACGAGAAAGTAGAAATAATTTATGATCGGATGCCATATATTGTATATCATTGTGGACTCTAACCAACTTGTCAAAATATCAATGATCATTGTGGTAGAACTTAAACGATTATTTTTTTTATATAAAATCAATGTGATCGAATGTGCTTTTAAATGACTTGGCGTTCTTTCTGAATTGTTTCAATACATACATATTCCATTAAATAAAATTGGGTATACATTCTTTTCTTACCCCTATGTTAGTTATTATAGTGTTTGTCTCGTTACTGGGCAATTGCTCATAACGTTACCCTCGTGTGAACCCAACAGGTGTATCTGAACAGCAACCGCCACAGTAGCGGTCTTCTGAGGAGACCGGACTTTCCTACGTCATACTTGCACAAGACAAGGTGCATCCTATTTAGAGTAACTTATTTACTTCTACATCTTTTTATGTTGTTTATCGAGAGATATTGTAGTGAGAAATGTGGAGAGCTTTTCCTACAAAATTTTAATATGTCATGATGTATCTCTTCTATGGACATGGACTTGATGATCATTATCAATGAGAATGGATGATATATTTTACTTTTCATTTCACATTATTCTCCTGTTGTTATTTATATTTCAAATGTAAATCAAATGTGCATAAGATGGTTTGCTGAGTATCATAGATCATGGGCGTAATTGGACTGTAGGTCCGACGCTCACGTCCCGTCGGTTTCGGTAGCCGAAGGGGCGGGGCGTCACAATTTAATTCATATATACCCACTATAAATATCATTTAGACATCATGTGACTATTTTATAGGAGTCATACATCACCCATTTCTTTTTGTAGGATCTTTCGTAAATAATCGTAATATTCAACAATACCTAAAGTTTAGAACACCTTAATAATAACATTACTTTATGTACATTCATATAGAGTTATTAATACAAATGACATATTGATTTTTTTAGTTTTCATACATGTCATTTCTTACATGCACTACCATTTAAATAATTTAGATTAGATATTTTTGTGTCAGTTTATAGTAGCTTTTAACCACTGCATTGGCTTCTGACTTACATGATTTTAAGTATTTTGTATAACACATCTGTATATGTGTTACATTACATATTTCAGCATGTGCTAGCTTTTACTTATATAATATGTTAAGTATTAAAGTACATATATATAGTTATATGCGTGAACTTTTTAGATAGAATAACACTTTATACATATGTGTGCATGCGCATGTACGTATATGTATGTATTTTAAGCTACATATACCTCCATGTATGTGGGGCTTTTATATAGGTGACCTAATAGCTATTTGGTCTAATATATTTGCATATTTTTCGTCTTCTTTAAAATATGATCACACGTCACTTTTTTGTGGGCGTATGACCGTATATTTTTAATTACATATATACATATTTTGTAGTAGATTTTAACATAAACGATCATTTAAATTGTTTATGTTGTATATGATGGTATAAGTCCAATCCCTATATTATATGCTTATATTTACACACAATACAACTATAACATATATAATTATATCTATAAAAAGAACATCATATAAAAGATACATTATATGATTCGTATTATACTTATGTCATTTTACATGTATGATGTGTTAATCATTTATTTATATATTTTTCCTGATCATATATACATGAATATAGATGTTTTTCAAAAATCACTATACCTATATTTCACATGTTATATAGTGCAGAATAATTATATCTACATACAAAACAATATTATCAAATGTAGTTAGTTATTGATAATTCTTTAATCCCGATACCTTGAATCGACAATTTTTCTTCAGAATGTCAATCCCAAGAATAAAGAGGAATTGATTCTAAAAATCAATTGAAAGGCTCGAATTTTTTATTCAATGCAATTACAAATGATTCAAATAATGAAACAAATAGAGATAAATTTATTGCAATACAAGACATCAATAAAAAATGTTCACATAAAGATATATTATCAAATGAATCTTTCATAAAATAAAAATGTGCACATAAAGATGTATTATCAAATGAATCCTTCATAAGATAGCACTCTCTATTTCCCTCCCTCCTCCCTCTCTCCCCAGGATTTTTATTTCAAATATTTTAGTATTGCCCTCAATTTTTGTTCGGAAAATTCAATTCGACTACTATGATTTTTATTTCATATATTTTGTAAATTATAATCAATACAAAACTTATATGTCAATTTTTATAATTTTGAGTTATATTAGTCTGTTTCTTACTATATACTATATCATATCATAAGAGGATTATTTTAATTGATTAAAACAATTTCATTTTAAATAATACAAACATGAATATAGCTACGGTTTTGTTGACAATGATAGATATCAATTTATGTATTATTGAATATATGTATATGTATTGTATAAGTATGCATCAATATGTGTGTGTGCATGTGTGTGCGTTAATGCATGTGTTTGTACAAATTTAGGACGGAGATGCACATTCAAATGCAACTGGTATATTTGTATCAATCCATCATCGACAATGCAATTACAAATGATTCAAATAACGAAACAAATAGAAATAAATTTATTGCAATACAAGACATCAATAAAAAATGTTCACATAAAGATGTATTATCAAATGAATCTTTCATAAAATAAAAATATGCACATAAAGATGTATTATCAATGGAATCCTTCGTAAGATAGCACTCTCTTCCTCCCTCCCTCTCTCCCTAGGATTTTTATTTCAAATATTTTAGTGTTGCCCTCAATTTTTGTTCAAAAAATTCAATTAGACTACTATGATTTTTATTTCATATATTTTGTAAATTACAATCAATACAAAACTTATATGTCATATTATTTTTATAATTTTGAGTTATCTTAGTCTGTTTCTTACTATACACTATATTATATCATGGGATGATTATTTTGATTGATTAAAACAATTTTGTTTTAAATAATACAAACATGAATATAGCTACGATTTTGTTGACAATGATAGATATCAATTTCTGTATTACTGAATATATGTATATGTATTGTATAAGTATGCATCAATATGTGTGTGTGTGCATGTGTGTGCCTTAATGCATGTGTTTGTACGAATTTAGGACGGAGATGCACATATTCAAATGCAACTGGTATATCTGTATCAGTCCATCATCGTATTTTAAACTGATATAGATATGTATTTTTTTGACGGACAGGGACATAGATTTTTATTTTTTTTCACATACAGATTTTGATATAGATACTATTTTTTTCCAGATTGGAAAGGAACACGGTTACACTTTTCTAACAAATTCATATATCTTTATTACTAAATCTATATTTGTATATTGTATAAATATATCAACATAGGAATCTTATCTATCAATTGGAGATGAGAGTCCCACTTCTCTCTTTCTACATAGGAGAAGCATTTCCCCTCTCAATCTTAATGTCCTCGCAGTCTTTTTCTTTCCCCAACAATTTATGTTATTTTCTCTCCATACCCATTTCTTTCCTCTTTCCATATTAAGATTATATGCACTAATGACATTAATTTCAAGAGCTTTTGTCTTTTAAAATAAAATAATATTCAATTTTAACATCATTTGTAAAACTTGATAGTTTGTTTATACTGATACTATTTAATTGAATTAATTGCACAAAATTCATATTAAATGGTTCTTTATTGATTTTGGCATTGCTACTATTTCCTTGAACATTGAACATAAATATTATTTTGGAGACTTTTGTGTAGATCTAATTATAGCATTATTAATATTTTTAGCTTAAACTCTATTTTATATAAAATTTTACCTCAATACATATATGTATATATTATAATATTCAATATACGATATGATATTAGTTATTTGTGTGATTTATAATTGAAATAAACTACATCCGTTTAATTGAATAGTTTACATATGTTTTCAACAGTTATTCATTAATGCTAGCATATACATATTATTTTATAAAAAATACAATTGCATGTTATGATAAATGTAAATTAGTTGGTTTTATAATCAAAGATTAATAGTTATTCTACATGAATTGATGTCTCAAGATATTAATAGGATTGTTCCAAAGATATTTTATTCACTTATTTATTTTATAAAAAGTTATAATCTAATATCTTGCTTAATTTCTATAATTCTAAAAATATTACAAACCAATGCATATTCTCCAACCCGCCGCGAAGCGCGTGCTAATATACTAGTTAATACTAAAGTGGTCATTTTGATTCCCTTGAAATATATCCAATATGCACGGATAGCATCTTTAGAATGATTTTTTTTTTGGAAAAACAATGAGAGCATGCAAATCATTAGCATCGCAAATTATAAAGTAGACGGTCAACTGTCAAGGAATGTTATCACTTATCAGTAATCACCTAATTATCATAGAGGAACTCGTTTCGTAGAGATGGGATTCCAAATAAGAAATAACCACGACAGTTAAGAATTAGATACAATATTTCTAGAATAATTATGTTGTACACAATTAAAATAGCATCTATATTTGCATGTTTTCCGTTTAGGAAAGTTCTTTCGAAACATGGTGAGTACGTATGCACTAACTGTGCAAATAGCATTGATGCAGGAAAAAATAACTCTATAATTATAACTTAAAACAGGACAGTAATTGACGACTCTTCTCAATATTACATGCTATTTTGAAACCAATATGGAGCATCTAACTTTAAATTGCTAAGCCTATTAGGAATTACTTTTGTGTACATATGTAGATATGCACCGAACTATTGCCGGTGTATTGATTTACACTAGATTTGACCAAAGTGCGGGTCGGACCATAGGTCGGGCCGAACTAAAACCCCTTGTTTAGGATCCAGCTCGGCCTGCTTTATGGGCCATACTTCAAGGCTCAAGTTCGACCCATGTCTAGGCCGAGTTAGGCCGGGCCGGTTCATGGACTGAATGTAAAGTATTTTTTTCTCATTTTTTAATCTAATTTATAGATATAAAGAAGTTTTATGAACATCATTTAATCATTGTAAATTTAAGTTACCATAATATGTGTTACTTGACATATAAAGTATAAAAAATGATATAATAGTGATAAAGTAAAATATTATATTAGATGTATATAAATTATATTTTTTAATATATTTTTTATATTTGCGGGTCGGACCGGGCTGAGCTTTGTTGCACATGTCCATGGCCCCTCCAGGCAGGCCAAAGGGCGAGTCGGATTAGACCGGCCCATTCATGAAATCTCTTGACCCAAATCCGACCCATGAGCAAGTTGGGTGGGCGGGCCTCCGGCCCACTAGTCAGATCTAATTTACATTATGTGGTTTGAAGGCATCGAAAGGGTATAATGTGAATCTTAACTAAGACTTAATGTCGATACTAAATGGATGATTATGAAATAATTTTCTTTATGAGATAATTAATGGGATCATACAGGTTGTGACATCTTGCGTCAGTAGGTCTCCCAACATTAGTTAGGTAAACGGCAACTCCAATTGGAAGTTGTCATAAAGGTTAGACCAGTAACTAAGTAGTCAATTTTCTTTTCAGTAATATATATATTGTGTGCTATAGTTATCATATACTCCTGGTGTTCACATACAGGGAAATGATAAACAAGCTACCAACATTGTTTTTTTAAACTAAGACTTATGATGAGATTATATTAATATATTGGTCATGAAAATAGTAATGGTACATAAATAATCATCTCTTGAGTTATTTACAAGCGTTTGTTGTGTCATGTTATGATATATTTTTTAATGGAAAATCTCTTGTAGAGTTAAATAGATTTCATGGTTAAGGCTAATAAGTGTAGTACACTAAATCCTTACCTCAATAGTTGTAATTCCCAACATGTCGTTAGACAATACTGCAACAGTTGTGAGTTTGATTTTATTAGTATTATTTTCATCATGGATTAGATTTCATGGTAATGTGGGTAGATGAAGTTAAGTGCTACAAGGGAATGTGCATGCACCCATGGGCTTGGGGTAGATACCTTGAAGATCGTGACCTTGATAAATGAATTATGAGATGTGTTGCACTTAACAACGCAGTTACATCCGGAGTCACTCATCGCAGTTCGCATGTGTCGTAGGTTGCCATTCTTGGCTTCACACTTTTACACAATACTAGTCCTCGAAGTATATGTATGGCCACATCGAATACTCTTTCAAGTGTTATTATTGTTAGAAGGTGTTCCAGGATGTGATTTTAGAGTCGGAGAATTTGGGTTGCAACATTTTCCTATTCTAGTGGAACAGAAGTCTTTGGGGATTTACCCAGGATGACTATCAAGTTTCTCACGTAGCGGAGGTGCCCGAGTTGCGTACTTATATGCGCTTGATTAATATGAATGGTACATGATCGGATATCAATATTTGAATTGTGAATTCATGCCAATGTATGGAAATCTCATGAGCAACATATTAGCATTCTCTTATTAAAATTAAATTAATAGATTACACTAAGATTGAACCACTTTGTCAACGTGTGTTGCATGTGTTTTATACTTAGAGGAATTAGCATATTCGATAGTGGGGTGCAACTCTCATGATCCCAGTGAGTCATAGATGGAGTGTTAATTCTAGTTCCACAAGGCTATCGATGTGTTCCACGACTTTGTCGGTTGAGCATAGTGTTATGGGTACAATCAGTGAGTTTGTGTTCCAATTACAACACTCGTCAAAGACTCGTACTTTGTCATAAGGGTGTATCTGGTGCAGTCTCGTTTAGCTCTAGTGTACTTGTTCTCGGGTATTCCCTCATGACGGACAAGCGTCGGGAAAATGGGTTGAAGTTGAATTTGGGTTTGTTGGCTTGAGTTGATTGCTCCAATGCATATGGTGTGACTGTTGAGATTATGTTATTTATTGTTTGAACTCGACAACTAAATGACGGAAATATGTCTTGAATAGTATATATGTGTACATATATGTATATGATTATACCCAACGATTCATATAAGTAAATGTAAAATTGACGAGCTCATTTATTAATGATAGTAGTTCAAATTGTTTGAAAATGTTCTCGTAGCCTGTGACTTTCACAGCTTGCTCAACGCACCTTAACTGCTTTCGCTCTTCCCCCCCTCTGTCTGACTCCCCCCGGAACCCCCCTGCGGCCGGCTGTTGGCACTTGTAGAGTACAAGTAGTAGATTGTGTACAACTTATAATAACCGTTTTACAAATGGTTTGGAATAATGCACATCAATCACAAGAGTGATAATGGAATATGAGGATTCCGTCTTTAATATTTTTCACTTTTGTTAATATAGTGTTGTTAGCCTATTTTGGTTGTACTGAGCTTTTTGCTCATACATACTTCTTTGGAAACCCATCCAGATTTGCAGGTTGTCAAGCAGCAATAGCGACTTAAGCTTCCACATTTTGTACCATACTTCGGGGTGTATTTTCATTCGTAGAGTTATAATAGTTATGTTATACTTTTCTAGTTTCTGCATTTTAAGTTGTTAGTCATGTAAAAGTATATTATGAACTCTACTAAAATTTTGTAAAATTTTGAGAATCATGGATATAGAAATGTTATTAAAGTATTTTATTATTTACTTTTATTGCTTTACATTCCGAATTTTGATCACGATGTATGAATGCGACTATTGTTGAGTATCTGGATGAGGTAGTTAGGTCCGACGTTGTTTCCCTACGGGGCGGGGCAACACATGTTTCATTTGACATCTACTAAGATTTGAACAAGAAGAAAAAAATCTTGCGCTTGCTTAGGCACTAATTTCCCTTCAACCATTTCAAATTTGATGTATTTAGATATCATATTTTTTATTCTTAAATAATCTATAATATACATATATATATATATATGTATGTATCTTAAATTGTCCCACATAGACTTCACAAAAGTTGGAGTACTCTTTGAAGTAGACTAAACATCAAACAATACTTCATCCATTTGAACAATAAGATCAATATCATCGGTATGGACAGTAAGACAGTCAGCTTCTAAACTCAAAGTTAATGTAGTTGTGATTAGTTAGTCATAATTATATCGAGTATTTGCCAGTTCGAAATTTTGTCCACCAATTTGTTTCGGCATGTCTTTAAGATCCATGTTTGACTTATCAGGAAAATATGGCACACTAAATAGCTTGGATTTGAGTTACTTCTCTAAGACGTTGTTGTAAAATTATCCATAATTTAGTAATAAATAAATGCAAGGCTACTTATCATATAAATATCATAATTATATAAGCACAGTTTGTTATTAAGAACATTATCAGGAAAATTATATTCAGACTACGTAGTAGATCATTAAAGTGGGCCTAAAAGGAGCTCCTCTCTATGATCATTAGTGGAACTTCTTCTCGTCAAAGATATTGAGTTTAACTCCAATGATGTATACTTTTTTACTGATGAAGATCGAGATGATATGGTTATTCAAGCAGGCCATCCTTGACATTTCGTGAGCCCTTTGCAAAAGAAAAAACATAGGTCCTTGTAAAAAAAGTAAAATGCAATTTTATAAAAGGTATTTTTACTCAGAAGACCATATAAACTTTTTAAATTACTTCTATGACCTTTTGCACAACGTAATTGCCCCATCGACCCTAAAAATTACCCCAAGAACGGGCTTCAAACAGATTACCCGGAGGGTTCATGGGGGTAAGAGTTGCAAATTTAAGAGGTCGGGGGGGGGGGGGGGAATTAGGTCGTTTCAAATGTCGTGGAGGTAATCGGCAAAGTTTATAGGGTCTGCCGGGTAAAAATTCCTTTATAAAATCAGTAAACTTTTTATAAAAAAAGTGCTTAAAAATTTACAAAGACATATGGATGCTTATGGCCACCGAGCATCAAAAAATAAGATATGAACTACAAATCAAATCCTTGATCGAGCTATAATGGACATGACTAAGATCCGTTCTTAGTTGGAGAGCAAAAGGTTTTTTTTATCATGTTGGATAATTGCTGAAGTGGAAAATTGAGAAGATGGAAGGAATTGTGGGATCGTCTTACATATGGGAGTGATGAAAACAAGTCATCATCACATCCCGAGAGGACATTAGGAGAGAATGTTTTTTTTTCACTAATAGGATTCGAACCCTGGTCCTTTAAAGTGTGAGCCAGTGCTTCTACCACCAGACCATTAGAGGAGTTTCCATTAGGAGAGAACTTACACCTACCTTTGTGAAACCATATCCACTCGGTATTCTTTCTGATGAGGAGTGCTTGTAGATCTTTCAGTCGTATACCTTTCCGTAGAGGGCCTTCGACATTAAGTGGTTGTCATAGTACCGACAGATTGCAAGGAATTAGCGAAGAGATTGTAAAAAAGAAAATCAAAAGGCTTCCATTAGTAGCAATGGTGCTTGGATCCACCTTGTGTAATGAAAATTGAGAGAGTGCATGGAATGATGTGCTTACAATATTTTTTGAGGATGATTGCAATATCATGCCGGTGCTTACGTGAGCTATCGACACCTTCCCTCACATATGAAACAATGTTTTGCATATTTATCGTTGTTTCCCAAGGACTACCAATTTAAGAAAGAAGATGTGGTTTGGACGTGGATGACACATGCTTATGTCCATGCCAAGGGCAACCTTGGGGAGATCGGTAAAGCAAATGAGAAAACAACTTGATAGGGATTGTATGGATGATGTCCAAGCCTCGACAACTTGACGATGGCTACGAGGTTGCACTGCACTGCAAGTCTGCAAATGTCAAAGGCAGAAGGCTCACATACAATCTAGATTCGTGAAAGAGAGAGGGGTTTGCCAATTTTGAATCCAATCGCTGGATGACAATTGCAATGGTAGGATGGATCGAGGACTCGGAGGTTGACTTTGTCCATTGGAATTAGAGCATGAGAGAGAGGACTTGATGATATAACTTGGGAATGATCGGAATAGGAAACATCGTTATGGTTGAGATAATATAGGGGAACTATCATTTCATTATTGAGAATTTAAGAGTAGGAAAATGGGTAAAGTATGAGCCTCAAAATGGGCCCCTAAAGTTGATGGGCCTTATGTCAACGCACCTCAAAACCACCCTCAGGTCAGCCTTGTACTCCAGCTCTTGTACTCTGACCATTAGATCGATCTCTTCTATTCGAGATCATGACTATGCATCTATTTCTGCAATATATGTTGTTTTAAGATAGACGATAAAAGGAAAGCCGTTTGCTATGTACTATGCTAGCAAGAGAATGAATGGTACTTAGTATAACAATCTATTTAGTAAAAAAACTCTTAATGGTAGTGTTCTTCATGAAAAGAATAAGATCTTATATGCTTGAATCGAAAATCATCGTAACTCCAACTTCTGCTTGGATTTCTAAAGTCTTTGGAAACGAAACAAGATCAAAACATCTAGTGCGGCTAGGAGAGGTTGAGAAAATGTTGTCCAAGAGCGTGCAATCATCGTCGTTACATGGAAAA
Organism: Ottelia alismoides; assembly: GCA_037367405.1. Taxonomy (NCBI): domain Eukaryota; kingdom Viridiplantae; phylum Streptophyta; class Magnoliopsida; order Alismatales; family Hydrocharitaceae; genus Ottelia; species Ottelia alismoides. The sequence goes on from JAZKJV010005735.1 coordinate 1,157,244, forward strand.
TTGTTAGTTGAAACACATTGAGGATGTGTGCATGTAGATATACCTTGAATTTCAATGCATCATCTACCAAGATCTTTGATCTGCTTTGTCAAAGTGTATTGAAGATCATAGTCATTTTCTATATGCACTCCAGGTACGTATGTACTGAGAGTGCATATATACACTTTCTAGGGTTAAGATTATTCCTTTTATGTCGTCCACAATATTAAACACTTTCTTTCTTTCTTCCATATAGTAAAGAATGATGTCATGTCCAATGTCATGGTTCAATTCAGGCGAACTTTGTAAATCTGTGTGTCGATTTTGTGCTTGTCATTTGGTACAATTCTAATGAAGGACCAGTCTTGATGGGAAATAAAAAAATGATAACTCATGTTCTCTCTCCTCATCCTATGTTGTATTATTCTATCATGGAATAGTTATCCTCCTTCCTTATTCCAAAATTATTAATGGAATAGAAATTGCACTTCCATAGTACAATAATCGTTATTTATTCTGCATTACACTACATATTCCACAATAACTGTTACATGCTCCCCGTTATCAAGAATAACAAACAAACAATGGATATGAATACGACACAATACTCCACCTTCGTTTGATTTCAAGGATAAAAAAATGATATGTACTATAGATAATAACATAACAGATGATACAATCACAAAATGATCACTTATCTTATAATAAACTATCATATTCTAGATCCCTTTTATCCTATAGGATAAAGGGATGATCACATGTTTGGTCAATACAAGAGGCGGTGAATGTTGCGTGACAGTTTAATCTTAAACATATTAGTGGGTGTTAATGATCCTTGATCTTGATTCCAGCATCCTCTGATGTAAGCCTGGCTATCGAGCTCAACGAGCCGAGTCAGCCTCTGGCTCGAGCTCGGGCTTGATAAGCCCAGCTAGGCTCGGGCTCGATAAGCCCAACTAGTTCGAGCCTAGCCAAGCTAGCTCGGGCTCGGGCTCGAGCCCTTACCGAGCTGGCTCGAGCTCGACAAGGCTCGGACCGAGCCCCTTATCGAGCCAGGTCTGAGCTCGAGCCCAAGTCGAGCTCATTAAGGAAAATGGGTACTTTTTGGTGGAAAAGTAGTTTGTGCCGGTTCAAACTCGAGACATGCTTTATCTAAAACAGTGTTCCTTACCAGTAAGCAACTATCCAAGTTGTGTACAAAATCTTAATTATAATATATATTGTAACATTATATTTGCTTATAAAAAATCACTAATTTTCTAATGCGTGGGCGAGGGGCAAATGTGTGGGCAGGAATGGGATTTGAGAATTGGATCATGACTCATGACTCGTGGGAGGGTCAAAGTTAATGGAGGGAAAATTGCATTGGCTAATTTTATTTTGTTTGTATTATATATAAATATATAAAGGGTAAAATGGGGCTGCCCCCTTGAGGGGGAGCTAACTTGGCTCCCCCACCTCATTTTCCCTATTTTTTTTATTTTTTTTGAAAATTTCTTCCGTGGATTTTCATCAATATATCCCTATATTATGCTATTAAAATTTTATGTGAAACATAGACTCCTACGACCTTCATCCAGACGGGGTCGTTTTTAGTAATTGTGTTACCGTTAAAAAATGACTGTCTGGATGGAGGCTGTAAGAGTCTCTGTTTCGCACGAAATTTTAAAGCATAATATAGGGATATAGTGATGAATATTCACGGAAGAAATTTTCAAAAAAAATAAAAAAAGTGGGGAAAATGGGGCGGGGGGAGCCAAGTTAGCTCCTCCTTAGGGGTAGCCACATTAAACCCATATATAAATGATATATGTATATATATTCCTTATCGAGCGCCTTATTGAGTTATCGAGCCGAGCGAGGTTCGGCTCGAGCTCGGCTCATTAAGCTATCGAGCCCAAAATTCAAGCTCGAGCTCAGCTCAATAGCCTAATGAACCGGGCTCACAAGCCCTTATCGAGCCGAACCTGAGCCTGGCTCATCGAGCTGTGACTCAACAATCAGTCCTACTATGATGCGTGTAGAGAAACTTGGAATCAAAAGGGCAAAGGGAACTTAAACCACAAGGAAGAGAAGAGTATGTACAGAAAACTTGAGATCCGTTTCACACATAAACAGCATTGCACCAAACAAGGAAATGAAAAAACAGCAAAGGTCTGCAAGGAGACCAGTACTCGTATAATAAACAAAGCAAAGAACTGACATATATGAATATTATTAATTACGAGTGAAAAATGCGAAAAGAAGTTTTTTGTTGATTCCAATCAAACTATTTTTATTTTACAAGGTGGATTAAGCCATTATCAGTAATCCACCAATTATGATACTTGGAGCAATGGAAGGCTGTTATATTTTCTTTTTTCTAAATGTAAAAATTTATTAAAAGATACGGGATAATAAACAATCTGTATTCGAATAAGCTGATATTAGTTCAAAAATAGAAATTTACTACTAGTCAAAGCCCATTTAGTAACATAATTTTAAATAGGTCAAGATCCTAAAGTTCTATCGAAGATTAGTCCATTATTAGCTCGTGGGAACTCAGACTAGGTTATACCAAACTATGGTATTTATATGGGAATTCATTTCCATATATCTATAATTGGATTGAAGTACAATTTTGACCGACGCATTTTGTATCTGTTCATTTTATATGGCTGAGACCTACTTTGACTGAAATGCTATTTTATATAGAGGAAAGGGATCCTACTCCATGGAGTAGGTAACTTACCTGCCCCATTCTTATTTTTTCCACTTCTTTTTATTTTTTTTTGAAAAATACTTCCATGGAATTTCATAACTATATCCATCTAATATGTCATTAAAATTTCGTCAGAAACAGAGACTCTTATGCCATCCATCCAGAATAGGAAATTTTAGCGGTCCTAAATTTGTTGTAATCGGCATGTTCTGGATGGAGGACGTATGAGTCTCTGAATCTTACGAAATTTGAATGACATATTAGAGGGATATAGTTATGAAAATCCATGAAAGCACTTTTCAAAAAAATAAAAAGAAGTGGAAAAAATGATAATGGAGATGGCAAGTTACCTATTGCATGGAGTAGGATCTCTTTCCTCTTTTATATAAGGGTTTACTTATGCCCTTCTCAACTTCTGCAATTTTAGTTATGCTCCTCTTTTTTTTGCATATCACCTCCTTTTCCTTAAAAAAATATTTCCAAAAACCGCATTCTTTTTCTTTTCTATTGTTCATTTCTTCTTTTTTTAAATTAAAATAAAAATTCAACAAAAATTGCATTAACTGTGACATTCCAAGATTGTCTTTTTTAGACGTCTTGTTACTTCTTACTCTCTTACAGATTATCCAGTAAAAATGCTATTACGCACTATCGTTTCGACACGTTGCCTACAAAACAAATAACAAATGCTTTGTAATTATATTTTCAATGCAGTCTAGTTTTGCGTTCATTTTATAATAGAAGTATATTGGTTGAAAGGTTTTTTTTTTCTTTTTATAAAATGTTGTACATAATCTTCTTTCAAGCTATTCAATAATGGTTACGTAATTCGAATCTTTTCTTGCACTAGAAAGACCCATCTATTTAGCTTGGATTTTGAATCTTTCAAGGCTGAGAGATGCTGAAAAAATGCACGATTAGATTATATAATTACTATAGATCATAACAATATAATATAAAATCTAATCCCTTCTCGATTATTGTGTAATTTTGTTGGATTTCATCCACGATTTTCCTTGCGTAGCGAATGACTACATTTTTTCGTCAATCTTTTCATCTTATTACTACTTCGAGCATGATGTTTGATGCATCACACATCTCAAAATTTCGGATATAGTTGGATGATTATATCTTGGGTTATAAGATTCTTAAGTTTATCGAAGGCTCAGTTGCATTTAGATGTGTGATAAGGGAGGGAAAAACTCTCAAAGCTCTGTAAAGTAATGACGAAGCCTTCTCCACTTTAAGTAGGGTTGGCTATATGGATCTTTTCTCAAATCCATGTTGAAAGATCCGACTATTTTTCATACTAACTAACAGTTATCTAACGTAGTCCTTACAATGAGGGATTTGAACACTGATTTTTTTGGGTGGTAGACGCATTGCATTTACCACTAGACCATTGAAGTGGGATAAAAGAGACCAACAATGGAGGTGCAAAATCAGTAGTGAGGGATATCTGAGCAACAATTGGGAACTAGAAATCAATAATGTATCACATTAAATAAGTAAGAATTGTCTTTGTAAGCCATATGAGCAAGCTTAAGCTTAAACACAAGCACAATTTGGTAAGAGGGCATAATATGTCAACAACAAAAGGCAGCCACCTAAATAATGTGTCAGTAATGGGAGAACATGAGACACGTGACATACGAAAATGTGCCTCGTCAATCATTAAAGCAAGAATAACGAGGTAGATCTCCCTCAGGGTATGTATAGTATTGAGATAAGGGATTATGAAGATAAATGGATTTTGTCCCTCGTTTTTGTTCGTTTGTAGAGACATGATTCTGAGGAATAAGGAGGGATTAGTGGTGGTTATGTGATATTATTTGTTTGGTTGGCAAAGGAAGGGTAAGAGATAAGGGAAATACGTTAGTTAATTCTGTTATGCTTTATTGGAGTTTTGCAGCTCATACGATACATACAATAGAAAGTTTGAGTATGCCACAACTTCAACATTGAAAGATATTCCACGACGTATGTTTTCAGAGACAAATAAATTCAAATGTAATATAATGTTCTTCCCTGCACATATCATATGTATGATAATATAATTTATATGGTAGGGATATATTTCATGAGTATTATTGTAGTTGATTCATGATCTCCTCCATTCAATGGAATGATGAGAACCAATGATCTTTCGACTCAGCATATCTCATACATACCTACAATGCATCACAAAGAAAACACCGCTAAAAAGACAAGTTTTCGTAATAAACAACTAAGGCAATAGCCTTGCCGAGTCCTATACATCTGGGTCATCTGGTGTGGGTTATCCCATAACCAAGCACATGTCGATATAAGAAACACCATCTTTATATATATTCCATTTAAATGTTTCCATCATTTGAGAATCAGCTTTCATGGATAACCATTTTAAATCTTTCATTTAAATTGACTGCAATGGTATCCCATTCCAGTTGAATAATATTGCATACTTCTGTTGAACTCGTAAGCCCTTGGTGACTCATTAAAGCAATAAAGTTATTTTATATCATCATTTGAACTGAATGTTTGTATTTGCACTTAATGAGAGGCTCGTTAGTATAATTAGGGTTATGTACCATAGCCATCTTGATTTCATACAGCTATTGATCTAAAAAGTTTGATCATAGAGGTTGATGCAAGGTTGTAGATAATCTAAAGAGTCAGATCGAGGACATGCCTGACATCGTTAAATGATATTTAAGGATGATATCCAGTGTGAGAATGAAATGACAATCTTTCTCTAAAAACTAGTTTCTGACTTACCTCTTGATGCATATCCTCTGCATAGGAACAAAGATACAGAAGTATCAGATTAATCAAGTCAAGTTGTTGATTACAAGTCAAATTATTGACCAAAAGTCAAAATGTTGATAAAAAGTCAAAAAATTGGCTTTAAGTAGAAGTGTTGGCTTGATGAGATCGATATATTAAAGACCTAAATCATATAGTGTTACAGACACGCACATAACCTTTGATCGGAGACATATGTACATTTATATGTTCGAGTATGCACATTTGGTAGAACATTGGATTGATGACATATACACGATCTATATACTGCTGTACTGTTGTGTATATGAGGAGATATGAGATGTATGATCTCTTGAAAGAATCATACATGTTCAATTTCTATGAACAAGAGACGAAGCTTACTCATGAGATATTATGGTCACGTCTAATTCTATGTATGATCGTCTTGTTTATGAAAGAGGATTAGAATTAGGAAATATTAATATATGATTTTCACAATCATATGATTGATATTGTTGCCCAATTATCGATTGAGAAACCTGCAGATATAACCTCGAACAAGACAGTCAAACAAGGATTTATGGTATATAGGATGGTTGAGTATTGAGAATGTTATGGGTTGATGCGATTATAATAGATTGTATACCACGATGGTTCTATTTCAAGGGAGTGGTGAAACCTAGTAGATTTTAGTGACTCCATTTTGTGGATAAGAGATTGAAAATTAATTGGATTAAATCTCAACCCATTTCTAGTATCCATTTCTAGATCGAAATGTTGGAAATGGAACCAAATGGAAATGAAAATGGATCCGAAATAATTTGAAGAAGTGGATTCAAATGGATATTGTCCAAAACGATTTAAACCCTGATAATGGATATCAAGTCATTATATATGAATAATATAATCCCCATTTCATTATCTCCAACTATCCTTGAATGATGCTCAAGAGTCCTAATTGTGTTAGGACTCGTACATTGACATATCAATATCAAGATAACAATTATTATTTTGGATATATTTTATATGGGATGTGAATATAATTCACTTTATTTGATATTAATTAATATGAATATGGATTCATATAATAACTAATATTTGTATGGATATGATTCATACATATATATTCAAGACATGTGTGAATATGATTTTCATAATAAAATGTGAATTGAATTTACATTTAAATTTAGACTAATGAATTGGATTCATTTTTAGGATGATGTTTTTATAAATCTTCCAATATGATATTTGAATTTAATTTCAATTGATAGTAGTCAAGAGATAATTGAATTAAAAATCATGTCATATTTGGAATTGAAATGGGAGAGAGAGCGATGTGGACGTCCACCATGCATGCCATGTGGACTCCACCATGCATGCCATGTGGCCATCCTCTATAAAGTAGGACTCCTTATGTGTTAGTTTTTATTTTGAGTGATATTTTTGGCTAATTGGTTGGCCAAACACTTGAAGGATTAGGAATCCATCATACACATCCAAAAATAAATTCAAGAGACATGATGTGGTCATTCACATTATAGAGTAGGACTCTTCATGGCCGTTCCCTCTTGTATTTAAAGATGGACTTGACCTCTCTTTCCAATTAATTCAAAATCAATTCCAATGCATTGAGAGCTACTATTGTCTTGAGAATTAAAAGAAGTTATAAGAGAAGATTCTCTTCATAATTCTCTCTTGGTTGTCCCCATCCACATCTCCACAAACCCTAATCGTACACCACTATTGCCCCATCTTCTTCTATGTTGGCTTGGCCATTCGTGAGAGGAGTCGTCTTCTTCCTCGTGCTCCATGTACATATAGAAGGAACCGTTTTCATACTCAAGAGGTAGAAATCATCTAGATATTTATTTGTGTGGGAAACCTAGTGGAGAAGATCTCTCAAGTTTGTGGGAGGTGCCACGAGTCATCATTATGCCTATGAAGGCAAGAGCCTATCAGATCGGACTTGATTTAGGAGGTCTCTTATTTTTGAGAGTCACGCTTCAAAGGTATTCCTTAATACTCTTGTGATTATACAAAATGGCTTGGAAAGAGTTTCATATGCCATGTGGTTTCGCATTAGCAGTTTTTTTATAAAACTGCATCAATGTTCATATGAACCACACCTTAATTTATGAATTTGATTCATTAGTTTTACGTTTTAGTGATGTGCGAGGTCAAACCTCACTTCAACTTCATGTTGGCTGGCAAGTGTGGCATGATCTATCAGTTGAATTAAGACGTGATCCATCTCAAACGTCCATAGTGGCATTGCCATCATATCAATATATTAAAGCAAATGAGTAAACCCGAGAACGAATCACCTACATATTATGCACGACACAAAGTTTAATACCCATACATTGGTTAAACAAATGCCCAAACCGATCAGAATGACCAGTTATGCATAACGTATAAGAATAATATTATTACAATCATTTATTAAGTGAACAACATCACAACATGTTTATCGCGCATCGATTCATTAATCGAATCGTTAGCGAAAGTTGATTAGCCCATCAGGTGCAGGATAAGTCGTTCCTTCTCATCTAAACACTCTCCTGCATCATTCTTAGAGAATTTCAAAATATTTATAATGCCAACAAGGAAGACCACCAATAATAAGCGTATAATAGGGGGTAATATCGAGGCTTTAACCATGTACCCGCAAGGCCTTTGTCAAATATAATGATATATTTCAATACTCAATAATGGAAATTAACAGAAATTCAGAGTGCTTTGTCATATGTATATCTTGGAGACGTGTATAATATAACTGGTCCTCTGCATCGTCGAACTTAAATGTCTAAAAAAAACAAGCAAAACATTGTCGGAACAATAACATGTACATCCATGATCTCATGCATGTCAGAGTAAAGTATCATTTCTCATGGTTACACTGCAACGACATAGTCATACTACACATTAAAAAGACAACATATGATGGAGGATATAGGAGGCATTAAGATTGTTGGGAAAAATGAGAGACTTCTTTATTCCTTGAGCCCTAGACTCTCTATATAGAGGAGAGCCCTATGGGAAACTTACATAAATCAAACAAGAGGAAAAGAAAATAGATAAACTAATACAGAAACATAGAAATATAGAAACATATCTCTACACTCAAATATAGAAACATATCTCTACACTCCCCCTCAAGATAGAGCATAGATATCTATCACGCTCAGATTGGATGAACACTTTTGAAACAATCATCTAAGTAAGGCCTTGGTGAAAATGTCTGTTGTCTGGTCCCCTGAGCTGACATGGGATGTAGAAATGAATCCCTCCTAGATCATGTCACGTATGTAGTGGCAATCTACTTCAATGTGCTTCGTCCTTTCGTGGAATGCATGACTATTAGCAATAAACATGGCAACCTGATTGTCACATTTTAGCGACATGGGAAGAGGTACATCTATATGTAGATCTGTAAGGACTACTCGAACCCACATCATTTCTATACATGCTTGTGCCATAGCCCTATACTCAGATTCAACGCTAGATCTAGCAACTACAATTTGCTTCTTTCTTTCCACGAGACAAGTGAATCTCCAACAAATATAGCAAATCCAGTCGTGGACTTCCTGTCCTTGGGGCACCCTGCATAATCTGTATGCGCATGCCAAGATAGTGATGCCCCCTCTTTTAAATAGCAACCCTGCACCTGGAGATGATTTAAGATACCTCAGTATCATTTGTATAGCATCCATATGTACCTGATGAGGTTGTTCCATGAACTGGCTCACCCGACTGACAATAAATGAAATATCGGGTCTGGTAGTGGTAATATAAAGAAGCTTTCCCACCATCTCTCTGTATCTTTTCCTATCAAACTCATCAGTATCATCATCATATAGTTTCATGCTTAGATCCATGGGTGTGGTGGAAGGTCGGCATCCAAGCCTTCCCGTGTGACTTAGCAATGACATATTTCCTCTGAGTCATCATGAGCCCTTGTTGATTTCTGGCAAACTCCAGTCCCAGAGAGTATCTAAGAGTTCCAAGATCCTTGGTAACAAATTCACGTCTCAGAAATTCTTTCACCCTCTTGATTCCTTATATGTCATCTCATCTGATAAGTATATCATCATCATACACCATAATAGCAATCGTATCTCTAGAGATTCTCTGTATGAAAAGAGAATGATCTGCATTCAATCGGCTGAACCCCTGCTTCTCAAACAAATCTGAGAGCTTCTGGAGCCAAGCTCTCGGGCTCTACTTAATACCATAGATTGCCTTATGAAGTCTATATACATGTGAACACTCCCCCTTAGCAGTAAACCCCGACTGCTGCTACATGTAGACTTCCTCCTGAAGATCACCATATAAAAAGGCATTATTGACATCAAGTTGAAATAGAGACCAATCTCTAATCACAACAATTGATAACAGAATCCGTAGGGTAGAATGACGAGCAACTGGTGAGAAGGTGTCAAGATAATCCACCCATATGTCTGAGTAAATCCACGAGCTACAAGGAAAGACTTGTACCGATCAATACTGCCATCTGCATTCTGCTTCACTGTAAACATCCATTTGCAACTTACTATAGATGCCCCAGTGGGGGCCGGGACCAGACTCCAAGTACCTTTAGACTGAAGAGCCGCCATCTCCTCCTCCATAGCTAGACACCACCTGCTATCTATCAAGGCCTCCTGGTAAGTCCGTGGTATGGCCACGGTGGATAAAGCAGTAACAAACCTCCTGAAATCACCTATCAGATGCTTGAAGGTGACATGAGAAATAATCAGATATGAGGCATAAGAACGCTTCTGCTTCCTAATATTAATAGGTAAATCGAGATCATCATCATCCCCGCCACCAACCTGATCATCAACCTCATGAGGTGACTCTTGCTGAGAATCAATATTAGTCCCATCATTAGAAGTAATGTTTTCATAGAAAACCTGGGGTATGTTAGATGATGGAAATCGAGCAGGAGTAGACCATTGGCTGTAGTGATGTGGTAGTGGTGGAACCAAAACAATAGGAGGTGGTGGGGCTAATGGTGGTGATGGATGTGGTGGTAGTGGAGATGTTGATGAGGGTGGTTGGCATATGGGGGTGGTTGAATATAGACCTCATTATCCGAGTTTTAAGGTGTCCGCCTGTCACCTGTAGGAGAATAATACATGACAGACTGTCGAAATGTTGTATATGTGTTGTAGTAGGGCAATAGGGATCGATCCAGAAATTAAACCACATAAATTAATGAATCAATTAAGCGATGTGGTTCTATATTTATTTAACCTGGGCAAGTGTCAAGGTCGACTCAAGGAGGTAAAGGAACAACCTAGGTTAAATCTATAAAATTTAGCGAATGATTTTCAAAGCAGAATTTCTTTGGTATTTTTATGCAATTAGTGGTTGCAAATGCAAATCGAACCAGTTTCTAGGACTAAAATGCAAGTTCCAATTAAACGGAGTCTAGAAATTATCAAACTTGACCAGCATTTGAAATATGATGAAATGAATCCTCTGTAATTTTTTAAAATTTTTTAACGTAACGTGAATTTTAATAAATAAAATAGTGTAGATAATGTGATTTTTTATAATTTTAATAAATATCAAACCTACTTATTTTCAGGAAATAAAATTATCCTTGATGAGTCTAATGAAGATATATCCAGAAGAATTCTAAACCTTTAAAATGTTGAGTTTTCAGTCTACTAAAAATTAACTATTGAAATCACAAATGGATTATTCAGAACAAATCATGTATGCAGAGAATTGAGTTTTGGGCATGACATAAAACACAACTATATCAAATGTGCTTTTTTCGTAATTTTTACAACAATGGTTAATTTAATACAAATTTCAGACCATGAAATGGTTAAAACATGCGAAATTTCACCAAATCAATTGTAATCAATTAACCATGTCTCACAAAAATATGAATAAATACCCATGAGATACAGAATTAATTGAGCTACAAAATGGAATTTTTGGAATAAATAAATGATGCAAAAATGTGTTCAAATAATAGACCAAAATTAGAGGTATGAATACAATACAAAATACGAAATGAAATAAAACAAATGTATAGTGGACTCAGATGCAATTACCCAAAAGGGTGAAGGGACAGATGCAAAAATTCACCAAGGGCATACGTTCTAGGCATGTGTTGCTGACGTCATCGATGAACCGAGGGCGACGACGTGACTTGCAAGGAGTGCGGGGCCTCTGGCAAAATATCACACCTCCTCATGTGTCATGCATATGAAGGAAGGGTCTGGGGTGGCGGGTCGCAGGCAGTGTTGCAGACTTGGCATGGTGGTGTGTAGGTCTCTCCAGGGAGAGTTGCTAACGGTGATGGAGGTACGAGGGCATGGCTAGATGACTGGGCATATGAGTGGTCCTTGGTGCAGGAGGCCGATGGAGGCGCAAAGAAGCGAGGTGCTCCGATGTGGTGGTGCAAGTGGCCGAAGCGTCACAGGCTTAACTGACACACGACCAAGCGGTGGAGCGGGATGCGTCCGGTGAAGGGAGACCCCTCCGGTCGACAGACAATACAAGGTGGTAGGTGTGATCTAGAGACGTGATGTAGAGATCAATGAAGGCAATGCTGATGTCAGTGAGGTGGCGAGCGACAGAGTATGTAGGGGAAAGCTCGAGGCGGTGGTTGACGACAAAGCCGGAGCCTCGAGTGGCTGGGGATTTCGTCGGAAGGTGGTAGAACTCAACAGAGCTCCGTAGTTGCCTCGAGACCTTGGCGATGAGGTCAAAGCTTTTGATTGAAGCTACAATAGAGGGAAGTCGTTGTCCTATGGATCTTGCCCACGAGAAAATCGAAGGTCGTTGTCGCTCGACGCCCTAAACCCTCAACTGGCACATTAGGGTGCTCAGAGTTGGGCCTCCCACAGGAGTGCGACCGATGGCGCGGACTGGGGCCTATGGGGCAATCTTTATGGACAGTTGGCGAGGCGAGATCGATGGGGAGGGGAAAGAGGGAGCAGAGGACGCAGGTGGTTGCTAAGGCCTGACGTGAGTCGGTGAATCCTGCGGGGAGGTTGGAAGAGGGGGGCGATGTGGGTCGCGCAACCATCGCGCGAAGGGGAGGGGTGGTTGTGGACTGGATCAGAGAGAGAAGAGAACGAGGGAGGCGGAGACATGGGTCATAGTTGCAACGGTTGCGCACCGCCCGGGGAAGATGGACGTGAGAGGAGGAGGTGCACAGGAGGAAGGGGGTGGGGCCACATGGCGCGTGAGCACATGACCACATTGTAGGAGGAAAATAAATTAAAATAAATTTAAAATTAAAAAATTAAAAATAAAATAATAAATAAATAAATAAGTAAAGTAAAATAGAAATAAATAAATAAATAAAAATTAGGGTTTGGACCGAGGGCCAAGTCTGTCTGTCCTGAAATTAGAGTTTGGGTTTATTTGTCAATTATTTCTATTAGTATAATTTTTATATTTTTCATTGATTAAGGTTAATTATATGTACACAATGGTGTTAGTTTCATGTGATTAGGAGTTAGAATAAAATCATTAAAAATCAATGAAGTTAATTGTTTTAAAGGTCAACTGTACACATGATTCTTGGCTCCTCATTTGATGTAATGGTGAATGATAAAATGGGAATATTATTACACATGCATGAATGGTAATTATGCAATTTAGATGATTAAATGCCAATGAATTTTGGGTAACTGAGCTTAATTATCCTCTTTTAGAGTGATGAATCACAAATTCATCGACCCTCTATACATAAACCATGCTCATCCTTGAGCCACTAGAGAATGAATGATCTAGTCGGATCAACCCCTGATTGTGCATGTGAAATACAAGACTCGATCTGTTGAAGAACTCTCGATTTTAGTGAACCCAAAATTTTGAGTTGAACTAAGCTTTAGTTTAAAGGTATCCGACTTCTCTAGTTCTGAGACTCTCTTTGTTTACATATAGTAAGCATATGAAATTTAATTGTGGACTGCAATCACAAGAGTGGAGTCAAAACATCACCCAAGATTCTAGTCTAAAATACTCTCTTAAGAACCCAATCCTCAACACATAGGAAATAAATCGGTTCTTGCATAAAACCCACCGTCTCTTTAGTTGTCAGCCTTCCATAAGTGTAAATGGAAGGCCAGTTGATGGAGGGCATAGGTTTATGTAATTTTCTTCTCTCCCTCTCATTAGAACAAGGATCCTCTTGAGTGCCTTGTTAATTGAATGCATGTATTTTAGGTTGTTGACCGGTGCGTCCGTTAAGAGAGTTCGGAGTCGTCTGCACTTGTTTTCCTGGGAGTACATCGGGGTGTGTCTTTTTTGAGCACTTATCATACCTTCGACACCCAGACTTGTATCACTACACGATGCAAATCTCTTTTTGAGTGCTAGCCCAGCTCTTGGTCCTAATAGCTTTGGTCCTAGTGGACACTTTGAAAAGGTTGGGAGCGCTCGCCTTTTACGGAAGCTCTTTGTATTTGTAATTGTAATGAGAGAGCTTTTTATGGAAGGACTTCTCTTGAAATTTATTTGATGGTTGGCTAGCTCCACTGCTTTTATCAAGTTGGCGCACATTGATCAACAACAATTATTTTGTTTCATCACACCCTAGCACATAGGTTAATATCAAGATATTAGTATAAATTCAGGTTTCATGAAGCCTTCATCAATTTTATCCATTCTTCGAGCATCATAAAATCATGTCTAAACTCAAATCCCTCATCCTAGTTCCTCAAGTGAAATTCACTGCATTTCTCCTTTTATTTTGCATTATTCTCGTTCATGCATTTAGGATTAATGTCTGCATTTTAGCATGCATATTTGCATTATATAAGAAGCCAAATTCACTTGTAAATATCACATGTAATAACCATATGTTCCCTTAATTGCACATACATCTTTCAAACTAGGGAAGTGTGAATAATTAAGTTGTAGACCCTAATGACTAATGCTGGTTACTCTGAGTCTTGGAACCTCATAAACCAAGTGTCATTGAACTTCTCAAGTTTTGTATGAGTGTATAAGTGTCAGGGATACATCCAACTAAAGAATGCATGGATAAATGAGAAGTTGAATGAAGTGGAAGAGAGCAAAATGTTTTCTTAGAGATTTTTAATGCAAGATTTTTTTGCAAAATGAATAAGAAGCCAATTTTAAAACTTTTATTGCACACACGATTTGACATAATAGTGTTAGTTGCACTTTTTTTACAAGATTGCTACCCACCCCATAAATAAAACATAGACTTACGCTAAAGTACAAGCTATGGGTAAAATATGTACAAAGTATACACACCCACTATACTTAACGAATGCTATGTCCTCAGAGCACAAGAAGCTCAGAGAAGCTTTAGCTTGGGCTAAGCGTAAGAGAGTGAAAAAGAAAAGTAAATAGAAGTCAGCTCATCCCCTATACTTAGGTTTTGGACAGTCTAAGTATAGAAGAGGTGCGAGAATGGAGCGGACAAGAGAAGAAGTGGATGAGAAGGGCATATACAGTGGGCATCGGGCCCCCTATACTTAGGCTTTGGTCAGTCTAAGTATTGGAAGAAGGGGCAGGGGTCCAATGAGTTCTGGAGAATGTACAAGTGAATTTTTGAAGAATTAAGATGAGTCTGTACAGATAGGGTCCGATTGCTTCTCTTCATGAAGCGTGTTTTAAAGTGTCTCCACTGTGCTCATTCTACATGAAGCTGATGACCTTGACTTGGATTAACTGCTCTTTAGAATCGACATAATGCTTCAACAACTATCCATTAACTAAAAATGTCTGTGTATTATCTCTGAGATCAGCAACGTCAACACTACCATTGTTGTGCACATCTGTAACAATGTAGGGATCCGTCCATTTAGATTTGAATTTCCCATGAAACATTTTCAACCTGGCGTTAAAGAACCATACCTTCTACCCAGGGACAAAGGTCTTATGCCTTATGTGTCGATCATGCCATCTCTTGACCTTGTCCTTATAGATTACATTGTTGTCGTACGTTCGGTTTTGGATTTCCACTAACTCGTTTAGATTCAAGTCACGAAAGAGCTTCCCCAGGTGACAACTCCAATTAATCTTCTTGATTACCCATTCTAATTTGTGAATTAACTCTGCGGGCAAATGGCATTGCTTTCCATAGATCATCCTAAAATGTGAAGCATCGAGTGGAGTCTTATAGGCTGTCATATAGGCCCATAGAACTTGGTCCAAAAGATGAGACCAGTTCTTCCTATCAGGCCGGACCAACTTCTGAAGAATACTCTTCACCTATCTATTAGAAACCCCTGCCATGCCATTAGATTGTTGATGGTAAGGATTGGCTACTCTGTGCTCGAATTTATAGTCCTTAACCAATGATCTCATTCTCTATCCACAAAGTGGCTACCCCCATCAGAAATCAAAACCTTTGGAACCCCGTACCTCGCAATCATATGATCCTTGATAAAATTATAGAAAATTTTGTTGTCGGCAGTTTGGGTCAGGATAGCCTCCACCCACCTTGACAAGTAATCAACTGCCAACAAGATGTATTCATGCCCATTATTTTTGGGAAAGTGACCTATAAAATCAATTCCCCATGTGTTAAAAACATCACAGAAATTCATCGGTTGCATGGTCATCTCATCTCTATATCCAATGGTCCCTCCCATTCTCTGACAAATTAGACACGACCATACAAAATCAATAGTATCTCTAAACAAGGTCGGCCTGTAAAATCCACATTGGAGTTCCTTGTATGCGGTTCTCTTTCCCCAATGATGTCCTCCAGCCTCAAGTGTATGACAATATGTGAGGACACTCCGGTATTCCTCATAAGGAATATACCTTTGCCAAATAAAATCCGACCCTTCAAAGAAAAGGAACGGATCATCCAAGTGGTATCTCCTCGATTTCGACTTCAGTCGGTCAATACTACTCCTAGGCTAACCCTTAGGAACTTGCTTGGAGACAAGGTAGTTCACCATGTTGGCATACCACGGGAGTGAGTCAATAATGCAAACTGACTCGTTTGGGAAAGTTTCTCGAATTTGTTCACTATCATGATTATTTTTCTGTTCTATCCTGGAAAAATGATCAACCACAACATTCTTCACTCCAGGTTTATCTTTAATTTCCAAATCAAATTTCTGGATTAATAAGATCCATCTAAGAAGATGCACCTTTACGTCCTTCTTTTCCATTAAGTACTTGATTGCTACGTGATTAGTGAAAATCGTCACCTTAGAGCCTAAAATATATGATTTAAACTTCTATAGGGCACAAACTACTATAAGCATTTCCTTTTCAGTCATTGTGTAATTTCTTTGTGCAAGATCCAAAACTTTGCTCGCATAGTGAATCGCATAAGGAATCTCATCTCTTCTCTATAATAACACAGCTCTGACAGTAAAATATGATGCATCAATCATGATCTCAAAGGGAAGAGACCAGTCGGGAGCTTGTAAGATAGGCGATTCACAAATCTTTCTTTTCAGGAGCTCAAAGGCCTATAGATACTTGTGATCGACAATGAATTCAGTGTCTTTTCCTAAGAGCCCAGTCAGCGGGTGGGCGATTTTTGAAAAATCATGAATAAATCTTCGATAAAATCCAAAATGCCCTAATAAAAACCTCAACAACTTGACGTTGGTTGGTGGCTCAAGTTTCTTAATCACATCCACCTTGGTAGGGTCAACCTCCATTTCCTTTTTGGAGATGGACATGCCCCAATACGATACCCTCCGTGACCATAAAATGACTTTTCTCCCAGGAGAGTACCATATTAACCTCCCTATACTTCTTGAGGACTCGATCCAAGTGCGCTAAACATGTATCAAAGGAATTACCGTAGACCGAGAAGTCAGCCATGAATACTTCCAAGAAATCTCCCATCATCTCAGCAAATACGACGATCATGCACTGTTGAAATGTGCCTGGGCCATTGCAAAGCCCAAAGGGCATGAGCCTGTACGCTTCGGTGCTGAATGGACATGTGAATGTGGTCTTTTCCTGGCCCTCGGGAGTTATGGCTACCTGATTGTAGCCCGAGTACCCATCAAGAAAACAAAAGAATACTTTTCCTGCTAGTATCTCCAAATCTTATCAATAAATGATAGAGCAAAGTGGCCTTTCTTGATCGTGGCATTCATGCGTCTGTAATCGACACATACACGCCATAACATGGGTACTCGTGGTATGATCTCTACCCCCTCCTCGTTGATGACCATATGAATTCCCGACTTCTTCAGGACAACATAAAGAGGGGCCACCCACTCGGAGTCAGAAATAAGGTATATAAACCATGATTTACACCATTTCTCTATTTCTTTCTTAACTACTTCCCGTAGATTTGGGTCCAGTCTCCTCCGGAACTCACGGGAAGGCCTCGCATTATCCTCAACATATATTTGGTGCGAGTAGAGAGCAGGGTTGATTCCCACGAGATCCGACACAGTCGAACCAATGGCTTTGTGGTTCCTCTCAAGGACTTCTAGCAACCTGGACTCATGTTCTGCAGTTAATTCCGAGCTAATGATAACAAGAAATCTCTCTTTGGGTCCCACAAGAAACACATACCTGAGTGTAGGAGGAAGTGGTTTCAGCTATGGCAAATCTGTATCATCGATTAAGTCCGACTGAGTGACATATGAGTTCGGCTCTGTGTCGGAGGATGGATCAAACTGTGATGTGTTGGCCACCAATTCTGTTGAATAGTGAGTCGCATCATCAAAGAAATGCGATCATTTGACCCTGCATCCGACTCATCATCTAGGTCCCTTGATTGTTCTGAAAGAGGTTGAACCAACAAATCAAAAGGGATCTCTGAGTCATCAAGGACACATGTATCTGTGCTTCTCACGAGATCAAGCAACACCTGGCAAACTGCATTGTGCACTAATTTCTCTAAAGATAAGAGGATCTCGCTGTGTTCTGCTGGAATATGTCTCCACATCCCAACTATGTTGATCATCTTACAATTTGCCTCTGCAGATTATGAGTACTCGGTACTGGATTATGAGTTGGGTCATTGCCATTTTGTCTGCTTCATCTCTAAGTTCACTTCTCTGCCTGGAGATCTGAACTTTATAATTTCTATGATGTAGTCGAATCCTGCCCTGACGGTACTCAAGAATGACCACCCAAGAATGATATGAGATTCTCTCCAATGTATGGGGTCTCCATATCAAGGACAATGAAGACCACTTTGTACTCTTGCCCCTCAATCAAGATAATGACATTCTTCACTTCTTCCTTTGGCCTCTTTATTGACCGATATGTAAATTGGAGTAGAGCTGATGATTTTCTGAGTGGACCTAACTCTAATTTCTAATATAGTGCCAAGGGAAGAAGGTTAATTGAAGAACCGTTATCTAGAAGAGTGTGTGTAAAACACAATGTTGTCGATACAACTCTCCACATAGTGATCACCCATGTCTATCTTTTTCCTTAGTAGTTGTTGATTCTTAACACAGTGAGTAGTGGCTATTGATAAGACATGAGTCTTCACATGCGGATATGGTTTCTTCCTGCGAGTCCTTGTAAGCGTGCATCTCATTTTCAAGTACTTTTGAAATGGAGATTGTTTTCCACATTTTGTTCAAATGGCACCTTAACTGTGGTGTTCTCTTGACAAAATCGTGCCATTTCTGAATCATCTTGACGAGTTTTCTTAGATTTGTGTTTTCCTCCCGTTAGAGCATGAGGGAAAGGAATAGAAGCAAACGAAATAGGGGATGAAGAATCCAAATCATAACCAGAAACATCATGCTTAGATTTAATTGAAATGGAGTTCTTATTACATAAATCTTTAATCTTCAACTGAAAGTTAAAATCAAGATTGTCTATAACAGATTGTGGAATTGATGACGAAGGTAAATCTGCCACAACTGGAGGTGCAAGGTCCTCTGTAGACTCCATTGGCGCTTTCCCCTTCTGTTGAGTGGGAATCCTTGGTCTCTTCAGATATGATGTTGAATCCTGATGTCTTTCTTCTTATGCATCTGATGAGTCATCGGGTTGAGCTCCAGAGATGCCTCTCTCCATTTCCCTTGCCCGGTCATGCATAGTCACAGTCCTTCAACTCCTGAGTGACATAGCATTTATATTGTCAAACGAAAGGATCTCATGTTTAGATGTAGATACATCTTAATAATTTACACGACCACCATGTTGCTAAAATTGAGATTTGTTCAAGTTATTGGGATTAACTTGAACTTTGGTGGGAATAGTTGTAGTAGGTGCAATCTATTCATCTCTCCAACGAGATAGGCGATTGACATCATCCCGTAGATCATGAATTTCACTCATGTAAGATCGAAGCTCCTCGAGAATCTACCGTTGAATGTCCATGGGTCCTGTCGGAGAGTGATACTACTAGGAAGACTATCGTGAATATTGGCCCTGAGGGGTCTGGTAATGTTGATGTCTCTGCTGCTGGGGTGCCTGCAGATATTGCGGGCCCTGCTGGACCACTTGATATTGGCCCTGACAACCATATTGTTATTTTTTCCTCTGTTGTTGGGGTTGGGTTGTGCTCTGACTGTGCTGTGGTGCAGGAGTGAAAGCGGTATTGTAGAAGGTCCGGGGACGTTGGTATGGATGTTGGTCCCCCGTGTTTCCTTGTATAGCAGGGTCCTATGTATACCAAATACCATTCATTTCCAACATCTACGGGGGCTCTTCCTCGATGATCTCTCCTAGTGGTGGTGACTGCTAAAAAAGTTGGGCATCGGACTGGTCCTGAACCCAAAGCTGAGGTGGCGCTGACATCAGTTGCTCCTGGACATGATGCACTTAGAAAACAGGAGCAATGGATGCAGTCGCGATAGGTATCCGGATCTTGGACACCTTCTCAGTCAGCTCCTCCATTTGCTTTGGTATTTGAGAGATCATACTGTCAATTTCTTTCACCCTTTTGTTGATCTGTTCCACAACTACTAGCTGGTCTACAATGATGCTCATGTTCGGAATTAGATCCTAGGCTATCTCAGCAACACTCTATTTCCCTCCTTTATATTAGAGTGTGTTGAGGGAATCAGTGTAGGCCCTACTGGTGATTTGTGAGCGGCTTGTCTCAATCATCTGTTCAAATACCTTCCAAATGGTATCCGTACCTCGTGATGTGTAGTTGCCTCCACAAGCAGCGCTCACTAAACCTTGTGTCTCACAGTTGAGACCAGAATAAAGTCATTGGTCAGAGATATTGTCATCCAAAGCATGACACTGGCAGTTTTTATAAGATCTTTGAATCTATCCCATGCATCACAGAATGGTTCGTGAGACAAGTCAGAAAAGCTGGTGATGTGTATCCACATCTGGTTAGTCCTACTCAAAGGGTAGAACTTCTTTAAGAACATGTCCTTGAATTATTGTACTTGGTAACCATCACTCCTAGATTCTTCACCCAGTAATCAGCTTCACCTTTTAAGGTGAATGGAACTGCAGTGAGACGAATGTAGTCATGTCTAACCCTATGGTGTCTGAGATTAGAGCATACTAACACGCAGGGTTCCTCAGTAGCATTTCCATGGAATTGTGACATCGGGTTCAAGAAAGGTTGCTTCAATTCAAAATCAACTTCTAGCTTGGGAGGATTCAGATAATTTCTTACTCTATACTATCCCGGGTTGTATGCCGCATCCATAAGTGGTTCAGCCCAACATTTAGCTGTCCAATTTATGATCTCAGTAAAAGTTTTTGCTGCTCAGATGTAGGTAATTTTACTAATATCATCTGCATTAGGTCTTCGTTCTGTTCTTCTTCATTGTCTCTTTTCTGTGGAGGCCTCTTCTTTAACTTTATTCTTCACCTTCGGAATCAAATAGATTGGTATTAATAGAGTTGGAAGAATTAGAATGATACACATCGAGGAGAGAGTTTTCCTCGATGTGGTGAGAGAAGAGAGGGTTGGTCTGGGACTGACCTCCTTCAAGGAAGAAGAGAAAATCATGGACATGTGTTTTATGAGGAGAGTGCTCATGAATCCAAGGAGGCTCAGGGAAAGAGTGACCTTGACTAGGTGAGGATGGTAGGTTTGTGATCTTCAGTGGAAGGCTCGTAGAGTCTGAGCAAATATCATCACAACCCTCCATTCTCGATGTCAAGCGGTTCACAGAAAGATCACAGTTCATGAATCAATAAGGGAGAGTGACGACATAGATGTGTGGTATTTGATGTCTGATCTTGATCTACACACATAATACAAATAAAATATAAACCATGATTTCATCAACTCATATTGTGAAGGCCACAAGAGTCTGGCCTGTTTATCTTTTTAGTTTTAAATTGGTGATAATTCAATCTTGTAACGAGTCCTTAGCGGCTAGACCTATAGGAGTGTGAGTATTGCCGGAAAAGTATCCCGTACTTGTCCACCTCCTTGGTAGCATGTAGCCAGCAGTTTTTGAGATCCTTGTTATAGGATCTAGATTTACTACTCAACCAAAGAAGTATAGAGAGGAAGCTGATAGTGGCGAATCAG
Source organism: Ottelia alismoides (assembly GCA_037367405.1). NCBI lineage: Eukaryota > Viridiplantae > Streptophyta > Magnoliopsida > Alismatales > Hydrocharitaceae > Ottelia > Ottelia alismoides. Next base: position 1,179,080 of record JAZKJV010005735.1, read on the forward strand.
GTACTTCAGACCAAGCTCGAGATGGAATCACCGTGATCGTGCTAGGCCCTACTTGGATGCAAGACAATGAGAGAACCACCCCCGTGAGGACGTAGCCTAAGCTCAATATTTCAAAATGATCCGTGTTCTACACAAGGTGATAACACCATCATTGACCCAGCCCTACTCATCCACGTATGATAGAAGCATCGTTACTTCGTGAATCCAGGTGATAAACAAGGTAGCATTCAAGCAGGGTTTTGGGATCTAATCCTTACGGGTCGTGCCTCACTCCGTCAGGATGGTGCCACACCCTTAAATGTACCTGAATCCAAGGATAGGGTTGCTCTCCTGCAAAAACTCTTGATTTTATGGGTTTAATTAACTCAGCCTTGTTTAGCATACCCGGTTTTAATTGGCGATCAATGAAGTGTTAGGTGAGAAGAAAATACACATCTATCATCTAGTCCCAATTTCCTTTAGATCTTAATTGACAATACAACAGGAGGAAATCGAGAAAAGTCGATGCATGCGAAAAAAATAATGTATGCTCAGATAGGAGACTTACATTGCTTCCTCGCAATCTTCATGTAGGATGCAATACAAGCCTTGAAATTTAGTATATATGAAGTGCAAGCCAACAAAACCGCTCCTAGTAGAAAGTTATATTCGCCGGGAAGAAATGGATTTGAATTTTGACTAAGTTGAACGATCTAAGGTGCATATCATTAAGTGCAGCGTGGTCCTAAGTTATAAGAGCACAAGCAAAATAAACTTAGTATCTCTAATAAATGTAGTGCAGGTCTAACCAATGAACCACTCAAGTTGGACCACTCATGTCCGACACACCACAAAAAAAGTCCAAGTCTTGTTTATACACATAAGATTCCAAACAGAAACCGTTATAAATATGCAATGAATTACAAATAATAAAAATGAAAAATGCTGAAAATAAATCCTAGACTCTATACTCTTGCAGGACTCGACTCGATATTAGGCGATTTTTCAGTGGGTTATCGAGATGCATCGATTTCTAGAAAAACCGTTCCACATCTTTTAGGTACCTCACACAAAAATAAGAGAGACAATGTAAGAGAGTTGACATAAAAAATTATAAAAAGAATAGAAAATAAATGCTGAAAAAGAAATAAATACTAGAAAATAAATGGAAAATGTACAATGGCTAGGTTCGGGGGTCAGACTATCGAGTGTGAGGAAAACCTAACACTGAATTTTCTAGATAAAAACCTAAGTCGTTTGCCTCCATGGCAATGGTGCAACGGTGCCATCTGATGAACCCAAATTTACCCTATGTTAATTGTGTTGAAATGTTGAATACATGTTGTAGTCAGACAATAGGGATCAATCAAGAAATTAACCACACACATTAATGAATCAATTAAGCGATGCGGTTCTATGTTTATTTAACTTGGGAAAGTTCCACGGTCGACCCAAGGAGGCAAAGTAACAACCTATGTTAAATCTATAAAATTTAGCGAACGATTTTCATATCGGACTTTTTGGTATTTTTTATGTAATTAATGGATGTACGTGCAAATTGGTCAATTTTAAGGACTGAAATGCAAGTTCCAATTAAACAAAGTCCAAAAATTATCAAACTTGGCCAGCATGTGAAATATGATGAAATGAATGCTTCAATTTTTTTTGGAAATTTTTGATGTAACATGAATTTTTTAGAAATAAAACAGTGCAGAAAGTGTGGTTTTCAATAAATTAATTTTAATAAATATCATACCTAGTTATTTTCAGGAAATAAAATTATCCTATATGCTTCTAAGGATGATATATCTAGGAAAAATTCTAAACTCTAAAAATGTTGAGTTTTCAATCTATTAAAAATTAACTGCTGAAATCATAAAATGAATTATTCATAACAAATCATGCATGAAATGATGTTTCAACTCAAGTTATCAAGCATAAAAGTCACAATACTTCTCTCAATTTTAATTTATTTTCACCAAGGCATGTCAAATAGCTAAAATATAGCATGAAAGATCGTGAAATGACCTTTAAAATATGATAAATTTCATGGAATTTAGAGATACGATTCACAAGATATTAATTATTAAAGTCATGACTTAATTGCAATAAAAACTTAGCAAAACATAAAATACATGTCCAAAATAAGGTCCAAAATGCACATAAATAAGCCTTTGGTGCGAGGCTTATCTTACAAAATAACCATGCAAACATGAGGGCACATGAGGCGAAAGGACAGAAGTGTAAATCCTCAAAAGCTCGGTCCAGGTCCCTCAAAAATCCCCCAACACGTGAGGTGGCTCATGTGGGGGGACCAAGTTTGGGTGGGCAGTGTAGGCTCGAGAGAGGTGATGTGCCGTGGCACTCTGGCAGAGACTCGAGTTGCCCGACCCTCAAGCGTGAAGTGTTGCTTTGGTTGGAGGCTTGGAGTTGCTCGCAGCCGTTGGATCATATTGATGGGATCTAATGTAGTGGTGAATTTACATCGGGCGTGATATAGAAGACAACTAAATCTACCAAATGTGATTTTTTTCGCAATTTTTAGAGCAATGATTAATTTAATACGAAATTCAGACCATGAATGGGTAAAATATGCAAAATTTTGCCAAATCAATTATAATCAATTAACCATATCTCACAAAAATATGAATAAATTCCCATAAGATACATAACTAGTTGACCTTCAAAATGCAATTTTTGGAATAAATAAATGATACAAAAATGAGGTTCAAATAATAGACCAAAGTCAGGAGTATGAATGTACTACATAATATGAAATGAAATAAGACAAATGCAATGCGGACTTAGATGTAATTACCCAAAGAGTGAATGGGTAGATGAGAAAATTCACTAGATGTGCACCTGCTTGGCACGTGCGACTGATGTCACCGATGAGCGGAGGGTGGCAGCATGACTTGCTGGGAGCACGGGGGCTCTAGCATAATTTCACCCCTCCTCATGTGTCATGCACATGAGGGAAGGTTCTGGGCCGATGGGTCGCGGGAAGTGTTGTGGACTTGACACAGTGACACGTGGGGCTCTCTAGGGAGAGCTGCTGACGGTGATGGAGTATGTGGGTACAGTTGGATGATCAGGCGGAGGAGTGGTCCTTGGTGCAGGAGGCCGATGGAGGTGCGGAGAAGCAAGGAGCTCTGATGTGGTGGTGTAGGTGGTCAAAGAGTCGCAGGCTCGTCTGACACATGGCCGAGCAATGGAGCGTGATGTGTTCGTTAAAGGGAGACCCACCTTGTCGACACACGATAGGGAGTGGTAGGTGTGCTCTTATGACGTGAGACGGAGATCAACAAAGGCAGTGTTGACGTCAGTGAGGTGGCGAACGGCGGAGCGAGAAGGGGAAAACTCAAGGCAGGAAGTTGACGACTGTTAGTAATATTTAAAAGATTTGGTTCTTATTTTATTATTGTAACCCCCACTAGGGGCATTTATGTATTTTTCTGTCGATCTCTCTAGGGTTTTGTCCTATATAAGGACCCCTGGACCTCTAGAATAAAACAAGCTCTTTCATTCTCTTGTTTCTCTCAACATGGTATCAGAGCAGCAGTCCTAAACTGGCGTACTGACCTAATTCCCTCCCCTCCCCACAAGCCAACCCCGCGCTGCCAACAAGACTTGGGCCGTCAAACCAGCTGCCCCGTGCCTCCTCGCGCGACCTCTCACCGTGGGTGAGGCCTCACCCTTCCCTTCCCTAGATGCTTCCTCCCACGCCTCCCCAACCTCGCACGTGAAGACCTGTACGTGAAACCCCCACGCGCCTCCAACCATGTCGTGCCCCTCTCTAATTCTCGCGCCTATCTCCGTGCATGTGAAGGCCCCGTGCGTGAAACCTAACCGCTCGTGCCTCCAAGTCTTGTGCCTATCCCAATGCGTATGAAGACATATCCCCATGCGCGTGAAGGCTCCGCACATGAAACCCAACCGCTCGCTTGTTCCTCTGCCCTTGACTGCCGCCCTAGAGACTCTCGCAAGTTCTTCCACTGACTGCCGCCCTAGTGGCCATCTACCCTAGCAGCCCTACTTCCCTAGCAGTCTCTGCCCCTAACTGTCTCCCTGTGCAAGTTCTGCCAATGCAAGTTCTGCGCAGCACCAACGCACTTTCTATTTTTGCCTGCGCAAATTCTGCCAAGTTCTGCCATGCACTTTCTATTCAGACCTGAGCAGCCCTGCGCAAGTTCTGCCAGCGCACTTTCTATTTCTTCCGTGCATAGAGCCAACGGTTCTTTCTGCCAGCGTACCTTCTAGTTCTGCTATATTATTGAATTGATGCCTTGCTAGGTCTACATGACCCGTGGGATTACATGGACTATCTAGGTTACTTTTTCTTGACCTTTTACGACAACCATGGCATCTACGGAACTCAAGTCCATATACCCTACTCCTTCTATGATGATACAAGGCTCTTCTATCAAACTCAAGGGCTCTGAGAACTATGTTTTATGGTCTAAATCCTTCAAAGTGTTTATCGATGGTCAGTGAAAGATCTATATTCTTACAAAAGATCAACCCAAGGAGACGAAAAAGGACCACGAAACCTAGCACATCGACAATGCCAGGTGATTACTTGGTTGACCAATAGTGTCGACCTAAATATAGCCTCCAACCTTCTTTACAAGGAATCTGCAAAAGCGATGTGGGAGAGACTTGAGAATACCTACTCCCAAAATACAACCAAATCCAGGCTCTCAGACATCTACACATGGATTTGGTCAGAAAATCAATGCGATACATCTCTAGTCGAGTACTACAGACTCCTCACAGGTCTGTTTGAGGAGCTCCTTATTTTTTAGCGTGCTTGCTGTGATAAATAGATTGGCGAACGAGTAGAATGGCAAGTATATCACTTTTTATCAGGACTCCATCTATGATACAAGTCTGTAAAAGACCAGTTTCTGACTGCTGTTGCACTACCTACTCTTGAGACCATATATGGTCAACTGCAGGAACTTGATTCTCCCGCTCCTCAGTTATCTACAGAGACTACTGCCCATCTTGCTAGAGGACAACCCAACTACCATGGAGGACACAGTCGTGACTTTAGCCGTGGTCGTGGCTGCAAGGCTAAACGTGTACGTGACTTCGAACGCGGACACAAACGAGATCCTGCCATTTCTCGTTACCCGGCATGCAGCCACTGTGGACGTTGGAATCATTCCTCTGAACGATGTTGGGCAAATTTCAGCATGCCTACTAATGCTAACAGTGCCTATAAGATTACCTCATACGAGGATTTATATGATTGAAGAAACCTTGCCAGATCAACCGTCTGGTGATAGCCAGACATCCTTCACTGCGTCTGAGTATGCTCTTCTACATCAGCTGTTACAAAATTCTACCAGTGACACTAGTACCTCTGCTCTAACTGTGAGTATGCCTCTGCATCCAATCCTGCATGGATAATTGATTCTAGTGCATCCACTCATCTGATGGGAGAAGGTAGTCTTCTCACCTTTGCACGCCTTCCTCTGTTGTGAGGACTGTTTGGGTTGCTAATGGAGCACATTCCCCTATCACTGTTGTGGGGACTATGGAATTCTCCTCCAATCTCCGACTTACTGATGTGCACTGTGCTCCTGATTTCCCGCTTAGTCTCTTATCTGATTACAAGTTATACCAGGAACTTAACTATCGTATGATATTTGACGAATTCTGTTGTTATTTTCAGGACATCCGGACCAAGCAAATTTTTGGTGGGGGACATGCGAAGAATGTCCTATATTATCTTGATATCCCCTCCGATTCTATTTTTGCTGGTGCTGCATCTATATCTACTGATCTTGTTCTTTGGCACCTTCGCCTTGGTCATCCATCAACCAAAGCTCTCTCTTTAATGCTCCCCGAACTTTCTACGCTCAAGCCCTTTGAGTGGAGGCTTATCAGTTTGGGAGACATCATCGAGTGTCCTTCCCTGCTCGTCCAGAACCTCGCTGCAAAGTTCCTTTTTCATTAGTCCATTGTGATATTTGGGGACCCTGTCCGGTCTGTACTCCAAGTGGACATAAGTACTTTGTTATTTTTGTCGATGACTATAGTCGTTCATCATGGGTCTATTTGTTAAAAGAATGACCGGAGATTAACAATATTATTAAAAATTTCTTTCAATATGTCAAGAATATTTTCTCCTCCGGTAGTCAGATTTTTCGATTAGATAATGCGTTGGAATTTACTCAACACGATCTAACCACTTTCTTTGCATCCCAAGGCACTATTCACCAAACATCATGTCCTTACACTTCACAACAAAATGGAGTCGCAGAAAGAAAACTCAAACACCTGCTAAATATTGCCCGATCCCTCCTCACCGAGATGAAAGTTCCCAAAACTTATTGAGGGATGCTGTTTTGACCGTTGTCCATCTTATCAACAGGGTTCCATCTGTATCCATAAATGGATCTACCCCATTCTCATTACTTTACCCAAATGATTTTCCCTTTCCACTACGCTTACAAAATTTTGGATGTATTGCATTTGTTCATAACTTTCATCCTACTGAAAAACTCTCTCCTCGTGCAATAAAATGTATTTTTCTTGGTTACTCCCTTACTCAAAAAGGTTACAGGTGCTACGATCCAATCTGACATCGCTATTATATATCTGCAAATGTAACCTTCTTTTAGCAGACAAACTTCTTCACACAACCTATTACAAATATTCCTCTTGATCTTCCACCTCCACCCATTATCTATAAGAGAAAACATACATCCAATCCACCAGGTGTTCCCTTACCTATGCCTTTATTACATGATGATATGGCTACTTCAAGTATCCGTCCGTTGTTGTTCCGGATGATCCTAAGGAGCTTCCCATTACTATACGTAGAAGTAAGAGGTAGTGTACACTTCTAACTATGTCTCATTTCAGTTCTACTACTAGTTTATCAACAACTGATTGAAGATATGTAGATGCTCTCATGACCATCTCTATCTGAGAGGCCATCACAGTGCTTTTTAGGATTCAGGTTGGTGCCAGGACACGAATGAAGAGATGGAGGCTCTTACCTCAAGAGGGATACATGATCTAGTGCAATGCCCTAAAGGGACTAAACATGTGGCATGCAGATGGGTCTTCACAACAAAACAAACACCCGACGGGTCAATTGAAAGATTAAAAGCTCACCTTGTGGCTAAAGGAATTACACAGACATATGATGTGGATTACTTTGAGACATTCTCACCAGTTGCACAAATGGGCTCTATTAGAACTATCATTTCTGTAGCCACTAACAAAGCGTGGCCTATATTCCAACTAGATGTGAAAAATGCCTTTCTATATGGAGATTTTGATGAAGAAGTCTACATGATGCAACCTCCAGGGTATGAGGTCGAGGGAGAGTACGTATATTGACTTCACAAGGCAATATATAGCCTGAAACAAAGCCCGGGGGCATGGTTTGATAAACTCACTACAGAAAGCAACACTCTTGGCTTTCAGAGAACATCTGACTACTCTCTATTTGTCAGAAGACGAATAAGCAGTACCGTTATACTAGCTGTCTATGTAGATGACATGGTTGTCATAGGTGATGATGATAAAGGGATTTTAGAAATCAAGAATTTTCTCCAGAAAGTGTTTGTCACTAAGGACCTTGGTCTATTATGCTATTTCTTGGGCATAGAAGTACTATAGAAGATCTTTATCTTTCTCAGAGAAACTACTGCCTGGACATTCTTGCTGAAGCTAGGTTACTTGGATGCAAGCCTTCGAGTATTCCGGCAAACCTGAAGAAACACTCCACGTTCTCGGATCCTATATTCGATGATATTACTCAATATAGGAGCCTGGTTGGCAAACTTCTCTACCTTACTGTTACCAGACCAGATATCTTTTATGCAGTAAGAAAAGCTAGCCAACACATGAAGCAACCTTGTTACATTCACTGGTAGGACATTCTTCACATACTACGCTACTTGAAGGAATCTCCAGGGTGTAGTCTTTTTTACAGGGCAAACATATACACTAATATTATTGCATATGCTGATGCTGATTATGCAAGTTCACCAGAGGATCAACGCTCCACCACAGGATATGATATGATGGTTGGAGGAAATCTTGTCACTTGGAGAAGCAAGAAACATATGGTTGTATCCAGGTCTAGTGTAGAAGCAGAATACATGGCAATGTCTCTAGCAACTTGTGAGATCACATGGCTATTAACTTTTTTACAAGAACTTGGCATTATGGTCACCATGCCTATTCCACTATACTGTGACAACAAATCCACTACTTATATTGCCACGAATCATGTGTTCCATGAAAGAACCAAGCACATAGAGATTGATTGCCATTTTGTTTGGGATGCTGTAAGAATTGGGAATATTACTACTCCTTACATTACCACTGATCTTCATCTTGCAGATGTTTTCACTAAAGGCCTTACCCAATAAGCGCCTTCTATGGATAATTTCCAAGTTGGACATGATTGATAATATGCTCCCATTTGAAAGGGATTGTTAGTAATATTTAAAAGATTTGGTTCTTATTTTATTATTGTAACCCCCACTAGGGGCACACGTATTTTTACTATCGAGCTCTCTAGGGTTTTGTCCTATATAAGGACCCCTAGACCTCTAAAATAAAATAAGTTCTTTCGTTCTCTTGTTTCTCTCAACAACAACGAAGGTGGAGCCTCGAGCGGCAGGGGATTTCACCGGAAGGGGGTGGAACTCAACAGAGCCCCGTCATCACCTTGAGACCTTGGTGATGATGTCGAAGCTCGACAAGCTTCGATTGAAGCTGCAATAGAGTGAAGTTGATGTTCATTGGATCTTGCCCACGAGAAAATCGGAGGTCGTCATCGCTCGATGTCCTAAACCCTCAGCTATTACATGGGGGTGCTCGGAGCTGGGCCTCCCTCATGAATACGGTGGATGGCATGGAATGGGACCTACAGGGCAATCTTTATGGATGGTTGGCGAGGTGAGATCGACTGAGAGGGGAACGAGGGAGCGGAGGACGCGGGTGGTTGCGTACGTCAGGTGTGATTCAACAAATCCTGCGGGGGAGGTTGGAAGCAGGGGAGATGTGGGTCGCGCAACAACTACGTAAAGCGGAGGGGCAGTTGTGGATCAGGTCAAAGAGAGAAGAGGGCGAGAGAGTCAATGAGATGGGTCACAGTCTCGGCGGTTGTGCGCTGCCCGAGGAAGACGAGCATGAGTTGAGGAGGTGTGCAGGAGGAAGGAGAGGGGGTTGGGGCCACGTGACACGCAGGCATGCAACCACGTGTCACGAGGAAAATGAATTAAAATCAGTTAAAAATTAAAATTAAATTAAATTAAAATAAAGTAAAATATTAATTAATAAATAAAGTAAAATAGAAGTAAATAAATAATAATAAATAAGTAAATACGTAAAAATATAAGTAAAGAAAATAAATAATTAAATAATTAAAATAAAAAAAGAGATATAAACAAAAATAGAATACAATAAAATAAAAGAAAAAGGGTGACATGTGGCGGCTTCAAGAGGAGCCACACGTTGCTCCCAGAAAAATAAAAATTAATTCAAAATAAAACTAAAAAATAAATAATAAAAGTGGTCAAATCAAAAAGTGGTCAAGATGAATGTTGCTCATCTCGACAAGATATACAACTTTTGTAAAGGACCCAAAATCAACATAAATCATCTGTATAAAAAGTATTTTTGGTGGCATTTTATAGATATAAAACACCATATTTTTACATTTTTTGATTTTTTATTATTTTTAAATAAGATAAAAATCCAAATAAAATCAGATAAAATAAACTAAAAATATTTACACATAATATTTTTTTGTATTTTTAATAATTAAGAAAATAAAGGAATAACATAAAGAGGACTTATGTACAGACTCTTAATGCAGACTCAGACTCAATTAGTTTCTTTGATTTTAGTCTTATTTTAGATTTGGATTTTTAAGCATTTTAATAAACTTTTATCAAAGAAAATAAATGAAAAATAAATAAAAGAGTTAATTATGTACATAGAATATCAGGTCCAAATCAGCTAAAATACACTATGTGCTAAAAAGGCCCCAAACCCAATTTTCACAAATGAGCTTCGATTCTTTTGAACTTGGTTTTGTTTTAAAATAATTGAAGATGCATTAGTTCAAAAGTGAGTAGTATATATTTGGACACTATATGAGAGAGATATCAACGTTTTAGTCTGTCTGTCTAGAAATTATGGTTTGGGTTTATTTGTTAATTATTTCTGTTAGTATATATTTTATATTTTTCATTGATTAAAGTTAATGATATGTACACAATGGAGTTAGTTTCATGTGATTTGGAGTTAAAATTAAATCATTAAAAATCAGTGAAGTTAGTTGTTTTACATGTCAATTGTACACTGGATTCTTAGCTCCTCATTTGAAGTAATGATGAATAATAAAATATGAATATTATTTACACATGAATGAATGGTAATTATGCAATTTAGATGATTAAATGCCAATGAACTTTTGGTAACTTAGCTTAGTTATCCTCTTTTAGAGTAATGAATCATAGATTCATCACAGACTCAAAAAATGTGACATATGCACTGACATAATATATCTTGTGTAGAGGAACATAACAACGATATCCCTTCTGAGTTCTGGAGTACCAACGAAGATACATTTGACATCATTAGGAGAGTACTTGTCAATCCATGGAGACAACTGATGAACAAATGCAACATATCCAAAAATGCAAGGGCTAAGAGAGAACAACTCCTTGTCAGGAAAAAAGGACCCTTCTCCCCCAGCACCGACGATGGCATACAGTTAATGAGATAACAAACCGTGAGAACCGCATCACCCCAGAAAGAATGTGGTACACAACTCTGGATCGGGACAGTACTGGTAACATCAAGAAGGTGACGATGCTTTCTTTTAGCGATACCATTTTGTTTAGACGTATTAGCACATGATGTTTGATGAAGGATACCATAAGAAGATAAGAATTGAGAGAGCACATGAGTACAGAATTCCAATGCATTATCAATCCTTTCAATTTTGACAGAGGTTGAAAAAACATTATGCACTTCTTTAATGAATTTTATTTTTACATTTCATTCTTATGATTTATTCTTCAACACGAAAACCCAATACATGCGACTAAAATCATCCATATCAACTAAATAGAATCTATGTCCCTGATGATCGGGAACACGACTTGGACCCCAAATGTCTACATGGAAAAACTAAAAAGCGGAGCTACTACTCCGACTCTGACTTCTAGGGAAGACAAACTAATGATGCTTCCCTAACTGACATGCCTCACAATTGAATGATAAACATGGTGAAATCTAAGGAAGGACTTGACATAGTTTCTGAAGCGTAAGATGACCGAAGCGCAGATGCCAAAGGAAAGAAGAGACTGGTCTAGTGGAATGGGAGGATAGGCCAGCATCTGGTGTATGGACCAGTCGATAGAGGTCGCCCTACTCACGACCACACCAATTCACTTGGTCCGTAATAATGTCCTGAATAACAAGAGATGATGGATCAAATATTGCTCTACAATTTAAATCTCTAGTAACCTGACTAATAGATAATAAATTCATTGAGAACTCAGGAGCATGCAAAACATTATACAATCGCATAGACCGCGCCAAGGTGATTTCCCTTTATCATGTGATTGGGGAATGAGTCCCATCTACTATGACCACTATCCTCCCTGGAGAAACCTTCATGTAGGCTATGAGCAGATATCTATCTCCACACAAATGATGTGTGGCACCAGGGTCTATGATCCATTCTGAGGTATCTGAACTAGGATATGAAATAGAGGCATGAACACTACCTGAGGTACTAGATCCTGGAGTAGTAGCAATGATCAAACTATTCTCTGGAGCTGGTGAAGGGGTACTTCCTGATGTCATGAGGTATCTATGTCAAGACACAAGCTCATCATATCATTGATCGGATGTGGATGGAGCTGCATAATGCTGAACCTACCCTGCTATACGTGCGGACACTGGCAAACCATGCTTAGAGTAGCATGTATCAGGTTGACCCTATGTATGACAATAGGTACAAGGTGGTTCACGACCATGACCACCTCTACCACGCGATCCTCGTCCACAGAATTGAGATGGACCGACTCTTCCACGAGAGTCCGCCATGGCAGAGGACTTTGGCACTGGAGCAGGAGTTGAGATATTGATCCTGCTCAATCAATGGAAGTCCTCCTCCATGGGAGGAATGGTAGCATCAACCAATATTTGGGACGAAGCAGCCTCATAATGTGAGTCAAGGGAGGCTAGAAAGACACCGACCATCGTAGCATTCTGGTATGTCTTCAATTTCTCTAGAGTGGCGGTGAGAGGCATGAAGCAATGAATCTTCTCAAACATCCCGCACAAGGAAGTATAATGGGAATGTAGAGGTCATCCATTCTTCTTTATTATGAATATGTTGAAGCTGTACAATTTTTGACTCATTCTTTGCATGTGAATATGTGGTAGCAAGAATATCCCACATGGATTCGACGGTGGGCAGGTGCAGGACATCATTTGCAATATATGGTATCAAGGTACCAGACAACCAGACATGAGCATATGCGTCATCAGCCTCCCATGAGGCATACAACCTTGTCTTCTCCGTCGTCTCTTCCTTGGTAAGAATATGCTTCTTACCCATCGACTTCATTAGGCTCATGAACTGCATGGACCACAATTCGTAGTTCGACCCGCCCATCTTTACTATAGGCACAAGACCTCTGAAGGCACCTGTGGTGTGGATATCTACCTTTCTTTCTGACATGTCGATTGGAGAAGACAAGAGTATAAACTAGACAAGCATTTGTCTCCTATGATATAAGGGGATTTGGTTGCATGTGTACGACTGTCCCTAAATGAGAAGGTGTGGCAGCATCCCCTAGAGAAAGGAGGGGTGGTGGAGACATGCAGAGAGCCTTAGAGGGGCAGCGGTGGCCAGACACTGGAAGGAGGGGCAACATCTTGCCGTAGAGGGGAGACGGCGACCAACTGCTTGGGGGAGGGGCGGCGACGTCCCTCGAGAAATGGAGTGGTGCGACAACGGCATGCCGAGAGAGAGAGGCACAAAGGGATTAGGGTTAGGGTTTGAGGGAATGAGAGCTCCGGTCTAGGACTACCTCTCTGATACCATGTTGGGAAAAATGAGAGACTTGTTTATTCCTTGAGCTCTAGACTCTCTTATATAAAGGAGAGGCCTATGGGAAAATTACATAAAATGGACAAGAGGAAAAGAAAATAGATAAAATAATACAGAAACATAGAAATATAGGAATATATATCTACAGAGATAAATGAAATAAGGAAACAAAACAGAGAAAGAAACATAATGAAAATGTAAAAACAAAGAGAAAATAAGGAAAGTAGGGAGCCAGTAATGTTAGGGTGTTTGCATAACTGTAATCCACTAAAAACTTCTGCTTGTGTGACACTTTGAAACCACGATCATCGAGGGTCCACTGAAGGAACTTCATGTCTCCAACTGATCCCCCCTACTGGCTGCAAAATGTAAGAATTGATAGTAGTAGTCTACATAAGCCATGATGTTTAAGATAAAGGTCGGTGTTTGTTTTTGTGTTTGTTTTGAAATGTTGGTGCAAGTTGTGCGGTGACATTCACGAGCGCATGTACACGTCATTTACACCGTTCAAATCCTAAACCATCGAATGAGAGTTACCATGAGTTTAAATTTTATGTTTTTTAATTTCATCATATCGATACTCTATGTATCATCTTGAAAGTAAGGATTGAAGTTGGGTTGTTTATGATGACCACGGCTACATGGTTATTGGGTTATTGAGCGACAACATGTATATCATTTTATCTTGTAGAGACACAATTTTCTCAAGGACATCATTCATTTAGTTGTCGCAAAATCATGTCCCTATAGTGTTGGAAATGTCCGCACAATATACAATTCTTCACATTGTGACCAAATAATATAAAAACTGCACAAGAACTCATTTGCTTTCTCGTGGAGTCCTTCCCGATCCTTTAGAAAATGAGAAAGATTTAAAAGTATTGAGGGAAACACGTGAAAGACCTCGTAGATCGATCAACATGATTGTTCAACATTTCAAGTATCCATGTATGTTCCGTTTGTATTACCGTATGCTTAGGTTTGTTAGGAACTTACTCAATTTCATCGAACCTAAACTTTTCCTCCTCCATCAATACATGAATCTAATGCATATTGAATAACACCAAGTTTAACCTCATGGCATTCATGTCATCCATATTTGTTTCTATGGAACAAGTTGTACCGCAAGAATATATGGAAAGAAAATGAAGTAGAGAACAAAACTAAAACATAACCAACTTACAAGATCATGTAAATTAATCATTATATCCATACACATAGTTCGAGATAAAGGATGGAGAGGAGAGTTTGAAAATATTATATGCCATACTGATGTGAAAAATCAGACGTAGAGAAAAATGGAAAAAGATAAATTCTCAATGATCTCAGGCTATCCATCACATGTTTGAATTCCTATGCTACATGGCTACCCAAGCGTTCATTTTTGCGGGTTTCTTTTAGCCCTATTGAAGATAAATCATTCGTACGTATTCTTGAGGCTGAGTGCAAGCTTGATCTGGGTCTCAGGAGCAATGTATTGTACAAGCATCTCTGGCTCATCTAGAATCCTATTTATCCATTCATGGGAGTCCTTCGACTGGAGGTCCTGCAGTTATTGCTGCAATTCCATCATCTAATGGGTGATCCACATGATTTCTTCACTGACGTCTTGTGAAAAGAGGGGTTCCCTCACTTCATGACCTATTTTCAACCGATGAATGATCAGTGGAGTCTCAATGACGTCCGCCACGGAAGGATGCCTCAACCCATGTGTGGGCTCCCCTACTAGTTAATCCTCGAATGCATGTTGGGTGGTAGAATCACCCCGAAAGAATGCTATAAATGGCACATGTCGTGCAGAGTGTAGATTGCAAGGAGAATTCATACATTTCCATGTCAGTGGAGTCTCTTATCATGCTACCAACCAAGTCATAGTGGGAAAGCTTTTATTATTGAATTTCATCAATCTACAATGACCAGTGTAAGCGATATGTTAGCTAAAATGCAAAGGATATATGTGGTCTATATGAGGACACATACCGCTTCCCAAACACCTTCTTCAAGTGCAATGGTGTTGCTGGTGGTAGATTTGTTAAAACTTGATCCGATGTCAACTCTGCTCGGATATCGGTTTGTGGGGATCAAACATTAGATATGGATGTAGATGCGCAATCGATCACCACCATAAAAGCGTGTGAAGAAGGCAACCGGATGACAGTGATTAGTCATCTCTTACGACCACCTGGGATGAAAGATCAAAAAATTAAGAAGATATGACGGTGATCGATCACCTCTTACGACCACATGATAAGAAATATCACTAAAATAAGAATGAGTAGAAAACTAATTATTCCCTCACTCTCTTTCACTTTTCCCTTTCTCTCTACGGATTACATTATTGTGGTGATGTAGAGAAAATGCCTCCATTTCCCTCTATATATATCCTAATTATAAACCTTTAGCCTTATTCCAACCAGAACCACACATAGATTATAACTCACTTATTATCAAGAGCTCCATCCATTTAGGATTCTCAATCCTAATATGACTCATGTTCCTAATAATCTCCCCCTTGAGTTGAATTCCATCACAAAGATCTCCATGTCGTCTTGAGTCTACACTGGGCTACCACCGTCATATGCATGTCTCGTTAGCAGGAACTCACAGTCTCTGGGTGATGCACCCGTCATTGGGTGCTCTCAATGTCCCCCTCTTGGGCACGTTCACACAACTTATTATTATGCCTCTTGACACGACACCACAAATCTCTCATGACTAGAGATTTTGATGTCATCCTCTAGTATAAAGAATTGCATTCGCATCTCGTTGTTATGTACTTCTGTAGCAGAGATGCAGGTAACTTGCCGCTCTCTCATCATACTGGTCATCATGAGAATAAATGTAGCTCCATTACATGTCATGACACTTCTCCTCATCCAATACACCATGTTCGACATCCTCGTCTTATGTATCACCATGTCTGCTCTCTTGCTCGCTCTGAGAACCCCCCCTTCAATGGTGACTCGATGTCCTCGTATCTCGACCGTTCTTGATGAAATCAAATTCTTCTTGGCTATAGGAATGTGCCTGACACCAATCAGAGTTCTTATGCTCCTTCAAACAAGTGAAATTGCAATATCCAATTTCCTTGATGTAGTGAACGTATCCACCTCTTATCTTAATGGTGCCATCATTGCATGCTTAATATGTATTGAATTGTTCCCTAGATGAGAACATGTGATCTAAACATGCAAAGTCTGTAAGTCATCCTGAATCTACCTTAATCTCCTTATAGCACTCCAGCAAGTCTTTTTTGCATTGCAGGCTATGTTGAAATCCTCTTGATTGGATTCAAAATTACTGACATTCTTCTTTCCTTTCTCCTTCTCGTGTCTTAGAGGATCAGCTATTTTGTAACATCCTTGTCACAATAGAAGTATCTGATTAGACCTCGTAACTTGGATCGACCTCTAAACCTTGTCTCTGTTTTACTCTCAATTGTCAACACATGACCTTCATCATTCGTTGCCTCATTTGTCGACCTTTGTCGAGATTCGTTCATAAGTAACGAAGCAACTGTCTTATCCAATGTAATGGTCTCCTTGCCATAGAGCAACGCTGTCACAATATGATCGTAGAAAGATGGAAGAGAACTCAATAAGTTCAATTTTTCTCCTCCTCCTTGAAGAGATTTTCTCCTTTCACACCCTTCTCCTTAGATGTCAACACATTTGTTGGAATCTTGTGAATGAATCAAAGTGCATCTTGAGCTTTGTCACGTTGGTCATCTTTAAGTCATAGAGCTTCTTCGTCGCCAATAATTGGTATGTCGGAGATTTGGACTTCTATTGTCCCTTAAGCTTCATCCAGACCTTTGCTGAATCCTCCAGACCGATGACTTCACGAAGAATGTTTACACCAAGAGCAGTTGTATTGTACTGTTCGTAAGATCTGTAATCTCCTTTCACTCTTCCTCTTTCATATTTTCTGAATTCTTTTCTTTATCTTGGAGAGTTTTTGAAAGTCCTTCTTGTGTGAGTGTATTTTTCATTCATTGTTGCCATAAGGTGAAGTCATTCTTCCTATTGAAGGGTTCCGTCGATGTAAATTTTACCATCTGATTTGCCATCATTCCTCCTTGCACGATATGAAAAACTGGACCAGAATCCTCCCAATAAGACCCGTCCAACTCATCTCGAGAGCGCAAAATCCCCTATATAGACCCCCGGATCACCTAAATCAGACTTTCGATGCCCCGATCCCAATGGTTCACAGTAATCATCAATTCTTCACAATGTCGGATGAGTGTACATCCATTCTGTCATGTTTACGTCAAACATTGCTTTGATTTGCCATGTCATATCCCTCAATGTGGTCGATCTCGATTTCGATACCATTTGCTAGGAGACAGGCTGATATCACCTCCTCTTGGATATTGGTAGGTGGTGATGAACCGTCTGATACAGATGCAGATACGTAAGCGACCACTACAAGAGAAGCATGTGAAAAAGAAGAAGACCATGATATGACGGTTATCGATCACCTCTCACAACCACTGTATAAGAAAGATCCGTAAAAGAACGAGTACAACTTTCTTAGATTCCTTCTCACTCTCTCCTTTTCTCCCCACTTTCTCTAGGAGTTACATTGTTGTGATGGTGTAGAAACAATGCCCCCATCTCCTTCTTTTTATAGCCTAGTTACAAAGCTATAATCCTATTCCCACCGGGACTACACATAGAATACAACTCAATTACTACTAGGATTAGGAGTCTTATTTATTTAGGATTCTCAGTCCTAATATAACTCATATTACTAACAAGATTGTCATTCTCACCCACTCTTAGTCATAAGGTACACGAGCACATTGTACTCCCTCTTAATGGTCTTCCACGGATTTAGGAGCTTACTATGCTCGAAGCCCTTCCCCATCTATATGTTAAAATGTGTAGTTTGTTCGCCGTGCTTGAGTGGTGAAGGTACTGCTAACCCAATCACCGATGTCAAAATGGTGCGTCAAAAACTGCAATAAACATTCGTCCATGGGCCTTGTCCACTTCAACCCTCATTAGGAGGCAGGTGGTGATTCAAGGGGTGTTCTGTTGGGTGATTGCCTTGAGGAGTGAACATGATTGGGGCTCGTTATGCACCAGTCATGGACAAAACCTTAATGTTGACACAGCTATATGAATTGCATAATTAGATGCCTATTGTGGTGTGACCTTGTAGTAGGTACTCAAGAATGGAATCATGGCCATATTTAAATATACATTGATTATACTACCAAGAGAGTGGATCCTTTGTTGTTACAACACCTACTATGATGCAAGGGAGCCACTTGATGAGGATCAGACAACACTCAGAAGTGGTTGGGGATGTCGACGTACATCCCGATCCTCATCGAATAGCTCCCCTGCGTTACAGCATGTGCTGTAACAACAGAGGATCTGCTCTGTACTACCAGAGGAATAGAGCAACAAAGTAGTACATCGCACACAAGCAGTCACTACAGTCAGAGTGGTAATGATGCGCATAAAAAATCTGAAGTAGAGAACATGAAGTTCAAGCCAAGTCACATCAATGGAAACATGAAGTTTAGCTTTAAGCCAACCATGAGTAGAGAAATAAAATGTACATTAGACAATAATGTTCTCAAGAGCACAAAGTATCCAACATTCATTAAATGAATTATGAGATAAATTGAGTCAGTGCAAAGTCAGATTAAAAAGCAAGTTGAATGGCATTTAGATCTATAGAGATCTTATAACCATATTTTGTTCAAGAGAAGGAATGCATACCTCTAATCTATCTTAGCATCAAGCTATACAAGGGGGATTTACCAGACAATAGGCATTGAATCTCATACCACATCACAATAGTGGAAACATGTAGTTTAGCAATCTGCAAACCACTAGTAGAGTAGACATGAGATATATAAAAAATTAAGGATCTCAATGGTATTCGATTCATTCCAGGTTGTATCTCAATATGAGTAAGTGAAGCAATCTTATAGTTGTGTTTCAACTAGAAAAAACCCAACTTTCTATAATCAATAGTTCATAATAGATCACATCAATCGAAAAAAAAAGTTTAGCATTCAACAAAGCGATTGAGTTGAAACCCCTAAAACCTCAGATGGAGCATTACAAAAGCACATAAAACACAAGGATGAGAGGATCATTCAAAATGCAGAATCTAACAACTTGCTTACCAGCTTGCACAATCAGGTGCCTCTTCAATTTTGGCATGAAATAAATGCGCTTACAAATCTTCTTGGGTAAATACACTAGGACTCCAAGGATGCTGAAGTCTTTCCCCTCTAAAAATATTAAGGGTGAAACTACAAATAAGGAATTATATTGGTTACTTGCTAATAGAGGTGTGGTATCTTCTTTCAGTTTGCATCTCTGGAAGAAGCCTTTCCATCCTCGAGTTTCCTATTTCTTTTGGCTTGTTCTTCAACAAAAGTATGAGACCTAGGACTCTTTAAATGTTTCCTTTTAATGACAGATATTTAATAAACTAGGAATGCAACTTCATTAGATCCATTACTGATTTTTTTGAGATAAATCCCGAAGCTTCCGATGACATTCATTGTATTAGGTTGGCAAAGACTGTTGCGATTTGGCAGTTCCTATGGAAGGAGAGATGTCGTAGGGATGTTAAGGGCTCTAAAACACAATCAGAGTCTCTCCTTTTGGATCTAAATATGTTTCTTTGGTTTTAGATCTTACTTGGATAATTGTTTCTTTTTTTCTTTGTTTTGACCACGCCGTCAGGCTTCAAGGCTCTTTCTCCGATGATGACTCTTGATGAGGAGGCTGTTCTCTTGTGAAGCGTGAAGCAATTCCCTGATGAACTGATTGTGATGCATGGATGCCAAATCAAAAGGCTCTGATTTGGTTTGGATAGTTTGACTCTTTTATTTACTCGACAAATAAAGGCTTTGGTGTTGTTGACTAGCGGGCGATCTGTGGCTTATTTTGGCTAGGGAAAAAGCCCTTATGTCTGAAAAACATATGTGGTTTTGCTTGTCATCCTTTTGTACGCTTACCTCTCCCCATACTAGGTTGTCATATAATCCCTAAGATATAGTAACATGCGTTATCTTTTTGTAACATCCATGGATTTTTATCTTTTTGTAATGTATTTCCCTTTATGGGAAGTTTATCTAGGGCATAAGCCCTTGAACCATTCACCCTCTTCCTTCATGCCCATGTGGTTAGGGTTTCCAGAAGACCCAGCCTCGCATAACACAGTCATCAAAGATCATTCTACATATTCCACTTGACCACAATAGTCAAAGCTGTTACACTCCCATTGTTCATGCAGTGCATAGAGATGTCAACAATGATGTTCATTATTCATGAAAACCTCTTCCTTGACTTATGCATTCCTTAGTCCCACTAAACCAACATGTTTAATGTCGGTGCTAGCTACTATTCCCTTGGTTAGAGAATCGATTAACATGTCACTTATAGGTATATAAGTTACTGTAATTTCTTGCTTTGTCATTATATCTTGTATATAGTGACATTGGATTTCAATGTCCATTACTTTAGAACTATCAGTTGCCCTATTGATCAAGCTTATTACAGCTTGATAATCACAATACATTTCGATTGGTCTTTTGACCAAATCCAGATATAAGTTTTCCAAAAAGCATTTAATCCAAACCGTATGAGTGGTGGCCATGCCACATGCAATGTATTATCCCTCCTATGTATGTCTAGAAATATGATGAATATCGTATTCATCATGTTAAAATCCACATATTAATATCCTAGCTTAAACAATTCATTAAAAATCACTGATAATTGATTATTCTTATTTATATTATATTATATATAAATTGTGTATAATTGCATATATTCTAACTATATTTATTGTA